>JAWNNK010001028.1:13135400-13843301 GCA_035045065.1 Hirtodrosophila trivittata | reverse complement strand
AACTATGGAAATTGGCCGTTTTATAGACAATTATGAATATGATATGTGAATAATAATGGTTTTAAATGCAATTTGCAGTTGGCTGCTTAAATTTATCATATCTCGTTTTAATTATGACCAAAAGCACACACACACACACACACACACACACACACACACACGGTACACTCGTATATTTCATGCACAACTGATTTACGTATTTATTTATTTATTTTTCGAATTTAAAAATATTTTTCTGTTTCTTTTTTGACTATTTTGTTGCGGAATTTCTGATGCGCCGCGTGATAATTGAAAATGTATTTGAAATGCTTCGCTGAATTTGTTGGCATGTTTCTGCCTATAAATGAGAGGCGGCAGAGGGGGCGTGTCAGTGCTTAGAGAGTGAGTGCATGTGTGTGTGTGTAGAGAGACGACTTTCGACTGGGAAGTTTTAGTTATTTTGTTTTCATAGCTTTCAGTTTTTATTGCCAAATGAATTTTCATTTGATTTTTATCAAACTTCGTTGCCAATTTGATTGATTTTTCCTCTCGTTGTTGTTGTTTCTTTTGTTGTTGTTGCTGTTGTTGTCGTTGTTGTTATTGCTATGGATTCCTATGGAAAGTTTTAAGAGCAATTTTCATTCAATTAAACAAATTGTTTTGCTTAACATTTTAATTAACATTCAATGCCTGGCAAATTTAATTTCGTTAGAACTCTACTAACAGCCCAGAATGTTTACTCTATTTAATTCATTTTTCATTACGAGTGACAGACTGACAGACACACACACAGACACAGCCTAACACACACACACAAAAAGGTTCATCAGAACTCCAATAAAAACAAGTAATAAGAATAGTTTATAGAAGTTGAGTCTGCTTGACTCGGAGATACCCTAAGCCCAGTTCTGATATATCCTAAGAAACGGTTTCATTGTGATACACACACATACACAATACACACACACACACACACACATATACACACCAACACTCGACCTCTGCTTCTAGGAACTCATTGCTGACAATATTTTCTTTCCTTTTAACATATATTTTCTATTTTTGATACGATCATAATGATATTTTCAGTATATATCAAGTGTAAAGTTATCTATCGATAATCGAAAGTAATCGATATACTATAATGCTTTAAAATCGATGCATTCGATTGCATATAGAAACCTGAAAATATACCCAAAAATGCTGCATAATAACTTAAGCCTTATGCCATATTTTTAATAGATTCAAAAGATATAATAATATATATATATAGACTATATATAATCTTTTGAACATCAGAATATATTTCTTAAAATATAGCTATAGTTATAGTTTTTATTGAGAAGTAATCAGGAATTAAATAGAATCCATATAATCCGTATATTGCAGCGGAGACTAAAACCCAAATTTGCGAACTCAAATATATTTATAGTTCATTGGCTTTTTGGTTTCATTGAGAATGAAGGAAGATTGGTTGTGGATTAGGAATATATATCATATATGTCTGTTACATACAGCTACAACAATTGTATACACCTTTTCTATGCAAAGCTAATTTGTACAGGGTAAAAAAATGAAATGCATTTCCAGTTCGATTTCCAATTGACAGTTTACAGGCACACTCCTGCTTTCTACGCGTGTGTGTGTGTGTGTGTGTTAGTGTGTGTGTGTTTAGGTGTGTGTGTTTGGGAGTATCGACCTCATGTCAAGTGTCAGCGCTGTCATCCGTTTGACAATTCATGCAATTGCGTTAGCCGCGATTTGTTTTTATTTAATTTTATTATTATTTGATTTATTATTATTATTTATCAACAATTTAATTGTTTTACCAACATTCAAAATTTACACGTTTAATTAGCCTCTTCAAACTTTAATTACGAAATTAATAACTGTTCTCTGCCATCGAGTGTTTACTCATAGTAATTGCCATTCGCAAACAAAAGTCCAACCTCAAAACGTTTCCACCTCTCTGTTTGTAATAGATTTTCTTTGAATAAATAATTTATATTTAAAAGAACTCAAATTATTTTGATAACTATCAATAATATTACATAGAATAAACATATATATTATACGTAAATCTAAATCTATTCAAAGCATCAACTGATAATTCGATTTATTTCCTTTAATCTTTTAGAAATTAATAGAAGAGCGTTTCATTTAATTTAATTATTCGAAGTATTCTTTTATATTTGGTGCTCACTTTGCAGATAAAAGAAAGAGTATACGATTATACCTGATCAAAGGACATAATCCAGTTGAGAAGCATTGCCTAAGCAGAGGAAGGAAGTAAGTTTTACCTGCAGGAACTTTATTACCAAAATTTATGGGTTTAACTTTGGATTTGGAGCTGGGCTTGACTAGACTTATGGTCTGGACTTATCAATATTTTAGGTAATTCAAAGCAAATACAGAAGAATTCATCAGCCGCAGTTTATTTTATATATATTTATATTTAATATAGCCAAATCATTTCTAGGTTGGGCTTAAAGCAATAAATAATTCATTAGAAAAAATGTTTTTAAACAATTTAATGAAAATATTTATCATATATTTTCGATAAAATTCAAAACCCTTTTAAGTCTGTTTAACCCTTTATGTTTAAGCCAGGCTATTAACTTTGTGTTTATATGTTATAATATTAATGTGAACAAATTTTAAGCCAGTTGTAAGGCAGGCCCTAAAATATCTGTCGAGTTTTCAGCGAGCATAAAGAGGCTATAAGTAATTCCGGGAAAAGTCCAATTTACAATCAGCAAATGGAAAAATGTTAAAATAATATAATAAAGAGTTAGCATAAAAGGATAATATATGACGTCATATAAGACTCGTTTATGTACTGAGAATAAGCTGTATCCCTTTGAGTTGATTTATGGAAATCTGATGTGCAATGTTATATTCAGTTCCAGTTTCAGACTTTTATCTATATATATAGGGTGACCATATTCGAGGTATAGAACTTTAAGTTTTTAACAGCTGTCAAGTGATTTATTCTCAGTTTGGTTTGCCAATTCATCATGAATAGCCAAACGATCATCAGGTAAACGAGATTGCCGTTGTTCCCGATTGTCATAAGCGAATTTTGTTTAGCGATGAAGCACACTTCTGGTTGAATGGAGTGAAGCTAATCCTCAAGTGTATGTCGAAACACCGTTGCATCCAGAAAAACTGACTGTTTGGTGCGCTTTATGGGCTGGTGGAATCATTGGTCCGTACGTCAATGGTGATCGGTATAGAGCCATGATTACTAACTTTTGCATTCCTGAATTGAACAACCATGATGTCCAGCAGCTGTGGTTTCAACAAGACGGCGCAACATGTCACACAGCTCGTGCCACAATCGATTGTTTTATTGCAATTTAAAGTTCTATACCTCTAAAAAAAATCACCCGTTATAAGATTTAATTACGTTGGAAAATGTATTTGTATTTGTTTTAGGGCTTAGGCTTAATGTCCTTTACAACTATAACATAAATATTATTTTAGTTATGGAAATGCAAGTAATATGTTATTCTATGTTAGAGAAACATTTTACAAATCCCATTGATAAATAATGGTATATTTCATATTTAATGGAAATTATTTAAGAAGCAGTTGTTACAATTCTATCAAATATGCATATATACAATCAGCTTCAATCAGCGGAATATCTCTTTAACTCTAACATTACAATTGGTATTTGCATTTGCATAAGTTGAAGTTTCCATTGATGAAGATGAAGTTTAAGTTGAAGATGAACATATCCCTAATTTCCTTGAAGAATATAGAGAGCGATGGAACATACTATGGTACCATATGGAATATTGAAAAGTAATTTAACTTCCAATGCAACTTTTAAAGATTAAATTCAGCTGGATAATGGGTTTTATTGTATATACAATAGCATAGAGCATTGTGCGAGTAGCTAAGAAGCATTGAATCCTACTTCAAGCGCTTTGGGAGATGATGACGAAGGAAGAAGGAAGAAATAATTCAACAGCCCTGCCAGAATGATGTAGCTGATTCCTTTTAAGTTTATATACATATTAACAGACGAATGGTAACCCGATAGATGAAGAGTATAAAGCCTTAGGATTGCTTGCGAATTTAACTAACAAAAATAAGATAAGTGCTCAGCCCAAAACAAGAACAAACTTTAACTAATTGTAACTGAAACTTGCATCGGTTAAACGAAAGTTTATTCAATGGAAACAAATTCTGGAGATTTTTAGGAAACATTGTGGAGAATGGAGTTAGGGAAGACTTATCAACACACTCAGATTCCAGCAGATCTGATAAGTCTTAACATTACTTATACTAATCAGACTTAAAAATAAAATATTATCTCACATTTTCACACACAATTTAAAGTGAAAAACTAGAGAACAACATAAATTCCTTAGAAAATAGATAGCAAAAGCCGTAAATCTTTAGACTAAACTAAAATTAAATGAAAATTGATATAATTTATTAGTTTTAAGCCAGATTTGTGGGAGAACGTAATAAAAGTCAAATTGAAAGCAGCTTTTCAATAGTTTTTCTGCAGTCGTTGCAAAAATCAAAAACAGATTTCAAATCGAATCCATCGAATGGTGTTTGTTTCAATTTTAGCAATCAAAGCAAATTTCGAGTGAAAATTTGTGTGATTGGAAAAGGAAAAGCTGAAAAATCAAACACTGAACGTCGGAGAGTGTGAGATAAACAAGAAAATTTCACTTACCCATTCGTCACGACCAATTAACACAAATTTTTTACGCGTCAAACGTTGCGTATGCGTGATGTCAATTGTTGTCGATTGTTGTTTATTGTTGTTGTTTGTCTTTGTCGATTTCGATTTCGATTTCAATTTCAATTTTAATTTCAATTTGAATGGTTACTGCATTTGCTGACGATGAGTTTGAAATTTGTATTTGAGGATGACACAAATGAAGTCATTGCACATGCGATTTATATTTGTTCACGAATCTCTCAATTCAATCATTTCTTCACAAGGAACGAGTCAATGACAATCTGAATATGCGAATACGAATAACGAATGTTAGAAGCATTTCAAATTGTAAATTTCTGTTTGTTTGTTGTTTTCTTGTTGTTCTTGTTGTAAAGAGCAAATGGAAATCAAATTAAAATTAAAATTTACCATTTAAATAAAACATGAAACAGCGCTGGATCCTTAGGCCAGAGGTAAACAAAGGACAGCGAATATTATCTGAATGAAGACGACACCCGCAACAACAACAATGTGCGACCAAAGGCGACAAAGCAGTAAAGGACAAACAACTCTGGACTTAAATGAACTTACTCGACTAGCAGATACCCTGTAACATAGTCTGTGTACTCTCAGACAAATTATATTCAAAGTTTTCAGCTAGTTTTCACATCAAGCTGTCTACGTGACCGAAGTAACAGAGTCCTGGCCAGAACAGAGTCCACATTAGATATTGCCTATTGCCTTGGCTTAGAACAAGGTGCATTGATATATATTCCTGATGAAATCGAAATCAAATCAAAAGACAAAACCTAAGCTAAGCTATTGTAGGGTATAGAAAAGTCCACAGACCAAATCAGTCTCTATTCTTTACAGATCGAGAAACATATTGGGATCCACTCAACTCTTATTGCTGATCAAGAACATATATACCTATAAGTCAAGCAGCTCAGCTTCACCCGCCTGTTACAAGCGTTTGGCATACTTGAGATTACCCTAGGCATAAATTAGCTGATTACAGGGTATGCCGAAAAGCAAATGCTGTCAATCGCAAATGCTGCGGCAGATTTTCATTTTTATTCCAGAACACCTGCAAACACACACCCACACACACAGACACACACACATGCACACACACAAAGTTGCTGCCTGCGGCGCAGTCACAATTTTTTGGAAATTCACTTTGTTGTTTTTCTGATTGTTGTTGTTGTTGTTTAAAGTTGACAAATGCTCGCAGGATGCGCATTATGAAATTTTTTAATGAAATAAAATGACAATGAGATTTTTTCAATGAAATTAAATACGCCAAAGCATTCGGGTATGAGATGGGCCCTAAGGTCTTTTGGGCAAAGGGAAAGGTTAAAGAGCAGCTGATGCAGAAAATTGAAAATCCTCCAAGACTTTCCTTTAATATAATCGACGACAAAACTTTTCCTTTTATTTAAATACCTTGCAGCAAAACTCATATATTATTCTAGACAAGCTACATACCAAATTTGCTGATCCTAGCTGAAAATATCCACTGAGCACAGTGCTGGTTTACAGGGTATTTTCCGAATTTGGCTTTATTAAATATGAGACACGGTAATTGATAAGCCGGCCACAGGAAAGCCTCTGGCGGTGAAAGCCAGCAGGAAAAAACCACAATGGAATTTGTTTTATATAAAGAAATGTCAGAGCGCACAGTGGGATACGTACATAAAACCACAATAATAATCACTTAAAAAGCGACAACTAACACAGCGTGTGCCTAAAATGGAACAAAGGGTTTAAAAGTGGTAGAAGACCGTTAAGCATATGCTCAAAGGCCCGCAATATGGCTGGAAATTTAAGATCGTTTTTCAGTTTTGTTTCAAAATTAATTTGCAGTTTGCAATTTATTTGCATTTTCAGCTCTTCTTTTAATAAAGATTTTCACAATTTTCTGATGATTTATAACAAGTTGAAATTAGTAAGAAGAAAAACTGAAGCTGCATCGAAAATGCAACGAATAATAAACTTTCGCTGGATTCAAATGCAAATCCGCAAAGCGACAGCAAAATTTGTATTTATTGTGCGAGCTGAGGAGACTTAGGCAAAAACTGCAGCGGCTTCTTAACAAACAAACAAACTTACACACACACACACACACACACATACAACAAACAAACAAACAAACAAACAAATTTACGCACAGCACGTGGCTTGGAAAACGCGCGCGAAAAACACATGAAAAAAAATTATTTGAAGAGAAGAAAAACATACGAAAAGCACGCGACGCAGCAGCTGTGACGCCTTCACTCAAAACTGTGACTGTTTACTCTTCACTGTGACTGCGACTGTGACTGTGACTAGTGTCTCTGTGATTGACTCACGGGGACTGCGACTACTACTGCTAGACACAACGTTCACACGCTGAGCGCTCGATTGCGACTGAAGTCGCCGCCTCTGCCTGGACCTGATAATGCCGCCGACAACAGACGGCGACGTCGACGCTGACGCCGCAGCCGAAGCTCAAGCCGAACAGCCGAAGCTGTTGCCGAAGCCGTTGCCGGCACCAAGCCGAAGCCAATGCAAATTCGCACCGCGTCGGCCAACGACGACGCTCTGCAGACTCGTTTGACCACTTTTCTCCACAGCGCGTCTGCATTTTGCACGCTCTGTGGTGAAAACTAGCGCCAAAAAAAAACAAAACACAAGCAAAGCAAAAGAAAAACAATATATGGACTTGCAGTTGGCCATTTGGCGGCGGCATTTGAACATTTTGCACCACTCACACACAAATACACACACACACCCTGCTGCACCCACTCAACTGATGTTGCAACTGCTGAGCCCACTGCCAAAAGGTCGCCAGTGGGCGCTTAAATGATTATTGCAACATGCAACATGCATTTGTCCACTCTCCACAGCTGGGATCATCATCTATTCTAATGGTCGGCAATAAAAGGATCCATCGCTGCGACGAGTTTTCCAATTTTCTTCAAATTTAAAACTCTGTTTGCAGTTAGGAATCCCTAAAACTTACTTAAAACACAAACTTTGTTTATATTCTCCAATTATTCAAATTAAAGAAAGATTAAGGATTTTTAATTAATAAAATAAGGCATCGATTATATATTTGTATTACTTGGAATGGACTTTATTATAGTTTTAAAATAAAAATTTATCTCAATAATATTTAGGATCGATTTGAATCTCTTTTATCCCTGAAGCTCTGGGCCAAACTCAAAAAGTGCGAACATATTCCAGAGTCTCGATTAATAAAGCTCATATTTAACATATGTAGTTTATTTATTGTTATTTTCCTTTTAACTTTATAACAGTTTTATTATTATTATTTATTATTATTATTTATTATTTATTATTTATTATTTATTATTTATTATTTATTATTTATTATTTATTATTTATTATTTATTATTTATTATTTATTATTTATTATTTATTATTTATTATTTATTATTTATTATTTATTATTTATTATTTATTATTTATTATTTATTATTTATTATTTATTATTTATTATTTATTATTTATTATTTATTATTTATTATTTATTATTTATTATTTATTATTTATTATTTATTATTTATTATTTATTATTTATTATTTATTATTTATTATTTATTATTTATTATTTATTATTTATTATTTATTATTTATTATTTATTATTTATTATTTATTATTTATTATTTATTATTTATTATTTATTATTTATTATTTATTATTTATTATTTATTATTTATTATTTATTATTATTATTTATTATTTATTATTTATTTATTGTTTTTATTTTAACTTTTAGCTTTCTAAAAAAGTTATATTATTATTTATTTTATCATTATTTTTCTTAATACATTATTTATATTTATTCTCTTTATATTTTTATATATTTTTTTGCATCTATTAACTTATATATAGTTAATCATGGTTGATAGAGATAAATCACGTTTAATAGCGGCAAACAACTAATATTCAACATGCCAAATAGCAGATATTCCCGGTCAATAAAGGCCTGGATAATATAGGTTCAACTGTACTTGTATAGCTCAGATATGATTATTATTGATTTTATTTTTAATTGGGATCAAAAAACTAAGTTTAACATTTCTACTATAATATACAATATTGTTTTCCTTTGTTGTAAAAATTAATATTAAAATTTATTATTCAAATTATTACTTTTAATAAAATATATAAAAATTATATTAATATTATTTTTCCTTTTATTTTTTACTATTTTACTTTAAATACTCGAATTTTGAATAACTTATAAAAATTATGATAATCTTTTTATCGCTTATAATATTTTTCCTTTAATATCAATAAAAGCTCTGCTTCATGGATATTTTGGGTTAAGCCAACACCCATTTCATTTTCAAAAGCCTTTCAGTTTGAGTAAGTTAGAATATTACCAGGTTAAATTGGAATATCAGATACGCTAATTCCTTGTTAAGGACCTTTCACCTCTTCTACATATCCAAGATACCTGAGCAGGTTATATTTTCCATCGAAATTTCTACTCCAAATCAGCCAAAGTGCAACATTAAAGGTTTTTAGGTACACTTTTTACTTCAAATCGACATGAAAAGTCCTGAACTGGTTGGAAGCTATTCCTTATTGGGCGTAAGAAGTAAGTAGCATTTTCCATTTTGTTTTAAATTCGATGCAGAAAACTAAATAGTTTTGATCCCGTAACAGCCTTAGTTTTTACCAATGAATGCCGTAATGCCTGGTAATGCCTATGCCCTGTCATGTCTTGTCGTCCGTTGAAAAACTAAAACGATTTGAAAGCAAAAAGCTGCTTACTTAGTGTCCCACTGGATTCCAAACACCATCACAGTCAAACACATTGCCATTGCCGGAGTCAGGGCCGTGTCCGTAACCGAATCCGCGGACAGCGACCACATGAGACACTGGCGCTATCAAAACACACAGTAGAAAAAAGCAAGGATTGGACCCAGGACTGGGTTCGCCCTAGAGATACCCTTTAGTGGGGTATTAAGTAATCCAGTATTCAGTTAAATAGAATGAAGGATGAGAATAGGGACTCAGTCTATTTTGTATCTATATCTATATATAATTTATTATACTATATATATTTGGATGTAACCAAAGGACTCACACAGGGATTTGGTGTGATAGTCACAGCTGGATTTAACTTTAGCAGCGCAGAGTGTAAATATTGATCAAGAATATATATATATATATCTAAGAGCTTGCACTAAGAGCTATGTTAGCCCATCTAAAAGAACTTTCTAAGTGCAGGGTATAAAAAAGGAAGGCACGATAAGAGCAGCAGACAGGCAAATGGCAAATGGCAATGGCCGTCCCTTAACCGACGGCTCCGGCTCAAACTCCAGCTGTGACTTCAGCTCCGACACTGACTCCAACTCTGACTCGGAGCGACCTTTGGCCAGTGCTGTAATGTTACGTCTACGAGTATGTGGATTCGCAGACATTTCTAATACCCTAACTGAAACTGAAACTGACGAGTAGCCTAAGCTATTGCTTTCAGAATAAACCACTGACTGAGTCCTAGAAGCTATGTTAAAGTAACAATAACATAGCACTGTTAATAACACAGCAGCGTGTTATTAGAAGATTTGCTCAGACTTGAAGTACCTTATAGATAATATATAAAAATAGTAATAATAGGTATAAATAAGTGTGTGCATATTTCGTCTTAGGAAACAGAATTGCTTATCGAAGCCATTTTTTTGTTCTTTTACAGTTTTCATTCTACATTTTCGCCGCAAATCTTTGAAAAATGTAAACAGTCCGTTTTTTTTCCTTCTTCCTCCAATTCTCATCTTATTTCCCCCTGAGCTCCTAGTTTACTTTATAGCATTACTGGCAATGCGGGTTGCGCTTTTCACCCTCTCTCTTGCAATTCTCATATTATTTTGCTATTCTAGCACCAATTTTTATATTCCCTTTCGCAGGTTGAGGGAAGAGCGTACTTTAGATTAGAGTTAATCAGCTTAGCGTGTCACTTTGACTATTAAAAACGACGTGTCACCAAAGGTTTTTTCCTGTTTGGGGTCGCTATTGGTGGCTTACAAACAACACCAGCACTTGGGCATAAGGGACGCAGAGGGGCTGGACGCTGACAGTGGAAATATGTGAGACTTAGATGTTAATTATAGTCCAGTATCAGGGTTGACAGTCTGTCAGAGCTCTGACACTATTGCGCTTTACGTGTGTGCACAACCAGAGACAGCAAACCAGCTGGAAAGTGTTTTAAATTTAAATAAGTCGATAAGTTCCTCAGCAATATTTACGAAACAATAATCCTTGATAAAAATAGTAGCATTAAAATCTCATAAATAATAATTACTTCAGTAATTGGATTTGTTTGTCACAATTTTCCGTTCTATTTTCCAAAGAAACTAAAATAATTCAAGGCTAAATTTATATACTTAAACTTTCCAGGCACAATAGCTCTAGCTTCGCAATCTTAAGTCCTACTTTAAGAACTGAAAAATTATTCACAATTAAGTTAACTAAATTCATGTTATATATATAATAGTTAATTACTTAAGCTCAGGCTCAATTACTCTAGTATAACTCTCCAATTACTTAAGTTATTACAATTTTGGCCCTAAATAATTAAAATACAATTTATTAGAACTTTCTTTGCGAATTGTCAAATCTAATAATTACCATAATTACTCAAAATTTTGTATTACCTAAGCTGAAAGAATAAAATTTATTTGTAATTTAATAAAAATTTAATCGATTAAAACGAATTTTCATTCACAATTGTCAAATACCAAAATAATTACAATAATTGCTTCAGTTAAATATATGTCAAAAGGTTAATTACGTTAATTATTAATAAAGCTTAGACTGAATTTCATAAGTAGTTTAACAATTACTACAGTAATTAAAAGTTTGGGACTCTAATTACATAAAAACTTAAAACATTTCATAAATAATTACAAAGGTATTCAATTTGAGAGAATTTTTAGTTATCATTGTCAAATATTAAAGTATTTGCAAGAATTACTTTTATTAATTACTTACGCTCAGGATCAAATATTTGAGTAGTATGACAATTATTAAAGAAATAAGAAACTTTGTATTATAATTACTTAAATACTTAAACATTTTAGGCACAGCACAAAAAGTAATTACTCAATTTAAAAAACTTTTCATTCACAATTGTCAAACATAAAAGTAATTATCATAATTACTGTCGTTATTTACAATTGTCAAACATTAAAGTAATTACCATAAATACTTAAGACAACCACATGTCGAATTGTTAATTACTTAAACTGAAGCTCAAACCGGATTAATTGAAATGAATAAAATTCTTGGACATGTATTAGCCATAATTATAATTAGCAACAAAATAAGATGAGTAGCTTCCTACTACTATTAACCCGTTAATCTACTTAACAGTTACAGGTGTGTTCACACACAGTGAGGTGTTCACCTATTTGGGGCCTGTCTTCAAGCCTGATGATTGAGGAGCAAACAAGCTCTCGCTGCATATTGATCAGATGAAGTGCAGCTTGATCTGGGATCGGTAGGCAGTAGGCAGTAGGCACTAGAAAGTGAGCCATTTGAGGCTCGATATGGAGAAGCGAGTGGTCATAGAGTGGAAGCTGCGACAGTTGCTCCAGAAAGCGGTGCCACGGGTCTTCAAGCATTTTCACCAACACAAAAAATAAACACTTGACTTTCCATGACGCCTACCAAGCGTGCCCCTGCTGCTGTTGCTCTGCCTCGGAATCCGACTTTGACTTTGGCAAATGAATGCCAAAGCAAACAGGATTTTCAAGTTGTTTGGGAAAGTAACAGTGACGCTGCCAACGTCAACAGCTGTTGCAACAGCAACAGCAACAACAACAGCAACAACAATGGCAACTGAAAAGCATTCATTGATTGCCTTTTGGTATTAGTTTCAATTTATTTCACTTTGAGTGTGATGGATGGCAACAGCGACAGCTACGAACGTGGCATGCCACACCAGCAACAACAATAGGGTCATCAATCTGCAGGCTTCCCTTATATTATATTACTTTTTCCTTCCATTTTTTATTCCTGTTCTTTTTGTTTTTTTTTTTTTTTTTGAGCTGGATTTTCCTTCCTTCTGTGTTGGCACTTTTAATGCCAAAACAATTGTTGCGCCAAATAAATTTCAAACGAATCGAAAATTGAACACAAAATTCAATTGCATTGAAAACTTGACTCGAATTGCCAAGCAATCAAAGCGGACATTGTGTGTGTGGGTGGGTGAGTGTGTATTTCTGTGTGTGTGTGTGTTGAGTATTTACTGGTTAGTTTCAGGATTTAGGCTTAGGGATCTACAAGTGACAAATGCGAGTCTTAAATGTATTGTGAATGTCGTTTAATTGAAGGTCGTTAGCCAAATGTCACAACCAGTTGCCATTTTCAATGTTTTCTAATTGACTTATTGCTGCCACTTTGTTGGGCAACCATTTGTGGCATGAGTATGCGGATGAACTGGTTCAATGGTTCCATAATAATAATGCCACAAATATCCAACAAGTACAATTGAAAGTGTGAATCATAATCATATAAATATTACATTATCCCTATTTTTATATGGGCTAGAGATCAGAAGCTCTGAAGAGAACTAGTCTAGTTCCGGTTCATTTGGCAGCATTGCATGCTAGTTCTTAAGCTCTCAATATTTTCAAGCTTCTTATTGTCTATCTATCTGATTTACACTCGATTTCATGTCTCTTCTTCATTTTTTAGCTTTCCTTGTCTCAGTTCATATTCGCTTGGGACTTTGGAGCTACCAGTTTAGTTCCGGTTCCGTGGCATCACTCTCAAGTCAAGTCCAACCTCTGACACAAAGTATCAGGCAACAAGCTGTCAGGTGTGTGTTGCGATTGAGTTGCCATTGAAATCAGGAACTGAATTTAACCGATTTCAGCCCCAAACTTGCCTGTCAGGGGTCAGTCACACAGCTTGACAGCTGCCGCCGAGCAATTAAATAAATTGAACAAAAAAAATCAAAGAAGTAGACAAAACTATAGTCAAGGGCAGGCAAATCACCTCGTAGATACCCTGTAATCTGTTCAACAGTAATATAAGCTAAGCAGGAATACAGAAACAGTTTGAATTTGTCTTGAGTTTGTATGAAACCTGGGAATATCTTAAGATTGAAATGGGTAATATCGTATTGATAGCAAATGTTGATTGAGAATATATATACTATATGTTATATATATGCATTTATAGGTAAGATAATATACTTTGTGCTGACCTTTATAGGCAGTCTTTGTTTAACAGGGTATTAAAGGCAGTGGACTTGCAGACGTCAGCTGACAATCAGAATTAATCAAGCAAATGCGCTCGCAGAATCTAACAGGTTCCTGGATATATATATATTAGGTTTGATATATATATATATATTGTAAGGAGGCGGATCTGCCGGCCCTCGAGATGTACAAAACGTAAGGTGTTGTAAGCCTTAATATTAGAATTAAACACATGGGGATTTATTGCAACGACGAGTCGAACTCACCCTTTATTTGGATGACTTTATGAGGTTATTACTGATGCGATATATATCGTATCTTTCTTTTGATCGCTTCTATATGATGTCGTTGCCTGTCTTCTTCCTTCTTTTCTTTTTCTTTTTCTTTTCTCTTCTTGCCGTAGTCTCTTAACTAACTCTTCTCTGCCTCTCGCTCGGCGCGGCTCGCAGATGTCAGCGAATTCGCTATGAGATCGGCTGAAGGTGAATTCTATTGAATATAACAGATTCTATTCTATTCTATATAACATTCTATTATATATAACAGATATTAAAACTAAGAACTAAGGCTACAGGGGTGGAGCCATAGCTGCTAGGGCTTTCGGCTGCGTGTTGTGATTGAATATTGTACTAGGTTGTACTGCTTAGTAAATATTCTATCTACTTATGGATAGGTTGAATCTTAAGTTTTTTTATAAATTTACATATTTGCAAGTTTGAATTGGTGAATTTTATATGTAGTGTGCTATGTTGGCTTTCTTGAGGAAGCTGTGGATTCTTTTATGTTATCTGCCGTTGGATCGGAAAGAAGGGATGTGAGGGAATGGTTTGGGATGTGGGTTCTTAACTGTCTGAACACTGCGCATTCGTCTAGTATGTGTCGAATTGTGATAGGGATGTTGTTGTTGCAGTATTGACAGCTGTTGTTGGTTGTGTGATTTTTGTGTGTCCGAGTCGCAGTCTGATGATGTTTATTAATTCTTCTCTGCTAAAGTTTTTTAAGTTAGGTGTGTGTAGGTATTGGTCTATGTGAAGTTTGGTTGGTACTTTGATACCAGGTTGATGTCTTAGCAATTATATTTTGGTTTAGATTTGCGAGTGATTTGTGGATGTGTTTGTTAACGTCGCTAAAGTTTAGATTTGGTGTTCTTAGCAGGGTTGTTGTTGTTTTGGCTGCTTTGTCTGCAACTGCGTTGCCTGCTATCCTAAATTAAGATAAAAGTTGATAGTAATATAAATTATTATTATTATTATATTATACTTATTATTATTATACTTATTCATTCCTTTTTGTGGCAAGGTACACCTTGCCTCGTCACGATAACTGCCAAATCAATTCTCAATCAATAATAAAGTTTACGTAAAAACAAATCTAAAGTACTTTCTTACGTTTGATGTGTGATTATTTATCAAGTTTCTTGCACTTTGAAATTCGCAATTTAAGTTAGTTTCCGGAGTCCTAAAACATGCTTACATTGTAGCTGGATGCTCCATGTTCACTTTTTTACAATTTCTTAACCTTATTCCCAGTTGTTTTCCTTTACAAGAATCCAGTTTTACTTAGTTTATATCGCTAGCTCTTGACTCACACGTTGCTCGCACTGAATAATCGTTGATTTCAATCTATGTTCACATAATATTTACTTTATTTGCCCTTTTTCCTCCATGTTCACTTTACACTCTCGTTTCACTCATTGTTTAATGATACAATGCCCATTGTATCATTACTTTCTCGATTAGCACCCTGTTGGCCATTACATTGATTTAAACGAGTGAATTAATATTCATGTCCTCCATTGTCAGTTTAATCCCCTCCCAGTTAATATACTCGTATACATTAGAGTTAACTGCAATAGTCACATTTTTGAGCCGCTCTGATCCTGGCATTAGCATAGCTTAAGTTGTACATTTGTTTAACAGCAAAAATAAATAAATATTTATATTTATATTTCTCTTTTTTGTATCCAATTTTATTTCCTCTTCTGCTCTGAATCATAATCTACAGCCTCGCTTCGATAGTGTTGAGAGCCGCAACCAACACTTGTGATGAAATCACAGCGGAAAAGCTTATGATATGAAGTCAACTGCTAATTAGAGTCAAACACAAGTAGATAGGTCGAAAGAGTAGACTAGAAGATACCCTGGAACCAAGAGACTTCTTGCTGAGAGACTCTTTAAGTTACCTCGTAGAAATAGGTCTAAAAGTTAACCTCTTCTTCATTTCTCTATACCCGATTTCACACGCAGATAGTTCGAAAGTGATGCTTGAATAGAAGATACCCTGGAAACAAGACTCTTCTCGCTGAGAGACTCTATGTGACTGTAAGTTACCTCGTAGAAATAGGCCTAAAAGTTAACCTTTGCTTTAGTTTCTATATACCCGATTGCTGTTTTGGATTCTGCGGTATCTGGGCTTATGTATAAGCCCATAAACCCCTCTGAAAAAAATTGCCGCTGCATAAAATTGAATAAATAAATGGGCGGGTCTACGAGGTATATTTATTAAATTTGCACAACATCCGATGCTGTTGTTAACCATTTCCGTGTCCACGCCAACTGCAAATGCCAAACAAAAATGGCCAAGGCTGCAGCATATGGGCTATGCAACGGTCCTGGGGGCTATCTGAATGGGGGCGACTGGGGGCGGTGCCTAGTGGCCAGTTCGCGTTTTCGATATTGTAAAAACCGAAATATGCGAGCAATAAATTCATGTGGAAAAAGCAACCGACGCAGTAACAAAAACAAAATGAAAGAAAAAATATTCTCCTATTTTGTGTGAAGTATAAACTGATAGAATACCCTGTAAATAGATCTGCTTTAAAGTATTCGATGACTGCTACCAGCATTTCTAGGATATCTTTATACCGTTTACCTACATACGAATACTCTGTAGCAGGAACTACTTTAAAGTATTCGATGACTTTAGTAGCAGTGTTTGAATACTTTAAAGTACATCCTAATACCATTTCTAGGATATCTTTATACCTTTTCTATACATACGATTCTTTCAAGATAATCAGAAAGTTATTGGATTGGAATTTGTTTGAATCGAATTATAGTAGAAAATATTCAATGTTTTTTAATATATTTGAACTGTTTTTGATATAGGAAAACTTTCCTCGGGACGCCTAATATGATTAACTCTGAGATAACATGGATTATCTATCGTCATCTACTTCCTTCTACCGGTTATACCTTTCTAGGACTTCCTAATGGATGCAGGGTATATAAAGTGTAGGCGTGCCAAAATAAAATCAAATAAAATACATGCAATATATGAATGGTCAGCGGTTTGGGGAGTACGCTATAACTGGGCTGTAGTAGATTGGGATGTGTGAATTGAGGGGGAAAGGACAAGTGGCTGGGGCACAGTAGGCTTCAGTATGCTGCATGCAGCATGCAACGGTCCAAAAAATGCAAACAACTGCAAAACCCATATCAATAATGACGATGATGATGTTCTGCTTGAAGGTAGAATGCATCTGTGGAGGTCGAGGAGGAGCTGACCATGTTTGCAATATATGTAACAACAAGAACTTTGGATATTTTTAAGTGCAGTTATGGTTGTTGTCGTTGTTGTGTTGCTGCTGGTAAACTGAATTATTGCCAGTTAAACAAGTTTTGTTCCTAGACTCCGTACATATTTCAATTAAACGTGCCAGAGTTAAGACATGGGAATTGCCAGGAACAGAGTCTTTCCTATCGAATTCCCAACGTTTCACTCAAATATCCAACAATAATATTTTCCGAAAACCAATTTCTAGTTTAATTGACAGAGAGAAGAAAATGCAACAAAGTTTCTCCTTATTTTTCGTTTCAAAATATTTTCATTTCAATTTTCCTAACGATAACTTTCACAAAATACTTATGACAAAGCTTAAACAAGCTGTAACTTAGACCTATCCAATTCGTATTCTTAGAATCTATAGAGTTTGTTATCCTTTATTGATTTTTATACGGATTTTTAGATATCCTCTAGAATCTGTGGCCGTAAGTGCGACAGATGTTGTAAAAATACGGCCAAAGTCTGAGCGCTATTCAAGCGCCAAGCCGCAGCAGAAGAGGTGGAAAAAGAGATAAAAGGAAATGAGAAATAGCCAAGCATAGGGCAAAATGAAGTGTCAAACAGGACAACTGTCCAAAGTCAAGTGTGTACAGTTAAAAATAGGAGCAAAAGAGGAAGAAAGTATCAAAACTATTGACCTGAAAGCCGCAGGCAATGTTTAGAGTGTCGAGTGTCAAATGGTCTTCATAGCCCACCTCCCCACAGGGCAGCTGACCCGAGAAAAGTGTGTCAAGTAGAAATATAAATAACAACCAAGAAATTATCAAGAATGCTAGACTAGTAGATACCCTGCGACATCTTTAATGTGTATGTTGAAATACCTTATGATATGTAAGCATAAAAAGGTATACAAGTACAAAGGTGTAGGTTTAATGTATAGGTATAAAAATATAAACAAAAATACATTTAAAAAATTATTAAATTATGAAAATATTGAGGTAAAAAAGTATTTATGTATTAAGGTATAAAAGTACACAGACATTAAAGTATAGAACTATATAGGTATAAACATATAATGGTATTAAAAATATAAATGCATAAAGTAAACTTTTATGAAAGATAAAGTTATAAATGTATAAAATAAAAAAGGTATAAAATTATAAAAACTAAAAAATTAAATAAAAAAATAATAATAAAAAAAACTTATAATAAAAAGAAAGTAAATAAATAAAGCAAAAAAATAAATAAAAATAATAATATGAAAATGTAACTGCATAAAGGTATAAAATTTAAAAAATTTAAATGCTTGAAGGTAAAAATTATAAAGGTATAGAACTATAAAGGTTTCGAGTATAAAGGTATAAAATAATAAATTTATAAAAGTAAAAACTTATCAGAGTCTGAAATTATAAAATGGTAGAAAAGTATAAAAGTACGACATACATATTAAGTATTAAGGTATAAAAATACATAGGTATAAGAATAAGGAGGCACAATTTATAAGGGCTTCGATTAAAATGTATATTGATATAAGGTATAAAGATAAAAAGGTATAAAGATATAAATGTATAAAGATATAAAGGTATAAAAGTGAACAGGAAAGTACAGAACGATGAGTAAAATGATACTTCAAGGGAGTTTTTGATTATCACAATTTTTAGCTTATGCCTTTTGCCTGAGAGTTGAAAATCTCTTGCTATTTTCGTGAATGGTTTCCATACATACAGGGTGCACAGGGTAAATGCAAAAGTCGAGTAGGTTCTGATGTTAATCTTGCAAGCTGGTTTTCAGAGCAAAAAATTGTATGTTGGTTATGCGCGACCTTTTGACAAAGTGCACGGCTCTGGCTGACCCAAGGTTAATGTGAGCGCAGCAGCTCTGGTGGTGGATTACAAGTGGAGAGAGGGGGAAAACGGGAGGGGGCTGAGAGCTTTTGGGCGATCGCGGTGCACCGCAGTCAACCGCAACTTATGGTCGGCGCCAATTTAACGCTTGCGATTTTCGTTAAGGGATTTGGCCACAGGACGAGGAAAACGCGCGTCGCGTCGGGGGATTGCGATTGAATGCCAAAATGCACACAAATTGCGCAAATGCTGCTGCCGCTGCTGCTGCTGCTGCTACTGCATCCTAGCAGGAAAAAAGAGCAAGTAGCAGTTGCAGAGGGAGGGGGAATGTGTGTTAGGAATGGAGGGAGGGGGAACTGGCGAGATGGCTGGCTCGTTATGCTCTACAGCATCTGGTTATATATTTTTTCACTATAGAGCCTGAAAGCTTATAAAATTCACGCGCTGCACTTTTCTCGTCTCAACTGAAGTCGTCTCGCCGGGCTAGGCGTGCCGCACAATCCCTGCTCGACCTCTTCAACTTCTGCACCTTTTTGCCAAATGCAATTTACTTTTGTGTGTTTTATTGGCACTGCCTCTCTGAGCTGAGGAGGAACCAGCTAGCAGCTGGAGCAGAAGCAAAAGCAGCGCATTTTCGGTTTTGGCTAATTAAATTTTATGCTTGGTAATTTAAAAAAAGGCCTTCCATATTTTTTGGCAAGAAGCTATGGGGTTGGTGTAGAGGTTAAATAGAGGATGTGTGTGTGTGCGTGTGTGTGTGTGTGTTTGAATGTGTGTAAGTACGTCTCTCAGTGTTTTGGGTTTCCTTGGTGAAATCTGCAAAAATCGCACAAGTTGCGCATAAAAGAGGCGACTGCCAAATTGCAGGCAATAAATAAAACATCCACGAAAAATCGCTGCATACTTTTAGGCGCCGCGGGAGCAAAGTGCAGCGGGGCATGCCGCTGGTGGTGTGGCGCGTGCTGCACTTACCCTAAAATGGCCCCATTTCTTTGCCCCAAAACTTACAAAGCCAAGCAACGCAAGCGGCAATAACAATTACACTGACCAAAATATGGTAGCTGTTTCATATAAAAGCAAGTAACAAGCTAACATTTAACTGCATTTCGGTGTAAGCCTTTATGTATTGTAAATAGAATAAGGTCTAAACTTTAAGGTAAAATCGTTAAGTCGTGTGCGAAGTATTAAATGAAGATCCATCTATTATGAAGATCCATCTATTATGAAGATCCATCTATTATGAAGATCCATCTATTATGAAGATCCATCTATTATGAAGATCCATCTATTATGAAGATCCATCTATTATGAAGATCCATCTATTATGAAGATCCATCTATTATGAAGATCCATCTATTATGAAGATCCATCTTTTATGAAGATCCATCTATTATGAAGATCTATCTATTTAATACTTCTTCATCTAAATTTTATTATACATCACACTTTATTCATCTATCTTTATGTATACTATATGAAGATCCATTTACTATGAAGATCCATCTATTATGAAGATCCATCTATTATGAAGATCCATCTATTATGAAGATCCATCTATTATGAAGATCCATCTAATATATGAAGATCCATCTATTATGAAGATCCATCTTTTATGAAGATCCATCTATTATGAAGATCTATCTATTTAATACTTCTTCATCTAAATTTTATTATACATCACACTTTATTCATCTATCTTTATGTATACTATATGAAGATCCATCTATTATGAAGATCCATCTATTATGAAGATCCATCTATTATGAAGATCCATCTATTATGAAGATCCATCTATTATGAAGATCCATCTATTATGAAGATCCATCTATTATGAAGATCCATCTATAATGAAGATCCATCTATAATGAAGATCCATCTATTATGAAGATCCATCTATTATGAAGATCCATCTATTATGAAGATCCATCTATTATGAAGATCCATCTATTATGAAGATCCATCTATTATGAAGATCCATCTATTATGAAGATCCATCTATTATGAAGATCCATCTATTATGAAGATCCATCTATTATGAAGATCCATCTATTATGAAGATCCATCTATTATAAAGATTCATCTATTTTGAAGATCCATCTATTATGAAGATCCATCTATTATGAAGATCCATCTTTTATGAAGATCCATCTATTATGAAGATCCATCTATTATGAAGATCCATCTATTATAAAGATTCATCTATTTTGAAGATCTATCTATTTAATACTTCTTCATCTAAATTTTATTATACATCACACTTTATTCATCTATCTTTATGTATACTATATATATCTAAGAATTCAGCCAATATGGCGCTTCTGCTAAGCGATAAAGTTTAGCCTATTCAATATGAAAAATTTTAACAATTACCAATTAAGAAAGACCGTTACCAGTTTTAAATCCCTGTGAAGGGTTGTGTTTCTTATGTACCACTCACAGCCAATGGTGAGTCTTGGCTTCTCATGATCTGGCTGTCACAGGTCAGTCCCCAAATTGGACAGACATATTTCCATATCGGAACGATGATTTCGTTGTATATTGTCAG
The DNA here is from genome assembly GCA_035045065.1 of Hirtodrosophila trivittata. Taxonomy (NCBI): domain Eukaryota; kingdom Metazoa; phylum Arthropoda; class Insecta; order Diptera; family Drosophilidae; genus Hirtodrosophila; species Hirtodrosophila trivittata. The sequence continues at coordinate 13,821,517 of JAWNNK010001028.1, read as the reverse complement.
CTTGTTGGTTAACGACAGTTTGTTGCGTGAGTTCAGGAGCCAAGAGGAGCCGCTCGTATCCGGGTCCTAGGCAATGAGACATGCTTAACAAAGGTTAGTCTGCGATCCAGGATGACCGCAAGAGATTTAGCTGAGTTGGCCTGTTGCTGACTTGGCGCCGTTAATGCCTATATTCCTGGGTCTCGCAACTATGTATATCATTCTATCTATATTCGACTGTCTATATCTTTCTATCTACATTTAATTATACCATTTTATTTACATCCACTTATATCGATCGAGTAGATTTGTATAGATTTCACCAGATAAGCTCACAGCTGGGCAGCGTTGCCACCCAGGCAGAATATCTACAGCTGGTAACGTCACAATATTATGAACCGATATTATATATCTATATATATAGTCAAGTACCTAAGACCACCCAATATATGGGATACTCGAACAGTTCTGCTTAAAGTGTGGTTAAAGATCAAAGATCAAATATGATATAGTCAAGCGTTTATATACTATATGAAATAACTTTCATCAACATAGACAAAGGAATGAATAATAATATAATTAACACTTAAACTATAAAGCATATATATTCTTGTGCCGCAACAAATATCGAACCGATCTGACAATACGACAGAATTTCTTAAACATAGAAGACATCTATTAAAAACAAACTAAACTAGACTGCAATATTCTTAAAAGTTTCCAAAGGATTTCAAATTTGTTGTATATCAAAAATAGTATATAGTATTTTTCTCAGTGTAGCGCAGCAGTTGCACCAACTAGAGCAAAATAAGTTTAATTGAAAAGTGAAAGAAAAAATATGAGAAAACAAAATCAAATTGAAAACTAAATAAGCGGCGCATTAGAACTCGCCTTGTGGTGCCTAAGTGCATGCAGCATAAGTCAATGGCAGCCTCCGACCCAGGTCCTGGTCCTGGTCCTGGCCCTGCTCCTGCTGTACTGCGCCTGATCCTAGTCTTAAAACCCAAGACCGAGGGCATCATAACAATACATAATAAATAGCAGCTGATGCGACAAGCCAACAATGAAATCGATTTTCAAGCGACAGCCCAAATGCAACAAAAGCTCCATGAAACATAAAAAATTGTCCGTGAACTGCGAGAAAAGTTTCAAGCCACAAAAACATTCACGAATACGGGATACTCTGCCAATTCTCTACTATGTTAAGCAGCTGTTAAAATGTGACAACTATTTGAAATCCACTCTAAAACCCCTTCGAGCAGACATCTTTTTATAAAGAATTCTTTCTAACATTTATCAGCTATGCTTAGCAGCTGTAAACTAACATTTTCTGTTAAGATTTTGATGTAAAATAAAGAATAGAAAGAGCAGCAGACGTGTTAGACAACTGTTAACCAACAGTTTATGTTTATCAGCGCCAAAGAGAAGTTAAACAGACAGAGAGAAAGTATCTATGTTAAGTAGACTGTTAACAGAATGTTAATGGATAAAGCAGAGTATCAAAGTATTCGACTTGACAGCAAGCGCTCATCTCGCACCGTGGCCGTGGCGCCAAGATTTTTCGATTATGAAGAAAAATGCACAGATGACGGGCGGACATTTATCACTTGACACGGCGGGTGGCAGAAACGGAAGCAACAAAGTTGTGACTCCAAGGCTTCAGCTGGCTGCAGTGCAGGAGCCTGCATCCTGGACAGGACAGGACAGGACAGGACAGGACAGGACACGACAGGATGGGACGTGCACAGAGCACGGCAATACGGCAATTAAAATAATGTTTAAAACTTGATTAAAATGTTAAGCGCTGGATTTTAATTTTGATCAAATTATTTTGAGCCCGTTTAAGGCTAAGCTGCCTAATTCAATTTCCACACAAAATATATACATATATATTAATAGATATATATACAACATATATAAGCCATATATAGGTAGACAGTTTTGTGGTTAGTGGGGGGTGTGGTATGTGCAATTTTTGGTTAAAATTTGATGCTATTAAATTTAATTGCGCATAAATTTTCAATCAAAATGGTCACTGGGATAGATAAATACGAGGAAAATTCAGAAAATTTCACAGCATGCAATTAAAGGGAGACTGAGATAGTAAGAGAAAGAGAAGGAAAAAATATATTATAAAAAAAGTTGAACAACTTGAATGTATAAAATAAACACACAGGTGTCTAAAGTCAAGCATAAATGTTTGCCAGGCACAACAACTTTTATCTAGGAGTGTGTGTACATCTATGTGTGTGTGTGTGTGTGTGTTTGTGTGTGTTCAGAAAAACTAAACAAATAAATGAGCAGCAAATTAAATGCTGACAGCACGTCTACCGTGAAATCTCTCAGGTTTTTATGATTTATGTGCACGAATAACTCATAAGCGAACTTTTTTTTTTCTTTTTTTAATATATTTTTAACACCATTGTTAGTTTATTTCCATAGAATTTTCACAAGTTTTTCTTTCTCTGACGTGGACTATGATAAAACACCTAACTAAGGCACTCTTCGGTTAGTTAATATGCTTGCAACTTCCACTCACAAAAAAACTAATTGCCAAAAACAATTTTCATTTTCAAACCAAGAGACGAACATGTGAAATGCCAAAAGTCAAACGTTATTCCTTAGTAGAAGGATATCAATAAGAAAATACCCTATATCTCACTTTCTTTCTGGTAAGTCCTGTGTTTACTCTCTAAGTTGAGATACAATTTCCGAGAACTGTTTTAAAGCATTAAGTTCTATCAGCTTTAGGGTGTACGAAGAGCTATGCGTCCAGTCTTTAGTATAGATAGATATAGATATAGGAATAAGTTTATACAGTAAAATCTTTTTTTACACGGTCTTTTTTACACGGTCTTTTTTTACACGGTCTTTTTTACACGGTCTTTTTTTACAACGATTTTGAAATAACAATCGTCAAGAAGAAATTTAAAAACTTTTTTACACGTCGTTTTTGATTTAACACGAATTCCAAATATTTTTTTAATTTTTTACATGATTTGCTGCAGTGTTAGATATCATCCAAGTAGCAACTCTACTTCACGGCTTGTTTACTTTAAGAAAAATACCTCTAGACATCCCTGCCAACTTTATTTGGGACCAAAAAAAGGGAAAACTCCTTTTTATTAATATTTCAGTTTGTTAATGAAGAAATATATAATTTGAATAAAGTTCTTAAAGTTAATGTTTAAGTAAACTATTTTTTATAAATTGATTAAATTTTCAAATTACATAATCGGAATTGTTAATAACTTTAATATCACTTTTTTCACGGTTTTTAAAGAAAATATTTGAATTTTTTAGATTGTGGAACAGATCCTCAAATTTACATATGAATCGTGTATTTTTTTACACGGTTTTAATTTACACGGTTTTAATTTACACAGTTTTCTAAGGAACGTACCTACCGTGTAAAAAAAGATTTTACTGTAGACATTTAATTATTTAATGACAGATCGAACCTACTTTGAATTATAATTAAGAATATATATAATGTATAAAAGTTGTCTGAATAATTCCTTATAAATGGCATACAAGGAATATCATTCAATTGATTGAGTTCATGTAATTCGGTTACGTCTCAGCATTAATCGAAGAGTTGATGACAAATCAAGCAAATAGATTAAAGACCTAAAAACCAAGATTAATATAAGAGAAATATTTAAAAGCAATTTAGAAATGAAACATAAATTATTCAAGAAACTGATAGAATAGATAATACAAATAATATAGATAAGAAACCATTGATAATAAAGTGGATAATAATATTAATTTAAAATAGTACTGATGTTATAAATAGTATAGATATTATATAGTAAAGTGAATATCTGTAGTGCATGTGGATTATATGTTATTCATAAGATAAGTTGTAAGTTTATAATAAAGATAATATAGACAATACAGATAATGTAGATAATATAGTAGACATATAGATAATATAGCATAGGTAGAAGAGATAATCTAGATGATATAGACTATTCTCTTGCTTCCCATTTGATTGTAGGGTATCCCAGAGTCGCGTAGACTCACTCTTAATGTGCACAAAAGTTTTTCGTATGCCATTTTTGGGCTGTTGCATAATTGAATGGGCTTATGAGCGCGTTGCACTTAGCGTTTAATTGGCTGTCAGTCAAAATGTCCGAGTAGGTCCGATTGTTATATGTGGAAATGCAATTATTGCGTTCCAGTTCAAGCAAAAATAAAACGAATGCAGAATAAAACACACACAAACAGGCAAAAACACACACACTCAGGCACAGAAACCAAAAGCAAATAAACAGAAAAAGTCATCCCAAAAGAGTTGCACTCAAAAAAAAGTGTATTAAAATAAATATATTCCAACTAAAGCCGTGTCAAGCTGTGTGTGTGTGTGTGTGTGTGCCATAACAGCTATGCTATAGCGTGCAAAAATATATATATCTACATATAAAATATATACACTCGTACATATAGGAGCATTGATATGCCTAGAGCTGCCCGCGGGATATAAATGAGAAAATTAAAAATAAAATTTGAAACGAGAAATTGCTAGAATTTTGTAACTTGCTGTTGTAGTGTTAATAACATGTTAATTAATTAACAGTTGACGAGTGCTAACAGACTGTTAATTAGTGCTCTTACTCATATATTCGCAGAAATTTTTATGAGTATGCATATATATAATGCAATGCAAGATTTGCGTGCAAGTTTCGTGTGCAAGATTTAAATCTGACTGGAAAATCTGCATTTTTGATAGTAAGAATATTGCACGAAATCTTTTTTACTTTAATAGAAACGACTCGATGTTCATGCAACTTGATCGAAACGTGTTTTTTATGATTTCTTACACGTTGAAACAAGTTATTGCACGCAAACTTGCTGCAAATGAACATCGCTTTTGTTACAAACCCTATAACATAACTCGTAGCAGATTTAACAGAACTTATGACAGACCCTATAACAGAACCTATAGCTAAACCCTTAACATAACTTAAAACATACGATAAAACAGAACCTATAACAGAACCTATAACAGAACCTATAATAAATCCTATAACAGACCCTTAAGTAGAACTTAAGACAGAAGTTAAAACAGAACCTATAACAGAACATACACAGAACTTTTAAGAGAACCTTTAACAGAACCTATAACAGAACATATAACAGAACTTATAAGAGAACCTATAACAGAAACTGTAACAAAAGCTATAACAGATCCTTTAACAGATCCTAAAACAGAAGCTATAACAGAACCTATAACAGAAACTGTAACAAAAGCTATAACAGAACCTATAACAGAAGCTATAACAGAACCTATAACAAAACTTATAACAGAACCTTTAACAGAACCTTCAACAGACCCTATAACAGAAGCTATAACAGAACCTATAACAGAAACTGTAACAAAAGCTATAACAGATCCTTTAACAGATCCTAAAACAGAAGCTATAACAGAACCTATAACAGAAACTGTAACAAAAGCTATAACAGAACCTTTAACAGAACCCATAACAGAACCTGTAACGTTAACTATAACAGAACCTATAACAGAACCTATAACAGAACCTATAACGGAACCTATATCAGAACCTATAACAGAACCTATAATAAAACCTATAACAGACCCTTAAGTAGAACTTAAGACAGAAGATAAAACAAAACTTATAACAGAACCTTTAACAGAACCTTCAACAGACCCTATAACAGAAGGTATAACAGAACCTATAACAGAACCTATAACAGAACCTATAACAGAACCTATAACAAAACTTATAACAGACCCTATAACAGAAGCTATAACAGAACCTATAACAGAACCTATAACAAAACTTATAACAGAACCTTTAACAGAACCTTCAACAGACCCTATAACAGAAGCTATAACAGAACCCATAACAGAAACTGTAACAAAAGCTATAACAGAACGTTTAACAGAACCTATAACAGAACCTGTAACGTAAACTATAACAGAACCTTTAATAGCAGCTATAACAAGAACCTAGATCTTATAACAGCTTGTTAACATTTTATATGAAAACTACGATCTATGTTAACATTGAACACCCTGTTAACAGCTTAATAATAGTTTGTTAACATTTTATATGAAAACTGCGAGCTATGTTAACATTGATCCCCCTTTTAACAGCTTAATAATAGTTTGTTAACATTTTATATGAAAACTGCGAGCTATGTTAACATTGATCACCCTGTTAACAGCCTATTTTAAGTATTTCAATGTTTCCATAGAGGAAATCTCTCAGTTTTGAGGCTTTGTTTATGGAAACTTTTCTTTCTTAGCTTATTTCAGGGTAAAATTGAATGAATGAGCTTACTTTAAGCTCTGTGAATAAGTTAACAGCACAATGTTAACGTAAATATACCAAAACTTAATTTATTTCACCTGGAAAGATATAATTGATTTTGAGCTTGCGAAGTGAAGCTGAAAAAGGCAAAAAGTAGATATAATAAAAAGATTACTTGATCTGGCTTAAATTTGAGTGTTTCCATTATGTATTATGCATTATGCATATCGCCTGTTAAATGGGTAAAGTGGTTGAGAATCTGCGCCGGTGTCAGGATCTTGTACACCAACACACACACACACACACACACACAGATATATATATAGACAAACATGCAGAGCTGATGTTTCACTCTGGTCTGGTGGGCGGATGATAGTATGGCTGTCAGTTTATTTAATTGAAATGTTCCAGAAAACCTATAAATTACACACACATGCAATCTGCATATGCACACACCACACACACACACCACACACACACAAGCAGACACAGACACTTATGTACATTAGCAGCTGAAATTTTATGCATGCCAAGCCACAGAACAAACAAACAAACAAGCCAAAAACAAGTAGAAACGCTCCAAAACGTATGTCCAGTGGATACCCTGTAAACAGAACCTTAGTATCCTATGAACTGGCTATAAATTTGGAACTAAAAGAGGTTTGATTTTGCTAAAGTATTTATTACTTAATTAAGTTTAAATAGAAGACAGCTATGATAGAAGACACTGACCTGCCGTATACTTAATATGTCTAGATGATATATAATCTGAATGGTAGAAAAGTAACTTCTATTCCCAGCATACTTTAATTGATTTCTATATTTCTTAGGGTATAGAAGCAAACAGAAACGTACGTGCAGTCAGTTAACTGACAGAGTGTTGCATACTTTTTGGAGCCAGAAAGTCAGAGGAAGCCAATTGAAAGTCGCAACTGACAAGCACCAAGAGCAGCTGCATCCACCAAACGTGCAACACCAGCCACCAGTATTATGTTAAGTGACAGAAGAAAAAAAAGAAAAGCTACCTGCTAAAGTGGAAAATATTTATATCCCAATTGGAAATATTCTCTCGATTAGTTGGAAAGATATTTCATTTATTTAGCACTCATTAATTAAAAGCATTTGATTGACTTTCAGCTAAAAGCATCTAAAAGGAGTCAAAAACCAAATAAAGGCATAGAATTTCCTTTATATCTTTATATTAATAACTTATATCTTCTTTATATTAACTCTTTAACTCCATTTGACACTCTGAATGACAAATATTTAACTGATATACAGCAAAAGTAACTTTTCCCTTGACATTTAAGAATATTTTCACTGCTTTCAACTGCTTTCAGAATAAAATAAATTTGGAATATTACCAAAAAACAGAAGACGCCCAAATTGCATTTTGATCCTTTTTGGCAATAGTAAAAAAATAAAAGAAAAGGAAGAGTATTCCTTTTAAGGGAAAGAGTTTATATTATAAATATCCTTAAGCAGTATAATGCTTCCATCCATAATTGAAGACGCATCTAAGCTCTCTTCACAGCTTCCCTAGTCCGCACTTAAATCCAATTGAAAAGCTTTGGAATACACTATCCCAAAGAGTTTATGTACTTATTTCTTTATTTAGAGTCAACAAAAGACAATCGACTATGCAGAAATTGGTTTGAGAAGAAAGCTTTATGCTTTATATGTAAGTTCCACTGATTGGAAGTACACAGAGATTATCATCCCATTGGAACCTCCATGCAAGACGACTGCACAACTGCTGGCGAAAAGTCAAGAGAAGACTTAAGCCTTAAGACTTTCCACACCGGGTCTTGCTTAATAAAGAAATTCTACACACTTGAGAATCAAGGAGAAGGGCCTTAGACTCTATTAAAAAGGGTAGTTCTTAGGATTGCTTGTGATGTCGAGAAAAAAGGAGAAGTAGATAAAGTTGAAGACAAAAAGCACTTTTGTTTTGTAAAAGATAACTTTGACTAAAGAACTGAGCAATTTATGTTCCATATACTATATATTTTATAATAGAACCTATAACTGATCCTATAACAGAAGCTGTAACAGAAGCTATAACAGAACCTATAAGAGAAACTGTAACAAAAGCTATAACAGAACCTATAACTAAACTTATAACAGAACTTATAAGAGAACCTATACACCGGGTCTTGCTTAATAAAGAAATTCTACACACTTGAGAATCAAGGAGAAGGGCCGTAGACTCACTTAAAAAGGGTAGTTCTTAGGATTGATTGTGATGTCGAGAAAAAAGGAGAAGTAGATAAAGTTGAAGACAAAAAGCACTTTTGTTTTGTAAAAGATAACTTTGAATAAAGAACTGAGCAATTTATGTTCCATATACTATATATTGTATAATAGAACCTATAACTGATCCTATAACAAAACTTATAAGAGAACCTATAAGAGAAACTCCAACAAAAGCTATAACACAACCTTTAACAGATCCTATAACAGAAGCAATAATAGAACCTATAACAGAAACTGTAACAAAAGCTATAACAGAGCCTATAACTAAACTTATAACAGAACCTATAGCGGAACCTTTCACAGAACATATAACAGAACTTATAAGAGAACCTATACACCGAGTCTTGCTTAATAAAGAAATTCTGCACACTTGAGAATCAAGGAGAAGGGCCGTTGACTCACTTAAAACGGGTAGTTCTTAGGATTGCTTGTGATGTCGAGAAAAAAGGAGTAGTAGATTAAGTTGAAGACAGAAAGCACTTTTGTTGTGTAAAAGACAATTTTGACTATAGAACTGAACAATTTATGTTCCATATACTATATATTGTATATAACTAATAATTATATATATGTAATAATGATATTTAAAGCAAATAGAAGTCAAGTTTAACGTACACTCCGTTTAAGGGTCCTCAGTTGAGTACTCGAAATGACGAACTATTCGATTTAACGTACATTGAATTGCATTCAATGGTTCGTTAAACCGGACTTCTACTGTATTGATATCTATTCCAAAGAAAGCCAAGAGAACATTTTCTGCTATGTATTTTTGTGACAACATTTATTAGATTTATTAAATTTATTTATTGAGCAGATTGAGCAACTTTTACATTTCTCGCTTGAATGAATGCTGCAGCTTCGTTTTAAATTTTTGCGAATTTTCTTTGGCTTGTTTTGAACTATTTGTGGAACAACAAGTGATGCTTAATTGTAGGTTTCCGGCTTGATTCGTTCGATGCACACAGGCGAGTGGAATCGATAACAGCAATTTATCGTTTAGCTGTTCCCTGGTAAGTACCCCAAGAGGTGTAACGGTTACTTTAACACACACACACACACACACACACACTAGTGCATACACTAGAGAAATGGAGGCACAATTTGCATTCGGCATAGCCATAGTCACAGTTATTTAATGCCCACACACACACACACTCACATAGGCAGAAACACACGTACACAAATACACACCTGTTTAAGTATAAGTGGTTGTGCTTGGCTAAGCAAATGAAGCATCGAAGGAAGAGCCAAAGAGCAGCCAAGCAACGTGTCCTGGCCACTGCATTCCACTGCTGCCCACTAATGTGCAGCCGTGCGAGCACTGGACCAGTTGGCTTTAACGGCATATTCGGGGTTTGAGGGGATTACGGTACTCGCACACTTGCACACTCCGCACCAGCCATGGCGACTGACTGGGCCACTTCCAAAATGGTTGTCGTAAAGTGTAAAGTCAACATTTTGTGCTGCAATTAAAGCTAAATTGCAAAAGCAAATAAATTTGCCAAGTAAATCGCCTGAAAGTCACCCAAGGCAAACTGCAAACTTCCAACTGGTTGACCAACTGAAGCAACTCTCCAGCATTTCTTGCAAATACGATTATCTTATGTTCTTTGGAAAGATCATTTAAAGAGCAGTCCAAATGCTAAACTTAGGTCTGTACGCGGATTGGGAACAGCTGCGTTGGCTGATCAACAGAAGAAGCTCAATGTCGCTGATAGCCAAAAGAGCAGTCTACGCCTGCTGTATCACGTCTATCTGGCAGATCTGGGGGATCGCTGCAAAGACAACATAAAAACGTACCCAGGTACTCCAGAAGATAACCAACTGTCCCTGGTACGCCTGTGGTTCCACCCTCCACAAAGACCTCCATCTGTAAACCATTTCTAGTAGGCGACTTATCATTATCTTTTCTTTATTTTCAATCAAACAATGTGCTAATTTGCCTCGTGCTTTTCTTCAATTCCGCTCGACTTCGTTATCGATCTCTTATTCTCTAACTCATGCGATATTACTATCGATATCTTATGCAATATATTCTTAGTGACAATACCTCAATACTATCGGACGACACATCAGCCGATACAGTGATAGATGGAATGCTCTCGCAAGAGGTTTACTTCCTGCTAGACCTCTCAGGCGTCTAAGAAGACTAAGTTTCTCTAAGAGCATCACTCAGCAGTGAGATTTCCTGCTTCTCAATTGCACTCAACTGCTCATGCTTTAATTTTCTATCATTTCTTTTTTCTGAAGTTAATAAAGATATATACAAAAAGATAGGTACATAAGTACATTTTTAAGTAGTTATTATTTAACGAAAGAAAACAATATTAATAAGGCATAAAGTAAATTTACCAAACATCCTTTCATACGCAAAGTGGTGCATCAAACAAATTATATTATACTTGCTCTTTGGGAAGATCATTTAAAGAGCAGACTACATTCTAAACTATGCTCTATACGAATACGGATTGGGTGAATGGCGGCCAACGTGTGATTTTATCTTTATTTGCAATCTATCGTAAGGATATTAGGCAAATTTTATTATCGGATACTAGTTTAGACAAAGACATGGCACAAATTGACAAGGACTTCTAGGAAAGGAATGACAGATACATTTAATGCGGCTGTTACATTTAAGTTGGAGTTACATTTGGGTTGGAGTTTAAGGGGGAATCTGAAGGGAAGGTCCAGTGGGTGGAACCTCTTCAGCCGTCTCTGTTGTAGACTATTGTCTAGTAGGTTGACCGCCAGGTAATTTTCATGATTGTAACGTGTACCTTGAAACTAAAAGGAAAGAAACAAATAATATTACCAATGCATAAAGTAAATTTGAGAAGATCATTTAAAGAGCAGACTGCATGCTAAAGTTGTTCCGTAAAAGGATTGGCTGATTGACGCCCAACGTGTGCCATCACACTCTTAAGTAATAATCATTTAGCGAATGAAAGCACACATAATATTAATAATGTATAAGGTATATTTGCCAAACATCCTCTCATGCGCGATGTTGATAAAAATAAATATTGGTCGCCCAACGTGGCCAGGCATGCATGCACAAAGCGAAAAAGGTGTATCATTACGAGCTCCGTTTTCATTTAAATATGGAATATTTTCAGCATAATGTTACTATGCGAGAATGTCAAGCGATTTATTGTATAAATGGGGCGCCTAACGTATGGGTATGGGAGGTTTGACATTTCAGTTTTCGACTGTGCGAATATAAATTTTATTAGCCAGAGAATAAAGCCCACTTCAGTTTGTACTCGAGTTGGGCACATGAATATTTACGGTTGCCAAAGTACAGAACAAAAACCAAGACAAGGAGCAGAGCAGTAACTGAACAGGAACTGAAGGAAAAAAAAAAGGAAACAGAAACAGAAACAGAAACACTAATTCAAGTTGACATGCCGTGGCCAGCTTAAAAGCCTTTAGGCCATGATACGAGTAAAAGAGAAGGAAAGAGAGTGAGTGGCTGTGAGACCCCATGGCAAGTGGTACAGAGAAAATCTACTCAGAAGTGATACTTGTCAGTTGACGCCGTTTTTGGTCTGGAGTGCTCATGTTTACCGCAAGTTTTGTCTGAATCTTGGGTTCTGATTGCGGTTGGCATTGCGGCCGCATTGTCCAATTGCCTGGCAGACACAGATTTGGATTCAGATTTTCGAAACAGCTTCAATTTCCGCTCCAATTCAGTGCTCAGTATTGGAATTGTGTCTGGCAGTTATTAAATAACATTTGCGGTTAGCTTTCGACTCACTTTTCGGGTTTCACATTTTTATGCCTGTCGTTTTTTTTTGTTTTGGCCACTTTAAGGATATGCGACGAGTGTGTTTGTTTCGCAATGCATGTGCGACATCAATTCAAATTGTTTATGGCATCACATGGCGTATGCGCAATTTGTTATAATAAACATGTTGCTCGGCGTTTTCGACGTATCAGCATTCTCTTGCATGCTGGGCCCAGCGTCAACTCTTTCTCTCTCTTTCTCTCTCTCTCTCTCTCTCTCTACTCTCTCACACACATCCTGTCAACTTGTCAAACAATTTATTACGCCTGCCCCGTTTCGTTGCCTCTCCGTTTACCTACTCCCATACCATGCCAGGCCATCACATCATGATTTATTGCTGGCCGCTTGGTTTAAGTTGTCGCCTCTGTCTCGTTTTTCTTCTCTTTATATTTTTCAAAAATTTAATTTTCTTACACTCTTCGCTGATGTCACATACAAATTTCTAACCGGCTTTTTCTTTTAGCTCTTCCATTGCGACATAACATAATTGATGACCGACAAAACACTGTTTAATTCCCAGTCTATATGTGGCATAAGGCTAACGAGTATGAGTGCCAACTGTATATGAATAGATGTCTCTCTTGAGATGCTTTCATAATTTTCTTAAAGCAAACGAGTTGCTATATAAAATATGAACAGCTTTAAAGTTGGGTCACATTTGAATAACTAAACTTCTAACTCTTCAACCTTTGCCGTGTCGGACTAGGATTGAAGCTATATCTATGCTCAGTTTATACAAAAAGTAGAGGGAGTCTGTTTAGTAACTCAATCGGAACTCCGCACGATTCCCGAGGTTGCCAACTAAACTTAGTTATCTAATGGACAATCAGATTGGCAATGGTCATTGACCAGGTGACGCTCCAGTTGAGAGTTAACATTGCCCTAGTCGGAGCTCATCTGGCGTCTTGTATCCGGGAACCTTTTTGCACCCGCACTTTATGGTATCTATTACAATCAAATTGCAAATTAAATCAGAAAACAGAATTAGTCGACTTGCAAAGGGAAACTTAGGGAGCCGTAAAGGAAATGCAGAGAAGCCAAGAATAGAAAGCAGAATGGTAAAAAGCAGACGACAGACGAGCAGACTTTGGTCACGATGCTCCGGTCGCTGTGGCAATAAGATGAAAATCGTTTAAATGCGTTAGTTAAACAAGTCAAGTAATAAGTTCATTTTCCGGCAACCGCACATATCCGGCGAAGGTAAACGCAAATCCCGCAGAACCCTTAACCACCTTACATAGCTGCTGCTGCCCTCAGCTCAGCTCTGCTGTCGCCAACAGGCCAGCGAAGCGTGTGATTCCATAAAATCGTGACAGGTACGAGGTGAAACGGTAGAAGGCAGCCGTCTCCTGAGTGGCGTGAGAGAGAGGGAGAGAGAGAGGGAGAGTGAGGGAGTGCGTCCAGGGAATCATTGTCGCTGCAGGCGAATAGCGAATAGAACGACAACCGAACAGTAGACCGACCGACTAGGTACGAACTAACCATGCAGCAAAGCCAAGTCAAAACTGTCCCCTCAGCTTCAGCCGAAAACTGAAGAAAAAAAGCAAAAAAAAATACCGAAAATAAAAGAGAGAAAAAAAAAACACGAAACGAGTTAACGCTCCCAGTTGTACGTTTTGTAAGGGTCTCCAGCTCCGTCTCCGCTCGACTGCTCCGCCACTCAACTGGACTAAACTGACGACAGCACAGCTGGGAGCTGGGAGCTGGGTATTGGGTACTGGGAACTGGGAGCTGGCAACTGGGAACTGGGAACTACGAACTTGTTACTGCCTGCAAGCTGTTTGCTAAGAGATGAAAACTGGCGACTGGTACGAGTAACTGCCAGCTACAGATTTTACCCAATGCAATTCGAAAAAAAAAACAGAAAAAAAGAAAATGAATAGAAAAAAATGACAGAAAACTATAGGACACCATGAAACGCTTTGGCCCAAAGGGTAAAGGATTATTTCCATCTAGTTTTGGAAGCAAATTAAAAGCTACATTAGGTGTAGCACCAGAGGCTGATGATGGCAGCTCATTGGGGTATGCAACCCCTATCTAATGCCGCATATTTGTGTCAGAGTTGTCAAAGTGTGTAGAACGACCACAGGGAAGGCAAATTTACGGGGGAAGGGGTGGATTACGGGGGATCTAAGGTGGAAAATGGAGCAGCAAAACGTTTAATTAGCGTAAGTAAGTGACACAGAACTGTCAACCATTCATTGGGTGACAACAACAACAACAACAACACACACCCACACACCCACACACGCACACACCCACAACACAACACACAAACACAAATAAACACACATAAACACAACCACCAGGCTCTCAATCAGCATCACACACACACACACAAGAGCCCTCAATCCATTTATATACTATCCCATTTGTATTTTTATATGTGTGTGTGTGTGTGCGTGTGCGTGTGCGTGTGCGTGTGCGTGTGCGTGTGTGTATTGTGTAACCAACCGCGATAGCAAACACTTTGGTTACGCCTGTAAGGACATAAACCGTTTAACTAAAACTTTGGCCTGGACAGAGCTGTGATAACCGCCACATGGGCAAACAGTGATCAAGATTGGTCAGCTTTAAGCCCATATATATTATCTATATAGGAGTATATATACATACAGTAGAAGTCCGCTTTAACGAACTTCAGGATACTATCTTTAGATTTCATATTATGTATATATATGTTTCAGCTTCATTGAGATACTTTTTACCCTTGCTGATTCGGAATGAATTCGGACACTCAGTTGACTCCGAAAGAAGACTAATGAAACTGACTTGATATTGAAAATTAATTGAATTGAAATTAACTCAAAAGTCCTCTCTGCTTTATAGCGAGGATTTCCACGTATGATTCTTTTCATTTCAATGTGATTGAATTTTTGTGAATGAATCTCTTGGGAGGTATCTCTTCTCCGATAATCTTTTCTCACTGAATTTCTTCTCAAAGAATAGCTTCTCAGTGAATCTTTTACTAGTGAATCTCTTCTGATGAATGACTTGCTGGAACTTTGATTGATTTAGATAAACTTTTATTCTTATTGAAATCTTGGAAAGCTCGGTATAATCTATAGAGTCTCTCGGTATAAGCCATAGAACAACAGTTCCGATCAAAACTAGTACCAGAGTCATAGAATATGACAATTTCCAGCTAAAATGCGTTAGAGTTTAGAATTTGAATGCCAAATATGCCGAAATATAAAGTTCTTTAAGTAGTGTGTTTCAAGTGAAGGAACCAATTTGGTAAGCCCCAGTCCAACTGAACTCTACTTGAACTCGACTTGGATTAGACCTGGAATTGACTTAAACTTGAGCTAAGCTTAGCCTGAACTATACCTAAACTCAGCCTAAACTCGACTTAGAATCGATCTAAACGCGACTTAAACTTGAACTGAAATCGACTATAAATCGACCTAAACTTGACGTAAACTCCACCAAACTCTACTTAAACTCTTCTTAAACTCACCTTGTTAGGATTTAAGCCAATTCTTGTTTCTAAGCTGAAAGCTAAAGGCATCTCCTTTGTCACAAACTTCATTTAAAATATACATAGTCTTAAAGCATATTAATACAGTCACATTTATTTATAAGGTATATATCCTGTTGGGAATGCAAAAATGAATCCAAAGTTAGCCCAAGCGAGCCAAGAAATGAAAGAACAAATGTCGCACTGAATTACAGTCGGAGCTAATGTTAAACCAGATGTTTTAGTTGAAGTCTTGAAGTTAAAGTTAAAGTCGACGTTGAAACTGATGCCAAATGACTCAACTGAACCCAAAACTTCTGAGAGAGTTGACTGACTCTCGTTGGCTCCGAAAATTGGCTGGCAACCTAAACATATATACTTTATACATACACTATATATATACTATATGCATATATATATACGTAAATGTTATTTAAAGTGTAATAAATTTTTGCATCGCCTGCCGTTCGCTGGTCGTTCTCTGGCATTCGTTCTTCTGCCTGACTGTGTGTATGTGTGTGAGTGTGTGAGTGTGTGAGTGTGTGTGTTTGGCCCATGTTAGCACCCTAGTGCAACGTACTATACACACAGAGCCAGAGTCAGAATCAGAGGTAGAGGTGGAGGTGGAGATGGAAGCAGCTCATGCCATTAACATTTCGCACAGTTGGACTCTTTGCCCTTGGCTCCAACTCCGAGCACTGTGGTCATCGTGTCAAGATGCCCATTCCCACTCCTGTTGCCCACCCCCCACACATTACTGAGCCGTGAGCTGTGGCCATTCCTAAATGCAACTGGTAAAAGTTCTACGTATACGGATTTCATTATACGGTGGCCAACTGTGACCGTCAATGTCGATTAAGAGATTTAACGGCCACAAAACTGAATGGCGATTGCAGAGGTCCAGCTTGCTGATACCCAGACCTATGTCCTGTATACCGTGTCCTGTGTACTGTCTCCTCTGCTCCCATTGCTGGATAGCATTAAAATTAAAGTTTAATTTTAGCTGCTGCTGCCCAAACGCAAAATCTGAAACTAACCAACTGCTCAGTTCAAATCAAAACAAAGTTTCAACAATACACACACTCCTGCCTGTGTGTGTGTGTGTGTGTGTGTGTGGGGGTGGCTGGTTGGCCAGTCGTCTGTGAGTGTTGACATGACACCAAAGCGTCTACACTTTATAGTTTTCGAGTAAGTACACAACAATATGAGCGAGCAAGTGCATAAATGAATGACTCGACACTCCACTGGATGTCAAACGGATGACACGGATGAAACGGACAGACAGGTAGACAGAGAAAGCAATAGACTGAAAGAGAGAGAGAGAGAGAGAGAGAGGTAGAGGCGGGTGGTGCTACAGAGCAAATGACAGAGAACAAAGCCACTCCACTAACAGTTCCCGATGTACGAGTACATGGCACGTGCCCTCTGACTGCCAAAGCACAGGCCAAGAGCAATGAGATGACTTCAAGAGGCTCTATACCCTAAACAGAATAAATCAGTTGCGATTTTAAAAGAGGTTTGTAACAAGTACCTCAACTCAAGTAGCTAAACAATTTATGCCAATTTATGCGAAGTAGCGATGCCTCTTCAAATTGACTGTAAAAGTCTATTCAAACAACTTTCACTTTAATTTATACCTAAATTTGTTGATTATATTTAACTTCTTTATACCTTTAACTGAAGTTCAGTTAAGCTTTATCATTATAGTGTTTATACCTTTCGATTTCCTCTACTTTTTTTATGTAATGCCACAAATCTCATCACAATCCGATTCCCAGGCGTATTCCTTGAGTAAACGTCTCACATTCAGAGCAATTCGGCTTCGCATAATCCGTGTTTTTTTCACTCCTCCTCTTCTTGTCTTTTATTTACACATTTCCGTACACTTTTCGCTATCTTCTTTTACTTTTTTTTCCTGCTTATTCGCATAGCGCATTACTTGGCTCTCGCAGTGCTTTAGTGCACGCCTGATGCTCATATGCTTTATTATACTAATACTTAACTACATATGCGATGCTTTTTACGGTATCTACGTGAGTTTTTAACGGTAGCTAACATGCTGCTTTGTTGTGTTGTGGAGTGTTGATGTGTGTTGGTGTGTGTGGGAGGGAAATCGTGCAAAGGCGGCGCCCGAGCAGGGATCCAAAATTCATTGTGTTTTTGTCAACTTTTCAGTAGCTATGAGTACATTTGATAGCATTTAGATGGGGGGGGGAGGTCAGAGGTTAACTTTCCTTCTGGGAACTTTCAACTGTTGACTCCTAACTGTCTTAACTAAAAGCTAGTATATATTCTATAACATTCAGAGCTAGCAGCTGCCCCTGAAGAAACTTCTATCCCGGTGCTATGTGCAAACTTATGAACTCATATTATACACAGCATTTCAGTTAAAGTTATTATATAGGCCATATGCCAGGTTACACTAAGGAGAGAGAGATAGAAAGATAGAGTGAGAGAGATGGGTAGAGAAATTTAGAAAAAGACATACTTCAATTAGCACATAATTTACTCTGGACTCATCAGAGTTCATCAGAGAGCTAATTGAAACGCTTTTAGTTGAAGCCATAAAAGCCAAGGTACCCAAGTAGACTGTGCGTGTGGTGTGTGTGGGTGGGTGTGTGTGATGTGATGTGGTGTGGTGTGTGTGGTATGTCCTAGGTATGTATGTGTTTCAAAGTGTTGAGGTCAACGCTTTGCACGTTTATGTTACAGTTTAGGGACTTGTGCGTCCTCCTGGAGCTTTGCGGCTCCTTAGACCATTAGCCACCGACACCCTCCAATATATCGCACTCCCTCCCCCTCCCGCTCTGCCTCTCTCTCTAACTCACATTCTCTATCTTCTCGTCTCCCTTTTTTATGCCAACTCAGTCAATTATTTTGCAGTTTTTGCGGTTTTTGTTGGCTAATTAAAACCAAAACAAATGCAATTGCCACCGCTGGCGGAATGCAGTAGCTGTCAACGCCAACAACAATGTTACTGTGTGTAAATGTCTGTGGGTGCTTTGTGTGTGTGTGTGTGTGTGTGTGGGTGTGGGTGTGGTGTCTGTGTCTGCGTGTGTCATTGTTTAGCCAATGCAACCACCGCAAACAATAAGCAAGGACAATGCAAATAAAGTGGGTAGCGCAAGGAGGTGACAGCTCTAAGGCTAAAAATGTAAACAACTTTCCGACTAGTCGACATTAAGATACCCTGTAATATACAGTAGTTACACTAGAAGTTCACAACAAAGCAAATATGAGCTTTATACTGCCTAAAGTCCTTCTTTACAGTCGCTGCTTTTGCTTCTGTCGAGCACTTTTAATACTCAGAAAAGATTTCTTCCGCTTGCTTGAACTTCTGTATACCCTTCCCTAACATTTAACTGGGTATAGGAAAAAAAGAGTCAAGTCAACAACAACAACAGACAATGAATGTCACCAGAGAGCAACTTGCTACACCCTACTCCCCCCTCCCTACATCCCCTCTGCCTTTTACTCGCTCCTTCAACCTATTGTTGCTTTGTTGTTGTTTTCCTTATTTTGAAACATATTCCCACTGCGTGTTGTGGTTTCTTCTTCTGGCCTATTGTTGTTGTTGTTGCTGTTGTTATCCTTGTTGCTGCCTCACTTCTATCATAGCCACACAAAGGACACCAGCAACAAACAAGTGAATAGATATTTCTAATTGTTGGGTGGTCCCATAAGTTTCAATTCCATTCCAAGATGTTAAGCTCGAAAAGGACCACGACAAAAGGACTTTGATAGATTTATATCCCTATCAAGGTATGCATTTCAACGAGCTCTGCTAATCAGCAGCTTCTTCATAGATATTATTATCATTTACGTTCATCTTTAACTGACAAATTTAAGAGAATTTTCTTTGCTGTTGCTTAGATAGATTTCAATTTAAATAGTTTCCTTTTAAGTAACAGAAGAATGTCAACAAAAAATAAGAAGAACATAAAAAGAAGTTCAAAAATATCAAAAAAAATATGATAAGTATCGATAAAATCTCAGAGGAACATCAGCAGAATACCACAAAATCATCAGATGAATATCAGAAAAATGTAAACAGAATTTCAGAAGAATATGTTTAGAATATGAAAAAAAATTATAAGAAGAATATGAGATGAATATCAAAAGAATATGAGAAGAATATCGAAAAAATATCAGAAGAAAGCTAGAGAAATATCAGAAGGATATGAAAGGAATATCAACAGGATTTGAAAGTATATCTGAAGGATATGAAAAGAATATGAGATAAATGTCAGAGGAGAATGACCCTATAAAATTTGTAAGAAGGAAAAGTCTTTGACTGGAAGTAACTCATAAGTTTTATAAGAGGAAAAATAAGCGATGGAGAGACTTTTAACCTCCACTAGACTTTATATTATATTTAATAAATATTTACTATATGGAATATATAACTATCAAACGAACATTTCAATACTTTTGCCATATAATAAAATTGCTTTGTATTTTAAACTATTTTTTTAGTATCATTTTCTTCATATTTAAAAGTTAATAATATATTTCTAGAATATTTTAAATAATTTTTTAAATATAATAAAAGTTTTTTTCGAATTTTATTTGAAATCTTGTAGATTTTTTTATGAATTTCTTCAACAATTTTTTATTATTTAAAGTTTTTATTTTTATTTTTTCTTTATTTATTTAAATTTTAAGGAAAAAGTTTATGCATTTTCCTTAAACTTCCAGCAATATTTTTCGTATATTATATAGAATTATTATAATACGTATCAGATATGCGACATAGAGATAGCTATAAACTAATGGAGCTGCCCCACAAAGTCGGTCGAGTGGTCGCAGTGGTCGGAGTAACTGATGCGATCTGAAAGCCAAGGCAAACAAATCGAGGTGGCATATGAAACCAACACTTGGCAATGGCAATTGTGCAACTATTGTTTGTATACTTGTGTATTGTCTGTGTAGCCACACCCCCTAAACACCAGAACTGCCCCCATTTCCTTCACCTTTCCCAACCACAGAGGTACCCTCATCAGGCATCAGGCAACGGGCAACAAACAATGTGCGGGTGCATGGAAAACTAATGTCATAGTCACGCCGCATGACGTTGACAACAATAATGTTGATGATGATGGTGGAAGGTGGAGGCATCACCTGAACCGCATATTGTGTGTACATGTGTGTGTTTGAGTGTGTGTGTGTGTGCTGGCACACGCGACGTATGTGTAACGTGCAACATTTGCCATTTGCCTTTGTGGCAAGCAGTCGATGTTACTGTCGCTGATTTGGCATTTGCATTTCTTTGTGGCAACTTCTATTGGGCAGCTCCTATCCCTCACTTGCAGCACATACCGACACCCACACACACACACACACACACACACACACAGCACACTCCTCTGCTTTTTCAAATTGTTAACAGCAGCAAACCCAGTTGTGGCATAATTGAGCCGAGCTGAAATCAAATTAAGGCTTTCCAACATGCAGCAAAAAAGGGCAAAGGCATTTGCAACATTTGCTGAGTGGTAGACACGACCAAGGACCAGTGGCGGATGGCAGCAGGGGTACACTGATGGGTGGGGGGGGGAGGTAGTCTCCAATTATGGCAACGAGAGCACATGATAACTGTACATTGCATTACCCGTTACTGTCACCAGCTAATGGTAGCAAATTTTCAATGTTCAGCGTCTGTTTCGCAGTTTGTACGTAGCTAAATGTGTATGTGTGTGTGTGTGTGTTGCTGTGTGTGTGTGGGTGTGTGTGTGCATTTTTATTTCCCTGAACAACTGACATAGCCTTTTGTGTATGACAAATGGTAAAAAGGCTCGCTGGGTCGCTCCATGTCATTCTTTCACTCTCTATGTCTTCCTCTCTCTCTCTGTCTCTTTCATTTAAACACTTGCTATCTCTTTCCGTGTGACTATAGGTCGACGATTTCATGCGCTGCAAATGTAATAAGTAATGCATGCATAATAAAAATGATCTCTCACAGTCTCTCTGTATGTGTCTGTGTCTGTGTGTGGCATACTTTTGGTCTGCATAGAAATTTGTGGGCTTTCAATGTTATAAATCACATTTGGATGTGCCTCTGTGTGTGTGTGTTTGTGCGTGTGTGTGAATGTGCATCTGTGTGGAAAGCAACGCATTTGTTATAGAAGCGAAAACGAGACAGCATCTACTATATATATATAGTATATAGTCTATATTAAGATGCCGTTCTGTACTATAAACCATGTTTTCCTGTTCGTTTAAGTTTTTACTTTAACTGAAGCTTCCCTTTGAAACTACCTGACAGAAGATATCATCTACATGGAAATGAGTACACCAGTGCTGCCAACTAGCTACAAATAGTATGCACATATGGCAGCACTGAACAATGTCTATTAAGGGTAACAATAATATGCATTGCGTTCAGTTTTGTGAGTTTTCAACAAGCTCTATTAACTCTTGATCTAAGTGCTGCCAACTTGCTGAGTATTAGAGTGCTGCCAACTTGCTATGTATTAGTGTGCTGCCAACTTGCCGTGTACCACCTTAAAAGGGATGCCCATGTATGGCAGCTCCGAGCAATGTTTCTAAGACCAATTCTTAAAGTACTTAGATTCAGTTCAGCAAATTCGCGAAAAGCCCTGCCAACTCTTGGATTAAGTGCTGCCAACTTGCTGAAACAACCTTGCCAGATAACATACAAAGATATATTGCGAATGTGCAATGTACTATACATAAGCTGTTTGATGAGGATCAGCTCAACTTTTGCTTACAATTCTCAACTGGTTTAAGCGAAAGCTTTCCAAAACCACAAAAAACTGTGGCAGTTGCTGTCAGAGATCGCACTAAAGTCCAGATTAAATCGTATATATAGTATATGCATAGCTCTGCAAGGGATTGTTGACGGGTAGCAGAAGGAAAAACATTTGCATGGCGCGTGGCACAAAACATGAGGCAAATCCAACACATGTCACATCAATTCAGGGAACCAACTGGGCTGTCAAGCCACAGTCAGTGCAACAATTGACTTGGATACAAATGAAGTGCATACAAAGTGTGGCAGTTACGGCTAAAACACGTTGGCAACTGGCACTGGCAGTGCAACTGCAGTTCCACAAAGTGTTTGCTCGTCAATTGTTCTATACCCAGGAGCAAAAGGTCGCATAAAGTTGTACACAAAAAACAAGCTTAAGTTGCTAGTAATAGATTAAAGGGTATCTGTGAGTCGATATGCATTTCACACACAAAACCCATCAAATGGTCGACTCTACTCGTTGCACGAGCAGTCCCTAATGCGGTACCAGCTTTGCTACTGAGCCCTCTGACTGTGTTTGGACTTGTCAGTGCACACGCGGCGTATGCGTAACTTGCGAGCTGTGAATTGGGCTGAAGGATTTCATTCTACAATGGCAAGTATCATGCATATAACTAGACACAACTCTCGCATCGAAGAACCAGTGCATAATTATGTAATAAATATAATTTCCATGGAGATGCACTGACACGATGATGGCCACAAAGTTGGGTAATTCCGGGCTGGGAATTCAGATGGAGGCAATTTCAGGACTCTGCCAGTGCCAGCTTGTTGCCAAAAATGTTTTTGTAATAAGTATAAAGTTTTTAGCCTGTCTGTGTGTGTCTGGGTCAACAGACCTAAAGCTCTCACTGTCTGTGTGTGTGTGTGTGTGTGTGCACATACATGTGTCTGTTAATGTGACAGCCTGTGCATTGATACAGATACTAAATTTTATATTTATTATTAAAAAGGCTAAATGACAAAACTTTTTGCAGCACTTCATCGTTCCGAGAGCCAACCAACTGTGCATAATGTATACAGGTAATTAAGTAGAAATCTGAATAGTAGCAGCTGGGGCCCAACTAAAACTTCGAATAACCCAAAGAAACTCTAAATAAAACTAATCTTTAAAAAAGAAACCTTTCAACATGTCAGAGAGATCTCTATACGAATATCTAATGCAATGATACAGAATCAGACAAGATTATAATGATATACAGAATTATAGTGCAATCATATGGCATAATACAGTGAACGTATGGAATCACACAACATCATATAGAATCATACAGAAACATAATAAAATATATAGAAAAATACAGACAATAATTCCGAATCATTAAGAATCAATCAGAATCGTACAGATTCATACAGAATTATAGAGGAATCATTCAGAATCATAAACAAAATCATAAAGAATGGTATAGAAGCAGTTATATAAAGTCATACAGACAATCATTTAGAATATAATATAGAATATATAATGTAAATTTACAGAATGATTAAGAATTATAATGCAATCACACAGAATTATATAGAATAATACAAGAAAAGAATGGAATCATTCAGAATCATAAATAATGAAGTCTCTAAAGTAAATTTGATATTATTTAATTTTATTAAACGCATTTAATTTAATTTTGAGTAGACATCAAGCAGTCGACTATAAGATAAAATTTAATAATTAAGGAATTATTATAAATTACGATCATATACAGTAGACGTCCGATTTAACGTACTCTCGGTTTAAAGAATTCGCGATTTAACGTTTATCTATTGAGTTCCTTATATAACGAACTGTTATACTCAATTTAACGAACGGAAAGGGAAATGTATATGAACATAACCTAAAATGAGAGAATTCAATGTTGAAAGTAAAAAGTCTGTGGATCTGATTAAATATGATTTTAACTTTGAATTGATGAAACATTTGTTGCAAGGATTGGGGAAACCCATGGAAAATAGAGGTTGGACAGCATCGAATTTTGCAAGCATCGAGGTTTTGAACCGAAAGCATCGATACATCGATACATTGAAGTTTTTCAAATAAAATTTAAAACAAAATAAAAATTCTTTATTCTTCAAGAATTTACAAAAGAGATCATTTTCGAGATCACTATTTTGATACAAAAATAATAGGTAATAATAGTAATAGGTAATAATAGTAATAGGTAATAAAAATAATAATAATGCTTAATACTTAAACTGAGTATTAAGGAAATTATAGTTCTGGCTTTAAATAATAGCCTAATGACTATTTTCAGTGCACATCGGCGATCTCAAACGATTTGCCCTACTTTGCTAAACATTCTTTGAGATGCACAAGACGTTGCACGTACATATATTTATACTTTAAAACTTTTTCGTCAGTATTCTATAAAAACAAATTAATGAATTTTAGCAATTGTACTTAGTAGGAAGTGTATTACCTTCCAATGAATCAGGAGATCCACCTCCTCGTCGGCATTTGATTTAACCAAAAACTGCCTAAGCGTGATAATTGAATCAGCGCTATTGGAGGTTGGCTTGGCCGCTATTTTGTCCTTTAAAAATTCAAAGCGCGAACGTTTTGGTGGTTCACGTGGAGGTGTAAGAGGCTTTATGGACAAATCCTCGGATAACTCGTTTTCCAAAGCGTTTAATAAGAAAACGTGTTAACTACACTTTTGTCTCCTTCTCTGATAATGCGCTTAGAGAAAGTAAAATATGTATAGCAAGAATCGATGTTGGGCAAAAAACATCGATGTTGAAAATTATACATCGATATTTGATACTTTTTTCTGAACATCGTTACATCGACGTATTGTCCAACCTCTAATGGAAAACCCCAATCAGAACAATTCGTATTAGTCTTAAGAGGTAATACCAAAGGTAATTGAATGAAAACAATGTTCATTCGTGAGCAACTCGAAGTATACTCCTCTTTCGGGAGCAACTCGTAGAACACTAGTTTTATTCTTACAATCCTAGTTCTTATATAGCTAACCCTGAAAAAGTGACAAAAAGAAATGTAAAGTATTCAGAATATGTGAAAACGATTGTGTAAAGCATAATCAGAGGTAAATGTAGGAAGATAGAGATAAATCAATAAGTCAGTTATCGCATCATATAATTATCTTTTACATAGAAATATCTAAGCAGAAAAGGAGTCTATGAAGCCTATACTCTTAATGTAGGGTGACCATATTCGAGGTGTAGAACTTTAAGAACTTTAACAGCTGTCAAGTGATTTATTCTCAGTTTGGTTCGGCAATTCATCATGAATAGCCAAACGATCATCAAGTCAGGCGTAGATTCGTCGAATGGGCCCAAAACGAGATTGCCGTTGTTCCCGATTGTCATAAGCGAATTTTGTGTAGCGATGAAGCGCACTTCTGGTTGAATGGAGTGAAGCTAATCCTCAAGTGTATGTCGAAACATCGTTGCATCCAGAAAAACTGACTATTTGGTGCGCTTTATAGGCTGGTGGAATCATTGGTCCGTACGTCAATGGTGATCGGTATAGAGCCATGATTACTAACTTTTTCATTCCTGAATTGAACAACCAAGATGTCCAGGAGCTGTGGTTCCAACAAGACGGCGCAACATGTGACACAACTCGTGCCACAATCGATTTGTTGAAAGTTCTATACCTTTTACTAGTCTATGTCAAATCACAATACCTTGTAAATATTATTATAAGTGAAATAAATGAAATGAAATATAGATGAAGTTACTTTCTAGTAAGTCTACAAAGAATAGAGAAATGAAGACAACTTAAAAATAATCTATGCTGCCCTTTGTTAATTGAATGTAACTTTATATATAAAAAGCTTAAAAATCTTAATTAAAACATTTAAGAAATCATTTCAGTAAACTTTAATATCATATATGTTAGCTGTTAATAGCTTCAACTCATAGTTATATCCGTTGAGACTCAGTTTAGTTGGCAACACGATATGCAAGTCGTTGTGAGGGCCGCCTGAAATAATGCTAACAAATGTGAAAATCTTTAAAGACCCTCGCCCCAAAAGCAGGCAGCACATTTGAAAGCTGAACGCGTGCAATTAGCAACAAATGTGACTGCCAGAGATAGGAGCTACTGTCACACTGGACGAAGTAAAGCAGCTGGTGTCTAACTTGAAACCCAAAAAGGCCCCTGGCGAGGACTTACTTGACAACAGGACAATAAGACTCCTACCAGATCAAGCTCTGTTGTTTTTGGTGCATATCTTCAACAGCGTCTTACGTGTAGGATACTTTCCGAGAGCCTGGAAGTCGGCGAGTATAATTATGATCCTTAAGCCTGGAAAGCAACCAACTGATGTGGACTCTTATAGGCCGATCAGCCTTCTCCCTTCGCTAAGCAAAATAATGGAGAGGTTGATCCTAAACAGAATGCTTGATCTCGAGACAGTTACCCTATCGATCCCCAAATTCCAATTTGGATTCCGAAAGCAGCATGGCACTCCAGAACAGCTGCATAGAGTTGTTAACTTTGCGTTAGAGGCCATGGAGGAGAAAGAGTATGCGGTAGCTGTCTTTCTGGACATACAGCAAGCCTTCGACAGGGTGTGGCACCCTGGACTTCTCCACAAAGCTAAGAGCCTTTTAACCCCTCAGTTGTTCCAGGTTTTAAAGAGCTTCTTAGAAGGACGCACATTCCGAGTGACTGACGATGGGTGCAAGTCCTCGCTGAAATCTATTAATGCTGGCGTTCCCCAGGGCAGTGTTTTGGGCCCCACATTATATTCAATATACTCTGCGGATATGCCAACCCACACGGCAATAACATCACTAGGCGAATGCGATACCCTTATCGCAACGTACGCCGACGACACTGCGGTGCTCACAAAAAGCAGCTGTATACTTCTTGCCAGGAGTGCACTGCAAGAGTATTTGGACGCATTTCAGGAATGGGCAAACAAATGGAATGTGTGCATCAACGCAGAAAAATGTGCAAATGTGACATTCACTAATCGGGTGCAGAACTGCCCAGTTGTGTCCCTGAGTGGAAAGGTTCTAGCTCACTCATTTGCACACAAATACTTGGGTGTCATACTAGACAGAAGCCTCACATTCGAAAGACACGTTAAGGCACTTCAGCACTCATATAGAGACAAACTAAAAAGGATGTCTTGGCTACTTTCTGCTAAAAACAAAATGTCGCTGGACAACAAAGTAAAAATGTACAAGTGCATTTTAGCTCCCAGCCTATTCTATGCCATGCAGGTGTACGGTATTACTGCCAAAACGCACCTTAACAAGATCCGTGTGCTTCAATCAAAAACATTGAGGATGATCTCTGGTTCTCCATGGTACATAAGGACAGCCAATATTGAGCGTGACCTTAAGGTGCCCAAAATAGGTGATCGAATACAAGTGATTGCCCAAAAATACTCCGAAAGGCTAGGAGCTCATCCAAACAGTCTAGCTAGGCGCCTAAAGACTGTCTGTCATCGTACAAGAGTAAGGAGGAGACTCAAACGCCACCACCCTCAAGACCTCCTGAACCGGGTCTTGACATGAAGACCTCCGATCAATACTCAGACGTACTTCGCAGAATTACCTCTTAAACCTCCCGTTATAATTTTCTTTAATTCATTTGTTATGTTTTGTCATAATTAATTTTGTTATTATTTTTAGTTTTATTTCTGATTTGTTTAAGTTGCTTTGATTAAGTAGCAGTATACTCATCCTTCGTAATATAATAAAAAAAAAAAAAAAAAAAAAAAAAAAAGAGATAGGAGCAGTTAGCAAATGGAAATGAAGTTTACTTCCCAATTGCAGCACCACACACACACATTAGGGATGGAAAATTCTAACAATCGTAGGAAAAGACACGAAAATAAGTTACAAATTGAAGGGAAAAGTTGGAAAAATTATTGGAAATGTGAACATATTGAACTACAAGGAAATCGTTTAAGCAGAATTAAGGCCTACACTAATCCTACAGGGTCATTCAGATACGACTGCAAAGTTATGGAAATTGTGTTATCGATAACTATCCCTGACCTGTCAAAGAGTTTCGAATACAGCTTAAAAACACTTTGAAATTTAAGTGCCATAAACCATGTGAATACATCTGAAGTGTTGAATTAAAAGTGTTGCTATAAAAGGTATAAATTCAACATATATTTACTTAACATATGTATCTGTGTATATGTAATCGCACAGCAATATATACATACATTCATGAATAACTCACAGCGCACTTCTTTTATATTCATTTTATATGCAGTCTGTTAATTTCAACAATCCACAATTCATTTTGCTGCCGTAAAATAATCTCTTGCCTGAGATTAAAAATGTTCATGGAAATATTTAATGTTTACATTAAATTGTTGAACGTGTTTAAAGCAAACGCAGGAAATATAATTATTAAATAATATTTTTGTTAATAAAATGATTTCCACGGCTTTTCTCTTCTGCTTTCACATTCTTTCTGTTTAATTTTCCTCTGTCTTGTTAGCACCTCAACTTTTATGTTCTTTTTACGCTCTTATGAGACCAGAGATCATAAAACATATAAACTGACACTTAACCCTTATTAGGGTGACCATCTTTCTATACTAAGTTCATCCAAAGTTCACCCTTAAGTACAGTCTGAGCATATTTGAGACCCCTTAACACAAATTTATCCCTCACTAAGTATTAAGTGTGTTTAGTTATCGATCGCATATAAGTAAAACTTATCGATAACGATATTTATGAATGGTAAATCGATCGTGCTTTTAGTCTCCCAGCTGAGCTGAGCGTGTTCTCTTGTATAGAACACGACACGCTGTCATCTCTGAGACTACGTTCAAGTGCAGGAAATGAGCAAGAAACAGAGCGAGAAGAAGACACAGAAAGAGAGGGAGAGAGAGAGGGAGGAGAGTAAGAGTGAGACAGCCAGAGAAGACATGACAATTATTTCGACGTATCGTGGCAACATTTTGCCATTGCGCCGCCATTTTGTCACGCTTATTATTACGATTATTACGCTCAGCGTTTTATCGCAGCAACTGTTGAAGCATAGACACCGCCTCCCACCCCGCACCCAATGGCAAACTGTAACTCCCGCTTGACTTGAGCGGAAACGGAAATTGCGTTAATAAAGTGCGCACTGCTGCAGCGCCGCCTGCACTTCAAGTGCTCTCCAATGGTGTCCTGGTTCGTGTACTTCTCCCTCCCATCCCCAAGCTTCTCATCCGCCAGTTGTCAGCTGGTTCGCTTGATTTAGTTCAGTCAGGCACACGACACACACACACACACACACACACAGACACACAGAAGGAGCACATGTAATGAACTCGAAGGTCTCTGACCCCATTTCAGATGACAAAATGCTCCTTGTCCAAGCAAATAAATTATTTCTTATTATTGATCTCCGCATCGAATTGAATCGAAACGGAAATGCAATTGCAACGATTAGTTCAATTCCCTCCTCCCCTCCCTTCTATCCACATATTTCCCAGGAGCTCCAAGCTCTCACAAAACAAGCCATGTCCCTGCAATTTGTTAGCCAATTTAGCAACTGTTGTTGCCAACAATTATTGTCATTCGCACAACTGTTGTTCATATGTTCGCAGCTTGTTCTGCGATATTCCCATGGAATTAGCCCTTCCCTCCCAGCCTTCGATTAATTACTTAATCCGAATTAAGTGTGTGTTCTGTGGTATATATACGATGTCTATAATTCTAAACTGGACAATCGGTTGCAGCATTTATGCAAAACGTGTATAAAAACTCAAAATTTCCATTTCTAACATGGAAATATGCAAAGAAATAAAGATTTAAACAATATTGTTGTACAGTGAAACCTGTCTGGATGGAAATATGCAAAGAAATAAAGATTTAAACAATATTGTTGTACAGTGAAACCTCTCTGGACGTCCAACTATATAATGCAGACACTATTTCTGGCTAGACCAATCATTTTTGATTTGCTTTTTCTTACTAAATAAGGACTCTTAAAATAGCTTTTGCTCTTCATCAAGTTAAGTGCTCGCTCAAGCGAGTTTTCACTGTGGTTGACGCTCTTGGTTGAAGCACAATACAAAATTTGATATACAATTTTGCGTATTCAACAGAATAATGGTAGAGAAATCACATTTCCAATACCATAAAAGTGGCACGAAACAGACGCAAGTTGTGGTAGTCTCTGCATGGGGCAACACGATACTTGCCCCAAGTTGCAACAGATGCAACGACCACTCAAACAATTACAAAAACTTTTTAACTATCTTCTCTCCATACATAGTATCTAACTATTCATTTAATTAACTTAAATTTACTTTCTTATAGCTATTCCAACGACTTGGGAATACCCTGTAGACAGGTGCGTATAGCTTCTGAGTTTATTATGGGAACTCTCTGAAGATTCAAGAAGGAATAATTGTATACCTAAGCTATAGCTTTAAACTATAGTTTCTGATCCCTTAAGTCGATTTATGGGAAGTCAATCGAATGGCAAGCTAAAAACCTCTTAAATTTGAGAGAAAAACTAGATCGAAGTATAGGATTCATTCAGGCATAATGAAAAGCTGAAGCAGATTAGTGATTACAGATCTTTCGATTGTTACTGAAGTTAGTCAGAAATATAAATATAAAAAAGTCTATTTTAGCTCTAAGTTTAAACTATAGTTTTTGATTCTTTATTTAGATTTATGGAAATCAATAAAGTTCTTAAATTTGAAAGAAAAACTAGATCCAAGTATGGATTTAATTAGGCATAAAGAAAAGCTGAACCACAGACTAATTTCGTTCTACAGATCTTTTGATAGTTGCTGAAGATAGTCAGAAATATATATAGTTCTATAGCTCAAAGCAACACTACCTGAGCATCCTCCCAGTTGTTACCCCTATTAAACTCCAAACAACTTGAATACCTTCTTCCTTTTTATAACTTTATAATGGATGCATATTCCCTGATAGATCAGATAGAGCCAGTGGAATCTGTTCATTATAATATCTCAGAGTTATTGGTTGGGCAATGAACCTAATGCAGCATTACAGGGCACTTCGCGAGGGCTATTAAGCTGCTTTATTAATTGACATAAAATACTTGGCGTCATGACATAATGAAAAGTTTACTTCCAGCCAACTGGATGGACTAGAAGATACCACGCATTAAATAAATAGTAAATAAAAGGGGAGAGTATTTAAGGCTTTGACCATTTTCTGGATGAACAATTTTTAGTTTTAAGTTGGAAATTTGTGGGAGTTTTAATTGCGTTTGGTTGCAGTCTGATATGATGATAATCTGACAGGGAGAGTTGCATATTAAGTTGGCCGTTAGGCAAACTAAGTAACTGCAAGTAGAACAGTTAGTGGCTAACTAATTACCAAAGCCAAAGCCAAAACCAAAAACCGTTGCCAGGGAAAGGAAAAGCGCCAAGGCGGCACCACAATTTACTCTCCAACAAGTTTAGACTATCGAAAAGTGGCAAAAGAAAATAGAAATAGAGAAAAGCAAAAATAAGAAACACAAAAACAGACGACAACAGCATCAACTAAGATTACAGCGGGCCAACTGCTCGACTAGGCAATACCCTGTGAAAATATATACAAATCGTTCAGATTTCGTTCGATTGAGCTAGTTATCGAAACTTTCTTACTATCGATAACTTAGGTGAGTCCATTGCAGTTATCGTATGAAGATTGAATTACTTGAATTGAATCTTTCAACGCAAATGAATCAGTTGGCTGGGTACAAATTGAACTATATAATATATATAATATATAGTATATACTGGTAGAAATTGAACTATATAATATAAAGAACTGATTTTCTTTGCTTTCTTAATTGAAAATATAACTCAAATTGGAATTGATTCAGAATTTTCAAATAGTTCATTTTCTTTGAATCTTAATCAGAAATATAACTCAAATGAATCAGTTCACTTGGTACTAAATGAACTTTAAAGAAAACTTGAAAAAAAATTGAGTTCCTTTGTGCCTTATTTCCGAAATGGAGCTCAAATGAATCAGTTCACGTGGTATTAAATGAACCTGCGAGAATTAAATTAGATACAAATTTAATTTCCTTTGTACTTTCATCCTAACTGAAGCTCAAATGAATCAGTTCATGTATTTGTAACTTAACTGCTTGAGAGAATTGAATTGCAACTCTTTATTCTTTAGAAGAACTTGCGAGAATTGAACTAGAAAAAAAACGAGGACTGCTTTCCATTCAAATTCAAACTCACACAAATTAGTTCACTTTGAAAATATTTGAAGTAATTTAAGACTAATTTTAAAATCTAAAATTAATCTGAGCTAACGTCGTTCACTTTGTAGAAATTTCATTGACCTTTGAGGGATTTGAACCAGAAATAGTTATGTTTATCTTAATACAAATCGTAACTCAAGTTACCTAGTTCACTTGGTATTAATGAACTACTCAGGAACTTAAATGCATTAAACTGGAACCAACCGCTTCTTCATCCAAAATGAAACTTAACTCTATTTGTTTGTTAAATAGAAATTGAACTACTCATGAACCTAAGTGAACTACACTAGAAAGAGCTAAAAAAAATCTATTTGTAAAGTCAATTTCATCTGAATATAAAACTTTAACAAGAAATTGGTAACAAGTTTTCCAAATTTCTACAGAATTTAATATAGAAGATCTTAGCTTTAACTGCATGTCACATAATTGAAGCCAGTTATCAATATACCCCACGTTATAAATTTCAAATTACGTGCAGGGTATAAAGACAACGGCGACAACAATAACTGGCAATGAACTGAGAGCTCGGCTGCAACTTGAGGAGAGACTTGGCTAACGCAAAGTGCAAACGTTTTGGCCATTTTGGGTACACCCAAGACATGAAAACTTTTTGCCAAGTCACCAGCGAAAGTTTCCATAACAAATATACACACCAACACTGACACACACAAGCACACGCACACACAGACACACACACAAACACACACATACACTCACATGCAATTGTAAAATGTTTTTTAATTTGACCAAAATACTTTTGCAATAGTCACGGGCGAGCAAAAACAAAAACTTGGCAGCCAAAAACATTTTGACGCTCATATCGCACTCGACCAGCAGCTGGGAGGGGGGAGCTGAGATGGGCGGGGGAGAGGTAACAAGAGTGGTGAGCAGTGGGCATTATAGCTGGAATAGTGGGTGTGACAATGTCCAGGCGATTGGGCCAAAAACAAGAACAACAAATTCAATGCGAAAAACTGCAAATCGCTGAAACGAAAAGCGTTAAGAGCAGAGCCAGGACACTCCACTGCTGGAGTGGGGGTCAGGAGGGAGAAGGAGAGGGGTTCACTGCTGGCCACAAAGCAACCAAAAGTTAACAACAGTGTCTAGGCAGCATGACATGTACCAAGTTCTGCTATAACAATAAAAATTGCACGTTACGCTTCAGAGCAGGCAGGTGGTAGGAGCAGGAGCAGGAGCAGGAGCTGAAACAGGATTTGGAGCAGCACAACAGAAGGCGGCAGGTCAGGCAGGTAAGGAACTGCACAGCTGGACATGGCATATCAAAAAATATGTATCCTGGCAAAAGGCACCAGCTAATGTTTATGTATAGACCAGCACCAGAAACAGCAGCAACAAAAGCAGCAGCGGATGTCCAAACTTTTCGTTGTTATTTCAAGTTAATGAAAATGTAAGATATGGCCAAGGGCTATATACCCATATATAAGCTTTGGGGTCTACGGTGTACGGTGTACGGTAAAAGCAAAACGAAAGAAATCTGGATAAAGTGGTCAAGTGTTCAAAACAGATGCGAGTACAGCAAATGTTATGGCAAAAATTGTAACAAGATTATTAAAATTGTTCCCCCAAGTCCTTTAGAAAATGTAAAACGAATTTTCAATGAAAATTCCAGGTATATGGAAAACTATTATCAAAATTGAAGAGACAATTGATCTATATATAAAAAATACAACATTTTCTATTCAAAGCTGTTATATGTTCTAAGTTGAAGGAGTAGGAGTTGAGGCCAAAGGCTTGGCTTGGATTTTACTTTTCTTTCTAATAATTTATATTGAATTTTACTTAAAAGTCCGAAAATGATTCTTTAAGGGACTTTTCCAGCAGGATAACAATCAGAAACAGACCTGAAAATTGTTAAAAAATGATATCGGTAGAGTTCACCTCCTAGATCTTAACACAATAGATATCTGATAGATGACAGATTGCCAACGAGTCGTAGAAAAAGCAAATCCTTCAAGCGGAGCACAGCTTTGAAAAAGGACTCAAGCACCTCTGCGATGTTGCAAGTACGTTATTGACTTTATGCTGCACCGTTGCAAGTTCATGCTACTATTCTTTTGAGCAGCTTAGTCTACAAACTTTACAAATAAAAGAACCTAAAATAAGCCGATGAATACATAAAAGTATATACAAAATATGATTTCCCAGCACAAAACCTACAACTCAGTACTATTTATTTGAACAGAGCTGTATATAAGCCTATAAATTCATTCTCTAATCTCCTTGCTGAGATATATACAAATAAAACCATTTGCTAAGCATCTAACACCGCTCAGTTGCAGGCATTTCATTGTTTTCAGAGGATTCAAAGGATTTAATAACCAATCGTCCATTTAAACTGGATTCAAATGTTAGCCGATTGCTTTAAAATTAAAATATATATATATCTAATAAATTGCACGACTTGCCGTATAAATTGTTAAATAAATAAATCTAAAAGTTATCTAAGCGTGTCGAAATTCGATTTACAGCCGTCGCTGTGCAAAAAAAAAAAAATACAAAAATAAGCAGAAAATAAATATAAAAATAAAAAAACAAATCGATAAACTGAGCGCAATTCTCTGGCAATGGTTGAAACAAATACAACTTGAATGAATCAGGCTGGAAATAAAAACCAAAAGAGTAGTTAAGTTAGGGGGATACACGACGTATGAATACCCTGTGAACAAGAAAACTAATTGGATTCTTCGGTTATAAAAACAATCGAAATCGATATCGATATCGATATTGATGTAGTTTTAGGTTTCACAACATCTATACCCTAGCCTGGGACTCAAACCACGTTCCCTGCTTTTAATAACGAACTCAGCGATGCTATATCATATAGTATATCGTACAGTATTATGATGGATCCGAAAGATCCTATTTAAAGCCCCATTCTTTCGATGCGATTTCTTAAGAATATGTAAAGTTGAGCTAGACAAAGTCACAGAGACAGTTAGACACAAACATATAGTCATATAGTGAAGCCAACTTGTCAACCTGCTCAGACTATGCATATATACTACTATATAGTGCAACTAAATATCGTTCATACCCTTTTCTACAGCTCGAGTGAAGCTTCGTTTCATGCGTAACAAAGTCCACGAGAAAACTATAAAACCCTCTAGAGGTTCCATATATATACAGAATTGATACCTATATAAATGGTTATACATTTCTACATATGCACACACACACATAGACACATGCACAGCTCGTCTATCTGCGGCTTTACATATATTTTAATTGCTTTTGTCTGCTGTTTTGGAACGTTTTTTTTTTCTGTCTCTCGTTCTTTTCCCCATTTTTTCTGTCTCAAACATCGAAAAGATTTATTTGTCGAGTATTTTTTTTGAAATATTTAAGCAATCTGCTCACATATAACAAATATTCGCATTGTTCCTGTCGGACATTGAATATTGATGGATGCAACACTTGCAATAGGAATTACAGGATATAAATTTCTCTACATTCCTATACCATAAATTATTCAATATATTTGTATTGAACAGCGAATCGTTCAATTTGAATTGTTTTCTTCTGACTTATTTTAGTTTTAGATATGGAATTAATATTATGAATGCGATTTAGGTTTGAATTTTAGATTTAGGGATTTCTGATTTTAATTGTTTTTGAAAACTTTTCCGTCTGAAACTTTTCTTTTCTATAGCTTAAAAGGTGAATTGTTTCTACTAAGAGATTAAGTTATTATTTCATTTTGTAAATCTCGCTTCCTTTCATATCGAAAAGAATATATAAATATATATTATAGAAATTTGATTTGTAAACTTCTTTACTTCAAATAAAGCCCATAACGAATGTCATTTTCATTATTGCCACATTTTATTCCTTCTTATTTCTAAAATTATTCAATCTTATTTGATGAAATTTATACAAACTTTCATCCTTCCATTCCATATAAAAGTTCAAATATGTAATTGGCTATTTCTTTTAATTTAATATTTAAACTCTGATTTATACAAATATTCAAATAATAGTTCGAAAATTAAACTATTTAAGTCAAAATATGCCGTAGAACAGTTTGCATAAGGATCATAGAGCATCGTTGAGGTTGGCAGCAGCGTTCGCTGCCAACTGAAGGGACACGAACCTATGGAGCAGCCGACAAAAGTCAACACAGGCAAAACTCACCACACGGCGCTGTGTGTGGTGAGTTGGCGGAACATAAGCGATTGGGTGGTAAATAGGGATAAAAAAAAGATGGAGGCGCCTGAGGCGAACGGCTGCTGCTGTTGCTGCTGCTGCTGGCGCTGGGGGCTGCTGTCTGGGACGGCTTTGTCGCGTTGTTCCCTGCCTGTTTGCCGGTGATTGTTTGTCTATTTATATGCTCATTATGTTTTCGCGCTTGTTTTACCAGGCGGAGTAGCAGCGAGAATGTGGGGAGCCTTTTGAATAATGTGCGGCCATAGATTGTGGCAAGTAGGGAAGTTCAGCCAAAAGTTTCGGGTGATGCTTGCCTGCCAGCTTCCTTGGTCGATGTCCAACAAAAAAAGGAACTACACTGTGCCGGACTAAGAAATACCCTTACTTTGGGTTAGATATAACCTAACAAGCAGTCTAACTGAACTTTGCATAAACTAACAGCAGATTCTGAGTAGATGGATTGGAGGTGAATTGCAGATGGATTTGAGGTGGATAAGAGATCGATTGGAGTTAGATTGAAGAAGGACTGGAGATTGATTTGAGATCGACTGGAGATAAATTGAAGATGGAATGGAGAGATGGATTATACATGGATTTGACATCGATTGGACATAGATTTCAGATGGATTGGAGATAGATTTTAGATGAATCGGATATAGATTTGAGGTCTATTGGCGATAGATTTGAGATAAATTATAGGTTGATTGGCGAAAGATAAGAGTTGGATTGAAGCTACTTGTTTTCATCTCTGAAATACACCAACACACTTCCAATATACCCTACACTATATTTCGGGACAAGCAGCGCAATTTGCCAGCTGCAACCCTTTGGCAGGGGTCAACCAAAATTTTTTGTTCACAATGAATGTCGCTTACAATCAAACCGCTTGTCAATCACTTTTTTTGTTGGCTTTTTTGTAGTCCTTTTGGAGCCGGAACGCTCATCAATTAGGCAACGACTAATTACACCGTTAGTTTGGCGAGTCAGTGCAGCGTAACGGACGTACGAATTTAAGTAAATCCCTAACATGTGCGCGGATTTAAAAGGTTCAAAGGTTGACAAGAAGAAAAAGGTTCAACACGGACAGCCGAGTAATCTGTAAAGGTACAAACATATATATAAACCTGTGGATAAGGCTGATTTACTGACCGTTGGGCTGGCTGCTGGGATCGATAACTGTCCGACCAAGTTAAGAAGGGGATTTCCTTTCTGCCAAGTGTTGCCTTGAGTACAATTTTATTGGAATACATGAATCATAGTAGAGTCCTAATCGTACGTACTTAATGTACTAGTGAGAAAAAAAATCAATCTTTAGAACACTCTTAACTACGTGTAAATATCCTTATAAAAAATAATGCAATTGGTTGTGCGACCTTCCTGCTGTGGTTTCGACCCCATTCCCGGCCAATGGCCCTGGGGGTCTTAACGTCGCGAAATGTTTTGCGGTTTTACTTCATAAACAATTTGTGTATAAATTTCAGAAATATTTTTTACATTTTCGCTATCGTATTTATCAATGTATTCATTTATACTTTTTGCATTCTTTTTTTACTTTTCCGTTTCTGATGGGACACATAACGCCAGGAGAGTTGGAACGGACGAACGGACAATATGTGGCACGTTGGGGCAACAGGACGCCAGAGGTTGGACGCGAATCTACCGTTTGCAAAGGATCAACTTTTTCTCTGAATATGGCGGAAAGTCAACGAGTGTGCATGTGTGTGTGTGTGCGGTGTGTGAGATTGTGTGTGCTTGTGAATGACCTAGCGCGGGGCGTGAATGGGTGTAAGCAAGGCCACACTATTTTGTTGTTTCTGCACTTCCATGTTCCATGCTTTTAAACATGCCCAACGGCTACGTGTGTGTGTGTCTCTGTGTGCGGATGAGTGTGTTTGCCATATGCGTTTGTTTATTTACACACACACACACACACAGCTGACACTAGCAGCGCGAAAGTTGCAGCCAAAGCCCCCTTGGGTCGTGTTTATCTTGCGCTTACACTGAATATTCCCTTAAACTTTGTTTTTATCATGCACTTCAAGAAAAACCTGACCAAATTGCAAGAATGATGATAATGAGTACCTCTAATGAGGTCAAAGGATTCAAGGATGGTAGAGAATGTAATGTATCCAAGGACAAAGAGCACTTTTCATATTTTATGCTTGAAATTTATATGAGCTTTGATATTTTCGATTTCTCTCAGTGCATGTAAGTATATTCGGACATTTGTGCATACACTTTTAAGAAGGACATCGGAATTATTGACACTAAGCCCGAAAAATACTATCATATTGAAAGAAGAAGATTTCTTTAACCTATTCAAGTATATATATTCTTGATCCAGTTCAGAATCCAATCGGTTTAACTTCTTACTATATGAACTGCTCAAACTCAGAGCCTTATACCTGGGACTTAAGCATATAATAACATTAATATATTCGAATGTAGTTCCTACTTACATTTGTTAGGGCATACAAAGGTCGACTTGATCTTCATAAAGTTGCATCGTTTGTTTTTTCCGTTTTTTGTCATTGTTTTGCCCTGTTGCAGTTTTTCCGCACAGTTTGCCCCAAAGCATTTTATTGCCACAGCACGTTCGCAGAGTTTTCATTTTCATGCAATTTGTCTCAGGGTCTGGTTTTGGGCCCAGCCATAGTCCCGAGCTTAGGCCCAAGTGGGCTGCTCCATAATAATAATAACGTGACAGTGCCGGGGCCAAATGATAGGCCTTATTTTGTCCCATCAGTATTAATAATAATAACGGGTTTTCTGATATGCGCATACATTTCATTCACTCCACGAGACATAATGTTAATAATAGTCTCATTGCAAACTTGTACAGATCATAAGAGATCAACTTTCTCATGTCTCGGTCTCGAAGCGATTTCGTCGTCGTCATGTTGTGTCGCCATAGATCTAACCTGCAAGTAAACTGTATCAATTGTTGGTAGCAGGAGAGAAAGAGAAAGAGAGAGAGAGAGAGAGAGAGTCTTTCAATGCCTCGTTGACTTGATCACGCATACAAAGCCTTCATACAAACAGACAAATGAATGCGTATGCATTGTATGTGTGTAAGTATTTTATTGTGTGTACTATACAAATACCTGGCCCCTCCATGTGAAGTGTCCTCGTATTTGGCCAGGGGCCTGTCAGGTACTTGCTTGACCGTGAGTCGACATTTTGTCACTTCTCCGTTTCATTATTAGTAGCTACCTGGTAAAAATAACACAAACAAATGCCACCAGCAGCTTAAAGAAAAATGCCACTTAACGAATGCTCTTTAATTGTCCTGTTCTCGACCCAACCTCTTTATTACATATACACACATAAGTATATCCATTTTGTTTTACATACATACAAACGAACACAACTTATCGATTCCATTTGGCAACCTTGAATATCGCGGTTATCGCATTCTCACGATTTGGCAACATTAGGCAATAAAATGTAAAATATGCTAATTGATGATGACATTTCACTCCACCCATATAATGTTAGCATTTCAATTTAATGTTATATAATATGTAAAAACTTATTAAATACAATAAATTATGCAAAAATATGCAAAAGCTCAGAACACAGAACTCACAATATTACAAGTTCGTTTTCTTATCGATATTCGCATCTACTGCAAATGTTGCTAATTTTACATACATATTTACGCTCTGCACGCGGGCTGTTAAACAACCTACATACATACAAATTAACATAAAAGAATAAAGTAGACGCTCTCATATGAGAATAACTTTGTTTCAATGATCATTTCAATTGGCGAAATGTTTAAATTTCTGGATGTTAATTTAGTTTCTGTTAATTATAAAAAGATTAAAGACATTACTATTATTTTAACGTATACTCTCTGAAGACTCGAATTTGTTAGTGTTCTATTCACTGAGGGTCTACTGTAACATATAAAAGATTCTTTGGCGCTGCCATCCCTGGTCGCTGGCAATGACATTTTGGAATACAGAAGTGCTTAACGAAGAGAGGGGGAAGCAGGAGAAAGAGAGGATCAAACGAAAAGAGTTAACGAAGGCTATAACAAAAACAATGGACTTTGTTAGAGTGTGTGAATGGAAATCGCTGCTCCGATTTCCAACAAACATACGAGTATATAGTTACAAATGTACATACGTATGTACATACGTGCATACATCAATTCATATATATGTAGATATGAAGTTGAGACATAAAGTGGTTACAGTTGCTGGCCGTGTCTCTCAGCTGATGTGCAGTGTTCATTTGCGTTCTCATGTTTACGTTTTTTTTTCTTGTTTCACGTACCTGTTGCCCAGTCGGGGCAGACAGACACACACACATAGACATGAACACGCTCACGTGCGCAGGCAGCGGTAGCGTTAAAAGAGAAAACGCAAAGCAAAGAGCCAAAAGCCAAAGCGTAGCGAACCAAAACCCAAGATTGTTATTGTTGCCCAGCGACAAAGAATGCCGAGAGTGTATGTGTACATATGTATGTATGTTTGTGTGTGAGTGTATATCCGCTCGCAGCAATGTGTGTGTGTTGGCGTGTATGTAAGATGGCCCGCAACGGGTTTGTTGGCCCGAACACCGACTCTTTGGCTCTTGTCTTTTTTCACAACGTCACAGGCCAAGAAGCTGCGCAGTCGCAATTCCATTTGTTTCGCGTTGTGTTTTTTGGGAAGTCACTTGAAAAAAAACCAAAAATACGGGCTAAGAACTAAGAAACAAGTGCGCCAAACTAAAAGCTGCTTAAAAAGTGATAGTGTACATGTATAGGAAGAAGAATAACAATAACAATAGAATCAACAAACAGGAACAAAACAAAGCGAAAAAACATTAGTGTATAAAAAAAAGAACTGAGTCAAAGGGTTACCCATGACGCCAGCAGTTGAGGAGTTGCGTCAAAAATGCGGCACTGTCTATACCTGGAACTGTGCGGGCGAGTCATATGGCATCGAGTGTGAGCTGTGCGAGGAG
This sequence comes from Hirtodrosophila trivittata, assembly GCA_035045065.1. Classification (NCBI taxonomy): domain Eukaryota; kingdom Metazoa; phylum Arthropoda; class Insecta; order Diptera; family Drosophilidae; genus Hirtodrosophila; species Hirtodrosophila trivittata. The sequence continues at coordinate 13,779,685 of JAWNNK010001028.1, read as the reverse complement.
CGACCACTCTGCGCCCTCGATGAGTTCGCCGAGCACATGGAGCTCTGGCATTCTGATTGGCAACAGGCGCCCGAGGATGAACTCATGCTAGAGGTTCTCGCCGAACAGTCCAGCGGCGGTGAGGTCAATGAACTCAAACAGCAACTGGTCCAAGAGCTCAACTCCCTAGATACACGGCAGACGCAACAGCTAGCCAATACTCTTCAACTGAACGATCGGATCACATTCGAAACGGATGTAAGTAGAACCTATCTTAAATCTATTCATATCAGTTATACAAATTTATAAAGCAAAAATAAGATTCAATAAACAATAAATTAAATGAAATAAAATAATAAACTTAAAAATAATAAAAGAGTAAAACAAATATGTGATAAATTTTAAATTATAAATACGGAATAATACATATATATTTATCATTTTTTAAAATGAGATAAATAAATAAGTTACAAATTAATATTCCATAGGGTATTTCTAGTTTATGATCCAATCGCCTTCTAAGAAAGCATTCAAATTAACGGGAAAACTCGAAAATCAGAACGTGACAACGTGACAAAAAAAAACGTGATGGAAATACAAATTGTTAAAATTAAATTATTCATAAAAAAATAAGAGTTAAAAACAAACATTAAATAATAATAAATAAAAAATACACAAATAATCTTTAGGAATAAATTAATTGAAAATAAATCTAAATAAATTTAAATTATAAAAATAAATTAAAATTGTTGTATTTTATTAATATTAATTTTTCATTAATTTAAAAAAAATAAAAGAAAAATACAATAAAAAAATCGAATAAGAAAAATGAATGAAAATTAAAGTAAAACTATGCTATTAAAAAATAAATATAATGGAAATTACATAAAAATAAAACTGAAACTGAAAAAAAAGTAGTAAAAATTAAAAAAAAAAATAAGTATTCATTTATTTTATAAACACATAAAACCATGAATGAAACCCAAGAAGAAAGTAACTTTAAGCACTTGGAAATATTAAAAAAAAAGTGTTCGTCTAAAATATACCCTATATCCAAATGTAAAATACTCCTAAATACCCTAAAATCCATAAGTAGAATACTCCTAAATACCCTTAAAAACTCCTAAAATGAGTATTTAGACATTCAAGAGAACAAAACATGCTATAAGAGTTAAAATTCAAAAGAAATAAGAAAAAAGTAAACAGAAAGCTGTATAAAGAATGAACTTGACTTTGGAATACCCTCCACCTGGGTTTTAATACCCTACCAGCCAAGCGTAACCAACTCCGAAAACGCAAAGCAAACATAAGTTTCTACTACCAAATGCAAATTTGAAGCGTTTTTTCTCTTTTCATTTACGGTAAATTGTATTTGCCTGGTATATTTATAAATTCACTGAATTATTTATTAATTATTTATCCAATTAAACCCAAAATTTTAATATTTTTAGGAGTAATTATTATTCCTAAATTTATTCGTTTTGTTCCTTTGTTGCTTAAATTCTAATAATTAAAAACGAAATTGATGTGGAAATAGTTTGTTAGATTCGATTTACCCAAGTTTATTCCTTTAGCTCTTATAATCTCTGAGATCACCCCGAGGAGGATAGACTTATATTTTAGGGATACGATAAGATTGTTGCTGCATAGGATTTATACCATGTAGGAACGAAGATGCCTTCAAATTCTACAGATTAGCACAGCTTCAACTCGTTTTTTAATCGGTTTAAGGACTTGACTCAATACTGGCTAAATATTTCTGGGATTGGGCTTTAATATATTATCCTCTTACTGCCATTTATTATCCATCTAATCCTCTGTCTCCCTCATCCTTTGCAGAGTGCGTTGCCCAGCGTGGAGAACCAGAAGCTGACGACAGAGCAAGTGCAGCAGCTGATTGAGCTTTATAAGGCAGAGCCGCGTTTGTGGAATCAATCACATGCGGAGTTCAGGAACATTGATCTGGGCCGCGAATCGTGGCGTAAGATCACAGACGCTTGGAGCGCACACTGTGGACGTGGCTTCAGTGTGACGGATGTGCGCATAAGGATCTCGACCTTGTGTCAGCGTTTCCTTAAGCAGCGCGAACGTATAGAGATCGAGGGGGACCTGGATGATGGGTCCAAGTTTGTGCACTACGATCAACTGAAGTTTCTGTGCGAGCAGCAGGAGCTGCTGAAGCGTCAGGAGCACATAACACGCGAGAATCGCAAGCTGCTGGAGATCTATGAGCACTATCCCATCCTCTGGCACAATGCCCATAAGCGTCTGCGTTGCGTGGACACAATGCACAAGCGGCACGAGGCACATCGTGGCCTTCAGTTGGCGCTGCGCATGTGTGGCATCAAAATCTCTGGTCTGGTCATGCAGCGGCGGCTGCAGTCGCTCCGGAAGCGCTATCGCCTGGAGAAGATACGCTATCTGCACAGCATTGTTGAGGGGAGACATTCCGAGTTTGTTTCCGGCTTTGAGCACTATGCGGAAATGGAGTTCCTGCACAAGCATATCGATCCCTATGTGTGTGCCGTGTGTGGCAAGATCTTTGAGAATCTGCTGAGTCATCAGACGCATGTGCAGGGCAGCTGTGAGGCACAGCCCTTGATCAGGACTCACACGCCGGAGGCCACTGTGGGTGACATAATGGTGCAGCTGGAGGAGGACATGTTGATTGAGCCGCCGCCAGAGCCCGTCCCAGAGCATGAGCTGGCCACAGAGGATCTGGTGGCGACACTGGATCAGGAACTAGACCAGCAACTAGATCCGCAGCTGGAACAGCAAATAGAGCAGCAACTGGAAACGGCGGAGGTCAGCGAACTGGTGGAACATCTAGCAGAAGAAGAGATGGAGGAACTGGAGGAGCTGGCACAGCCCGTGAGTGAGATATTGACTCCGCTGCCCATGTTGGCCGAGGTCTGTGCCGCCACAGAGCAGCTGCAGCTGCAGGAGCAGCACCAGCAGCAACAGGTGCAGCAGGAGCAGCTGCAGCAGCAAGACCAAGAGCAACAGCAAGTTCAGATGGAGGAGGGGGAACTGTCACCATCGACAGCTGTGGCAAGTGAAGAGCTCGTCGACGAATCCTCCGACGACAGCATGCCACCTGGCACCCAGCTGCGCGTCCGCCTCAGCCTACAACAGACGCACAAGCTCATTGAACTCTACCAGGTGCAACCCATACTCTGGGATCCCAATCATCTGGACTACAATGAACGCAAGCTGCGTCGCCAGGCCTGGCACAGCATTGCCAAGGAGCTGAACGAGTTCTCCGGCAGCAAGCAACGCTACAACTGGCACATGCTCCATCGGAAGCTCACGGACTATGCCAAGTATTATAGACGGGAGCGGCAGAGGGAGGCGCTGGCAGAGGAGGGCGAGGGTGGTCACACACGCTGGGGTTACTACGAGGCGTTTAGCTTTCTGGACGATGTGCTGCCCATCAGCCGCGTGAAGAAGTCCCTGCAGCAGCGGGACAGCAACCTGAAGATCATCCAGGTGTATCAGAGCTACGAGCAGCTGTGGTGCACAAATCATCCGGAGTACACGAAGCGCAAGCAGCGACAGCGTCAACTGGAATCGCTCTGCACCAGTCTGCAGGAGGAATGCAATCTCCAGATAACCGTGGAGCGTCTCAAGAACAGATTAATCGAGTTCCGTTGTCAGTATCGACAGTGCAAGGAAGCGCGTCAGGCCGCGGTGAAGCGCGGCGAGAGCTGGGTGCCCAGCTATGAGTACTATGAACCTCTCCAGTTCCTGGAGCTGCATGTCTCCCCCTTCGACTGCGCCCACTGTGCGGCCAGCTTCAAGCGTCGCACCGACTATCTGCGTCATCAGAGCAATGTCCATCTGGAGCAGCTGCAGCAGCTGGAGGAAATGCAACCACTGGGATTAACTCAGCCACGCAAACGTCGCTCCCGACGCGATGGCACCGCCAACGCCGTGGAGCACATTTGCCACATTTGCGCCATGAAATTCTCGCTGCGCACCAGCCTTCTGGCCCATCTGCGTCGTCATCTTGGCCAGCGCACACACGCCTGCAACGAGTGCCCCAAGAAGTTCTTCAACTCCACAGCCCTGCAGGTGCATCAACGCAGCCACACCAAGGAGCTGCCCTACGTCTGCGAGCACTGCGCCCGCGGCTTCGTCAATGCCAGCAAACTCAATCAGCACGTGAAGCGCCACCAGGAGAAACGTGATTATCCCTGCACCCGCTGCGACAAGGCCTTCTACTCGGCCCACGAACGCGATCGACACAATCGCGCCCATCTCAACATCCGGGACAAGGTCTGTCCCTACTGCGCTCGCGCCTTTGTCGTCGGCAGCGCCTACTACGCCCATCTCAATCTCCATCGCGGCGAGAAGCGCTACAGCTGTGAGACTTGTGGCAAGCGATTCGCCCAGTACGCGGGTCTCTACAAGCATCGCAAGCGTTGCACGCCCACCGAGCCAAAGGAGGAGTAAGCACAGATACAGCCACATCCCTCATAGAAATATCCACATCCATATAGATTCTAACCTATTTTTAGAGTATAAATATTAGTGCAATTCTTAGTTAAATCTATGCCTAGTTATTACCTAGTTTTAGAGCTGTTCTGGTGGTCACATCTATAGCATATATACTTGTAGTCCATAAACCGATCAGACGATTCCAACGTTTAATCAAATAATCTATTTTTTTAAATTAAAATTGATTCTTGCGGAATTTTCGGGACACTTTTTATTTTTCTTATTAAAAAAATTATAGTTTTCTTTTGTGGGAAACGGAGGAGAAGGCAGGATGGGGTTTGTGTGTGGATATAGTGGGATTAGGCGAATCGTCAGCCGGTTTAATTGGACTTGGCGAATCGCTTAAGTTGTCGCAGCCGATAGATATCGTTGGTGGGCGGGACTGTGGTTTGCAGCTCGTCGTCGCTGTCATCGCCGCCGGGCAGCAGGCGACGTCGTCGAGGCGGCAGTGCCGTCACACTATGCTGTACGCCCGTATACGTGCTGGTGTCCACAATCCAGTGCACCGACTTGGCCAGGTCAAAGATCTTCGGCGTCAGCTCGTTGTCGCCGTTGGGTAAAGGTGCAGCTGCAAAAAGGATGAACACAAATTGAGCAGGAGTGAAGATTGATAAGAGGATGCAATACTTACACTCGGGCAGATTGAGACGCATGAAGATATCAAAGAGCAGCTCCACGCTGACGAAGGGACCGCGGAAGTTATTTGGCGGTGGCAGCGCCGCACAGAGTGCAGCTAGTGCCGGTGGCTGCGGGAACACACCGCCAGCAAGCGGATGAGCTCCCGGATGTGCGCACGTACGTGGCTTATAGGGTATCATCTGCGAGAAATCTGGCCGTGGCATCGGTTGCGTTGTCTCACCGTCGCCATCGCCGTCGTTGTTGTGACTATTCGAACTGCTGCTGCCGGAGCTAACCTTATTTAGAATGATGCCCACGTTCTGTAAAGGAAACGCTTTAGGAACGAGCAGGACAAACTGGAAAAGCAATAAGTACCTCCGCATAGCCAATGGACTTTAGTTCTGTGCTGGTGCAGGGATACAGATCCAGGAACTTGTAGCGATCGACCAACTGTGCAGTTTCCTTACCCTCATACTCTTTCAGCTGGAAGGACAATAAGTTTGGATTAATATCATCCGGATTGGAGTATCTGCTATAATCTATATACTCCTCTAGCTCGTGTTGCACTCACATTTTCGAATACTGAACTGCGTCTGCGCTCTACCTTGAGAATACTAGACAAATCGCCAATGTTAGACTCGAACTCCAGGAAGCGATTCCAGACCTCAACACTCTTGTGCGGCGACAGTCCGCCGGAGCTCAAGACACGCTCGAAGAGCACTCGCGTATTGTTGTCCTCATTCAAATGGGACAGGTAATCGATGTAGCACATAACATACTCTGGACTGCCGCCGAAGCGCTTTAGGCCCAGCTCAAAGATGCGAAAGGCTATCTCCTTGTCCTTGGAACAATAGTACTCCATCAAGGCGGCCGCCACAAAGATGTGATAGCGGGAGCGCACATCCTCGCGTGCCTTCTTAAAGATGCCACGCGCCGACTTGATGCCCTCAGCGCGTCGTGCAAACTTCATGTACTGCACGTAAACCTGGTGTGGAAGTATAAATAGAGATTAGTCCAAGGAACCGATACGATATCATTATCCAGTATAGCCCAGAAAAAGGAGTTGCAGTTACCATTCCAGCAGGAAATGGACATTCAACCACAAACTTCAAGGTGGAATCAGCCATCCATAAAAGCAGACTGAGGCTCAGCAGTTCCTGGAGTCACCTATATATATTGCTTACCAGGGTGGGATCAATATCTGGCAGCGTGAGCAGCTTGTTGTACATGCTATGGACCTTCTCGTATTTGAGGCGACCCTCCTCGAAGTCCGCATAGGCGAAATAGAGCAGCGCATTGCGATTGAGGACACCATTAATAGATCTCTCCAGTATGTTGGCGCACTCGTCGGCAAATATCTTGGCTGCTTGCACATCCTATTTGACGAGAGAGTTGGAATTGAGGTTAGTTGCAGCATCTAGATATGGCTGAGGATTAGATTATATTTTGATTTTGTTATTTGGGAGGCGGGTCGAGTAAAATGCGTGCGGCCAGGGCCAAGGGCAACGCGGCAAGTGAGCCTTGAGTGTGGTCTATGCTGCACGTGCCACGTTACCCAAGGGGCGACACTTCATAACAGCAACAACAAGAGACAAAAATTTTGATTTTGCTGGCAAAGATAGTTTCTATTTGCGATATTGCGACAAACAGCAAAAGGAGCAGCTGTTGATATATATAAATACGACTACGCACGCCTTTCTCGGTAAGAACGCGGGCGCTGGTGTCCAGAAACTGTGACGCCTGATGCCACACAGCCGGATGATGGGTGAGCACTAGCAGACACTGCTCCGTAGCGAACATAACACGACGCGTAACCAATGCTGTGTCCTCTGTGCGCAATGGATTCGATTTCTCGTAAGTAATGAAGCGTTTCCACAGCTCCACCTGTTTGGTCTCCTCTTTGGTCAGCGTTGGGGGCACAGCCGGCAGATTGCGGTTAAGTCCTTTTGTATGATACTCCAACTCTTTGGCCACACGACGCGCATTCATATAATCCCTGCATGGACATAAAGCAGACAAAAGTCACAATTAGAAAAAATGCTTGGAATTGGTCAGGTCTTAGGCAGAGACGCACGCAGGTTGGGTTCAGTGAATCTCGTCCAACATGCGCACGTCACTGCACTAAGCACTTCATGTTATACGCACTTGGAACGCTCCAGACTCATTTTCTCCGATATTATGGGATTTATGTTCTGCTCGAAGGCAATGTAATCCTTCCACAACTGCTCAATACCCACAATGGGTGTAACAACAGCCTTTTGATAGACGCGTCTTACTGCGGTTATCTTCTGGTTCTCTGCATAGTTGCCCACAGCTTCGACGCCGCGCAGAAAGTAAATGTAATCCTGCCAAATGCTAAACGAATGCAAATCCATGCCAATCTTTTCCAGCGCAAAGTCATATGCTTGCGCCATCTTCTCTCTAAGGATTAGGGTAATTAGATAAGTATGTCATTGGGTTGTGAGGAATATGTGGCCACTTACTTGTGCGTGCTGAGACCAGCCTTGGTCTCCTTAACGTAGGTCAAGTAAAGCTTCCACAGGTCAATATTAAGAATCTTGACCAGACAACGCTGGAAGAGCTTCTCTACACGCTCAAAGTACCTGCCACGCATCTCCATCTCAATGTAGAGCTTCCAGTAGCGTGCAGTTGTGGGAAACACATTCACCAGAGACTCGTACAGGCTGCGCACCTCGTGTATGGGACGTGTCTGTGCTTCGCGCAGCATCACCGACCATGACTCGATGTCATACGGACGCAGCTCGACGACCTGTTGGGCACGCACCAAGCGTTCCATGCCCCATTCCTAAATTATAAAATATGCATTAGTTTTTGTTGAATATAGATTCCATTTATTTGTTACTTACTATGTCGATTTTGATAAGATCCCGTGCAGACGTCATCTCGTTTATTTTTGATTTGTTGTTGCCGGCGTTTTTTTTTTTGGCACTATGAACTAAAACACTTTTCTTATGTTATATAAAATTAAAAGAGTAGCTCAATATTTCATATTTAACTTAGAGAAATATGACAAAATTGTCTACAATAAATAAAATGCGGCTTGACAAATCAACCGTGTTGTGACGCAGATTCGTGAACTAGTTCACAGTTACCAGCACCTATCGCTCATTACTTATCAATAAACTCCAAAAAAAATTATCGAATAGTTTTTAAAATTTTTTTTTTATTTCATTCAATTTAATGTCATAAAAATTGTTCAATATAATATAAAAATTAATATGATCATATGAAAAGTGCGAATAATTTGAATCAAACGAACTAAATGAACCGTAGAAAAAATGAACTTGTGAACTAGTCTCATAATCGAACTGAAAATCTTTGGCTCGTGAGCACCGATAGTTTTTAATAGTTTACATTTAAATTCCAGAGGCCAGTTAGTAAGGACATAGGAGCAAGCTCCAAAATAAATTAATATATATATATATATATATATATATTTATATATATAAATTTATATACATACAAATATCAAAGTTCAGAGCCTTAAGTATTTTCAGTAACTGTTAACTGAAAAATATTTTTTTTTCTGGTGACTTTTCGATTATTGCGGCAATACAATTGCCGCTTGGCAAAGCAGCAGCTTGTTGCTTTTGCTGTACTTATTACGGTAAGCGTCTCAGACGTTACAATGTAAAGAGAGCTCCAGAATCTATCGATTTATATTAAAACAGAGTGTATCGACTTACAACGATATATCAAATAACAAAGCCAAACGAAACAATCAAGCGTGGCAATCAAACGAAACGAAACGCATTTAAAAGCAGGCGTCTTGATTAAAAATAAAATTAAAATTAATAACTTAAAGAAAAAAAATTAATAAATTTAATTAAGCAAGAATGTGTAGATATAGAGTCAGGTGGAAGATGACGTGATAAAAATAAGTGAGTTAATTGCAAGTGACAGTTCTAACTGCCAAAAGGAGACAGTGAAAAAGTGGACATACACACATACATACATACATACGCAGGCGAAGAAACACACACATGCACACACGCAAACAGAGAGAGGCAGGACCAGCTGTTGTGTTGAACAACGACAAAAAGAGGTTAACAATAGCGGTACATTTATTTGCTTGGTAAGCAATCAATACGCTTTACTTGCGCTTATTTGTTTTGCTTTTGTTTTCGCTCTACACTTATATGTACGTATGTATTTGTTTTTTATGTTTTGTTGCTGTTTCTGTTTCATTCTTTTTTTCTTTCAAACGAATTTAAATTAATTATTCAATTGCAATCAATGAGCATTGGTGCCAAGTCCAATGCAAGTGCGGCCCTTGTTAAATTCGAATTTTGTTGCAGCTGTTGAATTTTTCTTATTGCTTTTCTTGTTGTTGTTGTTGTTGTTGTTTTATTGGTATTATAATGTTTTGTTTTTTGCTGTCATTGCTGCTTCCTGCGCAGCGGTAGCTACGGTTTATTGACCGTACAAGTGAAAAAAATACGCAGTGAGCGCTGGCATTGTGTGTGCTTCTCTGCCTGCATGTGTGTGTATGTGTGTGATAAGGCATTATAAGTGTGTCACACAGAAATACGGCGACAGCAACAAGAAATACACGGCGGCTTTTGTATGTCAAAGTGGAGCAAAAAACTTTGCGTTGAGTGTGATTGTATTTACCCAGAATTTTCGTGCAAGAGTGTGGTGTGTGTGTGTGTGTGTTTGTGTGTGTGAAAGGGAAACCCACAAATGCATGTCAAATACACACATGCAAAGAGACACACACATAGCTGTCAGTGTCATTTGACGAAAGATTTGCATTTTCCCCTTTCCTTTTCCTTCGTTCTTGCTGTCTGTCTCTGTCTAAATATATCTCTGCCTCTACCTGCCTGTCGTGCTGACAACTTTTAACTGTTGTTTTTAATTGTGCATAGTTTTTAAGCTTTTAAGTGGCCTCCGTTTGCTGCAAGGCATGTGGCAGCTGCCAAACTATTTGCCTACATTCGGGCGCAACCCAACTGCAGAAACACACACACACACACACATACACGCATAGACTTGTATGTATGTGTATTTAAATGTATGCATTAAATTGTGTATGTTGCAACTGGGCCTCCTGTTGCCTCCATCCACTGACCACTGTTGGGCCTTTGCCAGCAAATAATCACGGCAATTATTGAAATGGGAGCTGCTACGCACACGCACTGGCGCACACATCAACACACGCCCACACACTCAGAGACACAGACACATTAAGGGATTTGTGCAATGAGCTCGAATTTCCTGTGAAATTTTATTTAATATAAATTTCGCTAAATCCAACCACAACTCCTCCCCCCATCCCTTGCCGTTCTTGTATTATTTTCTTTTTTTAACGGGGTCTTTTGCGGCAATTACTGAAATAATTTGAAAACAAAGTAGAACGTCGCTGATTGGCCTCGGGCTTTTGTCAGTTGATTGATTATAAAATTTTGCCACTGAAACTCGCAACTCGCGACAGTTCAACAAGAGACGTGCCACAGTCAGCGGCAACATTGTGTTCATTCTGTGTGTGTGTGTGTGTTTTTTTTTCTTTCTCCATATATTTCATTGGAACGGGGTAAGTTGCTCAGATCCCAGCTAAGGCCAGACACAACAAGCATTGCATGTCTTTATATAATCAAAAAATTGAAATTAATAATCAATTGCATTAGCCCCATACAATTTTAGATATATAATACATGTTCATGTCTCTATGTCTATATTATATTCTATTCTATTCGAATGTCATGTGCCGCATGTGATGTGGCATATCAATCAGCAGAGTAGCAAAACAGTTGAACAGCAACTCTGTTAAAGTGACGCTGTTAATGGAGAAGACATAGCAAATATAATGCCGAACACTTGTGCAAATAGTCTGTTAATACGAAACTGTTAAACATTAACAGCCTTCAATGATAATTGTTTGATCATAACATGCTAATTCGAACTCCTGTTCAGGTCTCACTGTTAAGACATCATAAAGTAGCAGAACACTTGCTGTGTAAATACTCTGTTAAAGTGACGCTGTTAATATGACATAATACAATATGTTAATTATTCACAGCTTTCATCTATAACTTGTTCATAACATTCCATATCTACCTTCTGTTCGGGTCTCACTGTTAAAGTGAAGCTGTTAATGCGAGACGTAGTGTATTGAAGACTCACTGTTAAAGTGAAGCTGTTAATAGTATATAGAAGACTCACTGTTAAAGTCAAGCTGTTAAGAAGGTATAATATGTTATTTAATAAGAGCTTGCTCATAACGTGCCATATAAATCTTCTGTTTAGGGCTCACTGTTAGAGTAACACTTACTATGAAACTGTTAACTAATAACAGCTTTAACCTAGAACTGCTGTTAAAGTAACGCTGTGAATATGATATAACACTTTAATTAATAACAACTTTAGGCTGTAATTTTTGCTCATAATATGCCATATAAAACTTCTGCTCACTGTAAGAGCAAAGCTGTTAATATAAAACTGTTAACTGATAACAGCTTTTCCCTGTAACTTTTACTCATAACAAATTGACGAATCGAACTTCTGTGCTGGGCTCACTGTAAAACTGGAACTGTTAATGCAAGACATAGTATGAAGAGCTGTTTAAATACTCTGTTAAAGTGACGCTGTTAATATGATATATTGTTAATAGCTTTCGGCTGTAACTTTTTCTCATAACAAATTGACGAATCGAACTTCAGTTTAGGGCTTACTGTTAAATTAACGCTGTTAACATTTAATGCACTTGCTTAAATCACACTGTTAAGGTGACGCTCTACATGCCATGTATAACAGTTAAGGAGCAAACTTTGATTGACATGACTCTCTGTTAAAAACAAGCTATGTTAAGCTAGGCAGGAATAAAACTGTCAATATGAGTCTGTTAAAGTTACCAACAGCTTTCGGCTTTAGTTTTCGCCCATACAATGTAATTTCTATCATCTGTATGAGTTCTGATGCTGATATAAAAGTTAACTGTTAAAGTAACGCTGTTAATATAGATTGTTAGCCTGACGCTGTAAATGTAATCTCGCTTTCAAAGTTTGCCTCAAGCTAAAATGAAATGTGCAATGAATTACCTTGAACGTTTGCATGACAAAAGTTGACTTTCAATATTGTGTATATATCTACATATACTTGTATATTCAAATTGAGAATGAACTATATATAAACACACATGAATTATATATATAGTATGTATAGACATGTGTCTAATGGTTGCCTTAACACTGTAATTAGAGCGTTTTGTGCTTATCAACTCGTAATTGAATTATGTCGAGGTCGTTTGTCGCTTTGGATGATCTAATCTGATCTCATTCTGAGGATGAGGCATTCAGTTGGCTTTCATTCAGTTTTTTTTATAGCGCATCTTACGTATCAGGTTGACCTAACCAAACAAATTTGCAACTCTCTCTTTCTCTATTGCTGCCTCTCCCTCTCCCTCTCCCACCCACTCTCTATCTATCTATCTATCTTTGTATATAGTATGTTAAGTAGTATTTGTTGACAATATTTATTTAGTATTTGAATAACATTGTTTGCGTTATTATTGCTGACGCGACAGGAACATGCAAATGGGCCTAGAACAGAGAATTTTGGATTGTTGGCAAGTTGGTTAGTAGTTGGGTAGTTGGGAGGATGTACCAGTTACAATAGTTAACGACATGAAATAAACTAATTTCGCCATTCAGCCGAACTCCTAAACAACTCTCTCTCTGTGTGTGTTTGTGTCTATGGATTGAGGTTGGGGCTGTGTTTTTCTGGTATTAGGCTGGGAGAGTTTGGGGCCTTTATGACTGGCTGGAATCGAGGGGCACTTCACTTTATTTCATTTCGACGAATACAAATCGCTGCCTGACGTGATAACAAATAACCGCAAAATCAGAAATTCTGATTCCTTGTCTTGTTCCCAATCAGAGTACATAGAAATGTTTGTACATAATTTTGAAGCACCCGCTGTGTAGGTGGAGGATGTTGAGAGGTATGAGAGGAGAAGTAGAGTAGGAGCAAAGGCTAAAGGCTATCATCAGTGCGAGGCGTGGGCGAGGCCTTTAGCTTTGTGTAACATCTAACGACTCTGGGGGAGAGACCCATCAATGTCAAGTCTGTAGTTCGTTTTGTTGCCTTCGTTCAATCGGTTTAGTTTTGCAGCTCGCTCGCGCGACTTCTTGGGGTCCATATTTATATATATTGTGTATATAGTATTTTATCCGAGTGGCAACAATGTCCGAGCTGTCGATTGTGGGCGTGTCAATGCGCGTGGGCGACAAGTTTATACCACGTCTAACAATGCGACGCATCTACAATAGGAAACACTTTAAGGATGAGCGCTACCAACATGAAATAGCGAATCATTATCGTGACTTTAAGATGCAACAATCTACGGGTCTCATTAGACGCCAGTTGAGCCAGAGCCAGCGTCGTCGTCAACGTATGCGTTCCGTTCGCCTCCGCCCATTGTCTCCAACGGACACATCATTAGCGTCAACCTCCTATCCACAATTTCGTGGTGAGCTGCCCACCCATGTGCACTACTTTCCAAGGTATACACAACGCTAATTTAAATGGCAGTCTGTATGGGGTTTATGGCCAAAGAGTGTGTTGAATGTGGGTGTGGGTCGTGTGTGTTTGTGTCTGAGTATGTGTACAACAGTTGGTGTCATAAATGTGAACCCACAAGCCCACTATCATACGGTATACGGCTACGGCTACGGCTATGTTTCTGACGTGAAATTTCCGCCGCATCTTCAGCTCGAGTTTCGTGGCCTTTGGCTCCGCTGGCTGACGTCAGTGGCAGGGTTTGATAAGCTGCTCTGCGGTACGCGTGCTGGGGCCATTGGGTTAACCCATATTTCATTCAACACATATACACATACTCTTACGTACTCATATTTCCAGTTAGTAGAGCGAGACAAACAGCAGGAGAGAGAGAGAGATAGAGAGAGTAAATCAGTTGAACTTTAAAAGCAATATTCTATGGAAATGCATTGCTGCTGCTGCTGCTGCTGGGCGCCTCCCCCCATCGTCGCATATTTCCGAGAAGCAACAGTAAAAAAAAGGGTAACTGTAAAAGAGAAGGATTCTTTTTCGTCATATTGAGGGTCGTCCTGCATTGTCGAATACGTCCATCGCGTAACAGCAAAGGGGGAAATAGAGTAGACGAGTTGGGTTCTATCTCTTCACATTGACGCATAATTCTGTGGGGCAACAGTAAAGGATCCTATTTCAGCAAATCGTCGAGGGTCCTACATTGTCGAATACTTCCCTTGCGTAACTGCAGACGCATTAGAGTAGGGTTGAAGAATTCTGTTTCGTCATCTTCGAATGGTTCCATAACACACAATGTCCCTGGCAACCCCCCATTTAACTGCGATTTAAATTTAACTTTAATAGGAAACTCGATTGAATTATAGGAAAACGCACTCAGTGCTCTATTTCCTCTTTCGAATTTGCCTTTCACATATTCTTCCTGTCCGCTTCCTCTGTGTAGTGGACCTGTCAAATACTTGATTTATGACCACAACTATTCTTTTGGCTTTGATTAATCGATGAATCGGACTGAATTCTGGATAATAAACTGTTCTTTACGTTGAATAAGTTGTTTTCCATTAATTGAGTATATGTTGAATCTAAATGTATGGAAATTTATAGTTCTTTTTATTCAACCAGCAAAAGGTCGACTATAGGATACCCTAAACACAGGTCGATACTCAACTCAGCTCAGAGTCAGACATGAAGTCTTTATATTCTTTATAGGATCGGCTTAGTAAATGGTTTTACAGCTGCAATAAACCTTTTTCGTAACCCTATTAATTGGGTTTATAGTATATGTAATTATCGATCAATCGTGATATTGAACTTAATATCGATGAATCGTTACAATAAGAAACGTCTTTTTCTCTATTCTTGCATCGATCTTATGACTGTCTTTTATCTAAAGTGCTTCACATATTCATACAGTCCCTACTCTTAAAGACGTAATCTACCATTACACCATGTTAACGTCGATTAATCGATTTTCTTATCACTTACCTTAACTGACTTAAGATACGAATACAGATTCTACTTAAAAGTGTGTCTACTGTGAGTTGCGACTTATATCGTGAAAACAATAGGAAACAACTATTAATCGATTTTCGCAACGATCTTCTGACAGTCTTTAGTCTATAGCAATTTTCGTATCGATAAACTGTCTTAACAATAAGAAGCAATGATTTCTAGGCTTTTGGATCGATCTTATAACAGTCTCTTATCTAAAGCGTCTTTAGATATCGATACAGTGTCTATTCTAAAGTGTTTTGTGTATCGATGCATTTACCAAACGATAAGAACTATCGATAAGTCGATTGTTCGACAGTGTCAACTCTCAACTGGTTTTAGATATTCATACAGTCTCTTTTCTAAAGTGTTTTGTATTTCGATACATTTTCCAAACAATGAGGAATATCGATAAATTGATTTTTTTATCGATAATATAACAGTCCCTTATTTCAAGTGTCTTTAAATGTCAATGTAGACCATTCTTCCGTTTTCTATATATCGATAAAATTTCCGATAACGATAAGAAGTATCAAATAATCGATTTGCAAATTGTGTCTACTCCAAAGTCATTGGTTATCGTTAGAGTCTCTACTTAAAAGTTTTCTCTTTATCGATATCTTTTCCAATCGATAAGAAGTACCGATTGATCGATATTTTCATTGATCCTATATTAATCTCTTCTAATAGTACTTCTATCATCTCTTTTTTTCTCAGAATCAGAGACACCAATACAGAGTACTTCACTCGAGAGAGTATCTGGTAGTCGATAGTTCTAGGTATTTCGTTTTGCATGTTGTTCCCATTGATTTTGTTAAATAATGCGGAAGGGAGAACGCACTTTGGATTGAGTGTTGCCGCAGGTAACCTTTGGCAAAGTTAATTCGGTTGAGAAGTCAGTCGTTGGAGTGGCAGGCACAACATCGGAACAGGAGTCACTTCCGCACGGCACTTAACCTCACTTGTTGACATTTCGTATAAACGATAACGATAACGATAGGTAAATAGCAGCAGAGCAGCAGGTCTTGTTAAGGGTGTGAAGTGTGTATGTGTGTGTGTTGAGGGAGGGAGGGTTGGTGGCATTGTCGTTGTTTGAGTATATTAACCAGGCCATTTGGTTTAGTACTCCTCATTTTATTTGTTTGCCTTGTGTTTGCCCTGTTGACTTGTTGGTTTTGTTGTAATTAATGTTTGCCTTTCTTGCGGCCTTCTATTATGGGCGTCGCTAATTACAGATTCGGTGATACGTATGCGCCCCGTGGCCGGCAAACGATTTGCTCAGCTGAGCCGCCGGACGAGACATACAACGATACATTGAAGCGGATCAAGAGTGCCCACAGCTGTGAGCAACTGAAGGCGCTGCTTGAGCGTCAGTTGGCCTGACACAGGCCGAGGGGCAGAGGGGTTGGACGTGGATGTGGACGTGCCGTGAACCGTATAAAAATAACAGCTAAAGGAGAAAGAAGTAGAACAACAACAACAACAACAGCAACGAGCACAAGGACATGCAATGGTGGCAAGCGTATACAATGTGACCGTGAAATCATCGGCAGCAACAATTATGAGCTAAATATTAATACGGCAAAGGTGGAAGACCCACAAAGGCAGCAGCAGCAGCAACAGCAGCAACGCCACATCGACTTTTATACGTATTTACAACTGGCCAACGGCTATTACGAATGCAACCTGCAAGCCAATATCAAGTACCTACAATCGATTGGTCAGCGTAATGCAATAAACCAGCAGCAGGAGAAGCAGGAGAAGCAGAAGAAGGAGAAGCACAAGGAGAAGCAACAACGTCAGCAGCGACGCTACTCACTGGAGGCCTGGCCCCAACAGCAAACATTAGATCAGCAGGAGGAGGAACAGGAAGAGCAGCAGGTTGTGGCTCAACGAGTGCCCGGTGGTAAGTTGAGCGCCATTTTGAAAAGCTTGCATCAACGGGAAGAGACTGCATGCGATAGTAGCGGGTGCGTAGCAGATGCCATTCGGGTGCATATAACGCCTGTGCAGCGTGCCGCAACGGACACGCCCACATACAGTGGTAGCATGTGTGATTATGCCAAGCAATTTGGCGAGGGCAACAGCAGCAACAGCAACAACAGCAACAGCAACAACGGCAACAGCAATAATAACAGTAATAGTAATAATAACAGTAATCATGGCAGCAACAATGGCGTTTTGACAGACGGCGCCGATCAACAGAATCGCAAGCTCTATGAAATAATCGATAACTTAAGTCAACTGAGTCTGTGCGATAGCAGCAGCAGCAATCGCTTGCCGCTTATCACGCTCACCGATTATACGCAACAGGTGGCGCTTTATGGCGCCAATTTTGATATTTTTACAACTGCCGCCGGCAGTCGCCAATTGCAAACACCCAACGAATTCAGACCACCAACATAATACAATCGTTATACTCGATAAAAACAAGTGCAAATAATTGCCAGTAGAACAACAATAGGCAGCAGCAGCAGCAGCGACAGCGACAGCGACAGCAGCAGCGGCAGCGACAGTAGAAGAAGAGGCAAAGAAACAAGCAAACAAAATTAAAGCATTTGGAACAAAGCAAATCGCGCACGTCATCGGAAATCGTTTTTATATGCAAACGGCAGACAAACAACGACAAAAGCAACAATCACAACAAGAAAAGCGACAACAAGCGGAACAACAACAATAACAACAACAACAACAATAATATTGACTTCGGCTGCGGCGGGCTAATAACGGCAACAACAAAACATAAAACGGCTTTTGAGCCAACTATTGCGTATTTGGCGAGGCGCACGAACAATGGTTGCGGCTGCTGCCGACGTCCAAATTACAGCAACAACAAAAGACGCAGCGAACAGTGCGACGCCGACGCAAACAACGACGACGACAACGACAACGACGACGACAGCGACGACAACGGCAACTTTAGCAAGCAGCAGCAGCGTTGAATTTGCAGCAGCATTAACGGCCGCAAGTGCCAGCGGTTCACAAGCAGCGACCTCTAATCTAAATAACAACAACTCTAGCAGCAGCAACACCAACAGCAGCAACATCAACAACAGCAGCAGCAGCAGCAGCAACAGCAGCAACAGCAGCATTGATAAGACCGGCGACAACAAAAATAACAACATGTCAGATGCAACCATTGGCAGCGCAGGTGCCGAGGATGCCGCCAAACCAACAGCAGCAGCAACAACAGCAACTGCTGCCGCTGCTGTTGCTGGCGATGGAGCAGGGGAACTTGGTAACAGCAGCACATCGATGGTCAGCAGAAGTGCCGTTAGCCAGCGCAATGTGGACATCAAAATCGAGAAGACCAGCAACATGGAGGCAGCCACACAGCAACTGAGCAAAAAAATGCTTAAACTCGATCTGGGCGCCAAGAATTTGGATGAATACTCGCTGAAGTCACCAAAGTCACCCATTTCAGGTAAGTGCCGCCAGTTCCGTAAACCCAATCCTCACCAATCTGCTTGTGGTTATGTCTATGTATCCAAATGCGGTTTGTTGTTCAGCCGTGCACACATATAAATATAACCTCCAAAAGGGTATAATAAACTTGCTTAAATGGCTTCTGTAACCCTATAAAGTATAGACACACGCACACACACACATATATATATATATATATATATATGTTCTTGATCAGCAGCGGTAGCGATAGTCATGTCCGTCTGTCTTTAGTGAACGCAATGATCTCAGACACTATAAAACCTACACAACTCAATATTGGTATGAAAGCTCTCGTAATCGTACATACATATATATATGTATAAACTTGGCTATATACATATATATATATACATACAAGTATATGGATCGGAGAAAGGAATAATGTATGTCTAGGGATTGGTACTTCTAGTCCAGGTGTTAATGTACATTATTGTCTAGTCAGGCGAAAATGTTCCGCCTTATGGTCTGGATATGTTAACACTGTATCTGCTTAACAGACACTGTTACTGTTAATGTTAACAGTGTAATGTTAAGAGTGAAACAATATGTGTTAGTTTGAACTCGCTCTGTTATGATGACAAGGTTAAGTGTTAATTTAAGAAAAATGCGAAAAGAACTGCTTTCAAATCATGTGAATGTTAAACTTAACAGTGGGAATTAACAGTAGAGGTAGATGTTAAGTAGTGCCCTGAATCCTAGCTTAGGGCCTACCTTATACGGTTTCTGTTAATGTTAATGCTAATGTCAATGTTAATGTTAATGCTAATGTTATTGTTAATGTTAATGTTAATGTTAATGTTAATGTTAATGTTAATTTTAATGTTAATGTTAATGTTAATGTTAATGTTAATGTTAATGTTAATGTTAATGTTAAAGTTAATGTCAATGTTAATGCTAATGCTAATGTTAATGTTAATGCTAATGCTAATGCTAATGTTAATGTTAATGTTAATGTCAATGTCAATGTTAATGTTAATGTTAATGTTAATGTGAACTTGAATGGTAATGTTAATGTAAATGGTTATGTTAACGTTATGTTATCTTTAATTTTCATGTTAACGTTAATGTCAATGTTTATGTTAATGTAATTGCTAATGTTATTATTAGTATTAATGTTAATGTCAACGTTAATGTTAATGTTAAAAAACCCATTAACAGTGTGAGGATAACATTAGATATACAGAAAAAGCGAACCAAACGAGTACTGAGACTTCTGGAGCAAACTTTATGGCACAGATCGAAGAGGTGGTTTATACATATACTATACAATATAAATAAGAGAATACTGTATATATAGCTTAGGGCGACAACTCCAGTCAAAGATGATAAAATGTGTATGAAAAACAAGAACGTATGAATCAAATTCCATAACAGAGAACTGTTAGTCATCGTAGCTGTAGGAATTTACTCGGGGCGAGTGTTAATTGCGTTGAGTTTCTATGTAGCCTATTTTTTTATATACATTGTAGATTATATACGTTATACGTTATTATATACATTCATGGGCCGATCTGATTTCGATGTCTTCTATGAATACATACATTTTATTTCTATGAAGCGGAACTGAACTGAGAATTGGTTGTAAACAAAAGTTCAGGTTGGGCTGGGGTTTTTTTAGGGGGTGTGCGCTGATTGCACATGGGGCTGGGGCTGGGGCTGGATCATATTAGACAACGTTTATGATCGTTTTCCTTATCGCATGGATTTTTTATTTGTTTCTTTAATCGTATTTAATTATTAATTGTGTACATATATTTATTTATATTCATAGCACGTTTGCCGCATCAAACTTCATTGACGTCATCGGTGGACGTTGAGGATCGGAAAACATTACGAGAGGCCTTATATCAGGGTATATTCCATCGACATCGCCGCACCATATTCGCCGTGGGTAGCTTTCTACGGATGTTGCGCAGTCGCAACTCTCAATATAATACCATACGTAGCTCCTCCGAGGGCGAGGATATTGATGAGGTTAGATAAGATATATATATATATATATATATATATATGTATATATAGATACATCATGTATGCCAGTGTGTAGGGTATTTTTGGGCCAGAGACAACACCATCAACAACAACATCAGCTAATCAACATCAAATAGAACAAAACAAAACAAAAAACAAAAAGAAAACAAAAAAAAAATAATAACATAAAATGAGCAAACGATCATCAACAATTACAACAACGACAATCTGGAAATAATAAGTACTACGACTTTGTTAGGAAAATTGGAGGAAAATGGGCTTTTCAAATACGATAGCTGGGCAGACTGATCCATTGATACAGGCCCCGTGTGGTTTATTTGTATAATACATAAAGCACACCATATATAGTATATAGTGTATAAGTATGAGTATATGTATAGCGTATGTACGATCATTGTATTCATATTCCATCTACGACTCTCCATGTATTATTGTGAAATCGTGAAATTGCAATGTTTACACGCCGCAAACCTAATCATTGTCACTAACATACAATACATACATACATACATACATAGATCGAATTCAATCAAATCATACAAAAGCCCGTTTTCAAAAGGTTCCCGTACATATAATATATATACTTATATATATATATATATATATATATATAGATTATTGTTTAATACGTTACCTTGAGATCGAGCTTGAATGCGTTCTCTATAGTACACGAGACCTGAACTTGAGCGGCAAAAGTTATCGAATTGCACTTATAAACTTAGAGATATGGCAACTTATCGTTAAGCTGCTGCCAACTTAACTACAACTTAATCACTTCGATTTGTTATCGATAATCAATGCCAAATCAACAAAAAGAAGAACAGAAAACTTTTTTTGTGACTCGCTTTAACTTTAACATTAACTTTAATGAACTTGTTTATTTGTTGAACATTTGAAAGCGGGCCTTTATCTCATATTGTTAGCATTAAAATTTATTATCATGTTAAGGAGTAAACGTATAAACGTATAAACGTAGTAGTATATACAAAAGTAGTTAAATTCCAAAATAGAAATGCAGCCCAAAAGCCCCAAAACAAAGCAACCATAAGACTAGCCACAATGTTGTGTTTAGTATTTAGTAGTATGAGCATATGAGATATGGAAAGACGATCCATATCCATATCGAAAAACTCTTAATATGATTAGTTGTGTGTGTGTGTGTTATCGTAATTTACGATATTGAGACGTGTAAACCAACTGACTGCTAATTTGGCCATTTATTTCATGATGTATTATCAAAAACTGATGCATTCCAAGACAATTATAGATAACAGAGATAGATACTATACACTAACCCCTAAGACACAGCTAATACCCTTTCCATCAACCATTGTCTCTGTCCCCCCCCACCCCAAAAAAAAAACCAAAACTCATTCACCTCTTCCACTATCCTGTGCAAGCAAACGGATCTGAAAGACGCCTTATCTATTATGAAATAACTAAAAGAAATGAAAAAACAAAAACCAAACATAATTTTAGTCTTATAAGCCACTATTTCCTATATAAGCTAAATGTGTGAACCTAAGCTATAAAACTAAAAAACTACAAAAAAAAAACCCCTTAAACTGTATGTACCATATATATGGATGTAATATTGTAATATCTGTAGCGCTAAATCAGCTCGTACGAGTATTAATTCGTTTATCATCGATGATTATGTTTTGTAATCTATCAAGAGCCCATCAAATTCAAAACTTATATACATATTTATCTGTATACCCCGATCTGGCCTATCCTTAGCAAGCTGGATCTATATTGCTACATATCCTTTTTCACTTTGTGTTTTCTTTTTTTTGTTTTTTGACATAATCCGAGCAGGTTTCTTATGTCCTACGGAAAAAATAGGAGAAAAAAAATTCGTAAAAATTTGTAATTTTTATTTTCGATGGCAAATTAGTTAAAAGTATATTGAAATGTCTTCTATATGATATAGTATCCTTGCCAAGGATATATTAATTTTCCTAAAGTTTATTTTGTATATTGATTTAAAGAAGAAAATTCCATTTTGAAAGAGAAAATATTTATAATGTCTGTCTGTTTATATATCGAAATCGATCGGATCGTCATACAATATCCATTAACCAGTCACTTCCATAAAAAAATTTTGACCAAATTTGTATGCCTTTTTTTATGCCTTTTATAGAGTTTTATGCAATGTTTCGTTGAAATCGAACTATTATCATATGGAAAGAGATCGGTCGCATGAATTTTGACAGATTTTGGTTAAGAACAGACTTTGAAGCACCGATCATAGCTTTTTTTTATCTTTTATATAGTTATTATATATATATATGTGTCCATATATATATTGTTATTGTCGGTTTTCATTGCAACGGGAACAAAAACTTATAAAGCCGCACTTGAAGAAATGTTTTTTAATGCAAAAAGTTGATATATATATATATATACACCCCTTAAGAGCGCATCTAAAGCATATATATACCATATATATATGTGTGAGTATGCCTAGTTATAGTACCAAGATACATATAGAGAATTGTATACCCCTAATTTGCAGTTAATACACAGGCTAAACCAACACTATGATATGATACTAAATATGTTTGTATAATAATCTAAGTTTGTACGTTATGAATTGATATATATATATATATGCATATATACATATTTATATGTGTGTATGTATACTATATGTGTTTTTAGAGCATTTTTGTTTAGAGCTAATGTTTAAAGATTTTGTACAGCGAGTTATACCTATATGTATACATATGTTATATATAAATTTATTGGATGTATTGTATTACGTATGGGCTATAGGAAAACGTTTTCATGACAAATTTGTTGGCATTTTTTTGACAGTATACATATATATATATATATATATATATATCCCAATATATATATATATATATATACCATTATTACTACATACATATTGATTATTATTATACCTATTATTATTATGTTGTCTATTTTTTTTGAGAAATAAAAAACCAAATGATTTTCCAGTTAATTAAAATTTCTTATGCTTCATTTTTGCAGTTTCTCAAATCGCGTAAAATGATAAAGTTTTCGCATCTGTTCGATCGCTGAGGCCAGCGTGCGTTACCATTTATTGATAATATATATTTATGTAGAATATATATGTTTTAGTATAACTGAACAATAAAAAAGACAAATATATATATATAGATACTGCAAGTCAGGCAAACAAACGAGGCGTCCAGAAGTTCACTTTCGGCATGGTGAATGCTGGCAGCTTGGGAAAAGCGAACGGCGGTTTAGCTGCTGCAGGTGTTCCGGCTGGCTGCGTCTGGCCCACATTGGTCACGAACTGCGAATTTGGGGGGAATTCATATGAGATAAGCGACAAATAATATGAGGGAGAGAGGTCAACTATGTGAGGGTAAAGGCAGCTCCAATCGTAGGAAGAATTGTTGTTGGTAACATCTCAGAATACCTTACCCTATGGGTATCTCTGGTCAGTCGAACTACTCTTACAGTTTTAAAGTAAGCATATAAAGTGAATCGATTTACTATATAGTATTGGATCAATCAGTTGTACCTGCAGAACATAACTTTTAACCAATATTGATTGAGCTTAAGGTACCAAAAGGAATCAGGAATCAGGAAAAGAAAAAGATTCTTTTCTGAGGAATATTTCATTCTCTAGTGTAGAAGGTTTCTCGGATCCTCTTACTATATAGCGGGTATCTGATTACTTTATCCTTTCTATATGTTTCGAAAGTTATTTAAAGTGTGAGTGGAAATCACACCTTAAGAGTGCCCTCCCCTTTAAGCCGTACTCCCACTCGTCACCTCATGTTGCTATCCTACTCTATTCTGTAGTTTCCTGAAGGGACTTTCTTTTCGTTGCGCATTAAGAAACAGAATCGTCCTTTGAAGATGATATATATCATATTAAGACCACTTAGAATCATCTAACTATATAGTTAACATTTGGTGGAAAACCTTAAAAGCCTTTTTGCATCGAACTATGGCACAAACTTGGAATCAAAACGTTTCCAGAAAGAAAGTTTCATTTTTCCAGAGAAAACTCAGAATCTTTATGGGAACTACTTTCGTGTATAGTTGGAAATGGTATTGGGTTTCCTCAAATATTTTTTTATCTGTATCACATACTCAGTTTCCATAGGAAATCTTCCGCTTTACTCACCTCATCGGGACTGGCAGAGACAATGAAGCTGCCCTCATTGACAGCCTTCTGTAGTTCGGCGCGTAGGGCGGCCGCTTCCCGAAGATTTTTTTGCGTTGCCTTCACCTCGATGGCTTTTGCCGGTAAGCTGGGCTGCATCAGCCACTGGGGTGTCACCACCTGACGACGCGGCCTCAATACACCAATTGGCACTGCACCCAGACAGCTCAAGAGGAGGCAGCAGCTAATAATAATAATGGGACGCCAATTCATGTTGTGTTGCATTTCGCTAGCGACGGGTCACTGTGCGGGTTTACTTTGCGCTAGCCCAAAGCGAATGGTGACTCTTGGCATTCGAGCTGGCCAGAGGGCACGTACTTGAAGTTGAATGCCAAAGGCGGAAGAAATATGTCGAGTGGGTTTTACGGGAAAGTTATGTATTTCATATTGGCACACGTAAATTCGTGCTCGGTTAGTTAGATAAAGAAATTAATAAACAAAGGGGGACGCGAAGAGGATGAACATAATCTTGTGTGTATATAAAATGTAAGTAGATTGCATAATTGAGACAGGCTAGGGGTAAGATGAGCATAAGGCTTAGATTTGCATATCTTTTTGGACATTATAAACTAAAGTTCGAAGCAATTCCTGGTGTGGCGAGAGGAGTTGCTTCTATATTTATTCTTGTGCGATTTCTGGTTGCTCTGCTGCGGGCTGCGGTTGCTCTTCGTCGTCTTTGAGTTCGACATCGTCGTCTTCTTGGTCCTCTTTGCTGTTCTCGTGGAGAAGCACATATTCGCGTGAGCTGAAGCCAAACTTGATAACGTCCTTCTCCATGAGCTCGTAATATTTGCGTCCAGTCAGCTTCTTGTTGTTCAGAAAGGTGCCATTGGCTGACTCCAGATCGATAATATATAACCGGACCCGCTTGCCATGGCTGCCATCGTCACGCTCGAATGGCACCAGGCGGTACTGGAGGGCTGCATGCTGTTTGGAGCAGCTGGGATGATCCACCGCCAAGTCGACCACTTTGCGATCTCGACCAACGAGGAAGCAGCTCTGTCGATGTATGTGCAGTGTTGGCAGTGCAGTCTCACCCTTAAATGGATATAGGCGCCAGCGACGTTTTGGCTTTCGTGCCTCTGGTGGCTCAGAGTACTTCACAACGACGCCGTTCACTTTGTTAGTGTCCTCGGTAAGGGCACCACTTAAGCCGAAATTCGGTTTCTCTTTGTCCACTGGTTCATCTTCATTGGCCGGTGGCGGTTTGTCGGTCGGTTTTCCCCATTCAAATTGCTCTTCATCCTTGTTGCGATTATCAGGGCGACGATTCTGCTGGCGACGTGGTCCGCCTCCACCTCCACCGCCTCTATTGGGGCGATCGCGTGGACTGCGACTGCGACGAGGACTGCGGCTGCGACGTGGACTGCGGCTACGACTCCGACTGCGGCTCCGTCTGCAGAGAGAGAGAGAGAATACAAGGTAAGTAGAGATCATATTTCGGGTTTAATTACTTACCGTCTGCCCTCGGGGGAGCGACGCGGCCGATCGCGACGTTCGTTGCTGCGCATTCTCTGCTGGGGTTGTCTTCTATCCCTACTGCGTTCTCGCTCCCTGTCCCGTCCTCGACGCATTTGATTGTCACGATCACGATCGCGGTCCCGTTCCCGATCTCTATCTCGTTCCCGCTCCCTATCCCTGTCCCTTTCACGCTCTCTATCCCTCTCTCGCTCGCGACTGCGGCTACGGCAACGGCTACGACTACGGCTACGTTTGCGTGACTTGTTTACATTTTTACTGGAATTCTGTCGTTGCGTGGCGCTTCCTCGATCAGGGCTATCCCACTTGGATCGCTGCTCCTGCATCTTGCTGTCTAGCACTGCGGGCTCTCGGTCTCGTTGTTGTTTCTCTCTTGATGGCGATTCATTGCTCGCCTTCGTTTTTTTGGCGCTCTTATTATTGCCGGACCTTGATACAACACTGCTATTGCTGCTGCTGCGGCTGCTGCTGCGGCTGTTACTGCGGCTGCTACTGGAAGACGAACTGGAACTCGCAGACGAGCTAGAGCTGGAGCTGGAGCTATCGCGCTTTGTTGGTCGTTTGCTTGACTTGCTTGTTTTACTACTTGCGGCATCCACATGCCTCTTACTTGTCTTCGACTTTGCAGGCTTCGTTTTAGCATCCTCATCACTGCTTTTGTCCTTTCCCTCATCGTCGCTGCGCGTAGCACGCTCCCTGCTACGGCCCCTACCAAGTTTCACCATATTTCGGCCACAAATATAAACAAATATGCGGCTTTTAGATACAGGAACACCTTTGAAAATATGCTAGAGATGACAGTTGGCTGTTGTCCGGCGTCTTTTCAAACAGCTGTTTCTCACTAGCAGCTATCGATGTAGTATCGGTATTTGTTAGACTGTCGATATTTTAGAAAATATTACATATTGACTTGAGAATACATTTATACACATACAATATAGAATAATACTCGGATTGTTACTTCATAAATATCAATAAACTTTTGCCGATGAATAAATAAGTAATCGATAGTGCAAAAATTCACATACTGCACAGGTTATTGTTGGAGTGCATTCTAGTTCAGTTCAGCGAATCAGTGCAGTCAGTCAATTATTAGCGAACGATGATTAGTTCTTCAATCGTTGCACCCAATGAACATCTGCACACTGTAACTAAATTTTACATGACTTTTGATTGACACTGAATATATATATATATATAAATATAATCAAACTTTTGGCAATATGTGCTTCATAAATAGGCAAATATCTTGTGAACTTAATCAACTACGATTTTATCTGTTCGATTCGATCAATGATAATCGATAAATCAATATTGTCTTATCACGCCAGGCACATCACTAAGCGCTGTGCCTGGGCTGCCGTTGCAGCTTCGTTTATCTCATAAATCAGTGCGAATTTAGAATTATTATTTTTTTTTTGTGATTACTTTTGTGATAGTATGCATCATGTCGTTAGTATTGGTGTGCATAAAGTGAAACAAAACAACGATAAACGACTGCTGAAGGAGTTCAAACAGGAGCAGCAGCAGGCACAGCTATAAAATCCAAACAGGCTGCAAAATGACACCTTTTGATGATTTTGTCTACTTAATTAACCATGTGCTGCTTGGCGAAGAACCGGTAAGTGACAATGACAACAAATACACAGTCACGCAGGTCTGCAAACAAACAACACACATACAAATAGGCAGGCAGACACACTGAATGCACGCACACACACAGACACACACACACATGCAGAAAAATTGTAAATTGATTTTGTTCTTATTCTTTTGACAGACCATTGAGGATTTTATACTCCTTGTGGGCACATTGGTGGCATTTATAGCTTTCGTGCTGTGGTGCTGCTTTCCCATACAGCCAAAGGTATGTACCAACACACGCACACACTCGAACACACACAAACACAAACAATGTATGTACATATTAGACATATGTAATGCATGTGCTAACAGCTACTAACAATGTCTCACTTTTTCACAGGACCCTGGCCAAAATCGCCCGTTTACGTGTAAGATTATACCGACTCACTTAAAGGCATTTGATGCAGCCAAGAAAACCGAGGATAAGGATAAGGATAAGGATAAAGGCAAGGGCGTTCCAACTGCCAGTAAAAGCACCACTAGTAGTAGTGCCAGCGGCAGCACCTTCAGCAGCAGCACCACAAGCAACACCAACAACGCTCGTGTCCCGAATAGCAGCTCCAATGTGAGCGGCAGCTACAGCAAACACGGCAGTGTCCCAATGCACAATTACTACGTTAAGAACGGACATCATTGCTGCACCTAATGTGCACCATCCAAAATCTAACCAGGCCCAAGGCACTGGCTTCCAGCTTTGAGACTAAGTCCAAAACCTTTCAACCCAAGTTAGAACCATTTCATGAATTCTATTTCTTTTATGACTTTTATTGGTGAAGCGCAGCCAACTTAACTCAGTACTCAATCACGTAAAATATTTCAAATGCGTGGCAACGCTCTGCATTTAAGTTCATGAATTCCACGGCATAACGAAGTTAGTGTCTGTGCGGCTTTAAGCGTCCAGCTGCTTATTGTATTTACTATTTATTTATATAGATATCTCTTTTAAGACTTTGTTTTTGTTCTCTGTTCTTTGAATGTCATAATAATTGTGCCAATTGGTTGTTCAGCTAAGCTAAAAGCGAGTTGAGCCCTCTACTTCCTTCCTCCATCCACTGTTTTCTTCCTCCCTTTGCCCTATTTTCGAACACAATGTAAATTTCGCAAGCACATTTGAATTGTAATTGCTCAGACTGATTTGTTCATGTGTAAATGCATTCCATGCATTTCTCGTGACGGTAAAGATATAAACTCGAAACGTTTAGTAGATTGTTAGCAAATGGCTAAAGATATGAGATAGTATGGCGCAAGTTTTTAAAACTTCCTTTATTAACATGTATACCAAAAAACGATACGAACATATAACGAAAAAGAGATAAGACGAAACGCAAGTAGAAGAAAGCAAGCAAACTATTTATAAGTATTTATTATTATTATGAAAAAAAAAAACAAAAACACTCAACTAATTGCATATTTATACGCATGTTAATATGACTACTATTGCTTACAAACCCCCCGCGAACCCCTCTAGACCCCAAGACAATTGCCGCACACAACGTGAGCAAAAAAAGAAAAAAGAAAAACAAGAAAAGACACTAAAAAACAATTATAAAACCGCTCGCTTTATAGAGTCCATAGCACAGGTGCAATGACAGCGGATTTAAAGCTGGAATTAAAGCACGTAGAACTAGAGCTGAACCCCCAAAAATTCATGTTTAAACGATATGGAAATAAACCCAAAATGAGAACACCCTGAGAGACCTATTAAAGCGAGCGGATCTACGCAACGAGTTTCTGGGTTATTTTTTTATTATATACTTGTATATCTAGTATTATAACGTATATGCATTATGTATACTCATTCAATCAACTATCATAGTTCTGGTTATGTTTATATAGTATATATATTTTTTGTGATTCATTTCTCTCAGTGTATAATTGCTTCATATGCGCATATGGTAATATGTTTGATCTCATTTATCAACTTATTTATGTGATTTAAACGAACTTTAAATGAAATTTTCTTCAGTACGAAGGGTTCTAAAAATAAGAAATTAAAGAGAAAAAACCCTTTTAAAAAAACCCCACAAAATCGTGTCTTCATTTCACAGTAGCACAGTGTATATATACACTGCAAACTAATCAGTGAACCCCACTCGTCCAGCCACTTAGAGCGATCCACTCAAGGGTCTTAACGAGTATTTGTATTTTTATTATTATTATTTTTTGCTATCTGTGCAAATCGGATTGAAAAGAAATCACAATTGGTTATATTTGTCGTAAGTTGTATTTTTTTTATAAATTAATAACAAAGTTTTCTTTAGGCAAATAACGGTAACAGTAATATTGTCTATATATTTACACGATCTTATTATGGAATATCAGAGTACCTCCTATATAATAAAGGAAAGTATAGCCAATGGCCATTAAATATCGCAGGGCACTTAAAAAAGAAACGTATTTTAGATATAGTTATATATATATAGATATATATATATATATAATAGTTATAGCATTTGGTTTAATAAGTATCTTTCTACAGAACGTCGCGCTTTGGTACCAGTTCAAAATTTGTGACAGAAGCGAAGCCTTTTTTTTGTTTTTTTTTTGTTAATTCGGGATTTTATATATATATATATATAAATAGTACAACAAACAGGAAAGTCTGTGGCAATTGATTATTTATACCTAAACAGTAGACAGTCTTAAGGAGTATTCTAAGCTAGCAAAAAAACAAGTTAAAAAAAATTACGTTATGATCCTAGGATAATAGTTAGTTATATGAATCAAAGCCTAAATCGGACTCTAACTAACCATTATCGATATCTGTATATATATACAGGTTGAGCTAATATATTTACAAAACAGATAGAACAGTTTATATAAGGGGATCTTTTAGGGTTTGGATCTTTCATTCAGTGCATGTGGCCCTGGTGCCAGCCAGAAGCTCGTATGTATGAAACTTCAACCCGTTGACTGAATTAACAGCAAATACTTTGCAGTGCTTGGAACTAACTGTTGCAGACCAGTGGGAAGAACACATTCATCTCGATCAATATCTGTAGTACTATAAAGACCGTATAGACTCCGAACAGGGCCACGCCCACACGCTTGGTCAGACGATAGCCACTGCAGCTTAGGATTATATAGAGTGCGATGGTGGAGAAGATGAGTATCAGGATATTGTACTCGATGCCCTGGGTGCCGACCTGCTGCTTCTCGCCGCTGCCATAGTGGATGCAGTTCTTCACGAACCACGGCACGCCCAGTGAGAGCAAAATGGCCAGCGAATTGGCGCCCAAGGAGTTTGAGACACCAATTCCATTCTCACCTGAGAAGCGAGAGAGAGACGGAGAGATTAGCTTATAACCCTCAGAGGATCTTCGTAGTTGCACTTACCATTTCGCAGGGATATCAGGCTGGAGACTGCCTCGGGCATGGTGGAGCCAGCGGCTAGGAATGTGAGACCCATCACAATGGTGGGCACGTGTATGGCCACACCAAAGGCTGTTAACATCCAGACGATCACATAGGCATTGGCGCCAATGCAAAGGATGCACATGATGAAGGACAATGGGTACAGTTTGCGATACCTCATGGGATGAGGTATGAGCAGGCGTAGCACCAGTTTGATGGGAAACGTGAAGATCCACCAGAATTTCCTGAACTTGGATCCACTATGCGGATAGGCGAATATGCTGTCCGGACGCTGATCCTCTTCATCATCATCACCATTCCCTGTGGAGCAAGACGAGTTAAGGATTGCATTCGAAAGATTGGAAAGACCCTTTTACTTACAATTCTTGTGCGTCAGATTGACCGTGGATGACATGGAGGAGGAATTCTCAGGGAAACTGACCACGAACAGACCATCGCCCGAGAGTGGATCCTTCTTGAGCGGCAGCTGTGCCTTAGCACTGTTCTCTGGTGGCTCCGTCAGATCTGAACAGATGAACAGATGTTGGTAAAGAGAGAAGAGGAGGAGGAGGATTAAGTGGGAGCAACCTACCGTAACGCGTGGAGAAGCAACAGTTCATTCTGTCCTCGATGAAGACGCGTATGGAGGGCATGAACTTGTTGTTGTTAAACATGATCACATAGTAGAGCACGAGGAAGCCCATCATAATGCTGGACTCCACAAAGCTAATGCTGCCGCCCCAGGCGAGCACCAGCAAAACGATCGTATTGAATATATAGATGACACAATCCCGCGCTATAGGCCACCAATCCAGCTGCACTGGCTGCAAAAAGAAACGTTTAAGAGATTACTCCAGCAACTCCAGGAGGAAGCAGGATCTCTGCCCATACCTTGTTGATAGCCAGAGCCGCCAGTCCAGCCACGCCCAGAGTGTTGAACATCAGGGAACCAATGATGGTACCCAGACCCATGTCCGAGTCCAGGATCAGTGTACTAATCGTATTCGTAAAGAACTCTGGCATTGAGGTGGCCGTCGCCATGAACGTTGCCGCCGCCACATCCTTGGACAGATGCAGATCCTCGCAGATGCACTCAACGGTGGGTAAAAAGTAATCATTGCATATAATCGCCAGGAGTATAAAGAAATATACTGCCGCAAAGACGTGCAGAACTACCCAGCCATTCCGCAGCTGTTCCACTTTAAAAAAATGAAAATATATACATATATAACAGCAGATCTCAAGGTCTTCAGGGAATGATATTGGATTAGCCTTGAAATAGTTATAAACCGAGGAAGTATTCTGATTTCTGATATGAACTTTATGAACTGTTTGAGTGCAACCTTGATGTAGATTAAGAACTTATATACAAGTATATGGAGATGTTTTATTGGTTTCATTTTTCGGTTACAAGTGAAATGAAACCCATCCATACGGAATGTTTATGACCTGTTCTGGCCTTATCCGGAGATACATTCCGGCTCTTTTAACTATGCGGCGCTACGAGTCTATCGTGTTCCGAGTATTTTAGTTTAATTAAAAGTTTACACACCGCGATAAGCAGCTCGATATATATATATATATATATATATGGATGTAAGTACATAGCTGAGATACGACGAGCGAATTCACCACAAGAAAATAGGGTATCTGATGCCATTGATAAGGTGCGTTGGGGGGCGTGGATGGGGGGAGGGGTGCGGGCTGAGTATAGCCTATTGTAGACTATATAAATACATTTGGTGGCGACTACCTTTTAAATATTGTTCCTTATCGCCCACTTGTGTTGACCCTGGCCCAGTGTTATCGTTGCGTACGCAGAGCCTCAACGTGTGCCAATGCACATGGACAGCAAGTTCAAGTGCACAAGGTAAAGCCAATAAACGTCCACCAAAGGCAAGCTCTACTGTTGACAAACATCTCAATTTTGACGGATAAACAGCTGAATATGCCAGCTGAAGGCAGCTGAAGGCAGCTGAGTAAAGTGTTCTGATGTTCATGTTAAAGTTCATGTTAGTGAAAAATCTGGCAGCACCATGTGACAGTTAATAAATGTCCACCAAAGGCAAGCTCTACTGTTGACAAACATCACAATTTTGATTGATACACAGCTGAAATTGCCAGCTGAAGGCAGCTGAGTAAAGTCTTTGAAACTTGCTGTCAAAGTTCATGTTAGTGAAAAGGAATGAATACTCAAAAATCTGGCAGCGCCAAGGGTAAATAACATGATACTAAATGTCCACCAAAGGCAGGCTCTACTGTTGACAAACATCTCAATTTTGACGGATAAACAGCTGAAATTGCCAGCTGAAGGCAGCTGAGTAAAGTCTAAGAAACTTTCTGTCAAAGTTCATGTTAGTGAAAGGGAATGAATACTCAAAAATCTGGCAGCGCCAAGGGTAAATAACAAGATACTAAATGTCCACCAAAGGCGAGCTCTACTGTTGACAAACATCTCAATTTTGACGGATAAACAGCTGAAATTGCCAGCTGAAGGCAGCTGAGTAAAGTGTTCTGATGTTCATGTTAAAGTTCATGTTAGTGAAAAATCTGGCAGCACCATGTGACAGTTAATAAATGTCCACCAAAGGCAAGCTCTACTGTTGACAAACATCACAATTTTGATTGATAAACAGCTGAAGGCCGCTGAGTAAAGTCTTTGAAACTTGCTGTCAAAGTTCATGTTAAAAGAAATGAGTATTTGGAAATCTGGCAGCGCCAGGGATAAATAACAAGTTAATAAATGTCCACCAACGGCTAGCTCTACTGTAGATAAACAAGACAAGCTGAAGGCAGCTGAGTAAAGTCTAGGAATATTCATGTCAAGGTTGGAATTTAAGCATCCTGTCGTGGGATTCTGGTCTCAAGTTCTAGGTAGAACACGGATGCTATGACTGCCTTAGCTGAAGGTCATTGTTAAAAATCTTATAC
Organism: Hirtodrosophila trivittata; assembly: GCA_035045065.1. Classification (NCBI taxonomy): domain Eukaryota; kingdom Metazoa; phylum Arthropoda; class Insecta; order Diptera; family Drosophilidae; genus Hirtodrosophila; species Hirtodrosophila trivittata. The sequence goes on along the minus strand of JAWNNK010001028.1, from coordinate 13,745,547 downwards.
ATATCGTTCAGCTTCCAATTTTACTTTAATATGAATGTACTTAGTGAGCAAATGTCTAATGTTACGAGTTAAGAAGAAATCGTATGGCATGAATTCCTGGTAAAGATTGAATTAGTATAAAACTTACATGTAAATATTTCAGGGAATTCATCTAATGGTGAATCTGTACTGTCGCCTGGACACGTGGCCCGTGGCAGTAAATCGAAGAGCAGCTGTTGATCCAGATATCTGAGCGATGTCTCCAGAAAGTTGCTATCATTCTGCGCTATAAAATCTGAAATTAAATGGAAAGACAAATATTAGAAATCAGCTGGAAATGTTTTCCCAAAAGTGCAAGTAGACCATAATTTATAGCTACTGCTTGTATTATTTATAAAGTGCAGTTGCATCTGACTAGATATATATATATTAATCACATATATATATAACAAAAGATAAAGACTGTGTTGGTTGGTGTAAGCTAATGCTCTGATAAGATTGAAGTTACACGGGAACTGCAGCTCGGCAAATCACAAAGCAACAATGTAAGTATACCAGGAGACTACAAAGAATGTAGAATACACGTGTCGACTACTCAACATACATATAAATACATTTATATATAATATATTCAGATTCATACACAACTTAAACCAATTATGACGACGACCCCTACTCTAAACTAAGTCGTGACTCTTTTCTACTTTTATTGTTCGATCCTCATGCAATTTGTAGCTTGGTTTAATGTAATGAACTTTGCTCAAAATCAAAGCTATACTATATATTATGGTTTTATCAGTTTATTTTCATTTCATTTCATTTTCACACCTTTCGTTTCATCATTTCATCGCTTCATCTCACAGCTTGAATACCGTTTTAGTTTTAGAAAAAGCTTCAAATATTCATCAGAAGATCTAGGAGTTTTACCGAAGGTTGTTGGGTAAAACAAAGTTAATCTTCAATCAATTTATTGTTTCATCGGTTTATCTATCAATTTATTGTCCGTATCATTACCTTCAGTTCGGTATATATAACATATAGAACGATTTATCGAATATTTGATATCTATTTATGATATACAGAACACAACATACACAAATTTGGTAAGAGTCTCTTGTGCTTTTAAAGTCTCTAAGTTCAAGGTTTCATACAGGAATACTGGCTAGATCGGCTAGACTTTTGATTCTGATCAAGAATGTATATACTTTATGGGGTCGCAGATGCTTCCTTCTATTTCTTCCTTCTATTTTAGCACAACTTTATATTTACTTTTTAACACATTTCCAACTCTTAGGAGGGTATAAAAGTAACCTAAATTTAGTTCGATTAAGATAAAATCAGCTTACTTTATAATTGGTAACTAATCTATGATTGAGCTTTTCAAGTAACCATGGAAGTTAACATCCATATTACAGTTTCTACAGGAAAATATCACCCTGGAGGACAGACATAATAAAGCTGAAGAAAAGTATTTGAAATAACATTTCATTTGTATTCCATTTCTGCCCAAGTTTCTTTTGATAGACCTCAGCTTTAGTTCTGATTACAATAAAGTGACCATGGAGGACCATGCACAGCAAATAAGTAAGTGATAATATATGCCTATGAACCTAGGCAAGGTAACCTTGGTTAAAGTTTTTTACGACCAGCAACTGAAACCGAAGCGCGTACCGATTTCTACCGATATCAAATCACGATCTTATACAACAAATTTATATGAACTTTCAAGTTATTTTACGATTATTCAGTTTAGACAGATATACAATTATATGGCCCAGCAATTAAGCTATATGTCACTAAAATGTCTGATTGCATTAATTAATCAAACACGTCTGAACAGCGGGCATAAACAATGTTTCTCACACGTACGAGAACTCGTAGTACCCGTAGTACCCGAGCCCAATCCAATCTTTTCGTAGTTTCCAAGTGGTCTGAGAGTGCTCGAATAAAGCTCGTTGCTAACCAGGAATTAAGAAGCTTAAGTCTGATTGGTAGCATTATGCTATTGTTATTGATACTAGACGATTCTGACACATATATAAATAATTCAGAAAACAGTCATTGAAAAACGATTTGTTTTCGCTTTTCCTTGAATATAATATATATGGTCTGAGTATATGATTAAGTTATTACTATAAGCCATAATATTTTGGCTTTTATCTAGGTTTATTCGCCAGAAGAGGCCATAATTAAAAGACCCAAAGATAATGCCGAACGCCTGTTGTTTTCCCTCTGATTGGCCGTTCTTATCAGCATTTCTCAAGCAAAAACCTTTGATTCATCATCGAGCTGACTCAGCGGGCTTATGTCTCCTGATAGTCTATACCTATAGGAACTGGTTCCTCAGTTAAACTCTCTATATGACATTTTTGTGACAGATAATACACATGTCGATACCTGCCTAATCAGATAGGTATATCGTAAAGTAAAGTACACCTGAATTGCTTAAATTGTTGCTTACAATAAAATTTTGTCTGAGATCAGATCGGTTTTGGTAAGGGTCTGGCAATGTTTACTAAGAAGAATTGGTCATTTTGTAGAGCTTTCTTCATGAAATTTGGTACAGATATGGCAGATAGTATATATGTCAATATAGGTCAGATCAGATAGCAATATCCTATAGTTAAGTACATTTGGATTGGTTAAATTGCTGCTGGTTAAATTTTTGTCTGAAATCAGATCACTTTTGGTAAGGGTTGGGTCATCTCTCCTAAGAATATTTGGTCTTCTGATAGAGCTTTCTTCATGAAATTTGGTACAGGTGTTACTTTTTGTGACAGATATGAGATATGTCGATGGCTGCCAGATGAGATAGTTTTATCATATAGAAATCTAATGTTGCTGCTGGAAAAGATTTTGTCTGAGATCAGATCAGTTTTGGTTACGGTTTGGTCATGTCTCCTAAGAAGAATTGGGGTCTTTTCAGAGCTTTCTTCGTGCAATTTGGTACAGATATGGCAGATAGCTTGTATGTCAATATCTGTCAAATCAGATAGCCATATTATAAAGTAAACTACACTTTGATTGGTTGTTTAGCTGTTGGAAAAGATTTCGTCTGAAATCAGATCACTTTTGGTAAAGGTTAGGTCATCTCTCTTGAGAATATTTGGTCTTCTGATAGAAATTTTCTTTCTTCATGAAATTCGGTACAGGTATGGTAGATTGAATATATGTCATCAGATAGCAATATCTTATAGTAAGGTACTCTTAGATGCATTAATTTACTGCTTGGAAAGATTGCGTCTGAGATGAGATCAGTCTTGGTAAGGAGTCTCCTAGTATTATTCTTTCGATAGACATTTCCCTATGAAATTTGGTACAGTTCATCCTAAATCCAAAGGGATACATATCGCAATCTACATTAGATAACATTACATATTATATTATATAGTCAACTACAGCTTACTTGCTTACTTAAAGTAAGATCTCTAAGATCAGAAGTGTATTTATAGTTTGGCAAGTGGAAAAGTTATTTTATAACTCGTTAATAGTATTTATATTACTGCAATTGTTGTTAACTGGGTCTTTGGTATTTGGTGTTGACCTTTTTCGCTTGAAATTCTTTCAGCACGTGCGTTACGCTCGGCAGTTTTTCACCAGATTCCGCTTTGTTTTTTATGCTCAGTTTATTGTCTGTGTCTGTGGAATGAAAAGTTGCATGTCTTTTGCAGCTGGGCTCGGGTTATTATGAAATAAAAAGCGAAAAACAAAACAAAACAATGCAATCCATAATAATTGTTGATAACAAAATGAAAATAAAAATCAAGTTTGCAATCTTGAAATTGAAGTATGGCATGAAAACAAGTGTTAAGAGCATCTTCAGCACCGACAATTAAGATACACTACTCCGACCGAGCAGCCTGTCAAGGTGCCGCATTTAGGGCTTTACTTTTGAATAGATGCAATTAAATCAGATTTGATGACCTCTTATAGAGCTTTAACTCTGCCGCAGCGACAGGTGTCGTATCGAGTATGAATGCGTCTATAAATACGAGTACTCGTACTCATTCACATTCACACTCACATACGATTGTGAATGTATCTATGAGTTTGCATCTAAAGCTTACGCTTAGGTTTACACAAACAAGTTTATTGAACCTGTTGACAGCTGTCGGGCTGGGGCTATGCTTATTGATTATGGAGGCCGGGTTAAGAAATACCCACATTAAAACCAGATGCAACAAAACCCAGTGTGACTTTTGTTTTCTTTTTCATTTAGTTTTTATAATTTATAAATTTGTTTTTTTTTATTTTACTTTTTAATCTGAAACGAAATCGGAATTCTTTATGCGGAAATTGTATAAATATCGAACGCCTCGCCTCAGTCGGTCGGTTGGTCGGTCGGTCGGCCAATCGATTAGGAAAAGCCCCTGTAACCCTCCATAAGACTAATACCACGACTCCATTGATGCATTTCATAATGCAATTTAACACTCGACTTGTAATCAACAAAGCGTTTTGTTGTCTGCCTTAATTACTTGAGAGACTTCAGACCAGCCGCAGAAGTAGTCAAGGGCGTAGTCCGAGGGGGGAGAGGGCAGCTATTGCCCCTTAGAACAATAATTTCTGTATCCCTATAAACTAATTGCTTCCATACAAATCATATCATAATTATCAGACTCCTCCCCCCTTTGTAAACAGCTGCCTACGCCCTTGGAAGTAGCCGCCGCCCCCCAAATGCAAAGTGCATTTGGCTCGTTAATGTCTTGTCATTTATAGTATACCCTGTAATTGTGATCAACTTTTAAAGGGTATGCTCAACCTAAGTGTAATGCTTGTAAGAGATAGGAGATGGGAGAACCTATATAGATATATGTTCCTGAACAGCATCCGCTGAGGAGTTGAACTAAAGGCAACTCAAAGAAGGATGGAAATAGAAAAAAATTTTCTATTGGTTTAGTTTTAAGAATTCCTTTTTAATTCTTAGATATAAAGAAATATATCGATATAGATATAGATTTCCCACATGTATGTATACCTTGCAATATATTCTGAACAATCAGTATGTATCAGACTATAGGTACTATATCTTTCTATCAATTGATCACCAAAAGAAACCTCCTTCCATTCATGTCACAAATTCCTTTTTTCCCCAATGATAAAAGCCTGCAAACAATGAAATAAAGTATATATAATATTATCTAAGAGAAGGTCGATTACATGACCTTATTATAGGGTATCTGCAAGTCGAGCTTTATTGTTCGATAGTGCGTTTTTATTAGTTGTTGCAACTTTGCCGTTTAATTGGCAACTTGTTTCTCTGATCGTGTTGCGAGTCAATGCAAATCAATCGGTTTCCCAAGCTGTCTGAAAACTGCTTGCTAATTGTTGTTAAATAATAAAAACGATTGGGTTACACTGGCCAGCACAAGCCAAGCAATTATTCTGACTGACAAGCTGGCAACGCTGCAAAGGATTAGAAAGGAGATAAGTGAAACGGAAGAGAAAGGAAAGGAACTAGGAGATATGAGAAAGGAAGTGGGAAACGGATTGAAAGTGTGATTGAAAGGAAAGCAAAAAAAGAAAAAGATACATAAGAAGAGCTTATGTTAATAAAGTTGAGGTTAGGTCGATCCTTAAGTGAGGTTATATTAACATTTTCAAATAGAGGAAAAAGCAGCAAATTGAAATCAAATCAAATTTAGATTCAATTGAATATACTTTATTATTATTATTGAAAGCAAAGCAAAGCAGCAACTGATGTATGATGATAATTAGAGGTTATGTTAGTCAAGTGGAGGTTAGGTCGCAGTTGAAGTGAGGTTAGTTTGTGTTACATTTCAATTTTCCCTTTTCAAATAGAGCAAAAGGGAACAAAATTGAAATCAAATTGAATATACATATTGAAAGAAAAGCAGAACAGGATACATAAAAAGAGGTTATGTTAGTCAAGTGGAGGTTAGGTCGAAGTTGAAGTGAGGTAAGTTTGTGTTACATTTTAAGTTTCCCTTTTCAAATAAAGTAACGAGAACAAAATGGAATCAAATGAACTTCAGAAACATATTTTTAAATGAATCTGAAATTAATTTTATTTGTATTATTTCAGCTTTGATCTCACTTTTGTTGTCTAGTGTTGCCATCAAACGAGGGCGCCGTTGTCTGGCGGGTTTGTTTGCCTGTTTGTACGACAAATACCAGAGATGATGATAAATTTGCGCCGGCAAAAAGAAGAAAAAAAGAGAAGAAAAACACACACAAAAAAAAAACAAAACACTAGACAAATATATAAAAATAAATATAAATAAATAATAAATTTATAATAACACTCAAACAAGACTGCAGAAGGCAGAAAACGTCATTGATGCTGTGGGAAAACTTTGTATAAAGCAGAGAAAGAGACAGGTAGACAGAGAGAGAGGGAGAGAGGGAGATGGCATACCGGTCCATCGCAGCATATGAGAAATGCATGTTCATGCTTCCAACTAAACTGATCAATGCGAATGGAATAACCAAATGAATTCCAATCGAATAATAAAAACACAAATTATATATGGAAATCTGACTTGAAGCTAGACTTGGACTTGGCCTATGGAAGCAAATAGGGTCGCTGCCCGAAGTCGTTTCCAGAGAACTCGGGAATCACCAGCAAAAACCCAATTTCTTATGCTCACGCCAAAGATAATGTAGATACTTCGAAAAGGTGGCAACGCTCAGAGGATATCAGATAATATAGGCCAAAAGTCGAGCTTAAACTAGATGCGAGTAAACAGGTAATGAAAACATCTTTAAAGACCTGTCTACAATATCTTAACAATAGACACTTGATTTTTTGGTATAATAATAATAAAAATGAGTTTCCCTTTTGAAAAGTTTATACCTAAACTCTGCCTAACTAGCGGATACCCTGCAAACAGATGATAGATCAATCGATTCTCTATCCTTTCATACATACCCTAAGCTATAGCAGCATCTGAGTCTGAGAATCTACTCTGGCTATGATATATATTCTCCCTTGATAAGCACAGCACGTGGTGAGAAGAGCTGTGTATAAATTAGTTTTTTTGTCTGATAAGTATATAGAATTATAACTGAAACTGGGACTGTGAATTATAGCAGCTGTAAGCAGATGATTATAGATATCTTCTGTCAGTTCAGACAAATGATCGATGGCTCCAATATCTCGCTCTCTCTTTCTGCCATGACGCAAGCCTATAGTTATCATTGATCTCCGACTATATACAGTATATTCGAGTGGCAATGACATTTTTAGGAAGATAAGATGTGATCGAGTTTCGGATAGAGTTATCTATGTAAATGATAACTAGCTTTTTACCTTTTACCAAGGTTGCGAGACGTCTATACACACGATATTCAAATCTTATACACGTCATTTGAGAAAAATCAAAGTTAAATTATTTGCTCAGGCTTAGAGCTGCGCTATAAATCAGATCAGATATATGACTTTCTAGCTAATCAACGAAAGTTAAATAAGTTTTCTTTTCAACTTAACTGGCAGCTTCAGTTGAAGTACTATAACCCATAAGTAATAATCCAGGTAAAATAGCTGCTAATTTAATAGATCGTACGTTACTTTATGAGACTCTTACCGAATGTCTCAATTAGTTAAATAATTTATAACGAAACTATATGGCAATATAATGTTTGACCTACCGGTTAAAACCGCTTCTAACCGCTTTTAGTCGAAAATAATATAAAATATTACAGCGTATGCGCTAGTTGCATATACTCCTAATAGTCTGGGCGACTGCTGCTTGATCTGCATATTATTGAGATTAGACCAAAAATATGTGTCTCAAATAGTTCAGCCTAAGACGCACACACACCCACACACACACACACACACACACACACACAGATCACAAGTTGTGCACATTCCATACGAGGCAATATCCATTGAAAGTTTCTTTTATATTTAGTTTTTATTTTCATATCATTTTTGGATTTCTGGCACGACTCTTGTATCTGACATATATATTCTTTTTTATAACTATGTTTTATGTTATTTACTCACCTGTTGCTTGTGTCTGCGTTATGAGACTGGCAAATAATACGAAGACGCCAACCAAAAGGCGCGCGTTTTTCAACATTATACAAAAATTTTCCAAAAAAAAAATATTTATTTTCCCCTTCGTTTTATACTTTTTTCTTTTTCTGTTGATTTTTATTTATATAAATATTTAATTTATTTTATTTATTTTCCAAACATTTATTTTCTTTATTTTCAATACACAAATTTCATTGTTGAAGCTCAAAGAAATATATTTTTATTTTTATGTTCTTGGCACACACGGCGTATGCGCAACGCGTTTTTGTCGCTCGTTTTTTTTTGTCTTTTGCTTGTTTGATTTTTCTTATTTTCGTTTTTGAATTTCTCGTTTTACAGTTACTCGTTTTTCAGTTATTTTCGATATCGGGTTTTCTTTTGCTTTTTCTTTTTGTTTTTCTTTTTTTTTTTTGGGGTTTCCGAATGCAGTCGCCTGGTTGGAGCTGCTACGGCAACCGCTTGGCTAGAATTGTATCGCACAACTAATTAAGTGGGACCAGCGCGCGCGCGTCTTAATAATAAACAGCGATGTCAGCGTCGCAGTCAGCTTAGCAGTCGGCGTCGCAGTCGCGTTTGCAGCTAACGTCGCGGCGGGCGTCGCCGTTGACGTCGCTGTTGTTGTTAACGTTAGCAGCTCGACAAGTTAAACGCTATGGACGCTTCTACCTCGCATTATAAAGATATCTCCTGGACTGTGTGGTAGACCAAGGGCGCAGAAAGGGGTGAGGGGCAGGTAGTGAGCAGAGGGGGGGACTCACAGGCGGGAAGAGGACAGACAAAGAACTTTTGGTAGAAGACATATGAAACCTAAGTTTGGTCTAGGAATCGATCTATATAGCTATGAACTATCGTATTCCCTAGAACTATACATAGCTTCTTATTGAACTCTAATCAAACCCTCCCTTACCCCCTTCCCCCTTGGGAGCAGCTGCCCATGCCTTTGCCTTAACCCTCTTTACCTCTTTACAGCGTTTTCGTTTTCAGTTCTTGAATTTGATTTTGATTTTGATTGTGATTCATTTATTTGATTATCATTTGTTTTGATTTCTTACAAGAGCTGTGCGTGTTTGTAAGTGTGTGTGTGGGTGTGCATGTGTGTGTGTGTGTGCGTGTGTGTGTTTGTTTACAGTGTGTAACTTCGCAGCTCTTGGGTTCATTTTGTTAGTTGTTTGTTGACTTTCAGCTGCAGCTCTCATTAGAGCACACACCTAGCTGAGTGTGTAACAGCGTGTGTGTGTATACCCACACACATGTGTGTGTTTGGTATGTACTCATTAATATAGCAGTTAACGTTCTGATAAGAAAGCCACAAAACAACAATTCCACACAGACAGTTTATCAATCTATTGCCGGCAGTCAGAAAACCTGAACCTCAAGCTCAAGCTCATTTGTCCCCAGTCGAGCCGATGTGTGTATGGGGAGTGTGTTCAGTGTGTGTAAGTTGCAACTAATTGAAAAACTTTGGGTATTTTACATGCTGTATGTGGAAACTTTTGGATTTCGACCTATTTATAGGCTTTACGTTCCAGAACTGAACCCAGATCATTGATCATTCGATCGCTCAAAAACCCAACCCGATCATCAGATTAACTATTAAAAAACTCATTAATTTCACTTTCATACTCGTATATGCATATCTTTGCATACTATTAATGTGATCTCGTGTGTGTGCTGAGATCGTTTCCATCCTGATCAACTAATGAACTTCGTAGCGATCGATGATCACTTGCTTAACGTAAGCACAATTCTCTATTAATTGCTTTCGGAATGTTCGAACTATTGTAATTCCCTGAGTCACAAGTGTTTCGGCCAGAGATTGTAGTACAATGTGCATAACACATAACACTCTCAATGATTGTTCAAAACGAAAAAGAACCTTTACTCCAATACGATTATATTACTGCTTCTTCTTTTATACCTACAACTCTCGAGATCAGAAATATTTTACGATTTATCATTCAGAAAACAACATTTTCATAGTAAATAAGCTTCCCAGGGTTACCTGGAACTCTATTCCTGGAACTGAATTCCTTGTGAATTATGTTCTCCCTTCAATTTTGATATGCCTCTATTTACACGGATTTCTTATACACGTTTTTCAAATAACACGGTTCAGCCTTAGAGGTAAATTTTATTTTACACGATTTTTAGTCTCCTAATTACACGGTAACTTGCCTTTTCGTTTATTTTTTATGTACTACGGTGCCACAGTGACAATTGCTGTTAACGGAGCAGGAATTATTGCAGATTTTGTCAGATGATAATATATTTATAGATATATAGATATTAGATATGGTTCAAAGAAGCTCCTTAGTTTTAATTATTTACTAGTATTATTCAAGCCGGAGGAGACTTTCTTCCTTAATGAGGACCCAAACGAGGAAAAGCGAACTAAGTTTAAGGAAAACTCAGATGAACTCACATTAAAAAGGTTGAAAAAAAAATTAGATGGAGTTCGTATGAAAGTTTTCCATAGGATTTAAAGGTAAGATTAATATAGATTTAAAACAGTAAACTTCAAATTTAAAATTTAAGAAAAGTATTAAACTATTATTGCATGGGTACATGGTATGAATTTATTTAATTTCTTTTTAATTTATTTTAATATTTTTGTATGAATTTATTTATTTTCTTATTATTTTCTTTGCATATTTTTTTTTTTTTTAATAAAAATAAATGTAATAATGTTTCATTTGCATAAAAAAAGGAAAATTTGGAAGGAAATACCATATAGAAACCATATTTTACACGAACTTAATTCTTCCATTTTATTTTTACTTTTTCAGTTACGAAATATCCGTTTAAATAGAGGGTTTACACGATGCAACTTTACGTGCAAGTTGGTGCAAGAAGTTCTTGCGTTCGATTTGTTCTACTTGCACGGGATGAAAGACTCAATGAATATTACGAATAATTCGGATAGTTGGAAAATATATCGAATTATGGCTTAAAGTTGCAGAAATTTAAGATAATTTTCTAATTTTCTAATTTTTAATTATGTTTATGTTTTTTATATTAACTTTTGTTGCACACAAAACTTGCACGCAAATCTGGCTTCAACTAAAGTTCAATGAATCTATTTCTTTTTAACTTTTCTGCCTATTCCCCAACTTTCCCATTTTTCTAGACATCTAATCATAAAGGTTATTTTCCAGGTAAATCGATAAAGCTATTTTTAGATCATTTTTGTTATCGATCAATCAAATGGAGTTTTATGCCGATTTCCCTTTGATAAATCAATGATAGATGTCTCATTGGGTGTTTATATGATTTTTTTCAGATACAGGAAGTACATAAATATTCACAATGTTGATGACCCCTACTCTGCACTATGGTATATTGCTTCAAAGCTCATTTCCTGCTTGGATTAAGATTAGATATGGCTTTAAATTCATATATAAATCACTATAAATAGGTAATTTAAAATTAACTGAAAAGCGCTGTGGATGAGTTGACTAAGTAACCCAAGAGAGTAACCTAGATAGCTTCTCGAGGGGTCTTGAGTTCGACTCCTAGCTAAACTAAGGAGTCCACACTCCTAAGAAAATATTTCCGAGCAATACTTGACCTAAATGAACTGCATAAAGTAACTGCTGTTGCCTTTTTCCTCTTGATTCTTATATATATGTAATAATGTTGGAATCCTCACTCAGATTAATTATATAAATATAATATGTAGTACTGACTTAGTATAAGAGCAGCTGATATGGCCAGGTTATAAGTTATAGATGAGGTGTACAAATATTTAATAATGCCTGCAATCTGCCAGAAATCGAACCACTTAAAGAAAGCAGTACCCAGAATTGGATTACGTATCGCCATATTGAGACGATAACAGGGCGATAAACGGATCGATTAAAGCAGAGAGACAGCTTGGAACTCCGATTGTGATGGTCCTTTGTATGTGTTGCCCGAGGGTGCAATCCAATTGGTTTTCGATGCTGGGAAGAATTTATCCTGGAACGAGATAGCTGGTTTATCCGACACTCCAACGATCTGCAGCTCTTATTGTGTCCCATCTAATAGCTGCAGTTGATTGTTGTTTGTTGATTGCAATTGGTGAAGTAAAGTAAGAACGACCTTATAATGAAGCTCGGCGTACTGGATGGACTATACTGGGGACTACAAAGTTCACTCCACGGAGGTATATCGGCTCTTCCGGGATGTTCCGTCGAGAGCTCTGTGATTCCTTTAAACTGAAACTATCTCCGCTTCATGTAGAAACCAAACTTAAGTAAGAAGGTAAACGATCAACTGATTAATTTCTTATATGTCAATGGATCTATCATAACATGTCAATGGACTAGGTATAAATCAGTAAATCCTCCCAAAGTTTTCCAAACCCTTCAGCAATTTTTCCTAATAATCAATATCCTATACGAGTACGATCTCTGCTTGTGAATAAGTAAGAGATCAGCAGATATGGTCTCAGTTATGTTAAGTAGCGGTAAAAATATATTTAATAATACCTGGTTATCTGGTTAAAGTCGGCTAAAGTATGTTAAAACTAATTTATATATAAACTGGTATTGCCCCAGAGAGAGTGAGTGTACAGTCATCAGCATGCATTTAATTTATATTCAATAAAAATGTGAAAGATTACCCGACAAAATATATTCAGCACGCTTTTGCTGCCTTTTGCCTCCATCTGATTACCGCCTGTACTTTTTTACTTTTTGTTGCTTATAATCGTAGTTTCTTCGATTCCCATCTATCCCAATGGACGTCATTGCCATAATAGCGCCAGACCCCCCAAGACCTGTTCCGACGTCATCATCAGTAGCAAAATAATGTCGTAGTAGCTATGCCCCAGCCGTATATCAATTCCGACAAGAATTCCGACATATAAAAGGCGTAGAAAGCTGATAGACAGCTTGACTGGGGGACTTAATAGAGGCTTGGCCCCTCCATCGAAGACTTTATGATACAGTTTTGCATGCTTTATCATATTGTCATATATAGGGATTATATATTTGATAAAAATAGAATAATATATATGATTCGAACTTCTGTTCTTTTTTGAGCTGCTGCTGTGTTTTGGGTGGGTCGAAGAGTTTCGTATATGTTTTCGGAGTATTCGGGTTAAACCCCAAGGTATGCTAGGGTTATTCCCAGATTTCTCCAAGTTCCGTTCTAAGTTTCAGTCAGATTCTCTTATAATAGACTTCATAATGTTTCTTTCCCTAAGAAACATTTAATATGTTTATTTTAAAGTACTGTTTCTTCTATAAAGATAACTAAATATTTTCATTATTTATATTTTTGGGGCTGTACTCTTTTGGATTAATTTATAAGTGGTACTTAGTCTATCAGTGAATTCTTAAATAAACCCACAATCGTTGGAGAATGTTGCTTTTTTTATCAGTTCTTTATAATCGTAGGTACAATTGAGTTTGATTGACATTCACCTCCCACATATGGTCTAATATTTAAGTTACATAGATAATAATATTATACTTTATATATATATGTACATATGTTATACAATCTCAAGTATCGGTTATAGTGTGTAGTAGGCTTTTATCAGTCTTCAGCCTCTTTCCATTTCTTGTTTCTAATTAGTTTTTTCGTGTGTTTTTTTCTGAGATAAACAACTCAAAGTTCACATCGTTAGAGACTGTCCGATCGAGATAAGAGCGATTTAACTAGTTTCAAGCAGACATATATACACAAATAATTCCAATATAACCGATTATAGTCACGAGGTTCTCTCATAAACTAAATTATTATTATTCCAATTTATTGTATGTTCCTATGGACCTTCGTCTGCTATTGATTTCCTATCCATATCAATCTAATCAATGACAAGCCTCCCCGGCAACTCTAGGGCAGTTACAATACTAAAGCTTAAACCATTTGTGAATTACAAGCAGTATATTATATATGTATGCCTATATATATTCATGTGCTTGTGCCTTATCCTTAGGAACGCTGCTTCGGCTTAAAATCTGGTCGAATGGAAGCCTCGAAGTCTCAAGTGGTTTTTGACGCATTGCGGAAAACATATGAACGATTGATATATTTCTATCTACAAAATGCTTATCAATAATATAAATTACACACACACACACACACACACACACAGACGCATGTATGTATTTACCCTTCTATATATAGTTCTATATACTATATATACTCTATGTATGACAATGAGAGTTCAAGTAGCTGTCTTTCATGTCATAACACGAACTCTACGTCTTATTGACGTCATTATTAACCATTAGCTTACGCACTTACCCATATACATACATATACATCTATATATATACATATACATAAATCAAATATATATAAACAAGTATATGAAACAACCTATCGATATAATAATTAGATTGCATTTCAAAAGAAATGCGATTCCTGATACCAGAAGTAATCCAGACAGCAAAAGTACCCATCAATCTATGCATAGACACGTACGTTCAATACCAACACCTCATACGCTCTAAGCAGTGCACTGCTTTATTTTCAAGCAGTGCCAGCACTATGGAAAACTGTTTTCAAACAGACGCAAGGCTGTATATGCACAACTACCAGGTTAATACGCACTAGAAGTCCATATATATCGATAAAGTCCAACTTTATCGTTATCGATATAGTCAAGCGATGAAAAAATAATGTAAATTGTAAAAAGATCTCTTAAAATACATTTTCCCAAAATTTTACTTGGTATCGTAATCGGTTCTTCATCGAATTATTCGATATTTATCGATAAGTTCAAACTATTTCATTATATTTACAGTCAAGAGATGTCAATAATGTGATGTGATGATTAAATTAAAAAAATCGATACCTTTATCGATATACGTATGTATCGTTATCGATACAGCAAAGCGATGTCAAGCGATAAAAAAGAAAGTACATTTTAGAAAATCTCTGAAAATAAGACATCATCATTTATAACATTTGGTATCGAAATCGTTTCTCCAGAAAATTGTATGATATTTATCGATACATTCAACATTTTTCTCTATCGATACAATCATAAAGATAAGACATTTTCTTAACATTTAATTGGTATCGTAATAGTGTTGTCAGCAAATTTGTCGATATATATCGATAAATTCAAACTATCATTATCGATATCAACCGCTGCGATGGTGAAATAAAGAAAGAATGCAGTATACTTTCAGCGTCAATATATCATAAATTATAATTGCTATCGGAATCGTTTCTCAATGCTTCACATAGTAACAATACTTTTGTGAAGAGTATGATATTTTTTAGCTCAGAGGCACCACAAACATGTGAATTTGTACAATCTCATTAGTTTCATTTTGAAATGTAATATTTTTAAGCACCTTTGGTGAGATACGCGTACTCCCCGTTCTCGATATCGCACACTTTGCGTAGCATACGAATCTCTACGAAAGTAGAGAATCCCACGAAAAGTATATATGAGATAAGACTTATCCAGCCGACAGCCTTTCCAAGCACAAACTTTGTGCATAAGAAGGTTGCGTACAACATGACAGCGGTGATAATGAGCATTCCAGTGGTAATCTTCAGACCCGAGGAATTTATAGTAATCTCTTCGCCAGACGTAAAATTTGCAATCAACCAGGGTAGACCCAGGCAAATAAATATATCAAATGTGTTCGAGCCAATAGCATTCGACATGGCCATCGATCCGTAACCTAAAAATGTAACAATGCAACACGTATTAATCGATAGTTTCAATAATTCCTATATCAAAACTTATAAATGAAAATTTATTCCTTAAATAATATTTATATATCAAATTAACTGAAAGTATATTGCATATATGCCAAAAGGATAACTCTGGTGCAATAATCTCTGTTATCGATTGGCATACTTTGTAAGTGTTTAAAGTTGCCAGAGTTATCGATAGGATAGTAGGAGGAGGAGAAGGATGATGAGGAGAAGAAGAATGAGAAGATGATTAGGATGATTAGGAGAAGGAGCAGATGAAGAAGGATGATTAGGAGAAGGAGCAGATGAAGAAGGATGGTAAGGAGAAGAAGGAGGAGGAGGAGGAGGAGGAGGAGGAGGAGGAGGAGGAGGAGGAGGAGGAGGAGGAGGAGGAAGATAAGGAGGATAAAGAGGAGAAGGAGGAGAAGGAGAAGGAGGAAATAGAGGACAAAGAGGATAACGAAGATAACGAGGATAACGAGGATAACGAGGATAACAAGGATAACGAGGATAACAAGGATAAAGAGGATAACAAGGATAAAGAGGATAAAGAAGATAAAGAGGATAAAGAGGATAAAACGATAAAGAGGATAAAGACGATAAAGAGGATAAAGAGGATAACGAGGATAAAGAGAATAAAGAGGATTAATAGGATAAGGAGGATAAGGAGGATAAGGAGGATAAGGAGAAAGAGGATAAGAAGAAGGATAAGGAGGATAAGGAGAAAGAGGATAAGAAGAAGGATAAGGAGGATAAGAAGAAGGAGGAAGAAGAAGAAGAAGGAGAAGGAGGAGGGGGAGGGAACAAAAGAAAACTTACCTTTCTTGCTTACTATGAAGGAGGAGACCACTTCGGGAACACTGGTGCCAATGGCTAGTACGGTGAGTCCCATTATGGAGTCCGGGATGCCGATGTTATATCCGACGACGGTGAGGAACCAAGTTACAAAGTACGATATAATGCTGATCCATATTACGGCCAATAACATGCTCAGGAAGAATATGGAGCGAGCACTGGGTGTGGTGATGGCCAAGATGAGGACGGCTGGGTACTTGAAGACCCACCATAGTTTGAGGCAAAAGTTATCCTCCTTCTCTGGTGTGGTGCAGACGGTTTCTTTAAAGGACTTGAGTGGTTCGTCCTCACGGTCCAGCGGATCCTCTGTAATCATATCGCGTCCTTCTTCAACCTCTGCAAGTAATAAATATAATATAAAGTTAATTGTATAACGTATCAATATATATATTCAATATTTAATATATACGTCGAAAACATGCTTGTATCTTTTTATCGAATATCAGGAATATTAGATATATGAAATAGCAAGTCAACAGTACACCTGCTTCATAGTGGAACACTCTCGAATCGTACAACACTCCAAACAAAATTAAAATCGATGCCAAATACCAGAAAGTATCTCGTGTAATTGGCCACCAGTCCAGCTTGTTAGCCTGCAAGAGAATCAATCGATATCAATCAATCAATAATTAATCGACTAATTATATTATTATCCTTATCGTGATTTTGGATTTCCTTAAGATCATCATCGATACGATACTTACCACACCCGTAAAAATACCGCAAACAGCTGCAATACCAAGCACATTGAACACCGATGATCCAACGATTGTTCCCAGTCCAATGTCGCCTTTGGTCACAAATGTGCCCACAAAAGCAACAAAGAGCTCCGGCGCCGAAGTGGCTGCGGCCAGAAATGTTGCCCCCGCCACATCGTACGTCATATGCAAGTCTGCGGGGATTCTCGGGTTAAGTTTCTTATGATCCTAACTAATATAATGCTAAAAACTACGGAGATCAGACAAGTCAAGGAACTCCAGTTCCGAATATAACAGGTTCTTGCAAGTTTATTATATTTTCGGACAGAAACGAAATCAAATTAAGCGAAAGGAGTAAAGTTCATGTGAAATCAATCAACTGATGTTCCAAATGTGACAGGCTTTGGAAGCTCTTTTGCAAGCTCTATTTTTCGGAAAGGAACAAAAAGTTACAAAGTGAATGAAATGGATTCAAATTGCAAGAGCTTGTTAATAGAACGATCTCTCTAGACAGTAAAGTGCAAGTCATGTAAATCATTTGTGGTTCCGAATGTGACAAGTTTCGTGGAAGTTCACGGAGTTTCGGAGTGGAATGAAATGTTAGAGATTAAACTGAACTTGCAAGAACAAAGATTCTTTTTGATATAGAAAGTAAAGTTTAAATCAAGTCAATCAACTGTGGTTCCGAATATGACAAGTTCTTGGAAGTTAATCCATTTCGGAGTGGATTGAAATGTATGATAGGAGACTGAACTTGCAAGTGAAACCATCATTTGATTTGGACATGAGTCTATCTATAGAATATAAAGTCATTTCAATCAACTATGATTCCGAATACGGTTGCTACAAGCTCATCTTTTTCGGAAAGAATCTAAATGGCGAGACTAAGCTTGCAAAGTTGCTGGCGCTAGAGGGTAACTAGATTTGAAATGGGTAGAGTACGTACTGTAGCATAGGCGTTCCATGGCTGGTACCAGATAATCGTCACAGATAATTGCTAGCATTATGAACAGATAAAAACTGAGAAAGGCGCAGACGCAAGCGCTCGCTATGCTCTTTTTGCGCATAAAGTTGGGAAACTCCAGGATGTCCGGTAGGGTACAGTTAGTTGGCTCAGGTAAATTTGAACGTATATATCCAGAATCTGTAGGTAATAAGGAAAGATTGGGGTTCATACAGCGAGAGAGTTAAAGACGCTTACCATAATCATCGTCGTCAAAAAATCTACCCAAGCCGGAATCGAAGTTTAAATACATTTGTACAAATAGATTTTATTGTTAAACTAATAAACTAAACTAATATGCTGTAGACCAATTGAATTGAAATCAAAAAGACAAAAAAAACTGAAAGTTATTACTAACTAAAGCAAATGCTACTAGATCTATGGGAACAAGTAGCAAAAAACGCAAGGATTATGTTTTTTTATGAGTAAATCCCGTAGGAAGATAAGGATTATAATCCAGAGAAGTCTTCGAATTAGCTAGTTGAACGTGAAGTGCCAGGTCTTAGCCAGTCTTAAGTTTCTCCCGTATATAAGTTTAAATTGGTATAAGATATAAAAATCATAAAGGACTTACAAATGTTAAGTTAGTTCAGGGATATCATTCCTGAATTTCCTGTAAAAATAGTCAAATAGGTCATAGGCAGCTTATTTGTGGAACCTGCAAACCAATCACAGCTACAGCAAAGGATCTCTCCTTTCACAGGGAAGTCTCTTCAAACTGAACTTCAAACTCTGTCAAGGAAAGAAAAACTTCATAAAAAATAGCAGATTCTTTGGACATAATTAAAATCTTCAGTAAAGGATCAAAGGATCTATCCTTTCAGAACGTATTCAGTAACTGGAAAGATTATGAGAAGTATCTTTAAAAAAAGGAAGCTCCGAAGTATCTTTTATCAGGATTTCAGATCGTGTTATTGCGGCTGCTTTGGGCTTCATCGAAAAATTGAGTAAAGCATCAAAGGGTCTGTGCCGTATAAAGCTACTCGATGCCTGGAAAGACTGTGAGAGTATCTTTAATATGGATGCCAGATTCTGCCAAAGGGAGAAATATTCATTAAAACATTGGTGATACTTAGGACTTCTTTGCTAAAGGATCAAAGGATCTATCCTTTAAGAAGCTACTTACTAACTGAATAAATCGGAAGCTCAGAAGGTTGTTTCATCTGGATTTGAGACCCTGTCAAGAGCTTGTTGAATATACGTTGAAGCACTGAGCACTCCACTGAAAATTTGTATAACAGATCAAAGGATCTGTCATGTAAGAAGATAGATGTATCTTTAATCTGAATTTCAGACCCCGTCAAAGGCTTGTTGAATATACGTTAAGGACTCCACTGAAAAATTGAGGAAAGGATCAAAGGATCTGCCCAGTAAGAATCTACTGATTAACTAGATCTCGTTGGAAGCTCAAAAGGATCTTAAATCTGGATATAAACTAGGCTTGATGAATATTCAAATCGAAGGATCAAGAAGTCCCTGGAGCAAAGTTGGGAAAGAAAAATGAGATATATAAATATATGTCAGAAGATAAGAAAAGACTTTTGTTTCTTTGTTAAATCTCATATATTAATCATATAAATACATTATTGAATTTGTTGTTTGGTTTTTGGTTTTTGGATTTTGTTTTTCTCATTTTCCTCATTTTTCTCTCATTTCACTTGTGTGAAGTGATCACTGCGATTGCGACAGCAATCGCGGCCGCGTCCGCGTCCGAATGTCGTGAAGAGTTTCTTCTACTTTTTAAGAATAATAATAATAATAAAAAAAAGTATTACAATAACAGCATAACGTAGTAGCATAAGGTAACTCAACTATCAAGGTAGATAGAAATAGAACAGCAAATACACATATATTAATTAATTAAAACGACTGCACAGTAGAGTTGAATCCGTCAGCTGACAACTCCAGGTGCAGCTCCCGATCCACTATATAGGCTCCAGCTTCCAGCTTCCATCTATCATCATCTTCATATCCATATTCAGTATATTCAGCCCCAGTTCCAGCTATCCCAACTCCCACGATCAGCTCTTGCTCCAGTCGCAGTTCATGATCGTCCACAGGTTGGCAGATTGACGCGGAAGAACACATTGAGCTCAATGAGTGAGGCGAATACCATGAATACCAAATAGATGACCAGGCAAGCGATGCCCACCTTCTTGTCCAGCTTGAACTTGTTCATCGAGAATGTCAAATAGAGCAGAAATAGCGTTGAAAGCAGTGTTATGGCCGAATACTCTAGACCGGCTGAATTGATGGCCACATAGTTCTGGCCGGGCTGTATGGGGAAGAAGACGGCCTTTATAAGCCAGGGTACGCCCAGGCACAGCAGTATATCAAAGGTGTTCGAGCCAATTGAATTGCATATTCCCATCGATCCGTGACCTAAATCGAAAGCCGAACAGAAAGCAAAAGAAACGAAACCAAAAAGAAAAGCCAAGAAAAAGAAAAACAAAATATATAATGAAAATACCAACATACAATGCAGGTGCATCTTCATCCAGTGGGTGCATAAACCAAGACTCACCCCGCTTGGCCACAATCACACTGGACACAGCCTCGGGTACACTGGTGCCAGCGGCCAGGAACGTAATCCCCATCACCGAATCGGGTATCTTTAGTGTATCGCCTAAGAATGTGAAAGAACATGTATAAATATGATTATACAGATCGATCTATATAGCTTATGTTTGCCATGAGATTGGTGGTTTTATATATGAGAGATCAGGAGCTGAATTATTTGCAATCTCACCAATGATGGTTATCATCCACGCGACCACATAAGATAACGAACCAATCCAGACGATGCACATGATGAAGGTCAGTGGAAAGATCTTGTTGTTCTTGGCCTTCTTGCAATCGGGTATCGCTATGCGAAAGAGCAGATGTATTGGCCAGATGATCAGCCAGGTGAACTGGGCAAAGCAGCTGGTGCCCTTCGGGTATGTCAATAGGGAGTAACCCTCCTGTTCCGGCGCTTCAACGGCAGCAGCAGCAGCCGCAGCGGCAGCCGCAGCAACAGCCGCCAGCTGTGACTCCGCATCGGCATTGTCCACAATGGCCACTGGAGCAATGGCACCAATGGCACCCACGCCACCAGCTCCGGCCACATTAACACCAGCAGCTGCACCACCAGCAGCACCGCCTACGCCTGCCGTGGTTGTTGACGTATTGCTGGCCTTGGCCTGATCGTTGTTTAGGCCACCATTTAGCTGGATGCTGGCCATATTCTGGCAGATGCGATTCTCAACAAGCTCTGCGAAAGTTATCCAAATATTAGATGAGACCATAGATTGGAGCTATTGCTTATTATTATTCATTTTTCTCAGTGTACCTGGTTCCTTCTCATTGCTGTTCTTTGTGTGTATGCTGCAGTTTGAGGAGCGGCTGCGCGAACGCGCCTGCTTAACGCCACCTGTGTGTGAAAGTTTTCGTTTGTTTCTTTGTTTCTTTGTATGTATGTATGGGTGTAGCTGTGTGTGTATATGTGTCTCTCTCTTTCTAACTCATATGCTCTCTCTTTGAATATGTATTTCCTCTGTAAATTGTAAGCAATTTCTTGCATTCAATTTGCAAATTCGCATTTCCTTTTTAATTACTACGTTTACACGCAAGCTCTAATTGCGATATTAGAAAACGCGATCTGTTCTGCGAGTTAAGTAGATTCAGGTTGAGGTTAGGGTTAAGCTTAGACACGATAGATAGACATCTCAATAACGAGCAGCATCTTGCTTCAACCAGATTGTTCCAGTTTTATTAAATTGGTTTAGTTCTTCGTGAAAGCGGAAAGTATCTACACAACTTTTACAGGGTGTACAGGGTATAACCTATGTCATAAGATCTGATCTTATCTGTTATTTCAATGAATACCCAACTAATTTTTGAGGTTAGGTTAATTTTGATTGGGCGTAAAGACTAAGATTAGGCTTAGGCATGATAAATAGACTTTTAAATGAGAAAAATCAGCTAAGCTTACAGTTTTCTAGTCTTTTCTTTTTTTATATTTTATTATGTTTTTTTTTTAATTATTTAATTACTTTATTTCTATACTATTTTATTATTATACTATTACAATATTTTATTATTTATTTTATATTATTATTTTAATTATTTTTTTAATTTTTATTATTTTTATAATTATTATTAATTTTATTATTTTTTTTTATTGTATTTTTATTATTTTTATATTTTATTATTTTCATTATTTTATTATTTGTATTATTTTATTATTTTTATTTATTTATTATTTTTATATTCTATCATATATATATTTTTTTTAATTTTTATATTTTATTATTTTTATTATTTAATTATTTTATTATATTTTTTATTTTATTATTTTGTTTATTTAATTATTTATTATTTTTATATATTATTATTTTTATTATTTTATTATTTTTATTGCTTAATTATTTTTATTATTTTTTTTATTTTATTATTTTTATTATCTAATTATTTTATTATTTTTATTTATTTATTATTTTTATATTCTATCATATATATATTTTTTTTAATTTTTATATTTTATTATTTTTATTATTTTATTGGTTTATTATTTTTATATTCTATTATTTATATTTTTTTATTTTATAATTTTATTATTTTTATTATTTTATTATTTTTATGACTTAATTATTTTTATTATTTTTTTTATTTTATTATTTTTGTTTTTTAATTACTTCATTTTAATTTTTTATTATTTTATTTTTTTCATTATTTATTCTTATTTATTTTTTAATATTTATTATCTTTATTATTATCATGAAATGAGCGACGCATAAACGTAGTAATTTCTGCAGAAATGTAGCTTTAATTACGACTTTCAGTGTCTTCTTTGTGTGTGTTTTGTGTGTGTTCAGGGGATATTCTGTTGTGTTTGGACTCACCTTTGGCGCACTTTTGAAAGGATTTGTCGAAATACATGACCGCCAAGTAGACGGCATATAGGGACACCAAAATGAGGGCCTCGTACCACTCGACGCGCTCGTCGTGCATGACACAGATGAGAATGGCGACCGTTATGCCGTAGGCAATGCTGTCCCGCGTCAAGGGCCACCAATCGAGCGGTATAGTCTGCAAGCAGACGAGGGGTGCTCAACTCAAACTCGATACTTCGGGAATCGATACTTACCATACCAGCACCGATGCCGCAACAGGCGGCCACTGCCAGGATGTTGAACACCGCCGATCCCACAATGGTGCCGACACCGATGTCACCCTCCGTTATGAATGTGCCTATCACATTGACAAAGAGCTCTGGGGCCGATGTGGCCGCAGCCATGAATGTGGCACCCGCCACATCGTTGGACATATTCAGTGCTAGAATAGATAACATAATGATCCTTACCTTATCTAAGGTGGAGCACCAGCTGACCAGCTGACCAGCTGACCAGCTGATCCTTACCTGCACATATTTTTTCAACAGCTGGCACAAAGTACTCATCACATACTACTGCTAATGCTACAAATAAATATAAACTGGCTATAACATGAAGTACAACAGCACCGGATTGTCTTTGCGCCTCAGTGAATAGATCTTTGGGGAAATCATCAATGGCGGGCTGAGTGCAATTTGTATCTAAATCGGGGAAGATTTTATGCAATTTTATAGGGTGAGTAAATATTTTCATTTTTCATCATTTAAGTTTATATTTTCATCAATTTTACATCTAAGTGCGAATTCCTAAGGAAACTGACAATTTTTGTTGCCTACTTTTGAGCGTTGCAAATTTGAGAACGCCAAAATAATTTATATTTTCTTCAGATTTTAATTAAATGGAGAAAATCTTTTTAAGCTTTTGTCATTTTTTTTTTAAATATTGTTTAATTTTAATTTAACTATTATCTCCTGACTTTTTGCTATCTTTTGATTGCAACAACTTCGAAAGAAAACTTCTGTAAAAACTTGCAACAAACTTTTCCATTTTTTTTAACTTTTTAAATGAATACTTGGAAAATATTTAAAATTTTATTTTAAAGCTTGAAACAAATTATAGAAATATTCAAGAAAATATATTTTGGATCTAAGTCTTATCATCGATAGCTTCTTGTGACTTTTTATGGGATATATATTACGATTAATTTTTCATCAAAAACTCTTTTAGGAATTTTTAGAAACTTTTCAAACCAAATTACAAAAAATTCTTTAGTAAGTATAAATTTAGATATAGCTCCTAAGACACTAAACATGCGAATTTATTTGCCATTTTCTTTCTGAGTTAAATATTTTAGTTAACAATGGCCGCCATTTTGTTCGGAAAACTCTGCGCACTTTGCTGGAAAATGTCTCTAAGCGTTGCTCAAGTCACAACAAAAAAAAACTTAGGATCTTTGATGTAGCACACTTTGAGTTGAATGAGTTTATTTCGGGTGAATCGAATGACCTATTCGTTATGAATAATGAGTAATAATCGCACTTGAAGTCGCTGAATATGATGAATAATAATCGGTATAATGCGCACATTTCATGTTACGTTTTCACTTTAATTATTTCGTCTGTTTTTTTTTTTATTTATTCTTATCCAGAGTTTCCAATTTTAAATTGTCGCTTCTTTTTTTTTCTTTTTGCGTCAGTCTCAAGCGCCGGTAAAGAACTAAACGATGAACCAAGCGAAGCATCAAGAACAACCACAAGACTGACCAGAGAGATTCAACCAAGGAATCGACAACAACAACAACAATAACAATAACAACGAACAAATAACAAAAAACAATAACCGAAGCTTGTTGCCAGTCGCTTATTGGGGTTGTCTCTGAGTCCGATGCTGAATCGTGTCCGATATCAATTCCGAGTCGTAGTCGCAGTCGCAGACTCACTTGATCATCGATCAACTAATGTATTGGATGAGTCAAGTTATAGTATTGGATACTTGGACATACTTGATACTTTGGCTTGTTTTGGCTAGTCTCAGACCGGGTTTCGGTTCGCCAGCAACGGAAATGATAAATACGAGAAACGCTTTGATCTCTCTCGATGCCCACAAATTGAATAAAAACTGGCGCACGTCGGCGATCTAAAAACAGAATATACTCGTCTATATGGCTAAGCCCAAAAGCCGGACCGATACCCAAACAGACCTTAGACCTTACACATCATAAATTGCAACAATAAAAAGCTGACCAAACACAACACTAAAACAATCAAACAGCCAAACAACAACAACGATCGATTGTTGTTGACATTTAGAGAGTGTCTCGCATAATTATGCGATAGTTCATATTAGTGTTACGAACTATCTACAATACGACTATCCTATGCGATAGTTCATACAACTTATAGGAACTATCAACACCACTTATTCGATAGTTTATACTACTTTTAGGTACTATCTTTGGTTCAACTATCTTATGTTATTTCTATTACAATAGTTATACTCAAAATTTTGCTTAAAGTTTATCTATCAGTCGATATTACATACTGTACTTGATCAAGGCATTACACTGTCTAAGGCTTAGCCTAGAGTGTAACCCTTGAACTCTCAACTGTAAGAAGGGTTCACACTAGGTAGACCTTTTAGCTAGCTGTTATACTCTACTCTTATACCTTTCGGAAAGTCTGAAATAGTCAAAGTTTTCGAGTGAAACTTAGCAGAGGTAGGGATAAAAATAGTTTCTATTTGAACTTTCCCTCAATTTGATCAATGGTTTTGAAGCTCTGTAATATATTGTTATACTGTTATACTGTTATACTGTAAAGTATACTGTTATAAGCAAATATTTATAAATAAACAAATTAATTCAAATTGAAAGAAGATCAAAGGTCAATAAATGAAATTAAACTAGAATATCTAAGAACTAGCCGCAATACTTACTACAGTTTGGATAACTAACGAATTGGACAGGATATTCCTAAGGAATAGAATGGAATATTTCTTAGCAGTAACTAAGTAATGCTATACTGTTATAATGTTATACGAGTATATCAAATACATAAGAGGTTTCTTATCAAAAATGAATGGAGAATTGACTTTGAGCTATAAATGTTCAGAAGTGTTGTGAATGAAACCAATACGAACTGTTATACCATACTATAAAACTGTTATACGCTCAAAAGAATATTGGAATTCATCAAGTTTTCAATCGGAAAACATACAGAAGATTATTTTGAATAAGAAGTCGAAGTTTATCGAAAACAGGCAAAGAATATATATATTTTTTTGTATGATCCACTCGGAAAGGAAACATTACTTGGATCCCTCTATATATAGATATAGTCGCACATATTTATATACTTGGCATTTGGGGGCAATTTGCATAAATTTCGATAAACAATTGAAGGCAATTCTGAAGACACTTGCCCCCCCTCCCAGCTGCCACCTCCTTCCCTTGCTCTGTTATACTTGTACTTGTTGTAGACATCATCATCATCATCAGCATAATATAATATATTCGGACATTGAGTCGGAGCATCAACAAGAGGAACATTTACTGAGCTCTACAATAACTCGAGTCGTAAGAACCTATATGGTAAACTCGAAGACAAAACCGAAATGTGGATGCCCATTTGGAGCAGCATGCGGATCGACACTTTGCGTACAGACAACAACGCACCCGCTTACGGCTACGGCTACGTCTCCGGCTCGATGTCTCCGGGCTTTTTTTCTTTCATTCGTTTTCGTTTTCTCTTTTCCTCAACTGCGTCTTCGGGGTCAATTGAGCCAAACGCATTTTGTAACCGGCGGCCCGCATAATGCAATAATGCTTAATCAGCATTTACAGCTACTCGACGGTGGGTGTGACTGGGTGCTGGAGGGCGTGGTGGGGTGGCAAAGGGGCGGAGCGGAACGGAGCGTTGACTGGTGTTAATGATAATAAATTTAACATGGATAACAATCAGCAAAAATGTTCAATCACAGTTAATTAAGTTCACTTTAATTGAATAAGAAACGCATAAACACTAGTTAAAACGATCCAACAATAACAACAACAACAACAACAACAATGACAACAACAATAACTGTACACAGTTCATAGGGTCTAGAGAAGGTCTTTAGATGATGACAATACATTAAACTGAGGGATAAGAAAGCGATCTTAGGGATAAAGAGAACACTGAGAGAGTAAGAGTGGAGCATAGATTCAGATAATAAAGTGATTGTGTTCTTTAAGTGTATAGAAGGTACAGTTGAATTATTACTTTATTAGAGGCATTCGTATAGCTGATTTATAGAAGATATAGGGGAAGGTTATTGAGTCCTAAGAAGTCCTTGTAAGGTCAAGTTGAAGATATCTTCTTAGGATCTTAGGCATAGCTTGTAATATGTCTGGAAAACAAACTCAGTCGAATCTATTAGGGAAAACTTTATAATATATATCTATAATAGAATATATATTAGATATGGATTAACGTATAATATATCTCTCTACTAGATATGCAGTTTCCAACACTGAAAAGCTGTGTTACTAAGAAAATTACGTATACGTAACTTTGGAGAAGTTTTCGATTGTTTTTTCAAGAGACGAACAGAAATGGTTATACTTATACGTCATATATATACCATATACATATAGTATTCAGATTGATAGCTGTATAAATAAACTCTATAACTGTCGTTGTTCAACACTAGAAAGAAAGAATTTCCTTTTGTTTCTTAGAGGAAATAATAAAATGTTCATAGTTTTAGTCAAAAGTTTGAACATGCGAGTATATATATAGATAGATGGATGGATAGTTAGATATATTGAAATATATGTGCATGATTTGCATTAGTATATGTGTGTAGTGTGTATGTGTATGTATCTCAGTTATTTAATACATAAGTAAGCAAAATCAACGCCACAAAGCGTTTTAATATGACTTTTGTGTATCGTTTAAGTAAACTTTGCGAGCGCCCAAGTTGAGCCTCAGCTTAACATCTCATCTCGTTCCATTCCAACCCATCTCTGTGATATATATATATATATTTATATATATGTATAAAAGTATATGTATATGTATATGCATACACATGTGTGTGGCTCATTTTAAACTAGCCATTTTATCCGTGTCTGTAGCTGAAGCTCTATCTGCGGATGTATCTGTAGTTGTATCTCTATATGTATCTGTGGATGTATCTGTATCTGTAGTTGTATCTTGCGCAAGTAACTGTGCACCCAATGAACCAACAATTTAAGACATGACCAAATTAACAACGTTTCTCAAAATGTGCTTATCTAGCTAGGCTTTAAGAATTTCGGATGAACTCAATTCTGTCTGTTCACTTCCGTTTTGTCTAAGCTCTGTTTCTAAATTGCAGCAAAACTGAATGGGATTTACTTCTAGAAGATATACATATATATATATATATTTATACTTTAAGTAAGTTTACATATCTACAGCAATATTGTATATATATGAAACGTTTAATGACAGTTTTTATTTTAGTTGCGTGTTGACAAATCTGTTTTTAAGTATTTGTTTTGAGCCTTATAAATTTGTTTTGATTGTAACGCTTGAATGCGTTTGCATAGAGCGTAGGTACGTATATATCTATTATATATATATATAGAGATCAAATGTATATATACTATAAGTATTGAGTATGCTTTGGTTAGGTTTTGGCACGCCAAAATTTCAATTGCCTTAAATTGCTTTTCAATTTTCAATTTTTATAGTTTTTTAAATAGATTTTATGCCATTAAATTTGTTAATTTTCGCGATTATAATAATGGCTTTTCAATGGGAAACGTTTAATGTGATTTTTCCCTGCATATTTTCAGTGAAATTTTCGTTTGGCTTTCCGTTGTAACGGGCAACAAGGGGCGTATACTTAATCGCATTGCGCATACGCCACATTGTACAGGCAGCCAGATACAAATGAAGTCATCTATAAAAATTAAGTTTTCCGCAACGAAAATAACAAAAAACAACAAAAAAAAACAAACAAACAACTAAACAATAGGCACAACAACAACAACAAAAAACATTCCTTTTATTTTGTACTCAATTTTTTGCTTCTTTTTTGTTTTTTCTCTCTGTTCTTTTTTTGGTTTTTTGTGCATAGTAAATGTCATTAAGTTTCACTTAATGAGCCAATTTAGACAATTGATCCATATGCTTTAGTTTACGCGACACACACACACATACATATATATATAAATAGATTATGTGTACTGGTGTGCGTCTGTGTGTGAGTGTGTGTGTATGTGTGTGTGTGTGTGTGTGTGTGTGTGCGGGTTAGTGTAGAAGAAGAATTAAGCGAAAACGCGCAGGAAAAATACCATTTCTAACCGACGACGACGAGTTATATATCTATATATATATCTATATATATATAGTAAGTATGTATTAGTATAGTAAGTATGTAATATATAAGAACTGTGACGACACACACACACACACGCACAGCTAATTATAATGCCTTAAATTTGTTTTAATTGTTCTTTGATTTTCGCCGCATAACAAAAAGGATAAAAAAATTGTTTTTTCTCAATAATTCTCAATTATTATTTTTTTGTGTTTCATTAAAAAAACGTTCCTTATTTTCAGCACTTTTCTATGTGTATGTATGTATTTATGCATATACATATATATATATTTTCTGGTGTTTTACTCAATCTTTAGTTATATTTTATTTTAATTTTTAAACTTGTTTTTTAGTTTTGAAATTTGATTTTTATTTTTCTTTTGTTTTTAGTGGGGGTGGAGGGTTATTATTTGAAGTAGTATTTTGGTACCCGTACCCGTAGTGCTGCTAAGACCCCAATAGTCTTCCATTGCTGCACGGTGTTGTAGTGGTGATGGACACTCGTAAACTGCGCTGCGGCCGCTATATGAAACGCAATCTCAATCTCAATCTCTGTCGCTTCCACTTCAATGGTGTTGATTTGCTGGCTTGGTGGGCCCGTTTGCTGTCCCGCCGTTGCCCGCTTAAGCCTGAGCTTAGCCACAGTACACACAAAAAAAGAGACACACACACACACAAGCACACGCACACCTACACACACAAAGGCATGTAGGAGGAGGCTTCAAACGCGCGTTATATTTCAATTGTCGTGAAGATCTCTTGCAATGTTCAAAAGAGCAGGAGGGGATCTGGCGGGGGGCTGCGGGGTAGGGTGCTGGCAATTTAAAGCACAAGGCGCGGCGTGGCGCGACACTCATACACACCCACACACACAGGCAACAGGCAAACGGAATGTATGTGTGTGTGTGTGTGTGTGTGCGTGTGTGTGTGTGCGTGTGTGTGTCTCACTTAATGCATTTCGGGTCGTCGTTCCGCGATTTAAGGCAAGCAGCCAAAACGGCAAAGGCATAAATCAACGGGGGCAATCATAAAATAGCCGCCGCCACTGTCCACTTGTCCACTTGTCTCAGTCCGCCACTGTTTTCTGCTGTTTGCTGTTTGCGCCTTTCTCTTACTCTTCCTGCTGCTTATACTCTTGCTCTTGCTCTTTAGCAGTTACAGTTATGACCGTTGACAGCTTGGCTGTCTCTTGCTATCCCGTTCTAGCCTCCTGCTAGACTATAGTACGTTAGATCTTGCTTCTCACTTGTGCTTTATCTTTGTCACACATCAACAGCAACAACAACGAAAACAACAACAAAAACAAAACAACAACAACAACAATAACAATTTAATCCCGAATCCCGTTGCTCAGTTGAACGCGCGCATCTTTCACATCTTTCTTTATGCTCGCATATATATATGTGTGTATGTTTGTATGTATAGTAAATATGTTTTTATATATATATATATATATATATATTTATGTTTATGTATATATGAATGTCTGTATTTATAGTCTAGGCTTAAGCTTTGGTTTTGATTTTGGTTTTGTTTTTTTTGTTTTTTGCTTTTGGTTTTGTTTTTGCTTTGGTTTAGTTTAGCGTTTGGGCTTTGGCTTTGGCTTTGGGTTATTTTTTTCTATATATATTGTCTTGATGCCGCCGACGTTGACGTTAAACTGATTCGATGTTTCGGATAGCGCTTTAGTCGAAACTGAGCATCCAATTTTTTTATTTTTTGCCGAGCTTGACTTTTTTTTCTATAGAGCCCCACCAAACGCTCTGTGTGTTTGTTGTACTATGCACATACAATACAAACATACATACAAACAATATATACATACGTACATGCATACATATGTGTATGAATGTTTAGTTGTAAATCTGTATATATAGCACACTGGTTATATACCAGTTTAACTAACTATAGACTAAGTATGTACCTATGTATTAGTATCTACTTGTCGCACACAAGGTACGATTGCAAGCTATCCACACACACACGCACACCCCACTTTTCATAGATTTATGTGTGTGTGTGTGTGTACCCGTATTATTATTGTTGTTGTCGTCGTCGACGAGTCTCCAGTTTCCACAAATCGACGGGGATCCGTTCAACTGTTCAACGTACTGCATATTCCTCTATACACCTATATACATACATATATATATATATGTACATATGTACATAGAGCATATGCGTTCCAATACGGCAAAGGTCATGTCATGGTACAGCGACTAACTAATTATGTTCTATACAAACAGCTCGTGCCATCAAAGAAAGTTATTTTTTATTTTGGGATTGGGCTTGGGATTGGGATTGGGTTGGGGATGGGGATTGGGATTGGGCTTGGCTCCCAGAACAACAACAACTTAAATGATTCCTATTCTTATAACACACACTCGTACATATACATACATACATATATATATATATATATATATATATATATATCTGTAGATATCTGTACAATCATATAGCCTACTTATAATAATGGATAGTACTTAGAAAACGTAGCTCATAAAATATTTAATTGACCCAATTTTAATGAGTTTATTGCTTAATTTATTGTGCTCCAGCCTCCGCTTGGATCTGGCGTGTGCTGCCACGCCCCTTTTTATTGAATCTGTTCTCATATTTCTGATTATATATATTCTTGATATCTTCTGTTCCTAACTTCACCAACTCTCTTGCTTGATATAGTACAAACTGAGACATGATCAATTTGTGCTTTTTTCATAATATATGTAGGCGTGGTTCTCTCCATACGATCGTTGCCCTTTTTACATACATATATATATATATATATCCAAATCTCATTCATCTGCGTCAAACAGATTATGAGATCTGATGTTTCCATCTACGTCATTTCGTCTGCTTTAAATAGCACCTGAGATATGAAGACTTTTATGCTTCTCTGCTAGGGGCGGTGCCACGCCCCCTAGTAGCTATTAAGTATATATATTCCTGTTTAGCATAAGTAACAAGTCGATCCACCCCTGCCCTTGCTGTATTCTCAGGTGATCTCACTGACTCAAGACTTTAAAAATAAACACAGAAAATATTTAAGAACAAAAATTTCCCATAAAACAGAGTAGGGGTCTTCGGCAGTTTACCAAAGATTGACTATAGGGTATGTAAATTTAAGTGTATGTGTGTGTGTGTGTGTTGAATGCAGATAGTGTATATTATATGGAGTATTTCATTGAGCTAACTCGACTGAAGCATTATGCTTATTATATATATAAATTATACGACGAAATTTTGATAACCTCGAACATAGCCTGAAAAATGCAATGGAAGATAATCACGTTGAAACCCTCAAAAGCGTTGCTTATATAAGGAAATTATGTTTAAGCGCCGAATAGCATATCTATATGGAGAATATCCTGAGATGCTATATACTGAAATCGGTTCAGTTATCGGAAATCTTAAAACGATTTAACTGGGAACAGTTTGTTTTTAGGCAAAATCAGAACCGGCTTAGAAACAGCTCTGAACTTTCATAGAATCGTTTGTAATAGTTTCAATTGAGTTAAGATCTGTAAAACAATCAAGATTTAGATTGGGATAAGCTCTTAAATTACTATAATCATATGGCAACACCTTTTATCTTAACCCATCAGATCTGGTCCCGCGTTATCGGCCTGGGAACAGACCAATTATCCATTCATTAGATTTTTTCATTCATCTTATCAGAGGATCGCATGTTTTTCTAGAGGAGAAGGTCTGTCATCTGATGTCATCTCCATAAATCATGTTTATAGCAGTCTATTTATCATATACTTATACTTATATATTTCATTTGCAACATACTTAAACAAATATAGACACTATAGTTAATCAAACAGTTCCAAAACAGATCTCACAAACATGCCAGAAAACAGAAAAAGTAAAGAGAATACGTGACATCATTGGTAGGGCTTATCTGTCTCTTGGTCTCTATGTTTGCCAGATGATAAGCCGTCTATGTCAGGCCGCCGACATAAGCATTAGATATACACGTTGCCAGACAGATCTGAACCCTACGTCAATTAGAGAGTTAATTGTCTGCCGTGTCTCCAGCTAATTGAATAGGAACGTTTTTAATTAGCCACGAAAATGTAATACCAATTAAAGCCGGAAGCCTATACTACAAATACGACGATATATATATATATATATATATACATAAGTTTGTATTAAGATTGAAAGATTTATTATCGGACACGCATACTAATCATAAGATCTGACAAGTCTATCTGATATATAGTCTCTGTTCCGGCTGAAATATGTCCAACATTTTTTGCAATTAGTCTGTTCCTTTCGAGTATATATATATTGTATATATCTCGTATATTACAGTATACATATATAGTAACAGATATATATAATATATAGGGTACTTAAGTAATCCTGTATGTATCTGCTATGTATTACATATCTATATATATAGTGTACTTATAAGATATATAACAAGTTTTCTGGATCAAAGGAAACTGTCTTGAGTATTTTTATGTTTTTGAGATTTGACTGGAAAACTTTGGATATATCTATTCTAGAATAGGTTTATTGTCCGATCTACTAAGCACTAAGATCTACAGCTGATTGCCTAACTATATTCTCTATGACTCTAGCTGTTGCTCTGGGAAGATATAGATGGAAAATGGATGGATCATAATAGAACTGCTGATGGGTTTAGGAACTGCCTGTTAGATATGAAACCCGACTTATGGGTCAGGTACAGGGTATATATAAGACCTTATCCTGTCCGGAGTTCCTCATATGAAACGCATTTTGGTTGTGCTTGATTTTGGTTTGTTTCTTTGTATTTAATTTTAAGGTATCAACGGGAAGTATATATTGAGGATTTATCGTTCTGTTTGTTACGATTTAACTTTAACAATTAAAACTAGGAATTTACTCTCTCACACACACACGCACGCACACACACTCAACACACACACACACACACACACATGTCGAAAACGCAAATGCTGCCTATGTACACAGAAGAGTTTCTACTTTTGGGTTATGCAATGATAGCCCATAGAGGATAAGATTAGCTTGGTTTGAGGACGCGTTTCGCATTACAAACAGAAGAAGAAAATAACGAAACGAAATTAAGAAAAAGGAAGAACAATAGCATCTTGAATTGAATTAGTTTAAAAAAAACTCTATATATATATATATATATAGATATATATGTATATGTGTATTTATATACGGGAATCAGTTGGGCATACCAACGCCCTGTTGAAAGCTGAGTGTCTCCTGTTTCTTTTTAATCTCGTCCTGCATCTCTAGCGCCATCTTCTTGTACTTCTCAGCCTCCTTTTCGTTCTTCTCGATGCCATCGCCGCGCGCATACATCTGACTGAGATTTGCACAGGCGTACATGTTACGCAACTCGCAGGCCTTGTAGGCAAATTGAAACGCCTTCTTCATGTCCTTAAGTACAATATAGTCTGCGTCCTTCAGCGATTTGGCCGGAGTCGCCACGCTGCCGCTAGCAACATCATCCGACTTTTTCTGTACACCCGAAATATGCATGCCGGACAGATAGAAGCAGGCGGTGGCATTGTTCATGTCACAGCTCTTTGTCAAAAACTGCAATCCCTGTGCTCATCACAAAGGAGAAACGCATATTAGTATAATGTAACTTGTGTCCAAGCTCTTAAAAAGGATGTATGGGGTACTCACCTTGGGCACATTTCTGTCAATTTCTTTGGGCATGGAGCGAGAGACAAGCAACAGGCCGGAGTGCAGACACGCATCCGAATCATTTAGATTGCAACCTTTCTCATAATATTGATAGGCGACTCGTGGTTCCCCCTTGCTGCCGCTTCTGCCTTTACCCAGGAAGCTATAGTTGCCATATTTATAGCAGGATTTTGCGTAACCATAATCGTCACATGTCGATTTGTATACCTTGGAGGCCTTTTCAAAGTCCTTCTTAATGCCTTCCAGATAATCTCCCAGTAGATGGCACACTGCAAATTTCCATTTAAAGTTTAGTTCATTTCCATAATTGTTAATTATTAATTGTGGGTCATTTTATGTTGTTTTGTAATTCAATTACGAATACAAAAACCTAGGTTAGAGCACACATTGTTTTGTTGTTGCTGTTATTATTATTGTTGTTGTTGTTGTCTCTGCTGTTTTTCTTTTGTTGTTGTTGTTGTGGCCGACAGTGGCCGCTTGTTGTTGTTGCTATTTACCTTCCGGTTTCTTTTCCGAGTAACAACCAAAACGATACTCTACGCCTAGTTTCTCAATGTATTCCTTAACGTCCGATTCCTTTTTTAAATCGTAGGCCATCGTGCTTAATTTATATATTTATATAAATAACAGCCAGAATTTGCTATGCCTCTCTGGATGTTATGTTGCTGTATTGGTTGCTCTTGTTGTTGTTGTTGTTGTTTTTCTTGTTTTTTCTGCTTGTGTTTTTTTTTGTGCTGCTTTTTCTTACTATTCTGACAAGCAGTGCTGGAAAATGCGACCATTGCGATTAATTATCACTATCGATAACAATACTGTTGCACTTTGAAAGCAAACAAAATATGCGTCTTTTTATAATGTGCAAATGAGATAATTGCAATACAATTAGTAAAAAGGATAATAATTTTATCCTAACAGCCAGATTTTTCTATCTACCTCTGTATTTACGGTCTTGCTTTGTGTGTTTGTGCTGTTTTTGCTCACTTTCTGTTAATGTTTGAAAGATCACCCATTGTGATTTACCGCCCACCACATTTACTTATCGATAACTTTACATAGCGGTCACACTGATGTAGTTTTAAAACAAAAAATTATACTTATGATGAACAAATGTGATATTTGCAACAAAACAGAAAAAACTGACAAGGATGGTGTCGCCTTGTTCGGGGAATGGATGGTCAAACAAAATGTAACGGTGCACTACTTCTGCTTGGTAAACGATGAAATTAAATTGCTTTCGAATTTGTTTTGCTAAGGTGTATTATTCTGACCAATTAGCTACTCTCAACCAATTTGCCACAGCGCGGAGGCGACGCTGCCGGCATTCTTGGCTTTCTGCTACGCGACATACGACAAGAAGTGGCCGCTGCCCAGCTCCGAACTTGTGCATTTTGTGAGGAAAAAGGCGCAAGCGTTTTCTGCACCAAATGCGGCATAGTTTTCCATGTGGAATGTGGTATGGAGAATCGTTGCATTTCGTATTTCTGCAATGATTATCCGAGCTACTGCGAAAACTGCGCACCACTCGATGAATACCAACGTGAACTCACGAAAAATCCACCACAGAATGCAGTCTGTGACATTTGCTTCGGTGTCATCAAACCGTTTGTTTTGCAGAATGTTAGCTACGGTGATTGCTGTCGGGAAGGATTTGCGCATCGTAAATGCATGCGCAAGTATGCACTCGCATCTGGCTACTATCTGCGTTGTCTATGGTGCAGGGATAAGAAATTCCATGACACAATCAGACTGCAGTCGGTATACGTGCCGGATTGCGATGCAACATGGGAACGTCAGCGGAATGCCTACAGGGAGCTGCACAGCAAGCATATGCGCTGTGAACAGACCGAGTGTCTCTGTCCCCAAGGACGTGACTACAATAGAAATAGCTGGACCATTCAGCTCTGTGTTCTCTGCGCAGCCATGGGTTCACACTACAAATGCCGCCTAGGCACATTGCGCTTGACCCGTGCCGCTAGCTCAGAGATTCCTGACTTTAAATGCAACTCCTGTGTTAAGGTGGAGCTTAAATTGCAGAATAGCAGTAAAAATACCAACAGGAAAAGTATCAGCGATAAAAATAGATCAACGACTGGCGAGAACACTGATTCCTCATCCAAGAAGCTCTGCGATCTGAGCCTTGCTACTGACGATGATTCGCTCATGCAGTCGGATGACAATGATGGCAATATAACGGTTGTAGAGTCGCAAAAGTTGACACCCTTGCAAACAGACGGTCCAACTGATCAAGAACCAATGGTTGTAATCGAGTTGCCGGATACGCCGCCCGAATTTAATGCCAACTCACAACAGCTGGCTTTGACCCTGAAGCCGCCACTATTACTGCACGAGTCCTTCAGCACTGACATGCACTTCTATCTTGTCGTCTATGAGTACAATGCGCTGCAGCCGGAAGCATGCATTGGAACCTGCACATTGCGATTCACTTTGAACGACGCACGTATTGGCGATTGTTCGGAGGTGACGCTGAAACAGCTTCAAGCGACTGAAGCCGATGTTTGGTTACGGGATTCCGACCGCGGGATTTACGACAAAATCGATCAGTATACCAAATAAATTGTGTATAATAATAGTTATAAATGAATCCGTTTCAACTTAAATATATGGATAGGTTTTAATTTATGTTCAAATTACCATCGAAAGGATTTATTTCAAGGATTTAGCCATTCTGGCCGAAATATCTTCCAGATACCGAATAGAACTATGGACAATCAGATGATAAATTCAATATATATTTAAAACAAAATGTCAACAGTTTATATTACAAACAAATGTACATCCCAGAGAATCAGGATTATGTTGTGTTTCGATAGTCGAAGAGTTTTGGAAGGACATCGCCACATTTGGCAGAGATTTTGATATCAACCAAGTGATCCGCTCGAGTTTCTCCAATATTAACAATGGCCACGGGCAGCTTAAGGTCTTTCGTTTGGAGCACTATACGATAGCCGGAAAACACTAACAGACTTGATCCGAGCACCAAGAGCCCATCGCTGTTATAGACCATTTTGGCAATCGTGTCCAAACGATCTCGGGGCACATTGTCGCCAAAAAATACAATTTCCGGCTTCAAATTGTCACCACAGCTCGGACAGGTGGGTATTTGGAAATTTTCTATATAGTCGAGGGGTATCTCCACATCGCCATCAGGTCGTATCATGTCGGGCGCATCCATAAACGCTGGATTCAAAGCGGTAAGTATGCTCTGAAACTCGTGCCGATCAATACGGTACTCGCAGCCCAGGCACTTGACCACATAACCGCTGCCATGCAGCTCCACAACATTCTTTGTACCGGCTTTAGTGTGCAGCCGATCCACGTTCTGTGTAACTACCGCTTGTATACGGGTTTCCCGCTCAAAGCGAGCCAGTGCATGATGCGTGCTATTTGGCTGGGTGGCCGAGAAGTTCGGCCAGCCAACAAAGTTTCGAGCCCAATAGCGTTTACGCACGCTGGGGGATTTGATGAACTCAATGTGCTGGATGGGTTTGTGGTTGGTGCGAGCGTAGAGGCCAACACCTTCCGAACGATAATCGGGTATGCCTAAATTAATGAAATATATAAGTAAGAATATATTATAAATATGTCATAAGCTTACCTGATTCTGTTGAGATTCCAGCACCAGTTAGAACCAAAATATTTGGTTTCGATAACAAAAAGTCCTCTAATCGTTTGATGTCATCGTCTAGCGCCGGCTTGTGCTGTGGCACATACTGTTGCTTGATAACGCTACGGCATCTGAGTATGCCGCCAAGCCGCATTATACAATCGTTTTGGGATTTTTTAAAGGCAAAACAAAATATGTATACAACTGCCGTTGGCTTTGTATTTCAATGAACAGCTGTTTATAATATATATGACATTTTGCATAACACGCTACTATCGATAGGTTGTAAAGTAAACGATGATTTAGTTACGGCTGCATTGCATATATCGGCTATGTGACGATAACAACAGCGATAACACGCTTTCTCATCTCTATGTAGCAGCGGCCGCAGTGGTGAAAATTTAAGAGCAACTTTTTACGTGTAGTTTTCAATTGCAATTTGTATGTAAAAATTGCATTTTAAACACAAAATCGAGACGCCAAGTTTTATACGCATGTGGTGTGCTCGAATGCGCACGCTCCGTTAAATAGCGACGCGATCACATATCCATATATACCGTACACGATTCACAATCACCCAGTACGAGTACCAGCGCTAGTGCCAGTACGAGTGCCGTGTGCGTGTTTGTGTACATGTGTGTGTTTATGTGCGTATGAAAAGTGTGCGATTGTGTATATGTGTGCGTGCCAGAGTGTGTATATGTGTGTGTCGGCTTTAATTTGCACGCACGCGAACAACAATATACAACATTATAGTATTTAAGAAGGCTTGACAAAAGGAACAACAAATATGTCATATCCACCGCGTGCACCGATGCCGCCATATATGAATGCATCCATACCACCGCCGCATGTAAGTATTTAAATTCATATTTTCATTATATTATTACATTTACAACCTATGCTAACTATAATTTTTCCTTTAATTGAAATTATTTAGCTGATGCAGCCGATGGGAAAC
Source organism: Hirtodrosophila trivittata (assembly GCA_035045065.1). Taxonomy (NCBI): domain Eukaryota; kingdom Metazoa; phylum Arthropoda; class Insecta; order Diptera; family Drosophilidae; genus Hirtodrosophila; species Hirtodrosophila trivittata. The sequence continues at coordinate 13,705,861 of JAWNNK010001028.1, read as the reverse complement.
CCACCGCCACGCAGTTACCGCAACTCGGCAACGATCAGCTCACAGCCAACAGTTTACCATAGACCGCCAGAGCCACAGCCTCAGTTCCGTGGACCAGTCATCACCGTGTTCGTTGGCAATATAAGCGAACGAGTGCCGGAGGCCCTGCTCAAACGTATACTGGCCACATGCGGCGTCATGATCAACTGGAAGCGGGTCTCCACATTCGGATTCTGTGAATTCGAGTAAGCATCTGACACAATCCCAATGGACCACCTTTGAAGTCATATTCAAAATGGAACCGGTTTCCCCAATGCTTTCTAAAAGCTTCACTTAACATTTAGTGGCAATGTTAATGTGACGCCAACAAAACGTAGAAACATTATTTCTACTCCCACTGACAATGTCTAAAAATACCATAATCCATAATTGGGTCAAACCGGAACCTATTCGCATATCGCTTCCTAGGGCCTCAAATGTTTTTGTGATGTTAACAGACATTAGGAATCCTTTATGATGGAATTGACATACTAATATATCCTTTTTATCCTTTTCTTGTATTTTAGTGGTCCAATTGCAGCTATGCGCGCTGTGCGCCTGTTGAGCGAACTGGAGATCGATGGTAAGAAGCTGGTGGCTAAGGTCGATGCAAAGAATAAAGTGCTAATCGAGGATTATAAGGAAAAGGAGTGCAAAAATGGCGAGGGCGGACACAACGCCATCGACGAAAAGACTGAGGACGAGCGCGCTACCAGCCAGATGCACGATCTGCTCGAGGAGCACAAGCACGAGTTTGAGGGATTCGATGGCAGCACTCGCGGTGATCTCTATGGCAGCAGTGCAAGCAGTAATCGCAACAAAAAGGCGCGCCGTGGTGAGGATGACCTCAAAATTAAATCCCTCAACGATAATGCGCTCGAGGAGGAAAAACGGAATCTGATTAGCAGTGAAATTGGCAAATTTCGGAAGCGTGCCGAGGCCGATGAACATCGCAAGGAGCTGGAGAAGGAGAAGGAAAAAGAGAAGCAGCTGGCCAGCAAGGAAAAGGAAAAGGAGCGCGAACGTGATCGCGAGAGGAAGAAGCAGCGCGACAGCGATCGGAAACACAGCAGTAGCAGCAGTTCAAAGGCAGCCACGGCCGCCGCAGCAGCAGCCAGCGGGAAAAGCGACGGCGATGAAGTTGTTGAGATCACTGACAAGGAGTCGAGCAAGGAGCATAGTAGTCGCACGCGCAAAACTTCGATTGTCACAATTGAGGAGTCGCCGGTTCGCAAGGAGCACAAAGACCGTCACAATTCTGATGGCAAGGAGAGTAGGCGTAGTAGACGCTCCAAATCCCGCAATAAGGACCGGGATCGTGAACGTGAACGGGAGCGTGAAGTGCTGCGGGAACGCGAAATACGTGAGCTGCGCGATAAGGAGCGGGAAAGGGAGCGAGATCGTGAGAGGGAGCGTGATCGGGAACGAGAACGTGACCGTGAGAGGGAGCGTGACCGTGAGCGAGAACGTGACCGTGAAAGGGAGCGCGATCGTGAAAGGGAACGTGACCGTGAAAGGGAGCGTGAACGTGAAAGAGAGCGCATGGAAATGCGTGAGCGTGACAGGGAGCGGGAGCGAGAGGAGAAGAGCAATAGGCCTGTTCGGGATGCGCGCCGTGAAAAGGAAATGGAAGAGGAAAACCGCGAACGCAAAAAGGCCGAAAAGAAAGCGCGCGAAAAGGAGGCAGCCTACCAGGAGCGCCTGGCCAACTGGGAGATACGCGAGAAGCGCAAGACCAAGGAAAACGAAAAGGTAAACTATTGGGTTACAAATGCTAAAGATGACATTTCATTAGTCCTGGTAGCTAGTATAGAAGGTGCTGCTAGTCAGCGTACTTGATTAGAAGGAGACAGAGAGAGAGAGAAAGAGAGAGGGAGAGAAATGATCGCGTATTAAACGAATGTCATCGTATCATAAGATTCATTCATGATTGAATAATTAATGGTTTCTATTGCAGCATCGCGTGAAGGACCTGATGCGACAGGACGAGCGCGAAAAAGATGCCAAACGCCTCAAGGAGTTCGTGGAGGACTACGATGATGAACGCGATGATACAATGTACTACAGGGGCCGCGAGCTGCAGCAACGTTTGGCGGAACGTGTGCGTGAGGCGGATGCTGATTCCAAGGATCGCGAAAAGGAGGCTGACGAACTGGCCGAGCTGAAGAATAAGATATTTAGCAGTGAAGCTGAGAATCCAACGCAGGAATATGAGAAAGCGAGACGCGAGATCGAGAAGCTCTACGAGCCGCGCATTATCATAAATGTCAATCTGGAGCTGGCCCAGCGACGCAACGACCAAGAGAAGCCCTGTTCGTCAACGGATCGTCGCAAAAACCAAAATGCGGATACGTTTGATATCTTGGACAGTACAACAGCTGTAGCAACAGCGCCCTCAGAGGATTCCATATCAAATGATGAACGTGGCTCCCTACCGGATATCGCATCCGCCAGTGGCTACGCACATCTGAAAACCAGCAACAATAACAACATCAGCAACAATAACAACAATCAGGAGGGAGAAAGTCGCAGTCGACAGAGTAGCGAGACCAGAGAATCGCTTTCCAACATTAACACACCCGTAATGAGTACCACAGATAATCATTCGACGAATGCCGCCACCGGTGCGCCATCCTCCTCTGCAACAACGCCGCCCTTAAGCGTGCCGCTCATCTCGCTCACCCTGGGCAACAACCTCAAAAAGAAGAAGATCGAAACCACTGGCGTCTTTGTCAACGATGACGACAACGACGAGAACATTAATCCCAAGAAACGTAAACTGGTCCCGCTAGGTAAGTGAAGCACACTCCAATTTCACATATGACTGTGGTTTGACACATATTTTCGTTTCCACACAGATTATGATGATATCAGCAACAACACTGTTGCAACTATGACGGCTGCGGAGCGCCAAAGTTCTGCTGTATCAGCGGCGACCGCTGCTGCCGCTGCCGTTACCCAGAAGATAGCAAACGCCGGTGGGGGCGGTGGTGGTGGTACAGCATCCTCAGGAAAAAGTGGCAAGAGCAACAAACATCATGGTAAGAATGATGCGAGCAGCGGAGATGCTGCAGCGTCAAACACCAAAAAGGATGAAAGTGTAAAGGTGCATGAAGAAAAACGCCGGCATATAAAAAGCATTATTGACAGGATACCCACACAAAAGGAGGAGCTTTTTAATTATAAGCTTGACCGCAACGAGATCGACACTGGTCTAATGGAACGCAAAATACGTCCATGGATTAATAAGAAAATCATTGAATATATCGGTGAACCAGAGCCAACGTTAGTGGATTTTATATGCTCCAAAGTATTGGCCGGTAGTCCGCCCCAAAGCATTCTGGATGATGTGCAAATGGTAAACTATATCCAATATTCCAATCGATATCATATAACCAAATCTTTATCTTACTATTCTAGGTGCTGGATGAGGAGGCTGAGGTGTTTGTTGTGAAAATGTGGCGACTGCTTATCTACGAATTAGATGCCAAAAAGAGTGGCATTGCCGCCAAGTAAGAGAATTGGGCCTTACCAATCAGTGACCAGTTCGTCAAGTCATCGTTTTGGCCGTGGCCAAAAACGTTGCTTTACTTTAAGTTACATTTGTAATGCCTAGACACTATTCAACAAAAGAAAACAACAAAAAAAAGAGAAAAAAACAAACAAGAAAAAGCAAAAAAAGAAATTCGAGATAGATCCCCCCATATGATTATAATGTGTACAAACCGGGCGTACGCCAGGAATGGTGTTCTATGAGACGTTAATTAAGCGTCGATCACCTTGTGTTTTAGCGATAACGATAAATTGCAACAATTCATCGATAATGTAAATACACTCAATCACTCACATGCATACATACACACAAACACATAAGCCCCAAGAAGAGAACTTTGAATTACAAGAATCGAAGTATAGTGCTCCGTGTACATTTTTATCTACTATCCTGATTTTGTGATGTATGTACAATTTATATCTCATTTGATTTTTTTTTTTATTATTAATACGAAATTTAGCGCAAGGAATTAATGCAGACATGTCTCCATAAAAGTAATAATAAAAAAAAAAAAAACTACAAAATGACATACATCCGTTGTTGCTAAAACAGTACACAGCGGCAGCAGTAAGGGAAATAGATAGAGTGGGTGATAGATTAAGAGAGAGCTTAGCGCGCTCTGTTCATATGTGCTATAAGCTGCGCAGCTGTCCATTTTAAATTGACCTAATTAGAGATAAAAGCAAAGAGAGCAAACTAAGAGTATCTATGGACAGGTGACGTATGACGTCAAGGGCTAAACATCCGTTTTTATTTTTTTTGAATTTTTTTTACTATATTTTCACAAGACTAGGGTACATTTCGATCTAACGAACACTATTTTGAAGAATTTTAAATATGAGAGAGAGCAAATAATATTAACTAAACAAATTTATGTACATATGTATGTGTGAAATAATGAATTATATTTACAATTAGGGTAAATTGAACAAATTGTATAGTGTGGCTTACCAATGTGAAGCGGATATCCGTTTCAAGTGGATATGTGTATATAGGCATATTGAGAAGACGACATTATGCTTATGATAATTGAAAAGTTTTAATAAATACACGCTAGAAATTTGACGAAAACTATTAATAGAAAAGCCAAAACCGATGGGCATAGCACGCCCATCAACAATAACACGTCGATGCGTTGGCATCTACGTCCCCGTTATTATCTATAGTCATACCGTTGGATGCGTTGTTATTGCCAAAGTACTCTGAAGAAACAATCTGAAAAGAATTCAATTTGTTAGCTAATTACAAAATGAGGATAATTAACAAAGGAGCGCACCTTTTCGACAATATCCTTGAAGACGTCGCTTACAAACTGATCACACTTGGCAGATGTCTCGATAAAGAGTGCACGATGCTTGCGAGCAAATTTGCGACCCTCGTCCCGATCCACGACACGATCCTTGTCGATTTTATTGCCCACCACAATAATTGCCAAGTTCGGATTGTCACTGTAACTGTCCAGCTCGGCCAGCCAAGCCTCAAGTTTGACCAGAGAGTCTCGATTTGTTATATCGTAGACGAGTATGGCACCCAAGGCCTTGCGATAGAAACTGGGCGTCAGACTCCTGAACCTTTCGGCCCCTGCTGTATCCCATAGTGCAACTTTGTAATTTATGCCATCTACGTTCATCACGGCGCTCCTGAAGTCCATGCCAATTGTGACGTCATGATTCTCGTCAAAGTCTTTCTCAACGAAACGACGTATCAAGCTAAAAAACATATCAAAACAAATCAATTGTGGCGTCTCGACAACCAGATACCCTTTACATAGCCCCGAAACTCCCCAATACACTGTTGCTTAAACACAAGTATGATCACAAACAGACGGACGGACATATATTTCGCGGCACAACATGATTCTTGTAGATACTGAACAATATCAATATAGTTCATCAGGTTGGATGCGTCTCCTGTTACATACGTTTGCAAATATTCATTAAACTCTTTTTAGATTGAGTCAGGGTATCTGCATACTAATGAAATAGACTTTGGTGCCTACTGCGGAGTGCGCAGCGTCAACAACGTATGAGTAAGTATTATTACTAAATTAATCTGTTGTTTACATGTATGTATTAGTTTATATGTATATTATTATTTGAAAAATACGCAATTCAATGAATTAAATGAATTGGAAATTATAGTAGGAGCTTGCCTGGATTTTCCAACGCCACTCTCTCCGATTATTAATAACTTTATTGCTTTGTCTGCCATTTGTTCTTTTCTGTATTGCGATTTGGGCTTCTAACAGAAGTACTCCTCAATAAACATAAGTTGCTGCAGTGTTGTTTAACGCTAGTGTTGTAAAGTGCTGCTGTCAGTGTCAACTGTCAAAATCGGCGTTTGTTTTCGTGCTGCATCCCTGGCTCTGTTGTGCCGCCCTAGTTCTTTCTTTTTTGACGTGACCAGCGAGAAAAATGGTTGGTACCGAGTTTTAGTGAATTTTAATTCTTAAAAATAAAACCCATCCGTTTATTAATTAACAAAGAAATGTATGAAATATCATATAAACAGTGCATATATTGAGTGCAGAATATTATTTTATATACTTACGCGTTTGATCTGTTGCAAACAAATGTCTTAATTATATTTGTTATTTTCCTGTTGTTCCATAGGTGAAGGTTAAGTGCTCCGAGTTGAGGACCAAGGACAAGAAGGAGCTCACCAAGCAATTGGATGAGCTCAAGAATGAGCTCCTTAATCTGCGTGTGGCTAAGGTCACCGGCGGAGCACCATCCAAGCTCTCCAAAATGTAAGTCTACACAAGAAATGCAAAAACAATGCATCTCAAATGTAATTTTCCCTTACTAATTTATTGTTTGTTTATTGCAGCCGTGTTGTGCGTAAGGCCATCGCACGCGTCTACATTGTGATGCACCAGAAGCAGAAGGAGAATCTGCGCAAGGTGTTCAAGAACAAGAAGTACAAGCCTTTGGATCTGCGCAAAAAGAAGACCCGCGCCATGCGCAAGGCTCTGTCGCCGCGCGACGCCAACCGCAAGACGCTGAAGGAAATCCGCAAGCGTTCCATCTTCCCGCAACGCAAGTTTGCCGTCAAGGCATAAAAATACCAATCCAATGCGACAACAACAACACCTCACCGTGTATATGTAGTTGTGAATAACTAGTGTGCGTTAAGAATTCTCCTGAAAATAATATGCAAAGGAATAAGAATAAAAAACCATTTTTTTTAAATGTGATACCTGATAGTATAAATTGTGTGAAAAACGTGTGTGTGTGCGATCGATACTCAGTTTTGTCTCAAGCTTCTGAGCTACTTTGAGTTTAAATTTCTACATGATTTGTTACCGGGCAAAGCTTCCTGGTTAAAGCTGCACTGCTTTCTCGCTATGCGACAAACAACAGTGACAAGCCGTGAATAATGGTCCCTTTTGCTATTCTTTCTTCCCCTTTACTGGACCCAAACCTTACGTTTTTTTTACCCTGTGCCCTGTCCAAATCTAGTAGGCTTGTCAAATGATTGAAATCAGAGAGCCTTTGGGAATCGTAGCAAGCGAGTATTCATTGTAGATTTGTACATACTTGATATTTTTATATTATTTTATACTTGTGGGTAATACTACGTCACTTTATATTACAACGATTCCAAAAATTAAACTAACAACTTAACATCTTGCTCACACACAAGTAAGATTTTATTCAAAAGAAAAGTATATGAAAATGAACTATAAAAAAATGGCTGTTAACGTGCATTCGACTAATGTGTCGTCCCAAAATTGGTCACGCCATGAAATGTTGTCCTGGGTTAACTCAGAACTGCAAGCTGAATTCAGGAAGATTGAGGAGCTCTGCACAGGTAAGTGGATGCAGTGCGCCTTGTTTCTAGAAAAAGTCACTATTGGCTTCCGTTGTTGTAGGCGCTGCCTATTGCCAATTTATGGACATGCTGTTTCCCAATTCGGTGGCCCTTAAACGTGTCAAATACTGTGCCAATCAGGAACATGAGTTTGTGCATAACTTTAAGATTTTGCAAGCGAGCTTTCAAAAGACTTCTGTGCGCAAGGAGATACCCATTGAAAGATTGACTAAAGCTCGTTTCCAAGATAATTTTGAGTTCTTGCAATGGTTCCGCAAGTTTTTCAATGCCAACTATAGAAATAGGGTCTACGATGCACTCGCTATGCGCGATGGCGCCAGTATGGGTTTTGGTCCAAGCCGCATGGGCAGCCAATCCAAGGCTCAACTAGCCAATGTACGGGCCTCGTATGTGGCTCATCCTGTGCGGGCACGCACATTTGTTAGCGATGCACCTTCGCCTGTCAAGACGAACGTGGTTTCCATTCAATCAGATATTGACAATTGCATACAAGACTTGGAGAAAACCAAACAGGAGCGCGACTTCTACGTCTCCAAGCTATGTCACGTCAAGGCTATTTGTGAGGAAAATAAGGAAGGCAATCATCCCCTGGTCCAGAAGATTCTAAAGGTTTTCACTGAAGTCCAGGATAACGTCAGCCCATTACACTATGCTCCTGATGATAACAATTTAAATCCTGAACGGATTTAAGTTTTATACACACCCCCAACCAATCAAAGACCCCCAATACACCCATACACCTCCTAAAATCATATACATATACACACATACACGAGCGCACACATTGAACAATTAAGGGAAATTTTATACGAGCGTTGCGCCCTCAACTTGCGGCTTCAAGACTATAATGATTTAATATTTGTTCTGTTTTATGAAAATTGATAACGATTGATCGTTAAGAAATTGATGTTTAACTGTGCGTCTGAAACAGCAGCAAAAGCACTTTGAGACATTTAAATTTTACGTAGCATTAAAATATATACTTATGAAAAGAACTCTCAACGTTCGTTTAATGTTTTTGGCAACCTATTGCACCGCTAGTATTCTTCTTCCTCCCACTCTCATGTCAGTTCATTTCAGTTCATTCAAAACTGTGGTGGAGTGCAGCATGGTGATCGGATCTTTAGCGGCAACGAAGTACAAGAGCTGTCAAGTCATCGAATATTTCTATGTATCGATATTGGTCAGAATATCGTTATATATCGTGATTGAATTGACAATTCGTACGCGCATGTCGGCTGTCTTAAAACGATGATAAGAATTAATTAAAATTAAATTAAAGTACGTGATAGTAATAATGTGAATTAATAAGTTACATATTTCCAGATTAAATGAATTAATAAAATATGTAATGCGGTAAGAATATCGACTTGTCAAATACTTGGCCTAAAATGATCGAAATTGACGAATATCGATACTTTGACAGCTCTAATGAGTACCTTTTAAAAGTTAACCGTTTAGTATGCAGCTAGTTGATGCTTACCAAATATCTGTTTCAGGCTCTGTTTGGCAATTGCAAAGTGAAAAGTTAGAAGTGAGAATTAAGTTTAATGGTAATTAACGTAAATTTTCAATAAAAATCTACTGAAAGTTTGAAGTGCTAGCTTATTTTATTTTGTTAGATACTATCAGAAATATTTCTCAGGTGCCGTTAGTTATCTTTGGCGTCTCTATATTTTTAGTGCATTTTAAACTGTTCGCAGAGCACAGCGTCGATCCCACAATGGACAACTGCAAAATCTCCAAATAAAAGGTAAATAAATTTTTATTTGGATAATAACATTTTATAGATCAATTTATTTTCAATAGAAAGTATTTATGAAAATAAGTAAATATAGTTTCTCTTCTGCTGCCCTTGATTTTTTTCGTCATGTTTCTCTCATTTTTTCAGTGCATGCAAAACTGTTGCGAGTCCACCAGTAGAAAGAGATGCAATAAGTGCTTAACAGCTCTCTTTTTTTTAGCTTTTTAACCGTTTACCGCTTTAAACTTTACCGTTTAGTCTCCTGCTCAATGATAAAAAGAGTTTGTAGATTTATCGTCAATAGAATGGTCTATATTTAATATAATATATTTGTTTTCTTATGCGCTCTCGAATATAATTATTATACATAAATTAAAAAAAATTTAATATATTAATAAGTAGTTAATGTGTATTGCAAATTCGAATACAAAAGACTCATACTGAATATGTTTGGCACATTTGGTTGATACTATTCTTTTGAACAGCGTGAAACAATGGCGTGCTACGAATGACGCCCGATAATTCCTTTGAGTTTTTGCTTTGGTGATAGTTTCTACTTGGCATCGGGGACAGTGGCTCACCCCAAAACTTGAGCAATGCGAATATTTTGTAATAGGCCACTCTATGGAATATCAAATAAACGTTAAAGATATATGGAAAGTCAAGTTATATTAACAGTAATCTCACCTGTAATTGCGATTGCTGGCCGCATAGATAATCGGATTGATGACACTGGAGGCCCAGGCCATAACCGAGGCAATGATGTGCAGCCAGGGATAGGAGGTCTTTCGCTCATCGTCGACTACATTGGCCAGCATCAGCGGCAGAAAGCAGATGAGGAAGCACAAAAATATGGTGACCATCATCACAGTGAGGCGATTATCCTCGCGCGCCTTGCGCGTACTCGTCGTGGTCACATATGAGCCGGATGCGGATGCTGTTTTTCCAGCAGCTGCGGCACCAATTTGAAAATTATCATGACTGCGTATCTTCTTCTTCTGATGCAGCACGGTTATATAAATGCAGGAATAGGATATGATAATAACCAGACAGGGCAACAGAAAGCCAATCAGGAAGAGCGTCTTCTTAATCGATTTACCCTCCTTTTTGAGTATTGTGCACGAGAAGGTGGCCTCATCCAAGCCCATCTCTCCCCATATGCCCAGTATGGGTGGCAGCTAACAAGTAGAACAATAAGTTATACCGAAGGATAAACAAATCAATGAATGATCACTTACCAACAGTAGAAAGGATACGGCCCAAACGAACAGCAGCTGCAGCGTTATAAACTTGGGCTTATAGATCTGTGAGTATCTACTATGGCAAGCAATGAGTATATACCTAGGGAATACATTATGGATTAGTTATGAGTGCGTAGAAGCTTGAAGCTAGCGACCGATCCTACCTATTTAGTGTAATGCCCACCATGCTAAGCAATGAGACGGCCACATTGCCATAGAAGATGACGGGAAAGATCTTGCACAATGTGCTCCCAAACGTCCAGCTCTATGGAAGGAATTGAAATTAGTAAGTGTTCAGGATTACCACCTGGAGTATCCTGACTCACCTCCTGAAAGAAACGGACCGCCGTCAGGGGCAGGCTGAAGGAGCAGAATAATAGATCCGATATGCTAAGTGATATAACAAAGGCGGTCGTCGCATGTTCCCGTATCGTTGGACTCTTCAGCAGCGCCAGCAATGTTATCAGATTGCCTGAAGACACACACAAAATAATATATATAATAATATGTTATATAGAATAGATTGGATCCACTTACCGAATACGCCGATGATCACGAAAACACAGGCACTGATGGCAGCGAAAAGCGTTGCGGAATGCGGGTATATAGACTGTGTAGGGGCATCCATGCTATAAAGCGGAAAGCGAACACAGATTCCAGACACAAAATAGAATAATTCAAAAGAAATACAGAGAAAGGCAATATAATTATTTGCGGTTCGAAACGATTAATAAAATGCTCTCAAAATAGTAATACTTAAGAACTATATATATATATATATTATTTATATTGTGTGTATAATAGGAAGATTATGCACAAAGAGAAAAAGCTATTTAAAGGTTTATAGATTTTTTATCTAACCTACAGATTTACTAAGTTATGGGGGACTAATCAACACACTATAACACCCAGCAACACTCTTTAGGTACCCTATGATTTTAAAGTACCCTACAACGTTCTTTAAATACTCTAAAACACACTTTAAGAGTCCAACAAGACACTTTACCCTACAACATTCTTCACGTACCCTACAACGTTCTTTAAATACCCTAAAACACACTTTAAGAGTCCTACAAGACACTTTAAGTACCCTACAACATACTTTAAGTACCCTACAACATTCTTCACGTATCCTACGTTTTATAAGTACTCTCCAACAGTGATCTAAAACATTCTTTAAATACCCTTCAACATTCTTAAAGTGATCTACAACCTACTTTAAGTACCCTATAACATACTTTAAGTGCCCTACAACATTCTTTAAGTGATCTACAACATTCTTTAAATACCCTTCCACATTCTTAAAGTGATCTACAACCTTCTTTAAGTACCCTATAACACTCTTTAAGTACCCTACAACACTCTGCAATGCCTTACTAGTAGTTACAACACCCTATTACAATCATACAACACCTCTCACAACACCTTTATATATACCACAATAACTCGTAGAACCCCAAAATACCCTACACTACACTACAACACTTTACGGCTTCTAACAACACTAGCACAAGACTATTCAATACCCTCCACTACCTCTCAACACCTTGCAACATTCTTAAAGTATCCTAGAATACAAAATCTACAGCACCTTATTATGAGCAGTAATACCCTACATTTTAGGGCCTATAACATCCTTAATGCTGTCTAACAAGCACTCAAGAGGTGCTTTCTGGAGTATTCCCCAGCACAGAGCACCCTTCAGCACTTCTCGAATTGTCAGGTATATATATGAACATATAGATATAGTATGATTCTAGGTAAAAAGAGGAGTCAAATTTGATGTGCGCTGCAAAATGTTTTATCAACACTGAGAAGGAAAAACTAACACTAAATAGTTATATATATTTATATAAGATCCTGTTCAGTTAGCGATCGGTCAATTGAAATATATTTGGATGCTAATCTGAACTATCATTCGAAAGAACTTTTCATAATCGTATCGTGTCAGCTAAGCTGATCTCCAGAGTTATCGGCAATTATCGGAATGGATTGTATACTTCCTTAGTTAAGGCTAATTTCAGTTACAGTTACACATAGATAATTGATGATAATAAATCTCTATTGAATCCGTTTGCTTTTGGTGGATCCCAATCTTCGTTTAACTTCCTACTCGAGTTGGCTTCTTCGTGTAAGTCTTTCTTGTTTTCTGTATAAATTAATTATCGGCAAAGTTGATTCTTCGTTCCTATTAGATCGTCTGATGTACTAAGAATTAGTCGTTTTACCAGGAATTATATTTCACTTTATATATCTAGAAAATATATCACTTTCTAGCAAGTTTTCTCAAAAGAATTTTCTCATTCTTCCTGAGAGAAGAATTCTCAGTATAAATAATAAGACTCTTCTTTACAGTTATTCAAACTCTTTGTCCTATATATATCTTTCACTTTCTATCTTCGCTTTTTGACTTTTATTCTATTGATTTATATAATATATAGATACTAACACTTATTGATCTTATTGGGTTTTCCCCAAACCATGCAACAAATTTTTGATCACTTTTGAATATCTCCAGAAATTTTATTCATTTGACGTATTTTATTCTTTTTTAATTTATATTTGAAATATTTTAATAAATTATAAATAGTTATCACTTTTCTTTTACACTTTTAAATATCTTTTCTTTTAACTGTAATTATTTTCCTTTCTTTTTCATTCAACAAAAAATATTTCAAGAAAGAATTTTGAAAGGTTCTTAAAGTTATCTAGAGGCAAATATCCTTTTGAATAAGTTCTGATAGGGCATTTAATGGATTTGTTTTTCGGTTTTTTTTTTTTTTTGTAATTTTCTTTAAATGCTTTTTGTGATAATTCTTGAATCACCCTACTCAGAGTAGGCGCTATCAGCTGCAGCTCCGTCGATTCAAATGACATTTTTCTCGTATACAATTTTTATGACCAATTCGATTTAAAGTAAAAGTAAAAAATAAAAAACACACACACAAACACACACACACACACACACGCACAACAATAAGGAAGATAAGCAGTAAGATCAGCAGAGGAAGACAAAAAGACAGAGAAAGAGAGAGAGAGAGAGGAATATGTTAGGCACCCACCTTATAGAGATTGTGGTGTAAACAATATATTATATTATTATTTATAATATTGGAATAAATCTTATATCGAGCACATGCTACCAGAGGAGTGCTTAAACCGAACCTTGCAACGCGCCGCTTCACATCGAAATGTTGCAACATGTTGAAAAATTGAATAAAATATAATAAAAAATATACACAAAAAGAACGCTCTGAAAATTGTTCAATTAAGAGTAGTTTTTGTGTATATATGTATGTATATATCTGTCTCTTTCGCTCAAAGAGATAATACCCGTTATATCAACAACATCGTCAACTCTTTTGCATACACACAATTTCATTTATTTAATGCTTTTTTATTTGAATTTGGATCGGTTAAATTAAAAAGCGCCTTGTTACGCATTTAACGCAGTTTCCGGTACGTTATCCACCCCCAACCCGCTCCCCTTCCCCCCTTTCTTACACATCTCCCCCTCTTTTTGGACTGGGTACGGTTATGGTTATGGCTATGGCTTGGTTTTTGATACGGATTTACCCTCAAAAGTTTTCGACTCTGTTTGGTTTCGGGGTCTGCTTTCATGCAACATCAACATGTGTGTGTGTTGAGTGCTGTGTGTGCGGGCTGGTGGGTGTGAGGTTGTGTCTGTTTGATATTTACATACCCTATACAAACATTTCTAATATGCAGAGGTTGACATCTGCGATCCTTTATAGCATATATATATTCCTGAATAGCAACAATAAACGCAGCGATCTTATCATTTCCAGTTGTTTCTACGGTTCAAGTTCAAGTTGTTAGAGATTTCACGTGATAGATATGCATATTATATCTGGTTAAAGATCAAGTTCTGTAGGATCAGCAAAGCTATGTCTATGCGCTATGAAGATATATCCAAAGATATAGCTACGATTTCAGGTAACTAATGACCATAAAGAACCCATTATAAATCAAGTTTACCTTTTTGTTATTAGATTTGTATTTCTTTATTTAAGTCCCAGTCAAGGGCATCTGCCAGTCGAGCATGCCCTCTCTCTGCTGCATGCATTTTTTTGTTATTGTTCTTTCTGTTTTTTTTTTCAATTGACACAAAAATTTAAATCTGAATATGCACAATATGCTTTTTGTGTGCTGCTCTTACCACCCTCCCCACCCTTTGCATATGCCCCCCGCCACCCCTTCACACACCCATACACACACACACACACACACTTGAAAATAAGAGGGGCTTGTGATATGGAAAAGATAAGCTGGAGCTCGTTTATGCATGGATACAAAAGAACATTCCCCGAACAGAGGGTCAGGATTGTAAGAGATGTTTGTCTACTTGGAGAACTTTATTTTTGGGGTGCCTTCTTATGCACGAGGGTCGCCTATAAAGTTCAAGAATGTCTCTATATTTGAGCAGTCTTAAACAAATATATTCATAGAAATCTTAGAAGACTTGAGTTTAAGATTTTTCTTCCGCTGGTTTCACCGATCTTCTAGGAACTTTCGATCTTTAAAGTACATATTTCTATATATATATCTATAGATCTATAACCTTGAATTCACTTTTAACTTTTAGACTATAGTTTTATATAATGATATTCGTTCTACATATAATATTATATATATTTCTCTATGTTTTACCCTTCAATCTCAAGTTTCTTTTATTTTTCTCATACTTTTCGATTTCCCCTCTTTCTGGACAAATTGACGTCTTATCTGATTCCCATGCCAAAGTCTTAGCTTTCAAGCATTATATCCAAATATTTAGAAAAGGGCTTGAGCAATCGATCAACCCATATCCAAAAGTTAAAGACCCCAGCTGCAGTTATGCAACGGGAAACATCAACTTGATGGGGTTTACATAAAATCGGGATTGATTCTTTAAAGGGAGTGTATTGACTTTTCGTAACTAATGTGTAATATGCTGTGGGAAAGTATATACTATATATATATATATATTCTTATTCATGAAGTTAAACAATGACAAATTCATATGTTCCTGTCAAAGGCTTCTCACTCCTTAGGCATCTCTCTGGAAAGCGATATTCATCATTAAACTTAGGTCTGATCATGCTATTCCCCTATAAGCTCTATCAGCCGGATCAGATTCCTATATCTTATAGTACCATATATCAGCCTAGGAACAAACCCATCGAACTTAAGTTGCATGACAAACTTAGTTGTTCTCACGAGTCTTAAATATCAAGATCAATTCAGTTAACTTCAAACTTTGTTGTGTTCTATATATACATGTATATATATTCAGAAACTAGATCACATCTACATTAGAAACTATGACTATAAGTATATATCTATATAGGATAGCAAGAACTAGACGTTGAATGCGTTTAATTGAACAAAAAAGTTGATTGTATTTAAAAGTAGGCTACGCATTGCTCAGTCTACAGGCTTCTAGTCTTTCCGATCAGAGAATGTATATATCTATGGGCTATATCTATATCTGTTAGGGTATATATAATTCAATATTGCAAAAGTAAGGTTCTGTTTTCTACCTTTTGTTTTTGTTTCAACTCTTCATTGCTGTCAAATGTTTTGCTGAAACGGAGAAAATACGTTTCGCTGACTAATCGAAACAGCAAAGTCGAGCCATAAATGCTAAGTTTAAACGATTTGTGCATGAATAAAACAAATTATAATGATTAGTATATATAATATATATAATATACATAAAATATGCACGACAGAACGGAACTCTCGTATGACTAACGGGTTTTCCTTATTGTTATTACTATTTGTTTCTCTTTGCTGTTTTTGTTTTTTTTTATTATATTTTTGTGAATGAGTCGAGCTTTAGGGCCCATTGCATTTGGGTAAGACAAAAGCTGTTTCCGTGTCAAGCCGGATGAATCACCATTATCATCATCACCATTACCATCATCATCATCATCATCATTATTATCATTATCATCAGCTGCTGCTGCTGGTGGTGGTGATGGTGCCGCCTGGGCCCAAAGCAAGGGACAGACCCTCTGTATAAACAAACAGAGGAGATGAAGCACACAGGCTGACGGCTATGAAACTCACACTTGCAGGAGCAGGAGAATATAAGGAGAAACAAAATAAATAAGCAAAAATTGAAAGACGAAAACAACAACGAAAATAAAGATGAATGTGAATTCGTTTTGGTTGTTGTTGTTGTTGTTGTTGTTGGGGGAGCACGATAAAAGTCTCATTTGTACGCATGTGTGTGTGTGACAGTTGGGCATGTGTGTGCGTATGTGTGTGTGTGTGTGTAGTTGTATTAGCTGCTGCTGTTGCCGTTGATGCTTGATCTCTGCTGGCAACGTTTGGTTGTCAGAGCGAAAGAGAGCGAGGGAGAGATAGTGAACAGAGGGAGGGTGGGAAACGGCAAAACGAATGCCGTTGCAATGCAGGCAGAACAGCCGTTTGTTCTTTATCATGGAACCAACAGCAACAAGACAACAAGACAACAAGAACAACAACAGCATGCGCAATGTTTCAAATTATATTTTGAAGCCACATATGCACACACACATATATATATACACAGAGAAACACACACACTACAGAATTAAGCACACACTTACAAGCACACGCAGACACACTCACACTTTATTAGATATTATTAACTGGTTTTGGTTTTGGCTTCTATTTTTTTGCTTACCCGTCAAGCGGTTTATTGTTAGATGCAGATGTGCGGATAGTATAAAGAATTTAAAGATCACACCGCTATATATTATCGTATTGTAATTGCATTTTGATATGCTACACATAACAAATACACTGTCAATACGTGGACTCGATTCGTTTCGAACTTCTCAGATTCACGGCTTAAATCACAAAAATTATTTCAATGTTATTCGAAATTGTTAACAAGTTACGTTTAGCCCGTCGGATCGCACATTATTTATTGTGAATGAATCATAAACCGACACTTAAGAAGACGGCGAGATCAATTGTTGGCTTCGTCTTGTCTAATAACAAATACAAATAACGGTACTCACTGCCAACTTTGTTGTCAACAGAAGAAAGTAATTTTGAAATTTAGTGCATAAAAGAAGTCACGTCCGAATCTGGCGGCGAAACAACAACAAATGGATCTTGATGTTTATGTTAATGTTAATGTTAATGTTAAGCTGCTGTTGTCCTCAGCAAATACTGTTAGCCCTACAGTGCGATCGATAACAGATAAAGGTGACCAGTCAAAACAAAATCTCAGAATTTATTGAAGCTACATCTTAACAGTTCCATTTTGAGTATTCTGATTTCAAAACAATAACGGCTCGAAAGTCCATACAAATTAACAGCTACTAAACAACAAATTTATATTACATAAAATGGCCTAATAATTGACGTGTTAAAATGCATAAGAAAAAATTAAAAATCTCAAGGCGCTAACGGAAATAAAAGCAACATAAAAGCGTGACACTGATGGTGAAAATTCGAGTATATGTAATCCTGTGATTAACTAAACTGTTGGTAACGAAATTAAAAACTAGATTATGCTGCGATCTCCATCATTAAATATGCATTGATTTTTCTTCGAAACCAGTTAAGCTTATCCTCATCATCCTGAAACCGAAACTAGTTTTATCATCAACATCAGTCACTTAAATCTGGTTCAGCGCTGTTGGATCTAAAAAACAATCAATGAAATATGCACCACATTCAATTTCAAACGGAAAATCCAGTTGGGCAACATAGAAAATAAATCGTTTTATTTACTTTCCATTGCGTTATGATTATGCCGTCACAGATATTAAGGTCAAACAACATGAAATATGATATGAAATATCCTTCTTGATAAACGACTCCTAGAATACTTAAAAATTGGGCAATTCCTCAGCTTTTTATAACGAAAAATTCATGTGTGAACTGATTTAAACACGTTTTACTAATCGCAACAACTTAAAGCTGATGCAACAAGTTGCCTGTAATCTGCGTGGTTGACTCCAACAACAACAACAAACATTCCCCTGGCATTCACAGGCAGCGTAGTAAAAATGCGAACATTATTTATGCGACTACCTCAAGAAATTAAAAGTGAAACCCGGAATCCAGGCAAATCACATTTAACGACCTAATATACTGTGCCAGCTACTGTCTACTGCGACTTCATATCCTCGTACAAGTGCGACTACATGCGTATAGGTATAATCGTAAATAATTAGTTAATCTGCTGGATTACTTGGACTAACAGTCAACACTGTCAGACACCTGTCGATCTCCAAACTGATAACTAAGCGAGCACACGCGCTAGCTATATGTGTGTGCATATATTTGTTTACAGTCATTATACCAAAATATCCTTGCTATTAGCGACTAATGATAAATTACTCCTAACACGGATATAATTTGCCTGTGCAAAACCAAATCAGCACCGTGGAATCAGCTCATTAAATAGTGTACATATTTACAGATGGAATTCAAATATTTAATAGTATACTTTAACAGCGTAGCGCTGATATTTAAATCTGATTCTAACAGTTACGTAAGCCGCCCTGCCAGATCGTCGATTAATTGCTGACAATCTAACGATGTGACGTTGCCACCCCATAAGATTAATATTTAAATATAAAACTATTTGTGAATTATTTTTGGTAACTTTAACTAAGAGAGAGATATATATCTCCTAAATTTGTCCTGTTTTTCCGCTGCCATTTCCACTGTGCGAGCAATTACTTAATCGTTAGGGTACTGCGCGTGTCGATGACAATATGCTAATCGAATGATAGTAATCGATCGGATTTGAACGAATTCAAAATGTAGTGGCCAAAAGTAACGTATTTTCATATAGTCATGTTGCCTGTGCGAGGACGAATGCGTCGTCTACAGGATCATCGTCGCATGCTGCTGCAACTCAAGCAGCGCGGGCTGATGTGGCTGGAGCAACTGCAGCGCTGCAATGCGCGCTTGCAAGGTGAGTGTTCCGCTCGTTCCGCTTGTATTTCCTGTTTTACCCTTATGTAAATCGCAGCAACGCAGAGACGCGGCAAACGTAGCGACTTTTTGCATAATGGCAGCTTCCACGAGGCGATGGCACCTGGTGAGCATTAGCTCTAAATGTTATATGAGCACAATTTATCCTTCTGCCCACACACAGTGCTTGTCATCGCCCAGTGCTTTAGCTTGATGCCTGTGCGGGGTGTCTGTTCAGCTTCCGCGAAGGAATTAGAGTTTCGTTGGCGTTGCTGGCGCACCTGGTATAGCATTATATCTATATGCTCCACGACCCTGGATACACTGTTAAGCATCAATATGGCAGCACAAGGCATGCTGAATGTCCGGAATATGGGTGAGTAATGCGTCTGACCCATTTTGCTTGATCGTTGAGATTCTAGAGCCAATTGTGTTTCATGTGAGCGTTTTGTTGGGCTCCTATCGCTTCCTGCAACTGGCGCGCCAGTGGCCGGCATTGATGCGTCGCTGGTCAAGCGTGGAACAGCAGCTGCCCAGCTATGAGAACTGCAGGGAACGGGAGTATCTGGCACGGCGCATACAACGCGTTGCCCTTATTCTGATGGTGCTCGCACTCAGTTGAGTACCAATCCTTCTCTGTGTTCTACATATTCATCTGAGTATCTTCTGCCTTACAGCGGAACACTTGCTCAGCATTCTGTCAGCGGTTTACTATGACTATTGTCCAATGCGCCAGGATCCCATTGAATCGTATTTGTTCGCTGCCAGCTTGCAGCTCTTCTATGTCTTTCCATACTCCAACTGGCTGGGCTGGCTGGGCAAGTTTCAAGGTGTGATGATCACCTTCGCCTGGAGCTATGTGGACATATTTGTAATGATG
This sequence comes from Hirtodrosophila trivittata, assembly GCA_035045065.1. Taxonomy (NCBI): domain Eukaryota; kingdom Metazoa; phylum Arthropoda; class Insecta; order Diptera; family Drosophilidae; genus Hirtodrosophila; species Hirtodrosophila trivittata. The sequence continues at coordinate 13,685,660 of JAWNNK010001028.1, read as the reverse complement.
ATAGGCATCGGTCTCAGCGAGCTCTTGGCGCGTCTTACGCGTCACTTACAGCGCCTGGTGCAACGGGTGAGTGTGGGTAACCTTTAAGCTGTGAAGCACTTTCCAAGTTCTTGCTTTTAGCCCATGACAGAGACATTTTGGACATACGCACGCACCCGTTACCGATCAATAGTGGAGCTTATCCATGAGGTGGATGAAGCTATCTCCAGCCTTGTGCTATTATCCTTTGGCAGCAATTTGTATTTTGTTTGCCTGCAGCTGCTAAAGAGCATGAAGTGAGTGAAGCTCCTCAAGATACCTGGCCAACGCTTAACCTCGTTCTCTTTCTGTGTTCCTCCTCCAGCAAAATGCCCTCAGCTGTGCACACTGTTTACTTTTACTTCTCGCTTTCGTTCCTGATCAGCCGCTCGGTAGCCGTGCTGCTGTTCGTCTCGTCGATCAATGATCAGGCTCGTAAGCCGTTGCTGCTGCTGCGGCTGGTGCCACCAGAGGCCTATCATGGGGAGGTGTCACGATTTGCCAGCGAGCTATCTACTGATCATATCGCGCTCACTGGCCTCAAGTTTTTCTCAATCACCAGGAAGCTGTTTCTAGCGGTGAGTGCTACTTGATGGAAGCTTTGACTGGATTGATTTGTGGCAAGTCGCAAGCTGCATGTGGCAAAAGGCAAACTGTCAGCTAACAAGTGGCATTAATTGGAAACTTTTGTCTTATAGGTCGCTGGCAGCATTGTTACCTATGAGCTTGTACTCATACAGTTTCACGAGGATCAGAAATCATGGGACTGCGACTCCCAGCCGTCGCTCAACTGAACACCAAAAAAAAAAAAGAAGAAAACAAAAACAAAAAACTCAAAAAAAAAATTATTACAAAAACTGAAAAAATAAGATAATAAAAAAATACTCAAAGAAATACTACAAAATGAGATACAAATACAAATAGTCAATGAACACTGGACTACAGAAACGCGGTCTGGCATCAACCAGTTTGTCCAGCTCATTGTGATGCAATGCGGCCTTAAATGGTGCATGTGCATTGCGTCTGTCGCTGGCTTCCTAATCATGACAAAATGTGCAGCCAACGAATTGAACCAGTTGACCAAATGCCAATGCCAATTGGACTGCGTCCAGCCAGGCTCTGTCTGGTTAGCCTGGTCGGCGTGGTCAGCGCTTCCGGCCAGGCTGGTCAGTCATAAGTCTAACCCAATTCGAATACAGCCGCTTTGGCATATATAAGACGCCTGCCGCTCCAGAGACGCGCAGATTAACATTGTGCATCCAATTGAACATAACATGGTGGCCCACATGAGTAGCAGGCAATGCCTAATCCTGTTCAGCGTTTTGCTTGGCTGCAGCCTGCAGCTGAGCAATGGACAGTCCTTTTTTGCTGGACGCCCACATCGCTCGCTGTATGGTCCTCCTGGTTGGAATAGTGGCTGGAGTAACGGCTGGAGCACTCCCAGCTTCGAGCTCGAGCATAAGCCCAACCATATAACAAAGGAGGAGGTACTTTCACTGCTTGCGGCATGGAAGGCAGCCGAGGCAAAGCCGGAGCCACCAAAGCCAGAGCCAGAGCCTGAGGCTGATCCGGAGCCTGAGATGCCAGCGCCGCCTGCCGAGGAACCGGAGCCAGAGCCAGAAGCACCAGCACATGAGCCAGCACCAGCGCCAGAGGCACCAGCAGGACCACCACCTGGCGTGCCACTAACTGTTTCACTGCCAGCCTTTGTGCCCATACAGCTATCCGCCATGTACACGGCTCCAGTGCCAGTTCCCGGTGCGGGTCTTGGCGGCTTAGGAGGACTTGGAGGATTTGGTTTCGGTGGTGCTCTGGGTCCTGGAGGTGCAGCAGGAGCTGGTGCCATTGGCGGTGGAGGCGGAGGTGCAGCTGCTGCAGCAGCAGCCGCCGGCGGTGGTGGTGGAGGTGCCGCTGCCGCTGCCGCGGCTGATTCAGTAGCCTCTGCTCGGCTACGCGCCAGACAAGGTGGACGCAACGCTGCCAGAACCAATGCCAATATACGCTTTCCCATTGCCAATCCGCGCAGCTTTGCCTCGGCCAACTATGTCGCCCCTCGTCCTCGGTTCTATCGCACAATCCTCGCGGAGCCCGGTCAACCCATGCGGTGAGTATTATTACGGGTCCATTGCATCTTGATCTTATTATTCCTGCTCTATGGTTAGCATTGACGCCCTGCCGCCAACTACTTTCCAATTGGCCAATCCTGTCCAGCTGATGCCCACCGAATGGCACTAGACGGCATTGTCTATAAAATATCGGTATACTATTCTAAATACTATACTGTATATATAACTATATACTATACTATATATAATACTATATACTATATGAAATGATATAATATGATATGATATATATATGTATCTGCTTTATAAGAAATAACTGTAAATAGCCTAATGTATAACACGATCGAAAAATGTTACACTTGTTTTTTTTGTTGTTGCACATGAAATATATATCCAAAAATTAAAACTAAAGATCGAAATGAAATTCAATTTTTCAATTCCTCTTTGTTAAAGCATTCGCAAACGTTCTGCGGGCTTTAAGTTTGCAGTGAGATAGAAAGAGAAAGAGATTTTGGTTGTCTCTTAACTTTAGAGAACTGAATTTATGCCCAAGCTTAATTTAGTTTGTTGTGTTATTCTCTATTAGACCTAGATCGAATCCTTGTTACACAGATACTATATGTCTATAACAATATATGTCTATATCAATATATATCATATATATTATAATATATTTTATACAGGAAAAAGCAAAATAAAATTTCTTAGTTTTTCTTATACACAAATGAAAACTTCTTGTATTTTTAGATCACGTTTATGGAAGCTGTTCCAGCTTTTAGGGATTTGCTTGGTAAGTGATTTACATACACTAATACTTATATAGTTATTCCTAATACTTATATAGTTATACCTAATACTTATACAGTTATACCTATACAAATACATATACCATGCATATTTAGTGTTTAAAGTTAGGCAACTCGCATCTGTGTGATTTCATAAATATCTATTTATTCAGCTATCAAATTTTAGACGTCATGTCAATAACAGCTGGGCAATGCCCATAAGCAATCAATCCAATCTCCTGGGTCTCGTATCACCCAGTTAACCTAAGGCAATTCAAGCCTCGCCCCGTGTCCACACCTTTTTTGGCACATTTATGCACCTAATTTTCAGACACGTTTAATAATATTTTCCAAATGAATTCAATTGAGTCCATTAAAATCGTATTACATAGATATTTTGTACGTTGAGATTTTCTCCTGATGCAATGTGCCAACGCCCCGGGAGCAGCCCGTACCAGTTTTTGTATTCCAATTGCATTCATCGGCTTGGTTTGGCCCCTTAACCGCTGAGCTACAATTTCGCTGAGGACGACACGTTAATGTCTCAACCAGAAACAAGTAGTGGGACGGTTATCCATGTTTACTTTTTGTGGAATTTACAACATTTAACACTATGCAACAACATTGGTCCGCAAATCTCAACTGGTTTTCTTAATTAAAAATGCTTTTAAAAACTAATTTAAATGATAAATTCGATCATGGCTGTCAAAGAGCAGTAAATAACATTGGATCCAAACGCCATAAACTAGTTAAGTCATAACTTTGATATTAAACAAATATTGAAACAGCTCAAATTTAACGCTAAACAACTTTATAGCAATAATTTATCAGTTTTTCTTACACAATAAATCGCTATTTTCATTCTGCAGCGACCACTTTCCGTTATTTGATTCAGCATAAATTTTACAGTTGCTGGAAAGAACAAAAGTTGTGGAGGCGATCTGCGTAACGTAAATGTTTTTGAGCCAAAAGTGATACGTAACGTTTGTTCAAGCATAAATTTGACAGTTGCTGAACAGAACAAGAAGAGCGGCTGCTATTTGCGTAACGTAATGTTTTTGAGCCGAAAGTGATACGATACGTATTCTTCAAGCATAAATTTGACAGTTACTAGAAAGAACAAGAAAAGCGGCTGCCATTTACATAACGTAAATGTTTTCGAACCGAAAGTGAATGTAACGCCATTTTGGGCATGATGTTGCCGTTTATTTTACTATCCCAAAATTAACGTCTATTTAGGCTTTTTCAAACCAAAGATTGAACCAGTTCTAAAACGATCACCATAAATGCTTTGCGGAATGTTTCGCTGAATAAATTGCCGTTGCTACCTAAAATGCATTATCTGGCAACCCTATTAGAAAAAACTAGACTGCAGCCAATTTAAATTTATATATTTAATCATAGCTTCTATCCAGTTTTAAAATATATATATATAAAAATACAGATTATGAAATATATATGTTTATTACTAACGATTTATATGGTAATTTATACTGCTAGTTTATATTTGGTATATTTTGGAACTCGTTTCCGACGTCGAGTGTAATTTTCTACTATTTTATATACGTTTTTGATTCATATTTTTATGGACACTTTCACACATTTCTTGCACATGTTTTAGCCAGTTTGTGAGACCAAGGCATAAAAAATCAGTTCGATTTGTTATTAATTCAGCTAAGCCTATCGATGGGTTGGTGCGTTGCCCCAATGATGACGCCCATTTGGATAGATTTGTGGTCGATATCATTATGGACTTCCCGCCTAGCTTGCAGTATCAGCAGAAAAACATGTCATGTCATTTGTTGCGGACTTACTTACTGAATTTGCCGGAGGCTACATATTTGGTACACATTCCATGCTAAAACTAAACTAAACAAAACTAAGCTAAACGCATACAAATCTTAAAAAAAAATAACAAGTAAAAAAACATAGTACAAGCTGGTCATTGGACAGGGGATGACGGGGTGAAGGATTCAAGGATTGAAGGGGAGGGGACAATTTTGATACTGATACACTAAAACTAACGATTTAATTTATAGTATAGTTTCTCCAGAACGCGGCATATACTCTGATGGGCTGCCAGCATTGCAAATGCGGCGGATATCACATAATTGAGGCGATAGATTGCCGCCTGAGTATAGAGGAGGACTGTGCCGGCGCACAGATACAATAATATTGACATGATCCAATAACTGCGCCTGGAAAAATGAACAAATAAGGATCCCTTTTAATCAGCTCATCAATTTATCAACTAGGTCAGCTTATACTTACATTTTTTGAGGGGCACGAACTTGTAGAAGGAGACTAAGGGAGCCCAGGACAACAATACTCGTATATAAAGAAGGATCAGGAAGATCAATACCATGACTGGAAAGAAATGTTCTTAATGAATGCCCATAGACAGTTCTTATGATAACCTACCGGCGACTGCGCAGCCAGGCCAAACTGGAAGGAGCACTAAGGAGGAGCAGTACCAGAAGCATTAACAGCAACGTTATGTGGAAGGGGAAGTTTTGCAGACCCACACAGGACTCTTTTTCAATATCAATGTCCCTGTCCTTGTGTGGCTTCTGTCCGTCTGTTGGTTGCGGTTCGCTGCTGCTGTGGATCAGGGGCTGCTCATTATCCATTGGATTAACAGTGGACTGCTCTGTTTCCGTTTCAGGCACATTTTCCGTTTGACTTGGACCTGTGCCACTGGCAAGATGCACCAAATTGGCCGCCTTCTGCCACAAATAATCTTCGAGATAATCCTTATAGGCATTGGAGAGCATCAAAAAGTAAAAGACAAAGGCCAACAATAACGCCAAGCCGCTGCAGGCACTCAACGCAACGCCAATTGTAAGTATACCGAACGTGATTGGCAGATGCGTCATTATGGATAACATAATGTTGGAGCTGGACGGCGAGAGTCGGGTCAAACGCAAAGCCAAGCGATAAAACGCATTTCCATACAGTGCCAGAACCAGCCAAACAGCCAACGCCGCCAATATTGACAGCCCGATGGCCGTGCAATGTATTATTATCGATATGGTGATGCTGTAGTCTAGGGGTTCCGGAGTCGGAAAGATCATCGTATTAAGTATCAACTTCTTAAGCAAACGACAGCCTGTAAAAAAAGAAGAAAATATACTGTTAGACATGGATTGGATAGGAGCAGCATCACGGGTAACTCACCTGTGACAATGTAGAGCGATGTATATTGCAGATAACCAATGTAGGGCTTGAGGCTCTTGAAGCTTCCCACGATCTGAAACTTGTCCAATTGATTCCTCAGCACAACCAATAGAACACAAACCAGATGAGCCGGTAACCAACCATAGAATTCTAGAACAAGACGCGACAGGGCATCTGCATACGAGTACTCATAGCTATGGAAGAGATAGAGATAGAGAGCGAAACAGAAACGTAGAGGTACAGACAGAGAAAGCATGACTTAGACAAGGAAAGAATATGAGTTAAACAGAGAACGCATTAAACATTTCTCACGCAGGGAAAAGCCACAGAGAGCGCACTTACCTGATGCGATAGCGACAAATGGGATCCAGATACAGATCGAGCGTAACGGGATTCGGTGTGGTATTATAATGCTTGGGCATCAGTGTGGGCACGTTGACATACAGACCAGGTTTCTGATCCGGTGAGCTGCAATTAAGGGCAACCAATATACAATTTGTGACTTAATTCTCCAAGCAAAAAGTAAAATACAAAAAGAAAACCTTACGTCAATGTTTGGTAACGCTCAAACCCGGCTGCCCAGGGCACGCACAATCTGGCAGTGAGGCGATACTTGGGCTGGAGACAGTGCAGCGGCTCGATGTGTACGCGCAGGCTCTGGTATGGTTCCGTTAGTTCGGAAATGCGTAGACGGTAGTGAAGTGTGCCCTGAAGTGTCTCGTTGACGGCAACGCGGGGTCCAAAGGCATACCAGCGCGGCATGCGTATGTCCAGGACACGCTCCTTGGGATCATAAATGTCCAGATTGTAGCCAGTGCGCTCATTGCTTGGCGGCAGCCGGATCAACACATGCGTCCACTGCTCATAAGTTTTGCGTATATTGTGCAGGTCTAGTACCGAAATGGTGCGTGGATCGCTGCCAGTATTTGGCAGACGCTGGACGAAGTGCGTCAGCGGTGTACCCTTCTCGCTGTCAATAAACAGTTATAAGTTTGTGTCTTGGTACATGTAAGAAAGCTCACCAGAATAATTGTCCAGATTCATTCTGTGTCTGCGCCTCACAGCCGAACAGCCAGTTCTCCTCGCCATCGACGTTGAGTGCCTCAACAGCAAGTTTCTGGAAAGGATAAGAATAGCGTATTACTAGATGCGTCCAGATGGATATCTTATGACGGTACCTTATAGCGCTCCTGACGCTGTATGCCGATCAGCTCATAATAATAAGCTTTCAGGCCATTGGCAAAGAATTTGTTAATAACAAGGTGGCGCTCCTCGTGCCACTTGGAGTGGGATTTGAAGTCTACCGAGCTTTGCCCGCGTGTCCTGGGCCTCTGTAATAGTAAGAGGATAGAATGAACTTGCTGAGCCACTGAATCATTGCTGGCTGACTTCTTTCTTACCACAAAATGTGCCACTGCCGATTGCATATTGCGCTGTTTGTTGCTGCCAAAGATGATGGTGCCATCTTCGCGTCTCTGGGTAATACTGAATAGAAAACGATTGATAACTTGCATGAACTGTAAACACCACACGGCTGACAAATGATCACAGCTAAGGTTAACACGAGGTATGGATGAGGTCTGCGAATATACAAGAGAGACCAAAAGTTACGCAAAGTAAAAAGCGATTTGTTTTTCTTTTACCATTGCGTGGAGGTCATTGAACTGCGAGGTCGTATGTCCGGCAGTTACCAGGAGATCGCGATTGCCGCCACCCGTTGAGATGAGCAGAACGTTGTCCAGTTTGGCGGATAGATCTTGACTAGCCATCTGTTCCTCACTGGGCGGCTTTTGGTATAAGCTCTGGCACACATTCGTTTTGGTCGTTGGCTGCGTTGCGGTTCGCGTGCGACTGAGAAGCAGATGCGTATCCACATAGAATTGACCTAAATGTGCGTCCAAATTGAGCACAGGTTGATCGAGGGGCGTCGATATGCTAATAATAGAATTGATGTATTGACCAATTTCAGGATCCGTTAGCACCGACTGCGCCAGCTTGCCGCCCATTGAGTGACCAATCAGAACAATGGGACTGGGTTGATTGTACAGTGAGACTATTGTACGTATAGAGTGCTTAAGGAACGACTGTTGATGGTACATGTAGCCACCATAGAGCGCCGACAGTTCCTCGTCAAAGTCAATGGTGTAGTAGTCTAAATGTATGCCAGATTCTTGATGTTCTCGTGCCTTTCGTAACGCCACAGAAGCCAGCGACCGTACTTGCTTATAAGAACCCGCATTGCCTGGTACAAAGATGACCGGCGCACCGTTCATGCGCTTATCCATCGGCCGGCGTACGCCTTCGTAGTAATAATAGAGTCCATAGTTTGGAAACTGGTCGTTTGCACTAAATTTAACACGCTATCAACAAGTGACAAATCAATTTATTATTATTATTAAAAGCAGCACAAACAAAAGGTAAATAAACTTACCGAAAACATTGGTTCGCCAAACATGTATGTCATTCGACAGGCATTAGGCTCTACCTCGACATGGAGATAAACTATGCCATAAAAGAAACTACATATTGAAGCAATTACTAAAAGAACTGCACAGTTTCTAAATACTATCATTTGAAAAAAACTAATAAAATTTTGATTATCTATAAACGGATTTCCTTCACTGTTACTAAGCTCGCAGAGGGCTGCCAGATATTTAAAATGTTCTTGTTGATGAACATTGGGCACTAGCGCTGGCCGCGTATCGCGTATGTTTTTGTCTGTGTCACGAGTACGCACAAGCGTTAACAGCTGTTTGGGTAATTTTATCAATTAAAATTTAAAAACATTTATTGCTATGAAAATAAGAGCTGAAAATTTTTGTATAATTTCTAATTCTATTGTTACAACATCTCTATTACTGTCAGAAAGGAATATTAGATGACAGTTATATCGATACCGATATATTCGAGAGGTAAATTCAAAGAATGTAACAACATAAATTGGCAAATAATCAAAGTTAATGCATACATTTCCTAATTAAAATAACATTTAATCGAAATATTAATACCTTGGAGTGAAATAAATTACAATCGATGTCGATAGTGCGTTGTTATAACTATCGACATCAATAGGGCGGTCAATTCATAGATACAGAAGCGCTCACGACACTGTTACAAATATCAATTCAGATACACACACACACACACACGCACTGCTAAAAGCATTCCAATCGAATACCTTTTTGATCTTAAGGTAGATGTGTGTATTGATCATTATTGTTGTTTGCTGGCATATCTCGTTGTGGTAGTCCATCACTCAGTTAATGAACGCACTCGCACTCGCGCTCTTGTGCTCTGCCTTGCCCGTCACCCGTCAACGTACCCGCCCCCGCATCAACAAACAATGCTTCGTAACGTGTTTACGTTTCTCTAAGCCAAGAGTGTGTGTGTGTGTTTGTATATATATATATGTTTGTGTGTGCGCGCGCTTAATTCGCGCATTGTATCTAGCTAACTGGCTAACTGGCTGGCTGACTAGCCTGTGGACCTGGCTGGGGAAAAAGACAGGAGAAAAAAAGACAGTTATGCCCTGCTGCGTCGCGCCAATAACAAAAACAAAAACAAGCTACATAGCTGATGCCGTCTCGTTGTCGTTGTCGTTGACGTCGTCGTTTTCTTTCTCTCTCTGCCTCTCTCACTCACTCTCTTGCATCTGTCGATCGCTGTGTGTTGTCTTCTGGATCGTTGTTAGTGTATGTCGTGGTGTCGCTTATTGTTGTTGCTGTTGGCTGCTGCTGCTGCTGCTGTTGTTGTTACGCGCTGTGACTGACTTGTTCAATGATTTAGTAAAATATTCATAGCTCATTCCAAAACTTGTTCTTGTGCCTTGTGCAAATACAAAAATAACGCGCTACGAAATACAATTTCTATGTATCTATCAAATATATACATAAAGTATAAATATATATTTGTAATGTTTTTAATGTGTAGTTGTTATTAACAATTGTTCTTCTGTGTTGTGTTGCATTGTTTTTTTGTTCTCTTTATTTATATTGTTATTTGTTGTAATTATACACACAAACAAACGCATTGAGAGCTGCGATAGCAGCAGCATCAAACGTCGGCGCGCCTCCTGCTGATCCTTCTTATACACTTGTGTGCCACCCCTTTACCCCCCACCCCCATCACCTGCTTCCGCCTTTATTATCACATGTAACGATATTAACAACCAAGATTTGAATAACAAAAATATAAGATAATAAAAACATCACAATGGAGGTCTGGCGATCGCTGACAGTTGCAGCATTCCTTGCATTGGGATTCGTTTGCTTCTATGGCATGGTCGAATCCTGCAATGAAGTCGTCTGCGCATCGATAGTATCTAAGTGCATGTTGACCCAAAGCTGTAAATGCGAGCTTAAGAATTGCTCCTGCTGCAAAGAGTGTCTCAAGTGCCTGGGCAAAAGGTATTATGAGGAGTGCTGTAGTTGTGTGGGTAAGTATATACAAATATACATGTATTTAGATTTGTGTGCCTGTGTGTGTGTGTGTGTGTGTGCGGATGATGTGATGTTTGACATTATCAATATTCATTATTGCGCTTTCGCAGTTGCCTTGTTTTTGTTGTTTTCATAATACATGTGTACAGATCTGTGTTTGTGTGTGTGTTTCCGATGTGTAGTCATAGTTATCGATTGTTAAGCCACCGTTTGAAACACGATTGCAACCATGCAAAATAGTTAATCCTTAACCCCTGTGCTGTGTCAAGTGGCTGTGTTATTTATGAATACGATCGTTATGTGTTCTTGCAGAACTATGTCCGAAGCCCAACGATACACGGAACTCTTTGTCCAAGAAATCCCATGTTGAGGATTTTGATGGTGTGCCAGAGCTGTTCAATGTACTAGCTACAGCTGAGGATAATGATAGTGATTTCTGGGATGTGTTCACATTTCAAGTAGATTGGGCAAGAGGTAGACCCAAACTGGATAAGGATGAAAAATACTATCTGAGTAAGTAATAATTGTGTTTAATCGTTAAACTAAGCTTAACTTTCCATGTCTTGACTGTGATAGAAAACAACGATAAGAATCTAGAGGAGGCACATGAGGATCGTGACAATATGTTAACAGTTAATTGCACAGTTATATATTGGGACTACTGTGTATCACTAAATAAGTGTCGTCAAAGTTGTCAAACAACAGGTGCTAGCAGTTACAGGTGCGTGAAATCTTAAAAAAAGTTATTCAATCTATAAATTTGAAATAAAATATTGCATTGTATTTAAATTTAGATGGTTCCACGATGGTTGCTGTGAGTGCGTGGGATCTACGTGCATTAATTATGGTGTCAATGAGAGTCGCTGTCGACATTGTCCTGAATCGAAAGATTCGGGCGATGATTTCGACGATGATATTGATGAAGAGATGCAAGATTTTGGCGATAGCATGGGCCCGTTCGATGGCTCAGTAAATAGTAATTATTGATAACAGCGAACAAATGCCATTTAATGAACAAAACAAAACAAGAACAAAAAGAAACAAACATTTAACAAATTAGTTATTCAATTCAGTGACATTATTATTGTGTAGTACGAAGTAATTTTGTATAGCATTATTTTTATTATTATTTTTTTTATAATAAATAATAGGCCCTTTTGATTGTTTTACATTTTGAGCAGACCAAGGTATTTTTTTAGAATTGAAAATAAAGAGTATATATAAAATGAATTTATGTTTTACTAACGATTTTAAATGCGGCTCACATAAGGGTTAACAGTTTGGTCTTAGATTTGAATTCTAGACTTAAGTATCGATACATTAAGTTGGTATTTAAGTTTTAAACTAAAACCGATCTCAAAATAGTAATAGTATTCAACAATATTATATTTAGTTAAAATCCAAAAAGAGAGTACATAGGAAGTGCTAAACTCTTAACTTTCGTTTAAAAAAATTTATATATAATAATGTGCTTTTCAACATGACAAATGTATAAAAAAAATTAAAAGTTTGCTCTCAGCCTAAACAACAACATCAAACAGCTGATTGAGCGCTGCTGTCAGGCCATCCGTTTTGCGACGGGGTGGCAACTCTAATGCATGTAATTTCAAGCGAACAACACCAAGTTACGTATTAAAACCGGCGGCCACAAATCGGAAATAAAAAGTGGCTGGAAATTATGTTCAAGGGCTTGCGACATGTAAGGAATGTGCTGCAACGTGGACCCTACAAACTGGCACGCTGTCATGCCTACGTGACGCACATGGGCAGTTCGAATGGCGCTGCAGCTGATGGTTTGGCGGCGGTGCCGGCTGCTCAAAGGCGGCAGTTACTTTGGCCTGTTGAGCAGCAGCTAAGTTGGCGACAGGTATGTAGTCCACATCGGTTGAAGCTACTCACTCCTCCACATGTCACTTCTCATTTAATTAGATGCAAATGTTGCGGTCCGAGTATAAGGCAATTGTTGGCGTTATAGCGCGTTCGCTGCAGTTGACGCCGCGCGAGGTACAACAGATGCATACGCGTTTCTTTTGCTCCCGTAAGAGCGACACAGGGAAGCAGAGTAGTAAGGATTCCACGGAAAGCAAATCTGACAAACCATCCAAGCCCGAAGCAGGCAGCGAATCGAAGCCAGACAGTAGCCAATCACCACACGAGTCCAGCGCTAGTTCTAACACTACTCCAAGCTCCACTCCCAGTTCCGGCTCCAACGATGAGTCCTCTAATCAAAACAACAACAAAAACAACGAAAACGATGAGAAAATGCGCTCAGTGTTAACAAAAGCGGTGCTTTGGCTATTTACCATCTACATGTTTGTTGCCTTCATTTCTTTGCTTATAACGCCACGTTCGGAGCGACCCGAGGGTTCTACACGCTACGTATCGTGGAATGAGTTCGTGCATCATATGCTGGCCGTGGGGGAGGTGAAAGAGTTGATTATACGACCCGACATGGAAATGGTAACCATCATATTGCATGACGGCGCTGTCATAAAGGGACGCAAGGTTACATCATCAATATTCCATATGGCTGTTGCAGATGCCAACAAATTTGAAGAGAAATTGCGCATGGTGGAGAAACGCTTGGGCATCACAGATGGCGTACCAGTTACCTACGACCGTCAAACGGACACCACTGGTCGCATCCTAATGCTGTTGCTCTTCTGTGCCCTACTCATGTCCATAGCCACGCGTATGAAGAGCATGAAGAGCCCACTCAGCATGGATTCATTTGTTAGTACCTTTCGTGTGTGTTTATGACTAATCCTCCTATTAATGTACTTTTCCCCGGGGCTATGTAGAACCAAATGGGTAGAGCAAAATTCACACTTGTGGATCCATTTGATGGGGGACGCGGTGTGCTATTTCGTGATGTGGCCGGCCTCAGCGAGGCCAAGCAAGAGGTTAAAGAGTTCGTTGACTATCTGAAGACACCGGAAAAGTATCAGCGCCTGGGCGCTAAAGTACCACGTGGCGCCATTCTATTGGGCCCACCCGGCTGCGGCAAAACGCTGCTCGCTAAGGCTGTCGCTACTGAGGCACAGGTGCCTTTCCTTAGTATGAATGGATCCGAGTTCATTGAAATGATTGGCGGACTTGGTGCCGCACGCGTCCGTGATCTGTTTAAGGAAGGCAAGAAACGTGCACCCTGTATTATTTATATAGACGAAATCGATGCTATTGGACGCCAGCGTTCAGGTACCGAGAGCATGGGCCAGGGCAGCTCCGGCGAGTCAGAGCAAACGCTTAACCAGCTGCTCGTCGAAATGGATGGCATGGCCACCAAAGAAGGTGTCCTAATGTTGGCAAGCACAAATCGTGCCGATATCCTAGATAAGGTACGAGTTTTCATAGTGATCCCAATCCACTGTTACCAGCATTCTCATTGTATCCTTGTAGGCACTACTTCGACCTGGTCGCTTTGATCGTCACATTCTTATTGACTTGCCGACACTGCAAGAACGCAAAGAGATATTCGAGAAGCATTTGTCCACAGTAAAACTGGAGGAGGAGCCCACCACCTATTCACAGCGCTTGGCTCGCCTAACGCCGGGCTTCTCCGGCGCCGATATTGCCAACGTCTGCAACGAGGCAGCGTTGCATGCAGCTCGCCACGTACAGAAGAAGGTCACCACCAAGAATCTGGAGTATGCCGTCGAACGTTTAGTGGGTGCGTAGTGTATCTCGCGTCAATCATGTACTCCTGTTCTATATTTTATATGCTTGCGTCTTTTAGGCGGCACCGAGAAACGCTCCCATGCGCTTTCACTAACTGAACGCAAGGTGATAGCCTATCATGAGTCAGGACATGCTCTGGTCGGTTGGATGTTGCCCAATTCGGACATATTGCTCAAGGTGACCATTGTACCACGCACAAGCTTAGCGTTGGGCTTTGCCCAGTACACGCCAAGCGAACAGCATCTGTATTCAAAGGAGGAGCTATTCGACAAGATGTGCATGGCTCTAGGTGGACGTGCAGCTGAAAATTTGGTCTTTAACCGTATAACGACTGGTGCTCAAAACGATCTCGAGAAGGTCACCAAAATTGCCTATTCACAGATAAAGAAATTTGGCATGAATGAAAAGCTCGGACCCATCTATGTGCGAGATGCAAACGAAATGGAAGGCGGTGCCGGGGGTGGCAGCAAACCCTTTTCCAAGGCCATGGAAAGCATAATTGATAACGAGGCACGCATCATAGTATCCGATGCCTATAAGACGACCGAAGATATACTCAACAAGCATCGCGACAAGCTGGAGAAGGCATGTTCCATAAACATATAAATATCTCAATCCTTTTCTAACTTGAACTATATTCCATAGCTGGCTGAGGCATTGCTGGATAAGGAGACCCTAGATTATGATGAGGTGGTTAGCCTTATTGGGCCACCACCGTTTGATACAGCCAGACGTCAGGTGGAATCTGTTGAGTTTGAGCAATCCCTAAAGAACCTTAGCAACGATGAGTCCAAACCTTAAAACATAACCAAAATGAGGCCTTAGCACCTATTTCCCAACCCTTCCACATTTTTCCTCCCAGCCAACTCTTTTTCCTCTACTCTGATTATACATATAGCCGGTTCATGTTCAATAAATGTAAATAAAGTTGTTTACCTTTTTAATTGATTCTAACATTGTTCAGACTACTATAGAAATATATGATAGTCTTTAGCCTTCAATTTCAATCTGTTATTGGTACGCCGTCTGGCTAGTAGGCCAATAAACCCAATCTCTAAGATAATGTCGCTTACTCACCCATATATCGTCATATGTCAAACACAATGCGTAGTTATGTATAAAAGCGGTTGCAACTGCTAATAGATCTAGAATTTATTGTATAGTCTACGCTCATATATCTGTCTCTCTCTATATATATATCTTCCATACTCTTGACACCTTTTGTACTATTGGACACCTACTTTAGTCGCTTTATTTAACATGTAGTTCGTCAGCACGTTTAAGCGATTAAGGCTAAAGCACCCTACGTAGATTAGACTCGGCTATATAGCTATAGATTCTCTGCGTTATCCAGTTGGATGATGAGCAGTTAATCATCCTATTAAAATTTAACAGCCACTTTAACTAGCAGTTAACTATTTGACAGAGTCGCAATAAAGTAAATAGAACGCATTCGCTTATATATGTCTTTACTTAACTAGTTAACATACAGTTATTGTTACTATAATTTAACTACAACTTTAACTACTAGTTAAATTACATATTTGCCACCAGCAAAGGGCCTCTTAAACTTTATTTTAACTGCCATAATACTGATTTTGTTGACTTAGGTTTACTTTATGCGCATAACGCTAACTATCTCTGTTCCATTTAATCAACTGGGATTCCAGATGAGTGCAATTAGCTCTACGTACCGATAGGCCTGATTAAGCTTTATATAGTGGATCCATAACTTAGTGCTTACTCCTCGTGTAAGGCTAACATGGCGTATAAGTGTTTTAAGTTCAACAAAAACGAGTCTTACAACTTTTAGTGCATATAACGACTAAGAGATACCCTTTCAAAAGGAATTTCATACACGGTTATAAGAAATATCTCTTTGATTTAGGTATTAAAAGAGCCCAAAAAAGAACTGGATAACTCTTAGTTTCAACTGGAATATATTTAGTATCCAAAGTATCTTAAGAATCCAAAAGTATCTTTTGTATGCATATAAGATATATGTCTTTAGGATTTGTTAGGATAGCTCCTAATATCATTTTGTAAATAGTATCTTAAGAATCCAAAAGTATCTTTTATATTATATAGAGTATCTTTCGAGTGTGGGGTATACACACACATGAATGATTGGGAAGGAAAACTAGTTTCAGAGTTTAAGCAAAACACGTTACTCTTAGTACGAATATAATTAAAATTTCATAGATTCAGTGTCAGAGGCGTAGGCGGAGGGGGAAGCAGGACCAAACCAGAGTGAAAGGAGTTGGGCTTGAATATACCTAAATGCCAAAGTTGTTGATGAAGACTTGGATACAATTCCCGTGTATCTTTTAACTTGTGTATGGAAAGAGGGTGGGACGACGCCCTTGTGTATTGATAATGACCCATCGGGGCTCGTGTTGGATATAATAATAATCATCATCTGAACTGTTAATGCAATTGTGTGTTAATTAAAGCAAACCCTGGCACACACTCACAATCATATTTATGTTGAGATAGACACCGGGTACTGGGACACTTGTCCGGAGTGTGTCCTAGGTTCGATTCGATGGGTCATAAAAAGTGGCATAAAAACGCATCGCACGCAGTTTTCAATCGTTAGTTGTGAATAACGAGTACAAAGCAATCGGTGAATATGTTTCGTGGATGCTCGAATAGTTTCGAATGGATCACCATAGCAGTCGGACTTATGGTAATCAGCATCGGTGGTGCCGGCGCCACAGACTCCTTGCGTGAGTGTTCAGTTACTCCATACCATATCATCCATTGAGCAAGTGCATCATTTCGTTTAGCGACACCTCTGCAGCGCTGCCGTGTGGACGACCACGCCTGCTTTCCCAGCCAGGCCAAGGCCTATTTGCGTGCCTTTAAATACGGCATCCCGGCGAGAAATATACCCAGCATTGAGCCCCTCCAGCTGGGCACACTGCGCATCATTAGCGGTGGCGGCCACAGCAGCTCCATGCAGTTCAACCTGGTTCTAACGAACACCACGCTGCACAACTTTGCTGACTCAGTGGAGCTGAAGAGCTTAAAGGGTTTCTCCAAGGATCTAACGAAGCCTCTAAAGCTGATTTGGGTTCTAAGCTCGCCCGCACTCGAACTGCGCTCGAACTATGATGTCAATGGCAAGATCCTCATCCTACCCATCATAAGCAAGGGCAGCGTTGTCATCAACCTGAACCAGGTCCAGACCAAGTCCCGCATTAGTGCTGAGCCAGAGAAGCGAGAGGATGGACGCACCTATCTCAAGATTACAGACTACAAATCGGTCGCCAAAATAGGATCGTAAGTACACAAGATATATAGAAATTTGAGCTAGATCTATAGATCATCCATAGATGACACATCCCTAAACCTAATCTTGAGTATCGTATTTAATATCTATCTTTATCCACCTTCGATTTCTTTCTTTACCTTTCAGCGGACATTTCAATATGTCCAATCTCTTTGAGGATAATGTGGAACTGCATGAGAGCACCTTGAAGGTGTTGAACGATGAGTGGACAGCTCTCTCTGTGGATATACAGCCCAAGATAATGGAGGCCTGTGATCGCGTCTTCAGGCTGACACTCCAGAAGTTCTGGGATACGATACCATATAATGAGCTATTCGAAACTGTTTGAGTCTAGTGTTAATATAAAGCTTTTTAACCTGAGTTTCTGATAAATCAGAAAAAGGAACAGATATTATTATAATATGTATATCGTTTATTGGTAAAAGTTTCAGGCATGAATGTATATATATATAGTATTCCAAATAGATCTGGAATGATCTTAATTGATCTTAATCCGATCGTACTATAGCTGGAATGAGCTTTAGCTGGGGGCTAAACGTTAACACGAACTGATTAGAAAGTATAATTGGCAAAGTTGTCGCTGATCTTTTTTTTTATATGATATTTGATAATTATTGGAACCTGACCCAGAGTCTAGCTATGGGACTCTGAGTTGGACTCAGCTAACTGAGCTTCCCAGATTCGTATAAAACCCGGCTCTATGCCCAGTTCCGATTAGTTGTTGTTTACGAGGCAGTTGATAAAAATGATTGTTGGAAGCATCTGGATCGTTGGGATTGTCGTAGGCCTCATAGGTGCCGGCGCTTTAGTAGACTTACGTGAGTGCTAGAGTGTAGCCTGATCCATTTGAGCCAGTGCATCTTTTCCTTTAGCTAAACCACTGAAACGTTGTCGTTTCGGCGATGAGGCCTGCTATGCGAGCCAGGCCCAGATCTATCTGCGCACCTTCAGCCAAGGCATCCCGGAGAGGAATATACCCAGCTTTGAGCCGCTGTACCTGGGCACACTGAGCATTATCAGTAGCTCTATGAATTTCAGCCTCATCCTGACGAACACCACATTGCACAATTTCGGGGACGGGGTGGTGGTAAAGAGCCTGAAAGGTTTCTCCAAGGATCTAACGAAGCCCATAAAACTGGTCATCGTATTAAACTCACCCGGACTCGAACTGCGCGCAAACTATGATGTCAATGGCAAGATACTCATCCTGCCCATCGTTAGCAAGGGCACCACTGTCATCAACCTGAACCAAGTCCAGGCCAAGTCTCGCATCATTGCTGAGCCCGAGAAGCGACCGGATGGACACACCTATCTGAAGATCAAAGACTACAAAACGATTGCCAAAGTTGCCTCGTAAGTGAATGATATTACTTCCTATAAAACTGATTCGATATTTCTCTCTTTCAGCGGAAATTTCAATATGTCCAATCTCTTCGATGATAATGTGGAACTGCGTCAGAGCACACTGAAGGTGCTCAACGATGACTGGGCAGCTCTCTCTGTGGATATACATCCCAAGATTATGGAGGCCTCCGATCGCGCCTTCAGGATAGTCATACAAAAGTTCTGGGATAGCATGCCATATGATGACCTATTCGAAATCGAATGAGTCTAAAGTTCATTTAGGAATCTCTGGATTGACTGTGATTATTTTCGTTGGAAGTGTTTTAACTGATTTGAGTTATTGCCAAAGGCTTAAAGAATACCTGTTTTCTTTTTGTTTTGCTTTTTTTTTTTTTAAGGTATATTCCCCTTTTTAACCTTTTTCTGTTAATTAATATAAAAATATATATAAAGCTTTATCTATGTATTTATATTAATATTAGTATCTCTTTTTCAACCAACTCTTCTCACCATTGGTGTGCGGAGCAGTACTATTCCTAGGCTATTGGCCAGACGGCTGTGTAGCTCGAGCCTAGAATTATATTCGGCTTGAGTAGAGCATTTTATTTCTGATATATGGTAATCATTCTATCATCCTTATCATCATTCTATCATCATTCTGTCATCATTCTATCATCATTTTATCATCATTCTATCATCATTCTATCATGATTCTATCATCATTCTATCATCATTCTATCATCATTCTATCATGATTCTATCATCATTTTATCATCATTTTATCATCATTCTATCATCATTCTGTCATCATTCTATCATCATTCTATCATCATTCTGTCATCATTCCATCATCATTCCATCATCATTCCATCATCATTCTGTCATCATTCCATCATCATTCTATCACCATTCTATCATCATTCTATCATCATTCTATCATCCCTATCATCATTCTATCATCATTCTATCACCATTCTATCATCATTATATAATCATTCTATCATCATTCTATCACCCTTTTTTCATCATTCTATCATCATTCTATCGTCATTCTATCATCATTCTGTCATCATTCCATCATCATTTTATCATCATTCTATCATCCCTATCATCATTCCATCATTATTCTATCATCATTCTATCATCATTCTATCGTCATTCTGTCATCATTCTATCATCATTCTATCATCATTCTATCGTCATTCTATCATCATTCTGTCATCATTCTATCATCATTCTATCGTCATTCCATCATCATTCTATCGTCATTCTATCATCATTCCATCATCATTCTATCATCATTCTATCGTCATTCTATCATCATTCCATCATCATTCTGTCATCATTCTATCATCATTCTATCATCATTCTATCATCATTCCATCATCATTCTATCATCATTCTATCATCATTCTATCGTCATTCTATCATCATTCTATCATCATTCTATCATCATTCTATCGTCATTCTATCATCATTCCATCATCATTCTGTCATCATTCTATCATCATTCTATCATCATTCTATCATCATTCTATCATCATTCTATCATCATTCTATCATCATTCCATCATCATTCTATCATCATTCTATCATCATTCTATCGTCATTCTATCATCATTCTATCATCATTCTATCATCATTCTATCGTCATTCTATCATCATTCCATCATCATTCTGTCATCATTCTATCATCATTCTATCATCATTCTATCATCATTCTATCATCATTCTGTCATCATTCTATCATCATTCTATCATCATTCTATCATCATTGTATCATCATTCTATCATCAGTCTCGCAATTTGGAATTGGTAATAAAGTGTATGGCTTATTCAGAAAGTTGAACTAGACTTTCAGTAGAACTTCGGTCTGCTATAATTTTTTTTTAATTTATTTCTTATTTTTATAGCCAGTTGTTACTGTTAATAGTAACTTATACTATAGTGAAATTATAGATATTTAACTTAATATATATATATAGATAATATGTACAAACTCTCAGGAGCCTCCTTCTTCCCTTACTCCGGAATGCCGTCTCCGTCTCAGAAGTCTTCGTGCGAGTTGGTTCGGATGATGTGCGGGTTTTTCCAGCTAGACGGCTGATCGTGTCTGCGATTCTAGATATCTGGAGTTAATTTTCAATATCTTCAACATCCCTCGCAAAATTTGAGATTGGGCAGCACGTATTTTGTTGAGGTTCGACCTTGCTGGATACCCTATCTCCATATGGGTGCCAGCATGCCCTTATAGATGTTGGCCTTGTCCTTTGTTTCTAGGATTAACCTTTGTCTGAAGGCGACCAGCTACTTCTGTGATGTGGCGCTGAAAAGTCATCAGTTTGCCGTATAGTAAAATAAAGTGAAACTGACTGTTGACCTCCTATGCTAAATAGTTCAATTAGCGGGTCTGCTAGAGGTATATATATAGTAGTTAAGTTAAACTGTTACTACAAAACAGTTAACACGAATAGGACATCAATTAAGTATAATTATATTTTCAAGGAAGTTGTTAAGTTAAACGCGTGTAGTTCTAATAGTTAAAAGAAACTGATTACAAAGTCTAATAAGATTTCATTGAAGAATGAAAATATCATATAGATACTGATATATATATAATATATATATACAGTCGACCCTCGAGCTATGCAGATTGCCACTTTTGCTTCAGTTGTGTTCATAACCTTAACAAGGTGCAAGTTCTACTCTGCATTTTGATTTGTAAAGATCAAATTTATAAAAATTAATCAAATTATATATATACATGTCGTATTCTCGAAGATGTTTTAAAAGAGAGTGTAATAGATGAGGAGGTGCCGGAACCACAACATGGGAGTAGGTGTCACCATTTACTGAAAAATCAACCTGATCCTGATCCTGATCCCGATCCTGAACCTGAACCTGATGATTAACGATAATGCTGTGTCTCATTTTCAACAGATCTTAAAGCTCCGCCAGAAGCAACAGACTTTAGATAGACTTTGCTTAAAAATTTAGTACATATGAATTTTTATATTATTTTTTTAATTTTTACTTTTATCTAATTTTTTTATATTTCATTTAGTTTTTTTTTATTCTTCTTTTATTATTTTTATTTTTATTTTTTTTTGTATATATATTTTTTTTTATTTCTGTTTATTTATTTACTTTTTTTATTTTAATTTGTTATATAATATTTTTTTATTTATATATTTATTTTTTTAACATAAATTCTTATAATATAAAGTGATATATATTATTCTTTAAATCAATAATTTGTTTATGTTTTAAATGACTTTTTTTCGAAAAATGTAGAAAATAAATTATTTTATTGTATTTATTTTTTGCCCTGCAACGGATTAATTAATTTTACACAGAAACATATGGGAAAACGTTTTATATAGCGAACAAGTTTCTGGAACGCATTAAGTTCGTTATCCAAAGGTTCGACTGTATTAATATTCATATGGTTATTCACATATTCACTGATTTATCCATAAATCAAAGTTTTATGGCCGCAACTTTGTAACTTGGAACCTGCTCCGGACTCGGCCCAGATTCATATAAAAGCTTAGGTACAACATTGGCTCCGATTAGTTGTGGCTTAGGCAGCAGTTGGTAAACATGTATTCAAATCTAATCTCGAGGATCTGCATCCCTTTGCTGCTCGTTGGGATTGTCCTAGGCCAGACAGGAAACTTCCGTGAGTTAACAAAGTTAACACTCTTCCTGCTTAAGCCAAGTCAACTTTTTATTTATTGTAGCTGCTCCACTGAAACGCTGCCGTCTGGAGGATGAGGTCTGCCATGTGAACCAGGCGCAGACTTTTCTACGTTCCTTTAAAAATGGCATCCCGGAGAAGAACATACCCAGCCTTGAGCCGCTGCAGCTTGGCACAGTGCGCATCAATGACGGAGGGGGTCCGAGCAGCGCCGTACAGTTCAACCTGATCCTGACGAACACCATGCTCCACAACTTTGCCAATTCGTTGGTTATAAAGAGCTTTAAGGGCTTCTCCAAGGATCTAACGAAGCCTCTGAAATTAATCTGCACCTTCAGCTCACCCGGCTACGAGTTACGCGCAAAATACGATGTTAATGGCAAGATCCTAATCCTGCCCCTAGTAAGCAAGGGCGATGCGGTCATCAAACTGAGTCAACTCCAGGGCAAGACCTTCATCAGTGTTGAAGCCGATAAGCGAGCGGATGGACGCACCTATCTGAAGATCACGGACTGCAAAACGATTGCTAAATTTGGCTCGTGAGTGGATCTGATCCTTAGATTGATCCGGAAGATATATAGTTTGACATGTTTCCTCACTTATGTTCCAGCGGGCATATAGATTTATCCGATCTCTTCAAGGATAACGAGGAAGTGCGCAAGAGCACACTGCAGGTCCTTAACGACGAGTGGCCAGCTGTCTCCAAGGATGCACTGCCCAAGATTCTGGAGGCCTGCGATCGGGTCATCAAAATGGCACTACAAAACTTCTGGAATAACATACCATACGATGAACTATTCGAACAATAAAGAGAGCAAGGACGAAGGACATCAACCTTAACATTAACCTGAATATCAAACTCCTTTTATATTCGATATGAAATTTTCATAATTTTTCATGCTAATTGGCAGATTCTTGAACCCAGAGGAAGAGACGCCATTTCTTGAATGGAATATATAATACCTAAGGAGTATATAATATACTCTTCTAAGTCAGCTCCTAAGCTGAGACCTACTTAATCTATATCCCAAAAGATCTAGAAGATAAATCTGCCTATCAAAGTTCAATGTCAAACCTAAGCTATAAATATTTCCTTTCCTCTTGGCTATTAAATCTTAATTACTTAATTACAAAATTAAATTGTAAATCATGTAATCTGTCTGTCTCATATACATATATATATATATATATATATATATAGATATATACATAACTATAAAAGAGGTTGGACCCGCTTCCAGCTGCCAAGTGCAGAATCTGTCACAAGTTGTGAATAGGTGAAAGGTAAAGGCAGAAGGAAGGACGAATTGATTTGTGTGTTTGTTCTACTTGTGTCTGGGTCTCCGGCGATTCCAGGAATTCATCGCAAGAACAAGAAAATAAACGAAGCCAATGAACTCTGAGACATCGTCATAACAGGGTGGCGCATAGTCGCGTCCTTTCTTGTCTTCTCTTGACAGTTTCCCGCACGTGCGATTTCTATTGATTTGCCTGTCACAACATTTTCTGCATTTTCCGAATGGAAACTCTCTCTCACTCCTGAACAGATGAGCGCAGAAGTGCACGAGAAGATGACATGAACAGATGACGTGATTCAGAAGAGGATGGGGCATGGTAAGGGTATCGATGGACTGAGTAGAAGTGAAGGTAACATTTACCAGGTGCGCATTTTGTGTTGAAGGAGGGAAAATATCGCGATTTGAGGCGGGATTCGAGTCATGTAACTCTTGTGACGTCTACTAGCTCTTTTAACCGGTGAGTGATGCATGCAATTGGAAAATGCTCAGATGTTTTATAAGAGATAGATAACAGATAACAGATTCGGAGTCTTTTAGAAAACGTAACTTCAGAGGATATGGGGTATAGATAGAAATCCTTCCTTCCACCCAATGCTTATTTAAAATTATATGCAGAACCCAAGCTGGGTAACTGGTCTTATGCTACTTAAACTCTATCTGAACTATGCACACGCTTACACACACACACATACACACACACACACACAGCCTACAAGCAAGTCTCTGTTTCTCCGAATTTTCTCGCGATGTCACTGCCAGCAGCGTAGCCCATTTTCATATTAAACTGATTCTTGGAAAACTTTTGTGCTTATTATCTGATCGTTGTAACATTTGAAGCAGTCTAAGAGTCTGCTTGTACACACATCGACTGATTAATGTGGTTACATATCATATTTATCGATTTGCGGGGAGACTTGAGATTAGCAGTAGACTCCTAAATATTAAATCTTCCGTCTTTACGCAGATCCAACTTTAGTTGTTCTTTTTATTCAAAAATTAATAAACGGCAACATAGATTCTTCTTGTCTTTTAAATCGTCTTAAGTCTCTAGTCTGTATTCCTTGGAGACCTACTAGAAACCATCTTCCTTTATATCTTTCTACATGCATTTTCTGACTATGCTTTTCACAATTCTGCTTCGCATTTTCATGCTGTTTCTTCTGAACTTTCCCTTCGTTCAAACAAACTTTCACTCTTCTACTTCTCTTTACCTTCGGTTATATCTACTACCCATCGAGTCACAGCCTGTTGCACAATTTGCCTCCTCGCTCCTCTATCTTGTGTCTTCTCCAATTGACAATACCGAGAACCGACAGTGGTCTGGTCCCTTTGTCTTGCCAATATATCCGGGACCCTACTCTCCTCCGTTGTCCGCCTACTACCGCCTCGAAAACCTTTACGAATCCCAATCCCTGCAAGAAATGTTGGATCAATTAAAGTCAAAATTATATTTTATAATACCCCTAGACTTTTTACTCTTTACCAGTTTTTAGTTTATAGTAATTCTTTTATAATTATAATAAATTTTTATCTTTTTATCGAATATAATCAGAATCAAATTTGATTTGCATACGAAATGTCTTTTATAGTCCTTGAGATCCCAGTGGACACACTGATATATCCTCTGGTATATCCTCCTGGCTTTTGATGCTGATCAATAATATATACCATGTGCTCTATAGAGTCCAAGATGTATCGTGCTGTCTTTTGCATACCAATATCCAAGCTCAATATCCCCCACCCTAGCCACTTTTCAATGGGTTAAGGGTTTAAAAAGAGCTAAGATCATCATGAAAGCCCATAAAGCTACACTAATCCTATCTGCTCGTAAGGTCAATCTATTTTGAAGAGGTTAGAAACTAGGCCTTAAGTAGTCTCTAACCTCAAAATGTGACCTTGCATCTCCAACTGAGAGGAAACCTTTCCAACGATGACAACCCACATACATAAAAATCTCTCGAAATCAAACAAAAATGAAAGTTCTTGGAGTTAAGCAAAGTTTTCAAACAGGTTTTTTTTTGTTTTTTCTCCTTCTTTTTTTCTTTCATTGATAACTTTAACGGTTTATTATTGTGTTTGGGGGGTGTTAAAGAGAGTTACAAATAGTTATGTGGTAGGTAAGTATTGTTGCAGTTGGGACTCCGTTCCGTAAACCTTTTAAAGTCACTTCATTGGATCTGCTGATATATAAAACGGGCACTGAAAAGAGAGAAAGCAGAGATTAGGTAAGATCCAAGATCTGGATTTTGGATGTGATCTTACCAATAATAGTTGTAGTGCTTGTATCCAGGATGTGCGTGCTCAATGTTTCAGAGAGGACAGAGGCTGTATGCTGCATCTCGAGGGAAAGATTGTGTTCAGGGTGTCCTGCAGACTGTTTAGCTATGTGTCCCCGTGCTGCGTTTGATCCTCCTCGGGGTGCTCCACAATTTTGCTTGCCAGCATTGAGCTGGGCTAAGGGATGCAGGGATTGCCATGAGAAGGAGAAAAGTTGGTAAGGATTGGTAGATTTACCTTTATTTTGAAGCGATACGTGGTGTCCTTATCGTTGTCTGGTGGACTCTCTGACTCGTCGGTTGTCTTGATGAAGGAGGAGTAGAAAGAGGAGAAGCTGGAGCCGTCCATATCATCGCTGCTTTCATTGCTATCGGCGTACTTCTGCTTGCAAATTGGAGTATTCGTTTTATAGCCAGTTGATGAAGATGGTGAAGTGCGGGGTAAATAATTAACCTTTTGATTAGTGGGATTGCTTGGATGATCCGACGTATAATCGCCGACCTCGCCTCTCACCGATGGTATCGGTGAGTCGGCGAGCTCCTTTTTTGATGTATCCGACGGTGCCACATTCGAGCCCGGCTCCGCCTTGACCGATGTCGTCTGAGACGAGGGTCTTTGAAGCTGGGCGGGCGTTATGGAGTGGAAGGCGCCTTGCGTTATCGTCGTCGTACACAGCGGCGCCACCATCACCTGTTTCGCCTGTGGACAATAAACATAGGATTAGGGATGAGGCAAACGAGCAGCATAGAAGCCTTTGCAATCATCTACCGTATAGACAGTCTTGTTGTAGCTGGCTGGGGTGCCAACGGATCGCTCCGACAGCTTCAGGGTGTTCGCGACGCCGGAGAAGGGCATCGGCTGGTACATCATTGCCGTGGCAGCGGCAGCCGCCGAATGCGTATAGAAGAGCGACGGATGCGGATACATGACCCCGGCCATATACTGCAGCGGCATTGCGGCTGCTGCGGCCGTTGCCTGCTGCGAGGTGCTTGGCTGGTCGCAGGGATTGTGCGGACGCTGGCTGATGGCATTGGAGACGTTGCCAGCGGTGGATGCCAGCGGTGCGGGAATATAGTAGAAGGCAGGGAAGAGGCTGTGCTGCGGCGAGAAGCTACCTTGGTGCGTGGTGTGCGGTGAGGTGGATGTGATGCCCACCGAAAACGGTGGCCACAGATTGACATTCTGGGTGCAGTTGAGGCTGCTCTGGACATACTGGCTGCTGCTATGGGACGGTGCTTTGGGCGTCTGGCACTTGGCGAGATTTTGTTGATGGTTGTCGGCCATGGGATTGTTGACACCGGCACCGGTCAGGGTGAGCTGCTGCTTGGGCTTGTTGGCATCGCTCTCCCAGGAGTGGGAGCCACCACGTTTTATGCCTTGCCCGTGTCCGGGCCCGCTATACTCAAGAATCTTCTCATTGGCGGACTTTTTGTTCTTCTCGCCGGTTCTTCCGCGGGATTCCCTGTGCTTCTTGAGCATAAACTTCTCCATTTCGTCGTTGTGCTTGTTGAGCAGGGATTCGGTCAGGGTGATAGTGACGGTGAGTGCTTTGTTGGCACCGCTGCAATTGTTGCCGCCCGTTGCCGAGTTGCCGCCAGCGGATGTGCCCGTATCGGCATTGCTGGTGTTGGTCACACTGCTCATGCGTATATTACTGCCAGTTGTGAAGTTGCCGGAGGAGCCGCTGCCGCCGCTACCCTCGAATCCCTGGACGGGACTGACTGTGCTGCGCGCATCCTCCCGTGCGCTGCTCACAGACGACGATTTCACCTTTGGCGGATCAACCTCCACGGGCACCGTGACAGGCTTGCTGTTAAAAAAACGCAGCAGTTTCTCGTTATAGTTTAGCTGATTGTAGCTGGGTGGCGTCTCAGTGGAACTCTTACTGTCATAGTAGTCATGATGGGGGGAGATCTCGCCCAGCATAACGCTATCACGCTCCGATACGGTCAGCTCGTTTTCTTGCGGTAGCTCCAGCTTAAGATCCGCCCTCGTCACCTCATCCATAAGCGTTTCCATGAAGCTTGCCAACGCCTGGCAGCGGCGCGAAACCTCCTGCTTCACCGTATCCGATGGACGCGACACTGACTCCGCTAGCAACTTAATAATATCCTCCTTAATTCTTGTATGCCTTTTCTGGGCGTCCTCCGATAGCTTCGGCTTAACAGTCGGCGCCATCTTAAACACATTGCACTGCTTCGGACCTGCAGGCGAACACAACTTGATCTTAAGTAAGAGTTCTGAGTGGATTTAAGGATAAACCCTAGGCCTTACCTTATGCCAAAGCACCCAGACTGAGAGATCTACCACCCCATCTACCCCAACATGCTAGGAGCGATTCTTACACTATTCTAACCAGGCATGAAAGGAGTATATAATCCTTCGGGGATATTCATGCATATAAGGGCTAGCCAGGATAATCTAAGTGTATTTCTTCTCATCTTGAAATCATTTGACTCTGGTAGAAAACACTACTCGGAGTTTCCTTCCTTTCTTAGCTTATATCCTTTGCAGTTACATTCTATTTAAGAGTCTTTATACTTTATGTAATTCAAACATCTGGAAAGTAAATCATTTATACTTATCTAAACGTCTATTAGAATGTCATAAGTCACAAGTTAAGTAAGCTACTAGAAGGGTGTTAGGTGACTCCCTGCTCGACTTCAAGGAAAGAACTCAAGCTGTCATCCTAGACATCATAAAAAGGATGAATTCATACACTCAGCATTGCTAGCTTAAGTATCTGATATGTATATATATATATATGCTGAATAAATAAATGGGTTGGCAGCAGCCAACTGTCAGTTGCAGAATCTGTCACAAGTTGTGAATAGGTGAAAGGTAAAGGCAGAAGGAAGGACGAATTGATTTGTGTGTTTGTTCTACTTGTGTCTGGGTCTCCGGCGATTCCAGGAATTCATCGCAAGAACAAGAAAATAAACGAAGCCAATGAACTCTGAGACATCGTCATAACAGGGTGGCGCATAGTCGCGTCCTTTCTTGTCTTCTCTTGACAGTTTCCCGCACGTGCGATTTCTATTGATTTGCCTGTCACAACATTTTCTGCATTTTCCGAATGGAAACTCTCTCTCACTCCTGAACAGATGAGTGCAGGAGGACACGAGCACAGAAGTGCAAGAGAAGATGACATGAACTGATGACGTGATTCAGAAGAGGATGGGGCATGGTAAGGGTATCGATGGACTGAGTAGAAGTGAAGGTAACATTTACCAGGTGCGCATTTTGTGTTGAAGGAGGAAAAATATCGCGATTTGAGGCGGGATTCGAGTCATGTAACTCTTGTGACGTCTACTAGCTCTTTTAACTGGTAAGTGATGCATTTTAATAGTATCAGATTTTAGGTATCAGATGTTTATACCAGATGGTATATATATTCTGACTGTTTTGGAGAACGTAACTTCAAAGGAATCTAAAGTACACCAAAAAATGTTCCTTTCTCTTTGAAGCTTTTTCTACATTTTTCAGTTTTTCTACCTACATTTTTTCCTACTTTTTATCCTCTAAGATTTATCATGCATTTTCTTAAGTTTCTTTCCCTTTTTCCTTGACTTAAACTCCAAGGGAAAGCAACCTTAGAGTTTACGTCTTACGTTATACGATCGAAATATTTATAGTTAGTTTTTGTGTTTAAGGGGACGATACGCAAAAAATAACTAGCTTTACTTCCCTTGTTTACTTGTTTGGGTCTACGGGTATTACTTCCGGAGTATAATACACCTATTGGACTTTATTTTACTAAAAGAAGACTAGAAAGATCATAGTCATATTTTTAGTTGCACCGCCTGAACTTACCCTGGAAGACGCGATGGTGTCCTACGACAAACTCCAGCTTGCGGGACCAAGGATTCACAAAGCTCGTCCACTCGCTCTCGAGGAGAACGTAGCAGCCGTTTTGGATGAGAAAGCGGTAAGGTTTGCTGCAGAAGGAGGCGCCGGCGGTTTGGCCCTTCTTCATGACCATCTCATAGGTTTCCTTAATGACAGTGAGATCCTCGTGGTGATAGAAATCCATTATGGAGCGACCAATCAGATCCTGTGGTAGATAGCCAAGAGCGCTAACTGAACCGCTATCCACGTGGGAAATGATGCCTGTGGCCGTATGGCGTATGGCAAATTTGGAACTCTTCGGCGAGAGAATCTCGTCGGGAACTATGGGATAAAATTGGGCAATGAGTGGAATCTAATGGTGGTTTATTTGGCGACCCACCCTTGTAGATGCTCTTGATGGGAGTTGCCGAGATGACAAGCAGCATATTGGTGCCATTGGATACTAAATAGTTATCGGGACGAGCCTCCTCTGGGGCCTCACGGAAGGTGAGTCCCAGGCGGAAGGGTTCATAGTTGACAGCACGTCCGATGACACCAAAGCTGCCGGACGTAAGACCACGATATTGTCGCAGCATCACACAGAAAGAGCTCCTAGCATCCTTGGGCATGCTGCCACGGGACTCCGCAATGGGTATCCCTGTGGTTATCTGGCTAGCAAAGGTCGCCCGATCCTTGGGATGAACGAAATCTATAAAGGAACGACCTAACCACATATCACGCGGAAATCCAAGCACATCCGTAATGCTTGGCGTCGTAAAGAGCACAATGCCATCGTGCATGGAAATGACACAGCAGAAGCTATCCTCCTTGATGCGATCATGTGCCAGCTGCTTGCCCGCTGTGCCTGTTGCTAGCGTCTCTATCTTTCCTGTTGCGGATTCATAGACCTTTTCCGTTTTGATGCCACCAGCTAGGGCGGGCGCAGAGCCGCCACCGGGTGTGGCAACGCTACCGTGAGCCAGTGTAGTCATGGATAGAGTCGTCGTCGTGGGCAAGGGTTGCGTCTGCTCCGTCTGTTTAGCCGCATCGCTCTTCTCCGACTTGATCTGTATCTGTATCTGATCTCCCAGTGTCTGTGCATCGCTTGGCGGTGGCTCGCAGAGTTGCTTTGCGTCCTGGTGGTGATCCTGGAGCTGCTCACAGCCCGTACTACTTGGCCTGGGTAGAAGCAGCTTCTCGTTGGTCTCCGTGGTGGACGTTGTGCATTTGGGCTTCTTCTTCTTACGCGACTTCTCCTTGTTACGCTTTATGATCATATCGCTACTGCTGGCCTGTGTCGAAGGCTTGCCGCCATAGCCGCTGCTCCCGGACGAGTGACTGCCACTCAGACGCGACTTTGAGCTTCCACTGAATATTCACAATTCAATATAATATTAACAGCAATCAATCAAACTGAATCAAACTCAATCGATCTCAATCAATCGAGGATCTTCGACCTACCTGCGCTGTGATTGACTGTTGCTGCAGCTATTCGAATAGGCCGAGTCTGATACCTTTGTATTGTGCGTGGACTCTGTGGATTCTCCCTCCATTTTGTATAGGTTCTTTATAACTGGGTTTTAGATATCTTTTATTCAGTTTTCCTCCTACTTACTTCAAAAGTATTCTATGATAAAAGAGTATAAGAATGTGTGGAGGATATAAGTTATAAGACTCTATGCGACAGGTCCAGGTCAAAGGCCGCTAGGATGGACTGGCTCCTCGGCCAGAAGAAGCTTTCTCTGGCAAGCAAAGTGAGGTAATACAACGTTATCTCCTGGGCACAG
Organism: Hirtodrosophila trivittata; assembly: GCA_035045065.1. Classification (NCBI taxonomy): domain Eukaryota; kingdom Metazoa; phylum Arthropoda; class Insecta; order Diptera; family Drosophilidae; genus Hirtodrosophila; species Hirtodrosophila trivittata. The sequence goes on along the minus strand of JAWNNK010001028.1, from coordinate 13,653,968 downwards.
TTGCCAGATCCTGCCAGATCGTCAGCCAAATCTTGGAGTAGTATCAAGAGCCTCTTCGATTCTACCCAAACACAGTTGCCAGAGGATTGGCTTGCCCTCCAAACAGCCTTTCTCTCAGAGACCTTTATAATCCTCCCGACCTACCCCAAGGTTAGTATATATACATAATCTTAATCTAATCCTATTTTTTATTTAGCTAAGATATATTACATATATGCATATGCTAAAACATATATATTTTCCAATCTGTACAAACCGAAAGACCTTCGCTCGGTTCAAGGTGTGCTCTAAAGCTTTGAAGTATCGAGAAAACTATTTATTTTAATAGAAGAATGCACAGAAGACTTGAAAGCTACTAATTATATATTATATATAACAGATAATTCTCTTCCCTGAAGAATCAAAATGATTCTGCTGATAAATCATAAACAACGGTCCGGTTCTACAATATAAATAAATTCAATGCTATCACGTTTGACACTCAAAAAATAAACGTGCAAAATTTCGGCAATTTAAACAGACATTTGGGTAAATGAACAGCCAAAGAGGGGAAGCAAATTGAAGGGGGAGGGAAGCCAAATTTTAAATCACGTGTGTCTACATATGACAGACGTCGTTATGTACAAACGTTAACCAACTGGCCAAGCGAACAAATGAAATAGAATACCAAAATAGCTTAAGGTTGGCCACTCAAAGGGAATGGGAGGTATTGGGAGTGGGGATTAATGGGAAAATGGGGGATAGGAAGGAGGGTGGATAAGGGGGAGGGAGGATAGGATGAATGGGGCATAGAGAGAATGAAGGATAGAGAGAATGGAGGGTAGGGAGAAGGGAGGATTGGGAAAAGGGAAGGTAGGAAGAAGGGTGAATAGACAGTAGAGTCTAGAGGGATAGGTAAAGGGATACGGAGGAGGCAGAACAGGGAGTATAGGGAGTATAGAATATAGGAAGTACAGGGAGTATACGGAGTATTATTATATAGTATAAGAGTATTATTATTAGTATTAGGAATTTAGGAAGAGGAATGAATAGGGAGTAGAAAGCATATGGACTATTTAGTATACGGAGTAGAGGGATAGGTAGTATAGGGATGAAGGGGTGGATTTTGTTAGATGTGTACAAAGTAGAGAGTTTAGAGTAGAGAGTGTGGAGTATAGGATGTATATGGAGTAGAGAATATTAGGAGTAGTGATAATAAGGCGTAAGGAATTTACAGAGTAGAGAGTATAGGGAGTCAATGGATAGAGAGTTGAGGGATAGAGAGCATAGCGAGGAGGTAAGTTGAGAGGTTGGAAGTATAGGGTGTAAAAGGAAAATAGGGAGGTCAGGTTGTAAGTACGATAGGGACAAGGGATTATTAATAGGGAGTACAGAGAGTACAAGGAGTTTGGTCAGTAAAGGGAGTTGGGAGTATAGGAAGAGAAGAGAATAGTAGAAAGCATAGAGACTAGCGAGTATAAGGATTAGAGGGATAGGGAGTATAGGCAAAGGGTGTGGAGCGCGTTAGATGTGTGCAGAGGAGAGAGTATAGCTCCACACTATAATAGTAGTAGTTCTTCACTATAGTAGTAGTATACTCTCTAGAAGGCAGTATAGAATGCATATGGAGTAGGATATATAGCGATTGAGAAGTTGGAAGTTTAGAGGAGGGAGTATGAAGTATACAGAGTATAGTATATAAGTAAGTATATAAGGGTATATGAGGTAGTGCACGACATATAGGTAGTAGGGAGTATGTTAGGTATAAGAGTATAGGGAGTGAGCGGAGTAATGGGAGTATAGGGAATATGACGAGTCTAGGGAGAATAGTAAGTGAAGGAAGTAAGGTTGTGCTTTAAAAAGCTGAGAGTGCAAAGTAAAAGGCATAAAGAGTTGGAGGCTTGTGATTTATTTGTTTAGTGCTGACCAGAAAGTAATCGTATGTATCATATATCAATTATGCTATTATATCACATATACAGCACTTGAAGTCGAGGGAAATCGGTATTAATATTACATATGTTCATATAGCATATACATACATATATATATACTGTATATTGAATTATTATCTAATATATAATGAGTATATAATTTGAATAACGCTGACAATGTTACAATATAATACAAAGGGTGCCCTAAGCTGGAGATTCCTTAAAATAATATCATTGGCCCGTGGCCTGCAATGCGACTCTTATATAAAGAAGGGAAAATGCATCTGCAATTGACACGGATGCACTCGCAACCTTGATAATGATAATAAGATATAAATAGGTTTAGATATGCATTTTCTTCGCAGCAATTTTCTTAACCTAAGGAAAATGCATCTGCAATTGACATGGATGCACTCGCAAACTTCATAAAGACAATAAAATTCAGGTAAGATATAAAATGGTTTAAGCTTAAAGGCTCACAGTTTAATTCTTTTGTTACTGATTCAATTACATTTGATACGTTCTTATGAAATTAATTAATTTTATTGAAACATGCACTGAAGGATTATATTTCAATTAATTAAGTACGTTCTCTATTGGTTATTTGATATGTTAAAGTCTAGGTTACAAATGGAAATGTTACTCAAGAAATTGCAATTAATTTCGAAAACCAGTTAAGAATACTGCAGACAACTGTGTCCGACTACGAAATACCCTGATATATATCAATGGGTAATCTGACTGATCTTATGAAACATAAATATACATATATAACATGCAATAGCTGTGCTTATATTATGTGTATCGATCGTTCTAGACATTTATAGCACAGATTAAGTGTATCAAAAATCGAAATAATCGATTGAAAATTGTGTCTTTAATAGTGTGTAATGAAAAGATTTGAAAGTTTTGTGCAGATCGGGAATATATATACTTTCTAAGTGCTCGCAAAGCTTCATGCTGCCCGCTTACAGAGTTGTCAACAACTTAAATATACCCTTTTTTGTGTACAAACATGTATTAAGTCAACGTTATAGAAAAGAAGTAGTGGCAACTATCATTAGGTAGTAGAATATCTATATAATTTGTTTATCATAATGAATATCATATAAACGACGACAACGTAGCGTATGCGTAATCTGTGTAGATTCTCGCTGTAAGTACAGGGATTACAGTGATCGAAGATCAGCTAACAATTATGTATAATATGTGACTCATAACTGTTAGCTGATAAATATATATAAAATATATATATATATATATATAGTGTGATTTTATTGTGTGGTTTTTATGTTCTTGTTCTTGCCATTTCGTTACAAACCGGCAAGCAGTCCAATGCAGTTAGTTGTTATTGCTGTTGGGCTGGGGTCGGTGTTGGTGTTGGTGTCTCAAAATAAGCTAGTGTTATCTGTTGCACTCGTATAGACAAACATACAAACATATATACATACGAACATATGTAATTATGTAGATATATATGAACATATTGCAAGGGCAGCACACACGTCTAACGTAAATACGTGTACGTAACGTTGAAATGCGACAATAACAACAATGTTTACGTAAGTATCTTTGAGCTTTTTTTGTCATATGATAATTAACGGGCCTTGGCTGTTTTGTATTACTGTTGTTTTGCACTGCACTCTAAACAACTCTCTGCTTGCCGCTCTTTCGTTCACTTTCTCTCTCACTTCGCTCCACTCCGCTTGCTCGCGTGCTCTCTCTCTGCGTTGATCTACGCATTGGAAATCAAAATGCAAAATGCAATTTGGCTTGTCATATTGTTGCTTATTTGTTTATCAAATCAAATACACTAAAAAAAAAGTTTATAAATATTGATATTCATTTACATATATAATATGTATATTTTACATACATTTGTGCATATACCTATTTTTCATTCACTTTAGCTTATTCTTGCACTTTTACATACGATATTACAAAAAATATGAACGTAATGTGTCAATGCCGCTTTGAAAAAAAAACTTGCTTTTATTTTGAATATTTTGAATTTTCTTCTTCTTTGACTCTAGTTAAGTATGTTCTTGCCGTCAATCGCGACCTACTTGTTGAAGACTCGCACGAATACTGTCAGAGTCTCGATAACTGAACTGAGAGATGGAAAAGCGCATTGCGACGCCAGCGTGCTAAGCTTTGCACAAATCGCATACATGCACGTATTCGAGACACACATATGCACGTATATGTATACACAATTTGTTTGAATGTATGCACGCTCAAGCATTCTATACTAATACATGAGATGGCGTCGCTAGCCGCGGTAGCAGCAGCAGCACCAACACAAGCAAAAACCAGCAGACGCAGAACCAAAGCAGCAGCCGCAGTCGCAGCAGCAGCCAAAACGTGCGAATTTCTTCGGCTTAGTATTCGCATCGGGCATTGTATTCGGCATTGTTCGGTTTGACATAGTTCTGCTTGCCTTAACCCTTAGGTGGTCGCTTGTAACCTGAATAGCAAGGTTGAACTGAGTAAATTAAGATATTCTCTTTTATATGTATATAATATATATTAATGTTATAATTACATCAACATTTGGTTAATTAATTATAATTATCAAATTTCACATATTATTCAAAATTAGACTGTTAACACACACTTCTATATTTTGTGCTTAGCTGCTGTTGTACCTTTTAGACCCCCAGCACGCTCGCGGGTTAATGTGCTCGTAGCCGAAGCAGCAGTATAAGCTCCAGTAATAGCAGCAGACGAAGATGTACTCGTAGTAGCTGCTGCTGGGTGGACGCTGGGTCTGGGACATTGACTCGTGGTCGCCACTGCTGCTGGGGTACATTTGGGTTGGGACAGAGGAAAGATGGGGTAGGTAAGCGGCACGTTGGATTTTTGTATTGTTCAATTGAGTACTCGCCTCGAATTCGTATGTGCCTCAAAATGTGCACTACAAGTCACGCATTACAGCCACGTGAGTAGTTGTTGCGACGTGTGCCATTGCTTCCAGACAGATGACAGCCGCAAACCTCGTCAACGACGTGCCACCCCTCATGCATCAATCTACTGCAACGGGTATTAGTCAGAGAGTTGATCATAGAGAGTGACAGCAGCAGCTTGCAGTTTACCCCGTTTACCCCAGCCACTCCCACAGGCATTGGTGTATAAGCATTGTGACAGCCCAGAGGCGCCGCATGTGGCAGCCTTTTAGGCGTTGACTGATGTGTGCCATTTTCCTTGGGACGTGTAGAGTATAAGAGTAATGCCAGATAATGAGGCCATAACAAGTACAGTTAATTATCTTATTGGAAATGATAGATGCTTGCTTTGTTCAAGCTCTACTCATGGATAATCTGATAATATTGATAAGCTTACAGGCTGTTAGCTAATATTGCCGATTAAATTGCGTCGCACTGCAACTGTCTCATCGGATCCAGACACAGACAACTGGCGCCAACTGCAAATAGACTCCTCACAGCAGGGGGCCGAAGGCTGCACAAGTGGAATGGGAGTCTCCATTAGCCATTAATAACATTGTCTGCGTCTGGCTAAGTTGAAAAAATAGGAAAATGTCTTCGATGGGAGGCACAGCCCGCAAGCAGAAGCAATAGGCGTGCGATGTTATAATCAAATGAACGACAACGATGATAGCGCAGACAGCAAGGATAACAGGGCAAAGGAGGATGGCAGTTGTCTTGCGACGGAGGAGTATTTTAATAAGGATGATTTAATTATGATGATGAAATCTGGATTGTTGCTCTCTTATTTTTAGTTGAAGTACACTTAAGAAAAGTTAATTAATTTTGCTTGCGAATTTTAATTACTAATTAAAATAATCTTTTAATCCTAGTCTTAAGGATGAAGTGTTATACAATGCTCTACTAATATCAGTAGATCAGTCTGAACCCAAAACTAACGCCATGTGACTTGTAGTGTGTTTAGTTTTCCGGGTCTTCGGGCCACACTTCACAGCCATAAATTGAGTTACACGTGAGACAAAATGGGACTCTATTTCAGTTTCAGTTTCAGTCTCAGTTTGTAATAGTGTCTGTCAACGTTTGGGTAAGGGGAGAGCTACCGGAGAGCTACTTCCCGTGGAACACACACGAGATACCAGAGACAATTAAATCTCAGTTAGGTGAATTTGATACGTTGAACAACGAATAAGTGAACAAAGCGAAATGACAATACAAAGAGATACAGCTGAAACCCGTAGCTCGTTGTTAGCTGCGTAAAGAAATGGACTAAAATAGTTGCACACAGGTGTGAGAGATGGCGATGGAATGGGGCATGCGGCATGCGGCATGGTTATGGAGACTTGGGAGTGGGAAGTGTTGGGGGAAGGCGTTGTAAGCGATTTCCTTTTAATGACAACTTTAACAACTAAATGTTTTCTGTGGACTTTACACGACTTTATGGCATCAATTTAATTTAAAGGGAACTTCTGCTTTTTGTCGGGTAAGTTCGGGATTGGGTCTTGGTCTTATTTGAAGTGCAAATAGATATAAAGTTCTACTGAATTTAGACATTTACTTGACATGTACAGGAAATGTTACATGTACCTAGGCTATTATTAGAGCACAGTTGGGCTGATCTTCATGTTAGGGCTAACATCTACTTTTATTAACCTTGATCTTATACACTTCCTGCTAACATCTATATGGAAGAGATTTGGTAGCTTGAAATGCATTTGATCAGCATCGATAGTGTTGCCAGTTCATGGTCTTGGCGTTGCCATACTTTCTCAACTTTATATGGTACGTATAGTTACTGTAACTAACATCTACTTTTATTAACCTGGATCTTAACATCTAGAAGATTTGCCAATTTGAAATACATTTGATCAGCATGGATAGTGTTGCCAGATTAATCTTGGCGTTGCCATACTTACTCAACTTTATATGGTACGTACATTTACCATGGCTAACATCTACTTTGATTTACCATGAACTTATCCATCCCCTGGTACATTTCGTGATAACATGTATCAGCATAGATAGTGATATTAGCAGTTCATGGTCTTGGCGTTGCCGTACTTTCTCAACTTTATATGGTGAGCATAGTTACTGTAACTAATATCTACTTTTATTAACCTGGATCTTATACATCTTCAGCCAGGTAAATTTCCTGCTAACATCTAGACGATTTGCCAATTTGAAATACATTTGATTAGCATGGATAGTGTTGCCAGATTAATCTTGGCGTTGCCATACTTACTCAACTTTATATGGTGAGTATAGTTAACATCTACTATTCTTAACTGTGATTCTATCCATTTCCAGGTACATTTCCTGCTAACATCTATATGGAAAAGATTTCCCAACTTGAAATGCATTTGATCAGCATGGATAATGTTGCCGGATAATATCTTAGTGTTGGCGCTGCCATACTTACGCAACTTTATATGGTACATATAGTTGCGATGAACTTTGTCGTGTACCTGTCAAAACTGAGCTGCATTTTTAGTGTAATTTGTAACATTTGCAGACTAAACATGCAAAATATCGCCCAATTTATAAAATTATATGGGGTCTGTAACCTCAAACATTGACCCTTAATACAATCACTTAAAATGCCAAGTCATGGGCATGCATTGTCATAACTACGATTATTCGTAACTGAGCACGCTACGATCCAATTTCAATTCCATTTCCATTTTTTGCTTTGCCTTGAACTGTGAAAATTTCGCACATACGTTTAAAACGCAGTTAAGATATGTGCATATTATGGCCCTACGTATATGTATGATAGTTAGTTATGTTTATAAGAAATTGCAAACGCAGCTTGAAAAGGAAAATTAGTTGAACTAAAGACGGCAATTTCGATGGATGAAATGATGGAACAGCTGCTGCAGAGAACTAACCTCTCCATATGAATAGTATTATATGATATGGAGGTGCCTGAGACAGACAGAGAGAGAGAGCGACCTTTAATGGTGCCATTGTGTGCTAAACAGTACCCCAGACTTAGACACACCACATCCAAGACACTGTCTGAATCTGAATCTAAATCTGAGACTCAACCTGAAGCTGAAGCACCACCAGCAGCTCATCGTCGTCGTCGTCGTCATCATCAGCGTTGGCAAATTCACACGCTCTGCGTTCCATTGTTCCCACAATTTTCCATTCATTCAGTTTGCTCACTTCTGTTCCTACTTTGTAATATCTTTTGCCCCCGGAAAAAAAACCACTATCAAAGACCTCCCTCTCTATGCCCTCCAGCAAACCCCATTCTCTTGAGGCCTGTCTTGGGTTTTGTCATTTTGGCCACTGGCTGTCATCGTCATCCATCGTCTTCTTCACGAGACAGCAGCCACCACATGCAATGCCAATAGCCCTATAATGAGTGTTGTTTATACTACAGCGTTACTTGGGGTTACTGAGTATATAAACCTAGAAGTACTCGTAACTACCATACATATAGTTAGACGATCCGCCCCTTCGTCTTCACTCCAAGCACTCGCATGTATATTATGTCTCGTCGTGGGAGCTGCTTGCCTCAGATCTTAAACTTAATTGATTGAACTTTTAGTAGTTCTTGAAATAAGAACTTAAGAATTTTATGAGGTTATATCATATTATGGAACCATTATAGAACATCACTTTGTATTAATGTATCTACGGGTAGGGAACTTTGTAATGAAGGGACTGCCTCCAATATTAGTTACTTTATCCAAGAAAAACTACTATCCTTCGCAGAAACCCTAACTAAACCTATGAAATATTATTGATCCTTGGTAACTTTGATAACTGTTATGAGAAGTTCATGATGATCTTCGATTCTATACACATTCCTGATCAGCCTTAACGATCGGGTTCCATTTAAACTATTCTAGTTCTTAATAGACCAACTGTAGGCTGATCGGGTGATCTATAGCTTAAAGTCATCATCGGAACTGACACATCATGAGAGTTTCTTAACTTTCTGTCAATGATACGAGTTTATCCAAGTATGATTTATACTTCCTATGTATTAACACATATAAAAAAGGATGGAAAGAAGAAAGAAGCAAAGGGAAAGAGGGAGAGAGGAGTACTTAATGAGTAGGGTGCTGTATACAGGAATACTATACAAAGAGATACCCTGTAGAAAGATTCAAAGTATGCAAAACAAACATGAAGAGGCGAAAAGATTTCGATAAAAGCACGTTCGATCAGGTCACATATTGATAATGCTTAACTAAAAGATACCCTGTAGGTTGATCTACAAGTATAGTACATAAACATCGTGTAAGAGAGAAAGAATGATATGATATACTATACTTAGCTCCTATTATCTTTCAGCAGTACAGAACTATAAGAATGTATTTACTGATCAATATACAGTGCTACTACTATTTTTATCCATATCATAATCCTAAGAATTACCCGTTTTAGGTGAGTCAACTGCCCTTCTCCTCGATTCTCAAATGTAGTGCTCAAGCTCATGTAAGGCCATGCTTTTTTTTGGTGTCTTCTTAAGTAAATGTGTATGTGTATATGTAAGTGTGGGTGAGTATGTATGTATGATGTAAGTATGATGTAAGTATGATGTATGTAAGTATATATTGTATATATACAATTATGTATTAACGAACCATTAAATACAAGAACCTGTTCGTTATTTTGAGTATCCAAGAGGGACCCACTTTTTTAGGCGAAATTAACGAAAATTTTTAATTTATATGTAAGATATATAAGGATATATATTCGAGCGTTTTTCTTTAAATATTCTTTAATTGAAGTCTTCTGCTTTAAGCTGCAATTATTTTAAAACTATTTATTTATATATTTAATAGCGTTTCGGCTCAAAAAAGCAACTGACATGGTGAAATGTCAAAATGCTAAGATCCTGCTTTTTACTACTGTATATTAAAATAACTGCTTTTATTTGTTCTATAACCATAGTTAATCATTCTCTCTGCATACCCCATTTGATGGCATGTAATAGCTACAGGGTATAACAACTTAACTGTCACTGGTCACAGTTTGCCGGTCGTCGGTTAGGGTCCGGTTAGCTGCCCAGAGCTGGCCAAGAGTTGGTCATAAAAGTCGCAAGTGCAGCGCGTAATTGCCACTGACAACACGCACCCATCCACATGTAGCATGCAACACAACAGTAGCCGCAGCTGGCTAAGTGTAGAGTCTGGGCATACGATCTATTGCCCAAGCCTAGGTTCATTTATTAATGTAATCTACCTCTCTCACTCTTTCACACGTGCCGCTAGCATTTGCCTCGCTTCCACAAACTCTATTCATAATGTATATCTTTGTCAACGTCTTCGTTAAGTTTTTTGCGCGTGCGCCTCGGCTCAACTAACAAAAGCCGAAGCCACCTTTGAGCCGAAGAACCCAAAAGCCGAAGACCGAAAAAGCGACTCGAGTCGCGTTTTCATTTACGTTTCGCTCAGTCAATTTCCGTCACGAAACGCGTTCGGACGTGCGTCTTAAGCGTCGATCGGTGAACCCGAGTTACCCAACTAAGAGCTCAAGAATATTACGTACTATTACGGTATTTTGTTTTGTTTTGTTTTGTTTTCCTCTCGTCTTTTCGGTGGTGTCTTTCCGTCTGCATTGGCGCGTAACGCGGCGCTATTATCTGCATCTGCCCTCTCAGTCGCACTCGCAGTGGTGTGTGTGGTATCCTGGGCACAGGATGCGGTTCACTGCATTTGCACACCTGTTTTTTGTTCCGTGTCTCTGTGTGTGTGCGTGTGTGTCAGTGCCACAACAATAAAAACAAAGAAAACAAAAACAAAAACGAGAAACAAGTCGCGCGTAAAATTCCCAAAGAGCTTGTGTCAAATTTGTTGCTGTCTTCGCTGGTAAATTTTGTAATTTATGCAAAAAAAGAATTGGAAAATTTATTCATTTAAGATATGGTATATGGTGTATGGTGTATGGTGTATGTGGTGTATATGCGTAGTTAAGTGGAAAACTCAACTGGTAGTTCCCATAGATGATAGACTGAACCTGTTGTGTAATTTGTTCTGTGAGAGTTTCCGATAAGAAAAACTCCCACATTTTGTCACCGTATCCAAAACCCTGCTCCGAATCTACCCTGACAAGTGAAATATGCAAATTTCCCAGCGGCCGGAACTTGTCTTCAGTTACTAAGGATTTACTTTAGTTGTTGAAGTTCTTGTATAGAAACGTAACATATATTGATAGCTATTTAAAGTAGTTTAAATCTTAAAGGTAACTTTTTTTGTATTAACTTAGAACTAAACCAATTTACTGGAAGTAATCGCATTCGATTCATATTTTATTTTAAAATATTTTTATCTAAGCTTTTACAACATCTTTATTAATTTGTCAGGGGAAAATCTTCGTAGAGATTTTCCGTTTAGAGTACATATTTTCATCTATTTTTGAATGCTTTTTTTAAAAATTAAAAGAAGTTTCCGTTTAATTCTTTGTTTAATAGAATCTTCTGTAACTTTTGACTTGTTGAGTAAATTATAACTATAGTCAGATTAAAGTTTATGGATTTAATGTAGAGTCGACTCGGAATAAGCAGTCGACTAAGAGATAAACCTTTAATTATACAACAATTTTTAAAATTAATATTAAAAGTAAGCTGGAAATTTATTAAAATATTATTATTTACTAGAGTCATGTGTCAGTAGGTAAAGTATCTCCGATCTAATATAATCTCTTTCATCTTTATTATTGGTTCTGTTTTATATATAAATATATGTGCCTCAACAGAATCAACATTTTCAATAAATAATAAATATGAACACATAATAGTCTAAGATCTTAAGAAAACTTTTAGACAGGTTAGTTTGGATCATATGCAGTTCGATTATATTTAGAATTTTGGATATATAACACGATATTACTCGTATATAGAAGTAAAATCCACAATTATCTGAAATCTACAGCTGATTAACGTACATTTTTCAGTACGTTTTTCAGTTGTTGTAACAAATACAAGAATCTATTAAAGAAACATTAAGAACACAGATGTTACTCAAGAAGCAATTAACCTTAGGGTAGGGGTAGGCTGTAGGGGTAGGTAGCAGCGGCGCAGCCGCCAATTTGCGTGAAGTGCGCTCGAAGCGTGTATGGGAGTTAGGTGTGTGCGTGTGTGTCTGAGTGTCTGAGTGTGTGTGTGCGAGGATATTTTAGAGCTGGTATGAGGATATCTCATTATCGAGAAAACTCAGTTGGAGCCTTCTCCCTCTAGTCAAGTGCGTGCGACCACGAGAAACCCTTAACCAAGATCTGAAATACACCTGAACTCTGCCTAGAAACTATACACACACACACACACACACAACAAGCAACACTCTGTTTGCATTTGTATAAAATTTTCTGTTATGAAACGTTCAGCAAAGATCAAGAATGTGCTCAAATATAATTTATGTATGGCAAAAATGAAAGTTAAAGCGTTTTTGGCATTTCACGTGGAGAAATTTCAAAAATGTTAAATTAATGCGATCTGCTTAGAAATCTAAATAGCAAATTTTGTGACTCAAGCTCTTAGATCGAACAGACGGATAGACTATTGTTACCACCCAAGAATATATTGTATATGTACAGTCAAACTTTCCTATAACGAATTCGCATGGGACTAAAACATTAGATTGTTGGAAGGGAAATAAGAAATTCTTCATTAATTTGGTTAATAGTTATTTTAAGTAATCAAAAGTTATTTTTGAACCCCATACTAATATACCCAAACAGATATGAAGTCAATTGTTATATTATAGTTATTATTTATATATATTAATAATGCTTCCCTCTATCATAAAAACTAAAGACTAAAACAAATGCGCATCCGAAATTAAATCAAAAGTGATGAAAAAATAAAGTGAGAAAGAAAAGGTTTATCTTTAAATCAGTTAGTTACATAAAAAGATTCGATGTATTATATAAGTAGTTCCTTATATAGAAGTTCGACTGTACTATACTATACTATACTTTACCTTATGGGATCGGAGATACTTTCTACTCTGCATCTGCATGTGATTTTCAATCACTTCTTGAAATAAAACTAAATAAAATATAATAAAAAAATAAAAATAATTAAAATATTTATTATAATTATAATAAAAAAAAATATAAAACTAATAAAAATTAAATAATTATAATAATAGTAAAAAAAACTTATAACAATAGTTAAATATCAATTTCTTAATATAAGATAACATATAGTCTGATTCTCTAAGAATCTTAAAGAATTTGAATGTGAAATATGATTGGAAGCTTTGTAACTGGTTAACATAGTCGTAAGTGGATCTATCTGTAAATCTAACTCAATCCTAATTATCTCCGAGATTAGATAGCAATATGCAATTCCGACTGATCTAGAAAACGTGAATGGGTTAATGGAAACACAGATAAGTAGAGACAGAGAGAGATAGAGAGAGAGAGAGAGAGGGAGAGGGATATGGTGAAAGTATGAATTATATAGTTATTATGAGTTATAACAAGTGTGTACGTGTGTGTGTGTGTGCTAGTATGTGTGTTGATTATTTGCCTCTGTCAAGAGTTGAACTAATTGTGAATTCTAATTTACAGATTGGATGGCATACGAGTATCTGGTATCTGGCAGGCTTCAGCTGCTCCATGTGTGTTAGCTCCGGGCGGCAAGTATGCTTATTGTGGACATGCTAACGCTGGCTTTAACCAATGGAAGGGAGCGGGAGCTGGAGAGGGAGAGAGAGAGGGAAAGGGATTGGAAATGGGAGAGGCAGCAAAGTGATGAAGATGATGCCACAAAATGTGGCAAAATGACAAACAAAACGTTGCTAGGCAAACACAATGAAGATGCAAATTACAAGGGAAATACTTGCAACAGCAACAGCAACAGCGATCATAATGAACATAATATTGTTGCTGCAATTGAAGCAGCAAAAGCAGCAGTAGCAGCAGGAGGAGCAACAATAGCAACAGACAACATGACCAATGGTGGACTAGGTTTCCATGTCGATGACGATGATGGCGATGACATTGATTTGGCATGCGAGGCACGCAGCAAACGCGTTGATGTTGCTGGCGTGCAATACGAGGCGCATTGTGCGTGGCAGCCACAGCCACAGCGTTGGATGGGCAACGGCAGCGGCAACGGCAACGGCATCGGCAACATTGCTGCGGTGCGGGCGGGTTGCTGGGGGGCAGGACAGGCGTGCCAGTCAGCGACAGTTGTGTTGGCAGTGGCAGTGGCAGACAACAAATTGAACGACATGCAAACGCAGGAGGCGCATGCGCGTGCTGAATACAGCAACAACAGCAATAGTAGCAGTGGCAGCAGCAGCAATGGCAGTGGCAGCAGAAGTGGCAGCAATTGTGGCAGTGGCAGCAACATTGGAGCGGAAGTGGCCAGAAATTGTGAGCGCAGACAAGTCGAGCGTGAGAGCGTGAGCGATAGCGCAAACGCAGGCCAGAGCCATGGCCAACAACCACCCAATGTGACAACAACAACAAGAGCTAACAACGACAACAATGCCAACGACAGCAGCAGAAACACCAACAACAACAAGAACAACAACATCAACAGCGCCTGCTCAATACCTACAATTGGCAGTGAGCTTTTCAAAGCCAAACTTATACCAGCACCAGCAGCAGCAGCAGCAGCTCCACCAACAGCAGCAGCAGTCGTCGCAGCAAGCGCAGCTGAGCACCATCAACAGCAGCAGCAGCAATTGATATATTTTAACAAAAAAACTGAAAAACAATTGTTAAAAATATCTACAAATTGTGTGCAAGTTAATAATATATATAAAAGTTGCTATTATAATCAAAGTCAGCAATTACAAGCACAGCAGCAGCAGCAGCCCCAGCAGCAGCAGCAACAAAACTTGTGTAAAGACATCAACAACGACGCTTACAGCGACGCCGACTGCGCAGCTGGCGACGACGCTCAGCGTACAGAAAAATTTGTGCAAAAAGGCAGTCAAAATGCGTTAACTGCTCGCGTGCCAGGTGATATTTTTTCAAATTTATGTGGAAATGTGCAAAGTGAAATAGAAGCAACATTAATAAAAACAACAGCAACAGAAAAAACACCAGCAACAACTCCAACAACAACAGCAGCAAGATTTAACAGCAGCCACGCCAAGGAAAAGGAGCAAAAGTTAAATCAGACAGAGGCGAAAGCTAAGGCGCAGGCCAGGGCGGAGGCAGAGCCAGAGGCAGAGCCAGTGACAGAGGCAGCAGAGGCTGAAGCAGAGGCTGAGGAGGAGGAGGAGCCAGTGGGAGTGGGAGAGGCTGGGTCTAAAGAGGAGACGCCATTGTCATTGCCATATTTGAAGTTAGCGTACGCTCCATGGCACGACCCTGTTCCTATTGATAATGTCGTTGCTGTTACGGCTGCTGCCTTGCCACAAAGCTCGCCAAATGTTGTTGTTGCTATTGCTGACAGTTACGTGGATTACGTGAAAAACGTTGCAGACAACAAAGCAGCAACAACACCACCAGCGAGTGACGCACCCAAACAGACAACAACAAGCGAAGCCCGAACTGAACAACAACAAGTAGCTAAAACTAACGAGTGTCACAGCAACGAGTCTCATACAGGGACAGCGATTACGTACAACAACTCGCTACGTCTGGCAACGCCAGTTTTGCAAGAAGAAAGTAAAGGGTCAGAGATAGCGCAAGTATCGAGTAGCGAGTGCCAGAGCAACGAGTCGGCGTCTGATACAAGCGACTGCACACTAATAGACTTCAGTTCGCTGCCCATTGAAGCGCAAAGTAGCGAGTGTCATAGCAGCGAGTCTGAACAAGAGCAACGATTGCAGTCAGCGAGAAGCGATTGCAATTTGACAGAAGTCTGTGAGGCAAAGCCAAGTGAGCAGCAATTTGAGGCAGCGAGTAAAGCTACAACTAACGAATGCAGCACAACAACAACAGCAACAAGCTGCAGCTGTGATTACGATCTTATTGATTTTGAGTACGAATTGGTCGATGATTTTGTGGCAAGTCAGCGACTAAAGCGTTTGCAGCACAATTTTCAGGGACGCGTTAATGGCAACAGCAACAGCAACAACAACAACAACAACAACAACAACAACAACCACAGCAACGACAACAACAGCTGTAGTGACGTTGCTGAAGTTGATTGTGTAAAGGCATCCTTGAGACAACAACAGCAACAAGAGCAACACACAATAAGCACAACAAAGAAACTACCCCCACAGGCTGAAGAGGCAAAGAGCTCCACAGACAAACGCTCACACACACAGACACAAACAGCGACTAGTCCAAGCAGTAGGCAACCACCACCACCACCACCACCACCACCACCAGCACCACCAGCAGCAGTAGCAGCACCCGTTAAGGACATTAAAATTGTTCCACAAAGTGGCAGCAAGGAGCAGTTGGCCGTGGAAAGCTCAAGTGCAATTCAATTAGATATAAATTCTGTTCAAGTCGAGCAATTGCCAAATGGAAATGAACAAATTGCCAAAGCGTATAGCAACAACAATAGTAGCAGACAGCAGAAGCAGAAGCAGCAGCAGCAGCAGCAGCAAGAGCAAGACCAAGAGCAAGAGCAGCAGCAGCAGCACGAGCAGCAACATCAACAGAAATTGCTGAATTTGTTGCCAGGGTTGCCACTGCGCCTGTGCAGTGAGAGAGCTAACGAAAGTGGCGCATCGACAGCTGAAAGTCTAACTAGCAGCAATCAGGTGCTGATTGAAATTGAAACGCTTGGCGAACAGTTGCAGCTGCAGCCACAGCCACAGACAGCAACAGCAGCAGCAACATCAAGTGGCATACGTAGTGCATTTGTGGCAACACAGGCTGAAATTTGTGGCAACAATCAGTTAACAGACGCCGCCAATTTTGTTACAACACTCAGCGAATTCGATGTGCAACGCTTTGGTGAATACCTAAAGGCAGCACGTCAGCTTCAGCTGCTGGACAACCAACACAACTACAACTACAATTCCCACTACAATTCTAGTTACAATTTCAATTCGAATTCCAATCAGAATACCAATCAGCAAACGAATCCCAGTTTGAATCCTAGCAACGACATCAAACAACGTCGCGGCTTTCAGTGTTACGACGAGTTACTCGCTGAGTTTGTTAGCGAGCAACAGGACAGCGACAACAACTGTGACAACAACAGCAACAGCAACATCAGCATCAACAACATCAGCAACATTAACAACAGGGACAACAACAACAGTGACTTAATCATTTGCAACGACTGCCATTGTCATGAGTGCCTAGAGTCTGGAATCGACTTAAAACCGACGAGCAACGAGTACTTTAACAGCAGAGCGGGACAACTCGCTGCTGCCACAACAACAACACCAATTTTAACCTCTAATTTTGTAAGTACAACTGCAACAATTGCCAGCACAGCAGTTGACACAACACCGAAGTTGGCCAAGATGCGTGAGGTGAATGGCCAACTGCGTGGTCTTCTCAAGAAACCGAATCGACCACCGCCGGCGCGCAAGAATCGTGTCGTCTTCGATGAGACGCGCAACGAATTCTTTGAGGCGGACTATATCATATTGATACGGGAGGACTGCGCCTACGATGAGGAGGACGAGGAGCCCTGCACCTGTGGCGAGCACGAGCTAGTGCGTCTCTGCTGCGAGGAGGGCTGCCAGTGCAACTATGCGGTAAACGCTGCCGAGCCCGCTGATGGACGAACGCCACAGGTGAGTCGAATGCGTCATACTTACATTTAACATAGATGCAAGACAGAGTAAGAGAGGGAGGGGTACAGGGTGCATGGGTAAAACAGAGAGGAAGAGAGCGTGAGCGAGTGCGAGGGGGACAAAAGCTTTAACTGGAGGTTACTTCCTGCACACGCTAAGCGGATTATGTCGAGTTGCACAAGTGGCCAAAGTTGGGGTGCTTAGGCAGCTTAAGTCTAGTGCGATTCCGTCTCTGTCCCGCAGCCCCCTCTTCCCTCTCTTTCACTCATCTGCTTTTCCATTAGCAACTCACAACTTTCAGGCAAGCCGAAACTCTGCTTAAAATCTCTCGCTTAATATTTACTTACCTTAAACCAGACTAAAACTGACTACATATATATATATATATTAGGTATATATATATATATCTGTATATATATATATCTGTATATATATATATCTATATCTGTCAGATCTATCATCATTAATCTTTCATCTGCTTTTCCTACTTTGTGGGTGTTACATTTCTCACCTTTGTGTTCTTCTTTCGCTGCCATTTGCTTGCTGCATTATCAGAAGATACAAATCGCTTCCCACTTATCAATACTCATTTGTTTCATGTCCTCCATGTTCAGTTTACTTTACTCCTACTCATATATCTCAGCGACATGACATCATTTTGTGTCCTTTGTCATTTTACTTCTTTTTTTTTGCTATTTTTCTTTAATTTTTTTAGATTTGGTTTCATTTTAAGCCCAATTTGTCCTCCATGGTCACTTTGTTGCATTAATTTTAATCTTTTTACTTGTTTTACTTGATGTAACTTGTATTTACTTTTTCATTGGAATTTTTGTTTCAGCTGACTTTTAAGCTGTTCTCCATGGTCACTTTTTTATTATTTTATTTTATTATTTCAATTTGCTTTTGCTTTTACTTCGTAGAACTGCGAGGTTCCACACTTTTCGCTTGATTTGTCAATGTTTTGCTTCAACTGTGCTCAGTTATTTTAGCTACAAGCCTCCATGGTCACTTTATTGCTTTATGCATCTCTCTCTCTTTCTCCTCTCTCCCTTTCTTCTCTCTTTCTCTTTCTTTGCTTGGGACACTTCCAATGTACTTTCAGTCCAGTATTTGCATACTAGCTATCAGTTCTCCATATTTACCTAATTGCTTTAACTTCTTCTATGAAAGTCTCTCTCTATCTCTCTCTCTATCTCTCTCTCTATCTCTCTCTCTATCTCTCTCTCTATCTCTCTTTTGCTATCTCTTTTTAACACTTCCATTGTACTCCACCTTTTAGTCTATCTGTAGACTTATCGTCTGTTGTCCATGGTCACTTTTTTGCTTTATGAAACTCTCTCTCTCTCTCTTTCTTCTCTCTCCCTTTCTACTCTCTCTTTCTATCGCTCATTGTACTCCACCTTTCAGTTCAGTATTTGCATACTTGCTTTCCGTTCTCCATGGTCAGTTTATGGCTTTTAATTAACTCTTTCTGCTTGATTTGCATTGTGTGTCTCTCGGGGCTTAACTTTCATTTGTCCTCGTTTTCATGTGTTTAGTCCTTTAGTCCTCCAGGGTAACTTTATCGCTGTTTGCACACGTTTCCTTTAATGGTTAATAATTGTGTGTGTGTCTTACCGATAACTGCATAATCCTTTCTCCTACCTGTCTCTGTCTCTGTCTCCGTCTCTGCCACCCAGCAACCCACTCAAGCAATCCATGTCCCATGTCCTGGCCAGGACATGAGAAACGCCTTTGTTATCAATATGTAATCAACAACAACAACAATGAAATGCACAACAAGCATGCATTATGCACTCGTTTCTGTTCTTGTCTTTAATCTATTGTGCATTCTACTTATGCAGTGTGTGTTATGGTGTCCTGTTGTCTTGGTGTTCTCTTCTCCTTTGTCCTGGTGTGCTGCATTGGTGTCCCGTTTCGTGTGTGTGTCTTCGAGTGGCAAGTCAAGGCAAGTCAAGTTGCAAGTCACCCACACGTGCAGCATCGTTTTGTTCTTGCCACAAGTTAGTTTGTCTCGCCTGACACCCTACACCCTACACCCTACATCCTACCCACCCACCCACCTGCTGCCCTCTTTATCCGCCCGCTTTGCTCCTTGGCTCCTTGAAGTCATCCATAAATCACTTAAAAACTTTCTACACAAAATGCTGCCAAGTTACTTGAAACTGCAGCAACATTGTTAAGCGTCTATCTGTCTCTGTGTGGGTGTCTCCTTCTATGTATGTGTGTGTGTGTGTTAGTGTGTGGATGTGATATATATATTGTTTTATGAAATTGTGCCTTGAAGTGTGCGTTTATCATGATGTACGCGTTTCATGTGTTAAGGACATTGGCTAAGTTGCTGTCGCAGCGCCTTTCTTTCTATCTCTCACTCCCTCTCTTTCTCTCTCTCTGTCACTCTCTTTCTATCGCCTTATTCGTTGTCTTGGCTTAGTGCTTGCATCGATCCTTAGTCGTTCCTCAAGCAGCGTTTAAATTTCAATTTTCTGTCACATGAGCGTCACTTAAGTACGTCGCCCACTGCGACCCCCTCGCAGATCCTTCGCAGGACCCTAAGCCCGTGTTAGTCCTAGCCCAAAGCCTATCTGTCTGTCTGAGTGTGCCCAGGCCAAGTGCTTGGCCGCCCAATGCACTTGACTTGGCGCTGCTTAAGCATCTGTCTCTCTGTCCTCCTTTCATTCCCGCTCCCCCCACCCCCCAGCTCCAGTTGTCTCTCAGCTCTCTCAAGAGTTTAATATGCATTTAGTGTATGTAACAAGTCTTGCATAACCCGGAACCCAAAGCACAGGCCCAGTCCCAGTCCCAGCCCCAGACCCAATCCCAAGCTCAAGCCCAAGCCCAGACTAACCCAGTTGGAGGCAAAGTCAGCGGCAACAGCTGCAGAGAAAATAAAAAAATGCTGCGATTTCGATGTAAGAGTTTAACGTCAGCCAAGTTATGGAACTGTGCAGCGAGTTTTCCCATTTTCCAGCAGTCTACACCATTATTCCATTCCCTTTGCCATTCTCCTACCCCCTGCCACCTCCCCCCACCCCAACCAAATTGTTATGTGTGCCTGGGTTTTGCTTTATGTGGCAGTTCTTGAAACAAAACTTACCCAAAGACTTGCCAACTTGATTGCCTCGCCGAACCACAGAGAAAAGGAACCAAAATAAATAAAAATAAATAAAAAGCAGCGAAGGCAAATAACAAAAAGCAAAACGCATATGCACGACTAGCAGATACCCTGCAATAGATAAAAATAGATAAATTAGTTCAGGTATAGAAATGTTCCAATCATCGACTTCCTCCGAACCTATCAAAGTTTCGTCTTTTTTTATATCCTTTATAATATCCCTTACAGGGTATCCTAATGCGAGTTAGCCAAACTTGCAGGGAGCCAACTTTTGGCCTAGACAAATGCCTTGAAACAATAAGGAAGTACGAGTACACGTATACATATGTCCTGGCACTTGTTCATGTCCTTACGATAAACGTTTGGACGAGTATGTGCCATGTCCTTGGTCCTTGTTTTCTTTGCCCCTCTCGCTCTCTGACGTAGTTAGTCTCTATCAGCAGATACATACATATATATAACCAGTTCATGTGGAAAACAACTTACGTAGAAAACAGCATTTCAGTTGTAATCGACTGTTTTATAACAGTTATTCTCGTTTCATACTATCATATAACACTTATCATCAAATTCTGTAATGTTTTTATACAAACTCGAATGCTGTCAGCCACGCTTTGACTTGCGGCTGTCAACTAACTGAACAAGTTAACTGCTTTACTGACTTTCCTTTGCACTTGGCAACTGCACAAATTAACTTCCTTCTGCATATGTCAAAGACTTAGTTCTAATGAACCAAAGCATATGTAAACTACACTTCTAATTATCATTTAGACTTAGTTCTATTGAACTGCTGCAGAAATTAACTACTTTTTTGACTAACTCGAAGATTTAGTTCTAAGGAACTTGTGAAGAAAGTAACAGTTCCACTTACAGTAATTATTCTTCTGCATATGTCTTAGTTCCATGGAACTACTTAAATAATTAACTGCTTTGGCACACAAGTAGTTCTAATGAACTCCTGAAGCAACTAGCAATACGTCTCACTATCCTTAAGACTCATTTCCATTGAATTACTGAGCAAATTAACTACGTTTCTGACTGCCTCTCAGACTGATTTCAAATCAACTTGTGAGCAAATTAACTACGTTTATGACTATATTTGTACTTTGTTCCTTTAATCAAACTACTTTCTCCCATATATTATACACATAGTTCCAATGAACTGCTGAAGAAATTAACTATATCCCTAACTATCCTTCAGGTTTAGTTCCATTGAACTACTTTAGAAACGCGCTACTATAGACTTAGTACAATTCTAATAGTTCACTTGAACAAATATCCTTTGGACTTTGCTTCATTAAGCATTTCTGAATAAGCTTCAGGTGTGGAACAAATGAACTACATTCCCTATTATTGTTCAGTTCAGTCACACCTAAAATCGGTCAATAATTCAATAGTTCCTAGATTAAATCAATCGCTCGCTCGACTTGTTCATTCGAGTCGTTCTCTTTATTCCCTTTGTGCTTCGAGTATTGAAACTGACTTCAAAATCGTTCAGTGATTCGTTCGAATCACTCTTTTGATTACCATTGTAATTTGTTATGAAAACTAGTTCCTAAAACGCATCATCCAATATTTCCGAAATATGTTCCTGAACAAAACTGATACTTAAATCTCTGCAGTCGTTGGTTCCAAGCGTTGTTCATAGGGAAAATAATGTATAAGATGCGTTCTCTTTTGAAATTTTTCTACTGAAATTCGCTGCTTGCACAAAAATAAGCCTATCCGATGTCTGGCATAAACCTCATTATAGCCAAACCCAACATAGTTGAACCAGAAAACGATTCAATTGAACGACTTTAAGGGCTGTTCTATGCTTGAGCTGGAATCAGTTAAGCCAAAACAGAATCAATAGCTATATCTGTCATAATTAACTGTTATACAAAGTTTGTTCTATGGATTCAGGAAATGTGCGAACTGTTATATAAAGTGTTATACGCAGAGCGCAGCCTCTTTATGTACACACAATGCACTCTGGAGCGAACTTAACACAGATTTATGAGCACACACAGTTCATCAACCAGACACACACACACACACACACACACACGCATAGAGACCACCCCCACACACAGAATGTCTGGCTATAAAACTCAATTAGCTTAATTTGTGGCTGGGGCCGCATCACGTGCTGTAACCCATAACTTACTTAGTTACTTAACTAGCCTAAGTACGTATGCGACTAACTAAGTTAGTTACTAACTAAGCGAATATATATTTAAATGTTTCCCCCTCTCCCGCTTCTGTCTCTCTTTTAGAGTCCGAAATTTCAGCCGCCAATTGAGTTTGTGGACGATGCGGCGCTCAGTCCACCCGATGGCTACAAGGATAACAGCCTGAAGAACACGCTAGGTGGCGCACTAAGCGGTCACATCTTTGGGGCACAGCACCTGCAACAGTTGCAGGTAATCCAGCGCCTGCAGCAGCAACGTGCCGCAATGTTGGCGGCCCGCAATGGCAACGGCACTGGCAACGGCACTGGCAACGGCACTGGCAACGGCAACGGCAATGGCAATGGCAATGGTAACGGGACAAATCAGATTCCACCGCCGCCGCCACCCGCTGTCAGCGCTCAGCAGCAGCAACAGCTACAGCAGCAGCAGCAGCAGCAGCAACAGCAGCAGCAGCAGCAACAACAGCAACATGCAACATCGCAGCAGCAACAGGAGGAGGACATGCAGGGAGTCTGCACCGAATGCGCCGAGTGCGCCGAATGCGCAGCAAAGCAGCTACAGGACGCAGGTAACTGACACGAGTCCTGGGCGAGTCCTGGCAAACGGCATTACGGATATGCTTTGCTTTTGGGCCGCTCCAGTGCAATTAGCGGGCATCCCGTTATAACACAGGGCTGGCTTTGGAATTGGGGGTTGGGGTTGGAGTTGGGGTTGGGGGGAGGCAGTTCATCCCAGGATTCTTTTCAAAATGTTTTCGTTTCGCCTTTGTGAAATCTAATTATGAATTTATTTATGCAAACATTTGCTCAGTCACGGGCACAGGCTCAGACCTAATTTATATGTGCATATATATATGTATGTATATGTGTGTGTGTGTGTGTGTGTGTTCCATAAATTAGACGCCATTTTGTATTTGTCGAAGCCATGTTATTCGATGATTAATTAAATTTCATTGGCACTGAACAATTTTCAATGCTTTTCATAAAACTGTTTGTTGTTATGCAACGAGGCAATTATCCCACCAGCTGAAGGTCCCAGCTGAAAGCCCTACAATAGAGATTGGGGTGTATAGAGGGATAGACAGAGATAGACAGAGATAGAGACTGATAGATAGAGATTGATATAGCTAGATGGAGAGATAGCGATTGAGACTACGATTGAGATTGAGCTGGATAAGGATAAAGATAGATAGCGCTTTAGCTAGAAAGAGTCAGAAAGTACAGATTATTATGGATTATATCTAAGAAAAGGTATATACTTAGTTATAGATCTTAGATCTCAATAAGTCTGACAAACATCAATGCAGTGAATGCCAGAATGTTAGAGCTACTTTTTTTACATAAAATATTTATTTATGCTTATTGCAATTTGAGATCTTCTTTTTCTATAATCTGTATATAAACTTGTTAAACAGTTTAATATATATACATACATATATCACAATAATAACGATATATATCAGTATACAAACAATAGTAATAATATTTATATATATTGCACTGACTAAGAAGTTTATATATAGCTTAGATAAAGTAGTGTCAAGTGTACAAGATATGAATATTGATACACAAATAGTAAGAATTCTCCAAATGGGAACTTTTTATAATGATTTTTTATTATAATCGTGTATGTCATATAGATATCAAATAGAGATATAGCAAATATGCCTGAAGAGTGCAAAATTATAAGATCCTTTTCCCAATATTGTCTATTTCCAGCTTTTAAGTTATCAGCATTCAAATTCGATTCCAATCCCTAAACTGACTTCAAGCTTCTTATTGCCTTTGAGTTCAACTAGTTTATACATTATACTCATATATAAGGGTTTAGTTAGTTTATATGAAGCGTCTGATTATCATATCTCTTGTAATCACGATAGTAGGCAATGATAAGTTGGGATTGATTCGCCTGATAGCCGATTTAGATTGTGCCTTATATAGATCTATATATAAATATACTTCATATAGTATATTTTATTCAAAGTAAGGCCCTAAGTATGTAATTTATGTGGAATTCAATGATACGAAAGGTAGAGCTTCTCATCTAGAACTACTTTTCCGTTAACCGATGTGGTCACAGTTGTTCCAAGTTCCAAGAGAGTTTCATACAGAACGCAGATATATGTAGAAAGTAGACGTCCGATTTGTGTTCCGTCTGCTTCTGATGCATCCCAGAGATATATCTGTATCACATCTATGAAGTATCTATATCCATGTGTTATCCTAACCATATTTAAAATCCCTAAAGTAATCATTTAGTTCATATGCCATTCAGTTGTTTTTTTATGCATTTAATATGCATAATTATAGGCTTAAAGGTTCCAGGCCAATTTTAGTTGTCCTTGTTATGAATCATACGCTGCGTGTGCCTATTCGCATACTATATATATATATATATATATAATTGATATCTGAACTTTTTATCGAAGTAAACATGCGCATGGCTTGTTTTTCTACGTTTTTTAGTAAACTCTTGAGTTTAAGGTCAATTTTTGAATTATTTGTGAGCTTCGATTGGTTCAGGGTCGCCCGCATTGACGCAGAAGTCGAGGGAGACAAATTGTCGGAGGGGGGAGGTAAAAAATTATTGATTGATTTATGGGTAAATAAGTGGAGGAAAGGAAATTAATGGATAAACAAGCGCAAAGTTGTAGTTCTTTATGGGTTTGTTTGTTTTATGCAATGCGCAGCTGATTTGTAACCCCCGCCTTAAAAGGATATATAGAGGAGGGGGAGGGTGTCCCCTACGCTTGGCATAATATTGGTCACGCTTTATTGATTGCCATTGGACTCAACCCGACTGAGTCAGTCGACTCCAGCCCAGCTTGAGTTGACTTCACATTAATTGTTGCGCCTAACGAACCGGAATGTGACCAAACCCCCGAATGAAAAGTGACTAACTGAAGCCCCTGAATCAAGTCGAAGCAGAAGCAGAAGCAGAAACAGAAACCGAAACCAGCCCAGCCTAGCCCTGCCCAGGGCAATCCTTCAAGCGCGCTTCCGCTTTTGCCTCGAACTCAGCAACAGGCGTCCAACTCTCCCCCTCTCCCCCTCTCTCTCTTTATAGATTGATCATTAAGCAAAACGCTTAACTGTTATTTCCTCTTTCTCCCCTCTTCACACAGAATGCAACTCCTCGCAGTGCACAGAGGAGCTAACACCTATTGGCGTGCCCGCCGTAGCTTTGCTGCCGTTGCACACCAGCTCACCGGAGCGTCGCATCACCCAGAAGGAGATCATCGCTGGAGAGGAGCGGCCCAAATACGTGCTCCAATCCCAATACAAGCCCACAGCGGGCACTGCAGGTAAGCTTAATGCCAGCTTGCATATGTCCAGACCGTTACACCTAACCCGAACCCAAATCAAATTAAGTCATACGCAGAGATGGGCGTGTCGCGTGACACGAAACGCACGACTCAACACGATTTTTATGTGGAAAATCAAATTTCGAAATGAAAAGAGAGAAAGAAAAGATTTATCAGGGTATTTTTACTCAATTTAGTCACACTCCTGCAGTAAGCTAGGAAATATACTAGTGTATCCCCCGAGATATATTTCCCATGAGGCCATGACAAATTCTGCCCCAGGCCCATACAAGAAGCTGTCAATTTGGCTTCGATTTGAGACTGCCCTTGACCTTGGGGCAGAATAATCGTAAAGTTTCAAATTTATATAAAAAAAATATAAAATTTATTCCTGCCAGACTGTTTCATATTCTTGCTAACTTTTAGCAATTTCTTAACCCAATTTGCGCTCTCAAAAGAATCGTTTACATCAATCAGCTTCCTCTTTTTCTTGAGGATGTTTGGTGTAATCGTTTCAAAGCCCCAGTCTGGGGCATAGGCATAAAGCACTTGATGGAAACGAGCTAATACTGAGATTGGTTTATGAGGCAACGCTTCACTTTTTAGTTATCCTGTTATAGGGAAAGTAGAAGAATAACGGGATCAAAATGATATTAGAATATTATTTGGAATATTGAGATAGGTGGCAACGCTGAACTGCAAACGAATATGGTTAAATGGACTAGGTAGTTCTACTAGGAGATGACAACAACAAGCAGTCAGCAGAATGAGTAAAAATGAGTATTGAAATATCTGGCAACGCTTAGCTAGATGCAAGTTTGGGCAAGAACAATAATTGTATAGATGAGAGCCAAGCGACAGTTTTATCTTGAAAGACAAAGGCAGCTGCCAGTCGGTCAACGCTCTGGCAAAGCTAGCAGAAAATAATGTCTGCTACAATTAAATAACTAGAAGAAAAGCGAGGAAATCCCAATCCTCTGCCATTTTGCTTATATGGCAACGCTGAATGAGCTGAAATGATAGAAATATGAAATGGGTGAAGGAGGAATGAAGAAATTTATTCCAAATTAAAATCTTAATTCCAAAATAGAATATGTAGAAGAAAGTATCATTTCAAATAAAATTATATAATTGGAAATTATTTGCATGGATCCTGAGATATCCTGAGATATATCCTGTCTGCGTTTCGTGTTGCGTCCATCTCGTGTCATTAGCTTCTGTATATATCGTGCCTTATCATATGAAGCTGCATACACCCACTCGATAAGCACTATGCACGTCACGCAATCTGCTCTCTCTCTCATAATCAAGAATCAGCGACTCCTCTCTCTCTCTCTCTCTGTATTAACTGGCACAGCGGTCATATCAAAGAGCAAATTACTCTTACATTTACATCATGCGCTCTCTCTCCCTCTCTCTCTCGCTCTCAACTCGAAAAATTGTCATCTACTTAGCCACAGACCCGCATGAGTGTGGACTATAGTATGTATCTGGTCTAATCCACCCTCTCGCTCTCTCTCACACCCACTCGCTGAGCATTCATTTCAATTTGTCGCTTGTCAATCCCTAAATTCGGATTCAATATTGAAGTTGAAATTGAAATTGAAACGTCAACTTCAGCATAAATCATATAGAAAAGCATTGGCATTATGTTATTCGAACTATTCGCATAGCGAGGTGTGCAGTAACTGTTATAATCTCGTTATATAATAACAAGAATAGTTTTAAACTGTTATATGAGTCAGATAACTGATATTTAAACTACTGGTATACAACTGTCATTAAAGGTTTTACAACTGTTATACGGTTAACTGTTAATTGTGTTATTCGACCAATATAAGTTTGTTAAATAAAACCAAAAAAACCGATATATGTATGTTTATCTGTTATACAGCTGTTTATGAGGTCAAAAAACTTCGTAAGGGTGCTCCTTAGTTCTGTTATACAAGTGTCATACAACTGTTATATATCTGTCATGTATATGCTGTACAACTTTAATGCAGATGCTGTAAAACTGTTATAAAACTGTTATACATATGCTATATAACTGCTATACAACTGTTATACAACTGTTATACAACTGTTATACAAATGTTATTCAAATGTTATACAACTGTTATACAATTGTTATACAATTGTTATACAACTTTTGAATAAATGTTATGTTACTGTTATAAAACTGTTATACCATGGTTGTTAAATACTATAAAGCTTGTAAGGTTTCCCAATAACTGTTATACAGTTTAAAGCAACGTTGTACACATTTTATTCAGTTTACAAACTAAAACCAGTCAAATGTGAGCTATTACAGCTCATTATGAACCGTTATACAGATGTTATACAACTATTATATATCAGTTAGCAACCGTTAACTAGTCTGCACACTCGCTACAACCCTCATTTGCATTATTAAGCCACCAAGCATATTCGATCTTCCCTCTCGCTTACACTTCGCATGGCTCGTTTCCCACTCTCTTTTTTTTGGCCTTGTCTGGCTCCAATCAATGCGAATATACATAAATGTACAATGCTCTCTTTCGTCTGACCTCGTCGTATAACTGTTTTGAAATGCCGCTCGCTCTGCCACATGCCACATGCCACATGTTGTACGCGCGTTTCGTGCTGAATTCTGTTTGAGTGTATGACAGTCAAAGTTAGAAAGGATTCGGGCAGTAGTAGTCGGCCCAGTGCGGGCATTGGTTCCGGTGCTGGTTCCGTTTCCGTAGCTGGTTCCGGTTTTGGCACCGGCCCGGGCCCGAGTCCGGGCCCAGGCCCAGGCCCAGGCGCCGCTTTTATCACCGGCTCCGGTTTTGGCTGCGCCTTGGTGCCGGCAGCGCCAACAGCAAGTAGTAGCACAGCTAAGAAAAAAAGATTTGTTGTTGAAACTATTACCACTATGACCACAGTGACCGAGCGACGCATCATACACGAGGATGTGTCTGCTGCCGGCGGCGCCGTTGCTGGAGCTGGAGCTGGAGCTGGAGCTGTGCCACCAGCGGATATGATGCCACCGGCGCTTCCGGCCAAAGCAAGCGCCACGGCAGCAGCAGCTGCCGCCGCCGCCGCCGCTGCAGCATCCGCCGCTGCATCCGATGATTACGACGAACAGAAACCGCCGCCCATACCGCCCAAGGAGGCATCTAACGCACAGATCAATGGCATACTGAAGGGTGGCAAGCTCTGGAAGCAGGACTCCATATCCCAGGTGCGTATTACCAGCTCCATTGGGTCCTTGAGTCCACTACAATCTCTGGCCTTTTGCAGCAATCGGATGACCAGAACAACACAACCTCTGAGGATGAGAGTGGCGCCACCAAGCGCTCTGTGCGGTTTGTTACCGAGGATCAGGCTAATGCCGGCACGGATGGCGATGGTCAGTCGCTGGCCAGTGAAATGGATGACAGCGAGAACCAGATCAATGAACTGATTCCCATTAAGAAGCACTCGACGCTCTTCAACAACGCCCTGCGTCCCAACTCGGCGGTGCGCCAGCTGTTCCCCAGCGTCTCAGCTCAGCAGGCACCAGTGCTCACCTCGGAGGCATTGAGAGCCTTCGACGAGTCCAAGCGCGCCGGCTGCCTGGTCACCCATCTGCCTGGCAGCTGCGGCGACTCGGACACTCTGCGACGCAGCATGGAACGCAATATACTCAGGCGTTCCCTGATCAAGTAAGTGAACTATACTGCATCCTTTCCAGAGCTGCAGCTCATATCATTAATCTTGTCCAGGAAAAAGGCCGTCAAGTCGGATATCTCATTGGAGGAGCGCATCAAGCAGCTGACCTGCGACATAGACGAGGATTTGGTCGAGGAACTATCGCTGGGACGCGGCGTTGCCGATATCGATCTGGATCAGGATCAGGCCAGCGAACGTGACTGCTCCGAGTTGTCACAGCGCGACAGTCCCGCCGGCGAGGAGAATCCCAACTGTCTGGCACCCAAATTCTTGAACGGCGAGAAGAGCTTCTCGCCCAGCAGCTCCGTGTCCAGTTCATCCAGCGGCTCGTCTGCCTACAAGAAAATCGCGGACATCTTCAGTCGCGAGAAGAAACAGGAGAAGATCATGGAGATGGAGGAGAATCCCATTGTCATCATACCGCAGGTGAGTTGGAGAGCTTGAATCTATAGTTTCATTCATCCCAATCTTCAGCAAATTCTTCCTATTTTTTCTCAAAAGCTCTTTGAATTTTTCGTTTTCCTTCGGAAATCTTCTTAAGTTCCAGTTGGTCTTTCAGATTGATTCCTCCACAAATATAGGATAGAAATCCCTTAGTTTCATCTAGGAAGCATCCTTCCTTGGAAGTCTTTCTTCCATGCTTTCCTCTCCATAAAACTCCCTGGAGTTTTTGTTCTTTTAAATGATACAAATTTATCCCTTAGATCAGATCCTTTAGATTCAACAAGAACACTTCCTTCCTTGGAATTCTTCCTCTTGAGCTTTCCATTCCATAAAACTCGCTGGAGTTTGCTTCCTCTTAAATTATAGTAGTTCATCCCTTCTTATCCTAGGATCTGCTCTCTGAACAGCAACTAATCCTCCCTTCGTTTCCCTTACAAATTAGGAATGCCGCTGCCCCGCTGCACCGGATCTGGGCATGGGCATACAGGTGCCAGTGGTGCACACGCAGATACATCGCACGCCACCGCGTCAGAACGAACCGAAGCGCCAGTTCCTCTCCACGTTGGCGCCACTCACCGCCTGCGTGGCCGGCAACAAGGACGATCTGTCCTCCTACTATACGCTGGCTGCCGCTGCGGCTGCCCATCAACATGGACACGGATCACATGCACATGCACATTATGCGGCAGCTGCTGCCGCCGCCGACTTCAATATGAGTCACTTGCTCGGCGCGGCGGGCATGAATGGCGATGGAGCCGCAGCGATGGCGGCTCAGGGTCTGGCCATGGGTGGTTGTTCCGGGGATGATGCACGAAAGATAGCACCAGATGTGCTGGCTGGCACACCCGGTCAGGAGTCGTCGCAGCAGGATGAGCTGGCTGCGTTCGCCCAGGCGGAGGCCAAGCGCACCGAGCAGCTGAAGAAGCGCTACACGGGCGTGGAGAACTCATCCCAGACCCAGTCGCAGTCGCAGGCCAGCAGCGATGATGATGAGCAGAACGACTATGGATTCAATAAGCGTCCCTCGGTGCGCGGCATCAAGCCCAAGTTCAGCTCCACCAACGAGATCCTGGCCCAGATGCAGGAGCAACTCACCCATACCCATACCATACCCACAACGGTGATCAGCAGCCAGCCCGTGCCGCAGGCTGTCAAGGGCTATGCCATTCCCAACCAGCCCAAGCAGCTCTCGCAGAATCCCTCGCCGCAGAACGTGCCACAGCAGCTCCAGCAGCAGCAACAGCAGCAGCAGCAGCAGCAGCAGCAACAACAGCAGCAGGCGGCACATCTGCAGCATCAAATGGCCGCCGCCGCTGCGGCCCTCCAGGCGAACACCATTGCCCAGCAGAAGACGGAGCAACGCACCTGGAGCTTCTACAGCGAGAGCGGTGAGCAGCAGCGCTTCCCAGTGGATGCCGCTGCCATACAGCAGACCTACTACCAGACCCTGCCCGCTGGTGCCATGTTCCGCCAGACCATGATCCAGCAAGGTGCCGCCGATGACGCCTCCCTCTTGTACGCAGCTGCCCAGAACTGCCAGAGCGTCACGGCCACCGCCACGGCCATCGAACAGAGCAAGCACAGCAGCTACAGCAGCCACTTTGCCCGCAGTCCCACTCGGCGTCCAGAGTCGCCTCCGCCCTTGCGCAACTACCACCAGACTATGGTCCTGATACCCTACAACGCGGAGACCTACTCCCAGTTCGCCACCAGCAGCAGCGGTGATCCCAAACTGGCCCACATCCAGCGCCAAAACATACTCGAATACCAGCAGGTAACTCCAGCTCCAAGTGTTATAAAGTCTATTTGATTGGATACTTAAAGAATGGGATAGTAGTATCTAATGTCAGATGGGATATTAAGGAAAAGAAATCTATGTTGAAGGATAGAGTATAGGGTATCAAATAGGGTAAAGGATAGAGTATAGTATATAGGGTATAGGGTAATAGTAATAGGGTAAAAGATATAGCTTAAAAGATATAGATTAGCATAGGTAAAGGGGTTACTAAAGTGTAAATTGTTGAGTAAAGTAAAGGGTATAGTATAGGGTATGCTACAAAGGATAGTGTAGGGTATAGTATAGGGTATAGTTTAGAATATAGCTTAGAATATCATATAGGATAAAGTATAGGGTATATTATAGAGTATAATATAGGGTTAAGCACAGGGAAAAGTATAAGGTATGGTATAGGGTATAGAATTGGATACACTATAGAGTAAAGTATTGGGTATCGTAAGGGTATAGTATAGGGTATAGTGTAGGGTGTAGTGTAGGGTATAGTGTAGGGTATAGTGTAGGGTATAGTGTAGGGTATAGTGTAGGGTATAGTTTAGAATATAGCTTAGAATATCATATAGGATAAAGTATAGGGTATAGTATAGAGTATAATATAGGGTTAAGCACAGGGAAAAGTATAAGGTAAAGTATATGGTATAGAATTAGATACACTATAGAGTAAAGTATTGGGTATCGTAAGGGTATAGTATAGGGTATAGTGTAGGGTATAGTGTAGGGTATAGTGTAGGGTATAGTGTAGGGTATAGTGTAGGGTATAGTGTAGGGTATAGTGTAGGGTATAGTGTAGGGTATAGTGTAGGGTATAGTAAAGGGTAAAGTATAGGGTGCAGTATAGGATATAGTATAGGATATGACATAGGGTATAGCAAAGGGCATAGTTAAAGTATAGTATAGGGTATCATATAGGGTAAAGCATTAGGTATAGCTTAGGGTATGGTATAGGGTAAAGTAGGGTAAAGTATATGGTAAAAGATAGGGCCAAGTATAGGGTATATATTGGGGTAAAGTATAGGGTATATATTAGGGTAAAGTATAGGGTATAGTATAGGGTATAGTATAGGGTTAAGTGAAGGGAATATTATAGGGTGTATTGTAGGGTATAGAAAAGGGTATTGAATAGGATACACTATAGAGTAAAGTATTGGGTATAGTAAGGGTATAGTTTGGGGTATAGTAAAGGGTGACGTATAGGATATAGGATAGGATATGACATAGGGTAAGGCATTAGGGATAGTTTGGGTATGGTATAGGGTAAAGTAGGGTACAGTAAGAGAAAGGGTCAAGTATAGGGTATATATTAGGGTAAAGTATAGGGTACAGTATAGGGTATAGTATAGGGTATAGTTTAGAGTATAGTTTAGGATATAGTGTAGAGTATAGTTTAGGGTATAGTGTAAGGAAAAGTAATGCTGAGCAGTACTGGGTTAAGAACATGGTGAATTATAGTGTATAGTATGGAATTTCATAGGGTGGAGTATTGCAAGGGGTCTACATATGTAGCTCTTTGTGGACTTAAGTGAATCCTTGGCATATATTTATATATAAAGTCTATAAATCTGTAAGATCTAACATATATTTGCCATCCATCAGGTAACACAGCAAACGATCCGCGTGCCCATTGGATACGCTCTGCCCGGGATGCAGTTGCATGTGGTGAGTGGGCGCAACCATGGCTCCCACTATGGACAGCATCCCCACACTCAACAGCAGCAGCAACAGCAACAGCAGCAACAGCAGCAACAACAGCAACAGCAGCGTCTGATGTCGCAACACTATCAATATGGGGCAGAGGGCGGCATGCCAGGCTTCAGCGAAAGGGGCGTGCCAGAGGGAGCAGCAGCCGTCTCGCATAGCGATTGCAGTGCCATGGTGTCGCCTACTGGGGCCGCTGCCGCTCAGCAGCAGCAGCAACAACAACATCAGCAGCAGCAGCATCAGCACCATCAGCAGCAACAGCAGCTGCAACAGCAGCAACATCAGCAGCAGCAACAGCAGCAGCAGCAACAGCATATGCAACAGCAGCAGCAACAACAGCAGCAGCACCAGCAGCATCAACATCAACATCAACATCAGCAGCAGCAGCAGCAACAGCAGCAACAGCAACAGCAGCAACAGGTGGGCGCTGGAGCCACCGCCCAGGGATCCGTGTACTATGCGATGAACGTATGACCCGGGCTGGAATAGTCGCTGCCAGCGGCGGTCATTGTTGAGCGCCGCCAGTGTCAACGCGTCGAGTTGTCAGCGACTTCAGTGCATTTGGGTGGAACAGGTAGCGGAGCCTGTGGTGGTCACAGTGGCTGTGGCAGATGAACATGCCATTGCCAACACATTGCCCCAACTCCAGAGATCACAGATCCCCAGTCCTAAGCTGCAATCCAATTCCCGCTGCATCCAATGAGTTTGTTTGCCGTTGAGTTGAACCACCTACGCGTTGATTCTAGTGAGCGTTTTCCCTCTCTATCTCTCTCTCTCTGTCTCTTTCTAAGTCACTCCTACTCTCTCTGTCTAACTCTTACTCTTACTCCCTTGCTATCTTCAGCTTACGTGTGCTTGTCCTATGCGTGTGTGAGCTTTGAGTGTTTGTGTTCCTTGTTAATGACCTTGACCCCTTACCCCCTCCCCTTCCAAAATATTTATGCAACAGCATGTCAAACACACTTTACAACACTGAAAGTAAAGTAACAAAAACAACACTAAAGATTAGCAAAACAAAAAAGATAAGAAAAAAACAAATGAAAACAACACTGCAAAAAATACTCAAAATATTGAAATAAAGTTTAAGCAAAAGATAAATATACACAAAGAAAAAAACAATTGAATATTAAACATAAATAATCGAACAACTCGATAAATACGAGAGAAATGTATCGAAATTTGTATCGATCCTAAGTTCATTTCAAAAATGCATCAACCAAAACCGTAAACCAAATTAATTAATCATATGAATTTATTATTATTACATGCTGGGTGCTAGAAATGCAACAAAAACAAAAACAAACAAAAAGAACAACAAAATTGTTAAAAATTAATTAAATTAAATTTTTTTCTTTGATTTTCTTTGGGTTCGCTTTGTTTTATGCGCTTTATAAAACGTGTTTGCTCAATGAAAAAATTGCATTTGATTTTAAGTGAAAATATACAACAAAAAATATAAATTAAAAGCGAAATTAAATTAAATTAAATTAAAAAAATTATATAAAATATATACACGACATATTTTAATTATCATATATGGTATATGCTATATATATATATACATATATATATATATATATTTGAATGTAGTGCAATTTGTTGCTATAGCGAAACTTTCTCTTCAAAAACAAAAACAAATCAAAAGAAAAAATCAACCAAAAAACCAAAATCAAACCACAGAAATATTACAAATTAAATTGTTTTTTTTTTTTTATATATATATACTATAAAGAAGAACTATACTTAAGAGTTTATTTTTATTTATTTATATATATGTTCTTTTTTTTATACTTATAATAAACACGCTCTAAATATTATATATGTTATACACTTTAAGTCTCTCTCTAGATCAGCTCTCTCTCTGTCTCTGTCTTAATGAGTTCTTATCATTCTTATCATTGTTATCATAGATAAGAACCTAAAACAGTTGGTTAACAAGTAAAAAGCTGAATTATTGTATTATCACTGAAACATCGAAAATTGGGCTTATAATCCTATATAGAAGAAGAAAAACTCATTATAATATACGATCATAAATCGCAGCACTTTGTTGAACAAATCTGTAAGGATATTTAAGCTTCGGCTAGCCGAATTCATTTCATTTCTATCTGTCGTTATTTTTATTTACATTTTTACTATTATTTGTTTAATTTGCTCTTAGCTCTTGGGAGTTGAAAGTCCCAAGTCTCTGTATATGTTTTCTGAGCTGCAGTTTGTTTGGGTTTCACGAATACTATGAGTGCATACATACACACATATATATATATGTATATACTCAATGCATACATATGTATATGTACTGTATCTATCTCATCCCTAAATCATCTACTTCAAGGTAACAGTGCCAAAGAGTTGCACGCAAAGCTTGTTAGGAACTTGAACTTGAAACAGGTAAATAAAATATATACAAGAATAAAAAATACTAACTACTATAAGAGAATCATATGGAAAATGATTGAAAAGTGCATAAAATATACTATATATAAGTGCTGGGATGCAATACTATATATAAATATATATTCGCAAAGAATTATAACAAAAAATATAATTTTTTTTTTTTTGATATTAATCAAATATATTGCGTTCATGTCTATTGTAAACATATACCATATATAGATATATACTATAAAATATATATATACACTTATAAACACAGACAACGCATAGCATTGGGCAAAGTCAAGATCAAGATCAAGATTTGATAGAGCTACAAAATAGTTCAATAGATATAGAACCAAAAATACGAAAAACAAACTCAAAAAAAATATAAAAAAAATATAAAAACTTTCATAGTCATATACCATATATAAAATGTGTAACTAAATGTTGTGGTATACATATGTTTTCATATATAAATGTGCATGCATATAGTCTATATATATATAAATATATATATATACTTATATGTACAACTTTATCATTCGAATTCATAAACATCAACTTCCTTTTGCCCCACTGAGAAAACAAAAATCGAATCAAAAATCAAAAAAAAAACAACTTGAATTGAAAAAGCATCGCGATTTGCATATGATATATAATAATTATACATATATATACACATATATATATATACATATATATATTCAAGTATATGTATTAGATGTTTATGTAATATATAAATGATAAACCAAAATGAGTGGAAATTATAGAGAAAAAAAATAGACGAAGAAATCACCCACAAAAAAAAAAAGAAGAATTTTCAACAAAAAAAAGAAAGAAAGTAATTGATTCAAATTTGAATTTGTGTCTTTTTACTCAAACTGGATCGATCGATCTATGAATGATGATTAATCAATTGATGATTGACGGATGATGTATATCAGCTATGATTAAAATTTTTTCTATGCAAAAATGTAGTTGACAAATTATATGAGAATATATATAATTATACACACAATATACAATACACTAATCGAATAACTGGTTATAAAGATAATACTCGTACTTATGATATTTGTGGCATGCAACAACAGCTGCAACAACAACAACAACAACAGCAACAAGAAACGAAGACAAAATACTTACACACAGAAAATGTGACAACAATGTGTATTCATTATGAAAATAAGGAAAATCAAAAAAATACCAAAAAACTCAAAAAAAAATTATATAAATATACATATATACATATAGTACTTACAAAAGGCAAAAAATGAAAAAAAGAGATTGAGAAAAATACAGAAAAAAAAGAAATGATGAAAGTAACATAAATAACAAGTTATATAACAAATTTCAAGAATATGACTGAGCCAATGACTCACAAATAAATTTTAAACAAAACAATTATATGGAAAAAGAAAAACAAAAATCAAAATAGTTTTTCATTTGAATATCCTTTAATCCTTTAGGTATAAAGTATATATTATATATAGAATCTGTGAGAAAGAGAAGAGAACCATTTAGACTATATAAAGCCAAGAGAATATATAGTCGGAATGTCTGGCTGTACAGATATCTCCTAACTCCTTTAGGTATAAAGGATCTTTATCGAATTTGTGAGAAACAGAAGAGAGCAACTCAGACTGGAGAGAGGAAAATTTCGACCATATAATATTGTTACCAACCCAACCCAATCGGGTCACAGCCTGATGTACGATTGACCCCACGCATCTCTATCTTGTGCGCGTCTTCTCCAATTGACAACACCAGGATACGCCTGAGCTCTGGTGACTTGGGCCTGTCACGAATCCGAGGCCTTCCTCTCCTCCGTTGTCCACCTACTACCGCATCAAAATGCTGGAGCTTCGCCTTCCATGCGCACAGCGTGTCCCAGCCAGCGAAGTCTCTGTGTGTTCAACCGACTGACTACGTCCATGTCGTCGTACAGCTCATACAGCTTGTTGCTCCACCTGATACGGTAGGTGCATACAATCCAAGCGCAGCTGCATCCGATTGTGTAATTGTCCAGGCTTCAGCTCTATGAAGAAGCACTGGAAGGAAAGATGTGACTATATATTACTAAGAGGATACATAGTCTAAGAGGATACATAGTCTAAGAGGACAGATATACCCTACACAGGGAAAGTTGATACCAAATCTTCAAATTTCAATCATATATTTTGTATTATATCTATATAATAATCACTTTTGTGCTGCAGTTTTTATGAGACAAAAGACAATTTACTACACTGCAGAGTAGAGGTCATCAGCATTTTGTGAACTGCCTGGAGAGCATCTCATAGTCGGCTATACCCGACTGAAGAGTAAGAGGGAGATGGGACTACGCACAAGCCCTTGATAAGCCGAAATCGATTGATGCTGTGACATAAGCCGCAGATAAGAAAACAAAATCATACAATTTTAATCTCGCTTTCCTCTCTCTCTCTCTTTCTCACTCCCTCTCTCTTGCTCCCTCGCTGTTCAGTCAGTTGGAACTGCCAACTTGCTGAGCAGAGCTGAGAAACAGTCAACAACGTCAATTAGTCTATTGCCTAACGTGCTTCAAGTCGCATCGATTCCAATCCAATCATGAGCTGTCCCTATGCTAGCAATGGGTAAGCATCGGCTTGCCAAGATGTGCTTGAACTGAAACTACTCCCATATATTATTGCTATCGTTAGAAATGATCATGATGACGCGGCTGTGCCGCTATCCAATGAGGTGGGCAAAATCTATGGGGAGTATCTGATGCTGGACAAGGTGTTGGATGCACAGTGCATGCTCTCCATGGAGGATAAGAGGCCTGTCCACGATGAGCATCTGTTTATCATAACGCATCAAGGTTTGTAGAAGCTCTTTCTCTCTCTGTGTCTTGCTCTTTCACTCTAGCGTACTCTTTCTTTCTATTCTTCGCTAACCCTTTCACTCAGCCTATGAGCTGTGGTTTAAACAAATCATTTTTGAATTTGACTCCATACGGGTCATGCTCGATGCGGAGGTCATCGATGAGACCAAAACATTGGAAATTGTCAAGCGACTCAATCGCGTTGTGCTCATCCTAAAGGTAAGCAGATCCTTTCCAAATCTAGAAGAGTGCAATAGTAGAAGTGGGAACTCAAAAAGTCTATCCAAATCTTCAGCTCTTAAAGGTATCATATTATATACATATCTTTCTTGATAGTTACTCGTGGATCAGGTGCCCATCTTGGAGACAATGACACCGCTGGACTTCATGGACTTTCGCAAATATCTGGCGCCGGCTTCAGGCTTTCAATCGCTGCAGTTTCGCCTGATTGAGAATAAACTGGGTGTCCTTACGGAGCAGCGTGTGAAATATAATCAGAAGTACTCGGATGTGTTTGGCACCGATGGGGAGGCCTTGCAGGCGATACGCAGCTCAGAGGATGAGCCCTCGCTGCTGGTGCTGGTGCAGCGCTGGCTGGAGCGTACGCCGGGTCTGGAGTTGGAGGGCTTCAACTTCTGGGAGAAGTTCCAGCACAGCGTGGATCAGTTTCTGGAGGCGCAGGTGCAGAGTGCCATGATGGAGCCCGTGGAACGCGCCAAGAACTATCGCCTCATGGACATTGAGAAGCGTCGCGAGGTCTACCGCTCGATCTTCGATCCGGCCGTGCACGATGCTCTAGTGAAGCGTGGCGATCGTCGCTTCAGCCATCTCGCCCTCCAAGGTGCCATCATGATCACATTCTACCGCGACGAGCCGCGCTTCAGCCAGCCCCATCAGCTGCTCACCTTGCTCATGGACATAGACTCACTGATCACCAAGTGGCGCTGTAAGTTACCCCCTGCCTTCTATTGTACCTTTCCCATGACTGACTGCAATTCACTTTCATCCGTAGACAATCATGTGATCATGGTGCAACGCATGATCGGTTCCCAGCAGCTGGGCACTGGCGGCTCATCCGGCTATCAATATCTTCGCTCCACACTCAGGTGCGTCACTGCTTCCGCAGCTTTCACTTGATCGCTGATCGTTGATCTTTTTTTTGTGCTTTAGTGACCGATATAAGGTATTCCTGGATCTGTTCAATTTATCAACGTTTTTGATACCTCGTGAGGCTATTCCACCACTGGATGAATCCATACGCAAGAAGCTAATCCATTAAAGCGTCTGATTCTCTCCAGCAAATCTGCTTAACTTTAGTACATTTTCTATATATACTTTTTTATTTTGCACTCGCACAAAATGTTCCTTAAATATTCAGGCGAATAAAGCAAGTTTTTGCTCTCGCATGGAGTCAATTCTTTTGATGTATTTCCATATAATCCCTATGAAGTTCTATATCTAGAGAGTGAGAGGCTAGTTGTGTTCCTATCAGCCAACATTGTCGTGCCATATAATAGGTATAATAATAGGTATACTAATAGATATAATAATATAATAAGCTTCTTTATTATTATATTATACCCATTATTATTCTTATTTTTTGGAGCCCGTTGATGGACCAAATATATATTAGACCAGCCCTAAAAAACACTAAATATCTCATAGCTAAATTAATTACTATTAAAAATAAATAAAAAATTTAAATAATTAAAGAGATTGAAAATTGAGATTTAAATTCTAAAATCTTAGAACAAAAGTTCAATTTAAATTCAATTTCTAGAATAAGATTTCCAACATTTATTTTTGCTTCTTTAAATTAAGAAATTACGAAAAACTGCTGCGTAATATTTAAACATTTAAATGCCTTCTATATAATCTTTTCGATCCAACTGAGATCTGGAAAAGATAGTGGCTTAGTTTTTGATTATCATCTTTAGCAGTCATAGCTCAACAATATACATGTACTTTCATATGGAATACAAATAGTACTATCATTACCGTTATTATCTCTTTCACTTCCTTTCCTATCGGATGTGTACATAATAAGTGTTTTCTATTAAAAATAAAAACATTTTTATGTTTGTATATATATATGGGACGTAACCTTTGCCAATGGCCTTTTGTATATATAAAAGCGATAAGCGATCCACAGTTTTAAAAATTTCCAGTTTTATTATTCATAAGAAATGAGCTCAAAGCAAACAACAACTATAAAAATTCATTTAGGTACAACTACTCGAATAATATAACAAAGGCAGCAACGAGTGCAATTTATATTTGTGAGCACAGATACTTGAATAGCTGAATTGAGGTCGTCTAAGCCCGGTTCCGGGCCCGTAGGATTGCTAGCGCGGAGATAAAGAACGCTGCTTAACATCATTTAACAGTATTTTATGTAATTCATCAGATCCAATCAAATCAAATCAAATCAAATGAAACGAATTCTATTCTATTTTCATCTTTCAACCGTTTCGTTTTTATTTATGTTCTTCTGTTAATAATTTTCCCGGTTGCAATTAAAGCGCATAATTAACACAAATAGCTGGATAACAAGTCGCTCCCAGAATAAACATAATTACGGCTGATTTCAGAAAAAACCTATAACCCTCCCAGCACACAGGCAACAACCCTCAGCAGTTGGATAATGAAATTGAGGTAATCCAATGCGATTCATTCAAGTCCAACGACATTTCAATGCGCTAATTACTCAAAATAACCTGCAGGGCTGACCCTAACGAGAAAAAAGCAATTATAGTACAAAAAATATTTATAGCTTCTTGTTTTAATCGTGTTTTAAGATCTTATAAAGCTTAGGAAACAAGAGAGCTGCTTCTGCCTAGGAGAACAAAAAGCTGCTTGCTATAATATTCATATTCTCATCCTTTTCTATAGTAAGATAGCCATTTCATCGAAATATTCAAATATTACTGCCCCAGTGGCAACGCTACACTGGGACAAATCCTTTTAATCAGCAGGCTGGCAGCTCTTGAGCCACAAATGAGAGCAAGCAAAAGCTGCCTGCTATAATAATGAAACTATATATTGCGATTCTTTTCTTTTTCATTAATTGCACAACAGCGGCAACGCCATATCGTGAAGTTAGCTGTAAAAAATCCTTTTTGTATGCAGTGTGACGAGTCTTGAGGCAGAAACTCAAATGCTTGAGGCAAAACAATGTAGCGCAACGTTCAGCCTGAAACCCACGCTAAATGCCGATCCGGCGGCAGCAATGGCGACTGCGATGACGACGACATCAGCTCAGCTCATTAATAAAAATAAAAACAAAAACAACAGCAACAAGGTTTGAAGCGGATGCCCGATGTTGAAGCAGCGCTGGTATTGCCTCTATCTCTGGTCTCAGGTTTCAGTCGTGTGCTGAATCTCTGACCAGTTGGTTGTGTTGTGACCTCCCCAAGTCAAGACGAATATAACACACACAAAAAACCCGTAAAAAGTGATAATAAATCGAACAACAACAACTGAAGCGACCGAAACAGCAACAAAATGCGTTGCCTGGCATTGATCGCGTTGTTTGTTTGCATTGTCATCGCCGGCCAGTGCGAATTGGCAGGTAAGTACCCAGCACACAGGTAGAGAGCATGATTTGGGTTTGTTTTTGACCAAGACACGTTACACGCTTCGTTTTTTAGCTGGCTACAAGAGCGAGATTGAGATAACCCCTTCGCCGCTGGATGTGGAGCCAACGACCAAAAAATCCGGCTGGTTTGGTGGTTTTAAGAAACTATTCAGCAGTAGCGATACAACCACTACCACTACTACTACCACAACAACGACAACAACCACACGCAAGCCTGTGGCTGCGACTCCGGCGCCTGCACAGAAGCCGCCACCATTGGTCATTTCCCATGCGCCGCTTATGCCGATAGGACCGCGTCCGGATACGCCCAGCTCATCGCCATTTGGTGTCTTACCTGCGCATGGCCCCCAATGGCCAGCAGCTGCCAGCGGTCATCAACCAGCGCCAAGTCCAACACAAAACAGTTTTCTATATCCAACGCCAACGTCGACTACATCACAGCATGGACGCCCACAAGGCAGCACCTCAACGGTACCCAACTTGCCACCAGGCTTTGCGCCCTACCGGCCACAGAAGCCGCAGCCGAACGCCTTTGATTTGAGTTACTCGGGCGGTGCAGCTGGTGGTGCTAGCCATGGCCCGCGTCCCGGCATTGGACTAGCCACCCTGACCAGCAGCACAACTACCACTTCTACGAGCACCACAACGACCACCACTCAGCGCCCAAAGACAAATGATCAGCCAGGCGGCATTGATTTACGTTTTGGTAGCACCACCTCATCGACGACATTTAAGCCACAGCAGCAGAAGGATGACTTTCCTTCGCTACCCGGACCACGTCGTCCCTCAGTGAAGGAAGATTTCCCGGCATTGCCAACCCCCAAGTCGCCTGGCTCGCCCACGCCCAGCACACCAACATCACCTTCGGCATGGCAATCACCACTGCCCACGCCTGTGCATCCAGCTGTGCCGGCTGTCAAGCCAGCACCCGCTGTCACACCGGGCACTGGAACTGCTGGTGGTACTAGTACTAACTCTGGTGTATCCTTTGTGCCACACACGGGCGTTTCAACGACCACAGTGCGTCCGGGCTTCCAATCTTCGGGCAACTCGGTGGCCACCGATGACGAGATACGCCAACTTACCGAGCAGTTGTACACCAAGGAATCGAACAGCCAGATGAACCTCATCAATGTCAATCTCCAGGGGCGCACACGCTCCATCGACAGCGCTGATGAAGCTCCGCAACCGTAAGTAAAACATGATTCCGATGCAGCGCATAAGTTCTAACCAAGTTTTCCATTTATAGGCTTCTGCGTGTGGACGCCAAGGCCTTGGAGCCATCGACCATTGCTAAGTTGCGAGTGCTCTTCAACAATTACGAGGAGGACACTTTGACCAATGAGCATGTGACTGCAAACGAGCGCAAGGAGGAGAATGAGTTCTTGGACGCAGTCATGGCTACCAGCGTTATGCGACAGGCCATGTTGTTCCTGCAACAAAAGGGTCTTGTTACACCCGATCCAAAGACGCATCGCGATCTCGTCAAGGAGCTTTGGTTCACTCAATACTCTCGAGGACAGGGCAAGATTGGTAGCTCTGGATTCGAGCATGTATTCGTGCACGAGGTAAAGAACGGTACCATCATTGGCTTCCACAACTGGGTCTACGTCAGCGAGGAGGAGCAGGCTGGTCGCTTTGACTACAAGGGCTACATGAAAGAGCAGGACATTGGCTCGGTAAGTGCACAGCTATCAATTCCACATACACTTTGTCCTCTCTCATCTCTCAATGTACATTGCAGAAGGGCAAAGTCGTGAAGGTACGCTTCTCGCACAAGGGATTGAACAAGCCGGTGGACACGATGTTTATTGGCACCTCACCGGAACTGGAACTGGCACTGTACACAGTCTGTTTCCAGCTACGTCCGGATCGCACCTGCCCGGTTTCCCTGGGCAACAGCAAGTTCGGCATTGTCACCTACTCATGGCGCTACAGAGGCAAAAGCCTCATTGGCAGCGCCTACCCAGAGATTTGAGCCACAAGCAGCTCCCAATGAATTTTTTCTTATTCTCTCTTTAGCAATCTTATGTTAATCTCTTTTTTTCTCTTTGTGTACAATAAAAACAATCCAAATTGTACTTTGGCTCTTTCTGTATATTTAAAATCCGATAGTAACCGCCAATAAATGTCATTAATTAATAAATTATCTTAATTTACTATTGAAAATAGATA
The DNA here is from genome assembly GCA_035045065.1 of Hirtodrosophila trivittata. Taxonomy (NCBI): domain Eukaryota; kingdom Metazoa; phylum Arthropoda; class Insecta; order Diptera; family Drosophilidae; genus Hirtodrosophila; species Hirtodrosophila trivittata. The sequence goes on along the minus strand of JAWNNK010001028.1, from coordinate 13,609,279 downwards.
TTTGAAATCTTATTCAAGCATAATCTTTAAGAGTATTCCAAATTGTATCCACATAGAGTTCTTTATTTAAATCAGATTTATTGGTAACAATATGGATATGGAAACAGCAGTTCCCAGCTCTACGTAATACGGGCTCGACACAGGACTGAAGAAGTCATCCCACCAACCCGGTAAAGATCCCATTAATCCTCCATAATCAGCAGTTTTTTCAATCTTATTAATATGATGCATAATACCATTATTAAAAATTATGTCTTATATACAATATAATAAATACTTTAACCTGTTTACAGGTTTAACACAAGGATCAAGAATGATGGTCACGTAGTGGAAGCTGGATGGCCCTAAGATAGCGTTCTCGGGCTAATCGTCTTTCTCCTGTACATGGAGGATATCCCTGATGACACTGCGATTTTAAGTCGGTCCAAAAAAGGCGCAACTAGGCCAACGCCACCTAGTAACAGTGGAATCCTGTACATTCTAGCTTTCTTCAAGACGGCGAGGGAATATACATGGGCGTCTACCTAGGTTGGCAGCTCACCTGGCGCAATCGCGGAGCCTTTTCCAAATCCGCTTGCGAGATCTCTAATCTGAGTGTGCAGCCACAGCCGACTGCATCAAAGGGAATTTTCTCCGAAAAATAATATAATAAACTAAGTAATAATAAAATATATATATTTAATATTAGAAAATGATTTGATCAAATATTGTTAATCTTTAAGATATGGTGGAGAGACAATAAATAGTTCATAGAAGTTCTAATTTGTAATTACATATTTGAAAATAGTTATTTAAATAAGTAAATATAAATATAATATCAATTTAAGACGATAGAATTAGAAATAAAATAATGAACTTGAATGTTAGAAGTATACACCTTAATTAAATAAATATATATTGTAAGAAATAAAATGTTAGAAGTACATATTTTTGAATAAAGAAACATTGAAAAACTAAACGACATTCTTTTTATTATTGATCATGGTAAATCTGCATAAAAATGATGTTCCAACGTCGATGACAATGGCTGTATAACTTATAATGCTCCCCTCGGTAATGCTTTATCGATATTGACCTTTGTAAATAATAAAAAAAAAAAAAAAATTTTTTGAAACTTTACAATCGACCCTCGTTAGTATTCACACCAACTTATTATACTCCCCTCGGTAACACACATCCATCCACATCGAATTCCGCTCGAATTTCGTTGAAAATTCATTTGATTTCCACTTTGAGGTACCAGGCGAACAGAAGTCAGCAGATGGTAACTGCACCAAAAGTCAAAGAGAAAATTTCTCTCAGAATTCCACTCTCAGTTGGCACCTAAAAGTATGCATCACTTTTGTACTCCGAATTTAAGAAAAAAGAGGTGCATACTTTAGTTGGAGTATAAAGAAAAAAAGTGGTGCATACTTTTACGTACGCAATTCTAGTGCAGCTTCCATCTGCTGGGTTCTGTTCGCCTGGTATCTGGCAGCCAAAATCCTATGGGATTTTGTCAGATTTTGATGGACATTTCAGGCCCACACACACATTGACAACAAAGTCGGTGTGGATGCTAACGAGGGGAGCTTGATAGGTTGCGTAAATGCAAACGAGAGGAGTTTGAAAAGTTGCTGTTCATGCAAACGAGGGGAGTTTGAAAAGCTGATTTTCTTGCTAACGAGGGACGATTTATAAGTTGTCGTTAATGATAACGAGGGAAGTTTGATAAGTTGGAATTTATTCTAGTTAAGGGAGTTAATTTGTACGGAGTTTATGCCAACGTGGAGAGTTTGCTATGTTGGCCTTTATACTAACGAGGGGAGTTTGATAGGTGACATCCATACTATCGAGAGGCGCTTGATAATTTGGCATTCATGTTAGCGAGGGGAGCAAGAAAAGTTCCTTTTAAAATGAATAAATGCAAGCACAGGTATAATTTATTATCAGATTTTATTCAGACAAGTTTTCTTCAGTACCATATATTTTAAAACTATATTATTTTATATATTATAAAGTGTATTATTAAATTAAAATTACATTATATTGCCATATCAATATTTAATTTTAATATATTTATTACTATATACTCGTATGTAGATTATTATATTATTTATCGCCAGTTTTTGTGAATAGTCTTGCAGGAGGTACCACTGCAGCATTCCTTGGATGTGTGTCCTTTCGGGTACAGTGCTTCTTCCAGAAATAATCCAGCAGGACTTTGACTGCCGTAGATTGCGTTGAGTAGTATCCTTCGGCAGTGTATAAGTTCAAATTGATTTGTCAGAGGTCCCTGAAAGGAATAACGTATTAAAAAATGTATAAAATAAGTATTTTTAAAATAAAATTAATACTATACCTCCACCATATTAGATCCGGATATGTTTGGATTAAGCCTCTTATTTCCACGTTTCCTTACTTCATTCTATTCTTGGCAGTCGTAAATTTGCTATAATAATTTTAAACGATAAGAATCTAATTTTTTAAAAAAATATGTATTATGTAATGCAAAACAAATAATATATATATATATATATATATGTATATATATATATATATATATTTTTTTTTTAAATAGACAGTTATCCGGTTAATAGCAAATTTCAAATGTTTCTAGCAATCGACCAGTACTCGCATTTGAGTCACCTATCGATAATTATGTCCGGCTTCTTATCATTTACCGATATGTACAGAAGTATCGTCAAAATGGAAATATCGATATAATATCAACAATCTTGTTTGTACCAAATGCGTTTTACGCGTATACCGCATAACAAAATTCCGGTGTAATGGAAAAAGTTGAAGCTGTTACTATACCCAACATTGATGCCTATCGGCGTCTGCTTAACAAGGCTTTGTCACAGTTGCTGCTGGATAAGGGTGCCGGCTTGGCTAGTAATCAATGTCTGGAAACTCTCACGCAAATGATGCAGTCTCGTAGGTGTCACAACATTCCACAGATGGGAACTCCTTTTTAATGCTTGCTTATCTTGTAGTGATTGTGGAGATTGGCAACTCAGCTCACAATTACTGTGAGCTGGCGGGACGCACCATGCCCACAGTAGGCGACGTTAGCTTGGCGCTAATTAACATGGGCATCAATGTACAAAGTGTGGAACAATACACGCGACGTTGCAATCATGCGCCCATTGCGCTTCCTCCAGTTCAAACACAACAGCGGCAATTGAACCTGCTCCAAACTGGAAGCAAGGCAACACATCCTCATTATGTGCCTAGCTTCTTTCCAGCTATGCCGGATCCACACGCCTACATCCGAACGCCGACACACAAGCAACCCGTCACGGAGTACGAAGCAATTCGCGAAAAAGCTGCCAGCCAGAAACGGGACGTTGAGAAAGCACTGACCAAGTTCCTGTGCAAGACGACAGAAACAAATAATCTTTTCCCCACCGAGGACAACATGTTTCCACGTAAGTTTGTGCTCATACCACCACACATCTTTTCACTTTTGCTAAATGTTTGTCCATTTGAATCCTATAGTAATCGCTTGCAAGGCAGCCTTTCCGGCCTACGCAGCAGCATTGAATCCCACGGACCAGGTATTTGACTTCGAGGAGTTAGAGTATCACTACTTAGTAGCCAACCGTACTGAGGATGTGCCCAGCAAAGGTTTGTTGAAATGCGTTACACTCAAACATTCCGTCAATTTCATATTGTGTTTATGATTCCAGAGGATGGCGAAGAGGGTGACAGTGAAAATGAGGATATGGATCCGGACAAATCCAAGGAGGAAAAGCTTGAGCTTGAGATCAAGCCAAACTCAACAACAAATAAAGCTATTCTCGAGAACCCCAACATAGACAACCCATACTTGCGAGCCGCCACACTACCCAAGCGTTCCAAAGGAGCCGCGGACACCCCCACGCCACGCATGATGCCAACACGTAATGGGGAATCATCATCCTCGACAACACCAACGCCTTCAACTTTAGAAATAAGCCAAAGTAGTGTCTAACAAATTTTTTTGTAAATTAATTAGTATGTGTATATTTTATAAAATACTTGAATATATTTTATTGTGTATCGATAACTTAAACTATCGCAAACGTGTCAAGGTGGCAACCCTGTATATACGAACAGCTGTTTAACAGACCGCAAAGGCATGCCAGCAAATTCTGCATTTGCCTGCTGAGTTCTATTATTGTTATTTTTTTTAAAGCCTTATTCTAACAAAAGTGCTGACTTAATTGTTATTGATTTTTGTGGAAACCGGCAACAAAACTGAATCATTTCGTACCGCATAAGGCTTAACAACAGGAACATGAATTTCTTGCGGCAAACATTTAATGTTACGAAACAGTTGACGGCACAAGGTAAGTTCCAACTAAAACTAAATGAAACTCATGAAATCTGTTTTTCTTGCAGCCGCTAGGAGACTGTATATCTCTTTACTCGACTTATTTGTTTACTATTGGCCAACCCCACCAACACCACATGCACATTTTTATCGACAACCACTCGCGCTTGTGCGCTTGTTTTTCCAATCAATGACTGTGCGCATTTTGGTATTTATCTAGGGATCCTTCGTCCCTATGAGGACAATGATTTGTATAAAGTGTTTGTTTACGATCTCAACTCTTTCCCCTTGCAACGAGTGCGCGTGGCTGGCTTGCTTCTGGCTCGCTTACCTCGTACCCCCAACCATAAGTGCACTCTTCTATCCTGTGAATATTTTCATAGGCCTTTTCTCATGTGTTGGATTTTAATTAAAATTTGGCCACATAACATACTGTCAATTGGCATTGACATACATTGCACACTCACACACAGACACAATAGGAATTTGCATGACACGCACACAAAAAGAACGCACAGGTGTGATTATGTCCAGTGTATGGGTCAGTTCAGTATCGCGATCAGACAATAGGCTTGGCTGTTATTGAACTGTTTTGTTCTATTGTATTTGAATGTCGAGCGTTATGCTTATTATTACCTGTATGCGTGTGTGTGCGGGTGTTCCAGACTGTGTGAACATGCATGTGTGTGGCATTTAATTAAAATTTTTGTCATTTTAGGTTTGCATGTTGCAAGTTGCCAGTTGACCCTGTACAGTCCCGCAAAGCGCCAGCTGAACTGCGTCAAATGTTCGATTGCTAAACGAGACTATTGGAAAACTGAGCCTGGGCAACCCCCGTCAATGGTTGGAAAGGCTTTGTGAATGCATCTTGCACACTCCTTTCAATCACATAAAAGGCTTGACCCAAACCCATAGGCTTTGTTCCATAGCGCGTCATTTGGCTGCAATTATTTGGTGAGCCAATCGCTAGACAAGAAAGGCAAAAAATATATATACATTTAGATATGATATATGTATGGATGGATGCGGCACAACAATTATTTTGCGATTTTCACAGAGATTAGCCACAACAAAAGGCCAATGGGTATTGTCAGTGCCCTGGACAGGCCAACTGTCGTGGCTGACCCTTTTGTTATGTGCCAGCCTGTCTAACTGTCTGTCAGCTCTTTCGTTTTGTCAAATATTGTGGACGGTTTTAATTAGTACAGTTGTGTCTGCTCCGGCTATAATCGGTTATCTTTTTTCTGATTTCATTTTAGCACTGCAGAGCAGCTATGTGAACGCCGCATTGCGTGGAATGGCCTCGCTGCAGCAAATGCATCGGACGGGCCCACACATTAAGACGCGTCCGCCACGTCAGCCGCTGGATGGAAAACCCTTTGCCAAGGGCGTTGTGCTGAAGACGCTGATTAAGAAACCAAAGAAGCCCAATTCGGCGAACCGCAAATGTGTACTGGTGCGTTTGTCCACGGGCAAGGAAATGGTCGCCTATATACCAGGCATTGGACACAATCTGCAGGAGCATAATATTGTTCTATGTCGCGTCGGTCGTCTACAGGATGTGCCCGGCGTTAAACTGAAGGCGGTGCGCGGTGTCTACGACCTGGCACATGTCATCAAGAAGGGCCAATAGTTTTTACATAGTTCGTAACTCTCTCTCTTCCTATATAACACTTGTATAAATACTATACGGAAACCGAAAAACAAATGCCCAATCATTCAGCCGCTCCAAACAATCCATTGTTATTATTTTGACTACGAGTACTGTTATTTTTTTATGGAAAATTATGCAGCTCAGCCGGATTAGTGTAAGTAGCCCAAGACACACACACACACACATGCAGTACTCAACAAGTGAGTGGCCTCGCCTTGCCTCATCTTATCTTCGTCTTGTCGTAATCTTAAGTCAACAGGCCAGGGGCGGGCCCAGCGTTATGTGCATAAAGTTTTAACGGCATTTCTACGCTTTAGCAAGTAAATCCCTTTTTGGGAATCATAGAGAAAGATCCTTACTTTTTAAGAAAATTGTACAAATTTTATGCCAAATAATCGTTAACTGAAATGGGCGTCACCTAGCCGCACCTCACTTTCACAGTATGTGGGCTACAGTTGCAGAATAATGGAACAATGACACTGACCAACTTGTCAACGCAACTCGTAAGTATTCCAGACAACTCTATGAACCAATATGATTTGCTCCCAAGCTGATACAACACATCTGGCGTTGGTTAATGTCTTGAACATGAATATTATTAGATTAGGAAAATGCAATGCAAGATAATGGAGTATCGCTATTGTCTAAGTCCAATTGTGACCATTGTCTACATCAATGGGAATCCAAATTAGCAATAGATAATTATACGGCGATACTTTTATATAAACAGTAAATTTGATAATACAAGATATCTGATATTATCTCAATTTACAAACCCGATCCTTTTAGGTTTAATAGTCCTCCTTTTTGCTCATAAATGCTAAATCGAACTGATCCTAGATTGTAATACACGTGGTCCTTGTGGAGCTACCAGCCATGCCAGGGCCTGAGCTAAAATCAAAAATAAGAAACAATAACAATTTTGTCTCATTATAAAAAAAAGTAGTTATATATGTATAATTACCTCTTCAATTGATTCTAAGCCAGACTCCAAATTCACAGATATTGAAATAAATATAATACTATACAACTGCAAAAGAAAGGGTTTTTATTCAACGTGCTGATATATTTGCGTACATACAAATTAACATAAACGTAGAATGGGGACTGGCAACACCATGTTATCGTTACGTTACGTTACGTCACATTAGCGCAGCGTAGATAAACGATCAGATGGTAGCTCCAACAAGATGGCTGCCGCAATGCACTTACGTTTCTGCAAACAGGTGCCGCACGTGTAATTCCTGAACGATACGCGTAAAAATTAATAAGTAAACATGTTATGCAACAGTTGCGCGTGGAATATTTATAAACAAACGATAAAGTGCAATAATGTGTGTGTGTATAATGTGTATAAATATTATAATAATTTATAATCAAAAGGACGTGTGAAATGTGTAAAGTGTTCTTCTATCAACACAGCAAACAACGTGAATAAAGAAGACAAATGCATATTAAACATGTTGTTGGCCAAGTTGCTTATTTGCACATATGTATGTTAATATTATATGTATTTAGTTCATGTCATTTGGAGCTTAAATGCAATTTAATCCTTATTATTTTATCAAAACGTTATAATAACTTCTGCAATTAAACAGTGAAAAGTGCCGACAAAATGGCTGCCGTCATGTTTGTTGAGACTTCCAGAGGCATCCTTCGCTTTGCAATGTATGATTACTATTTAGTTTTCCTTGTATTATTAATAAAAGGAAACAGTGAAAATTTGAATAGACTAAAATTCTTAAATTTTATGCATCTCCTTTGCGCATTGTGAAGAAAATAACTTCTAGAATTTGGTTTTTCTGCTAAACGTGCAATTTCATATGACTGTGAGAAGTCCAGAAGTGGTAAGTGAATTGTAAAACCCTTTTTAGTCGGCGCCGATCAAAAGGACCCCGTTATGGTTAACCGTTAGCCGGACAAACGGACACGAAAACAGTTAAACAAACACACGTCCAAGGAATGTTTTATGTAAGCCGACAACATAGCGGTCCCAGTCCCACGATGACATTTCGGCGTTGACCACAAGGAAAAAAATTCCTTTCTGGCAAAGTCCAGGCGACAGTCGATCAACAATAACCAAAACCAGCACCAGACAGCGTTACCGTTAACCGTTAGCCACAGTGGTCTGCCTGATTGAGCCATTATGACAGCAGCGAGAACGGCTGACGAAGACGTAGAAGGAGACAAAGTCGAAGTCGAAGAAATTGACAGTTTTTCTTTTCATAAATTTCCTTCTGTTCTTTCTTGCGCGTTCATTGTTTTAGCGTCGTTCGCTGATTTTATGCTGAGTCAAGTTGGCTAACATGCAGCCAAATCCTTTTGTCCTTAAGCGTGCATAATTTTTATCAATAAAAATGCCATTGTCTAACACACACACATACACAGAAAAGTTACCAACATACAGCGATAAGCGCTAATCATCTTACAGGACACGTTGGAACTTCCGTTGAAACCGTACCGCAAAGGGGCTTTGTTTTTTCGTAATAACTGTAAAATTTGGCAAATGACAAATGATTAGCTGGACAGAGGACACTGAACATTGGACACTGGATAGTCATTCCAATGTTCACACATTCTGACACTCGGATGACTATCTTGACCACATTTTAAATGAAATGCAATGTGATTTAGAAAAGCATCTGTAGAGCACAGCTACAGAGGGAATCCTTTTGGGTTCCGCCTTCCAATCTTTTCCTCATTTCAACTTAACTTCTACTATACAACTAAATAGTATATTCAACTCAATTCAATGCTATCCATTGTCACGTTTTACATGAATATCTATTTCTATATCTACCTTGTCTTTAAGTAGTCATGAACATTGTGAGTTTTAGGTATAAAATAGATAGATACTTTTCAAATAAACTTCTACATAATTTAACGTAGATTATGTTTATATACTCTTCGACTACTGCCTTAATTATGTAAAGATATATTTATTAATTTTTTCTTTAGAACAGCCTTACGATATTCATATCGTAACTTTAGCTTATGCGAATATCGCGTTTTACGATAAGCTTCAATCAATTATGAAACTTATTTAAACACATTTTAAAAATTCTATTCTTTATTATTCCAGGTATACCTCTTATATTATATCATAAATAATATGATTGTGATTCTCTTACGATATACTATTCTTAACTACTTTGTTATAGCAAAAAGGTTTCAAAGGTGTCCAACATCTTTACTTATTATTTTGACAATTTGAATAACGTACACACAAGTATGAAAATCGACTTTAGATAAAGTTAAAGCCACACAATGTGTGTATATATAATATTCTAATTAAATCATAAATCTGGTTACGTTGTTTAAGTTTCTTGGTTTACGATCAATCAAGTCTATCAGAGTAAAAGAATATATTCGATTACATTTTGGGTTATCTTTTTGGTATACCGTACATCATTTCTTTACGATATATTGGGAAAGCCTTGCCTGCTTTATGAATAATTTAGTTTACAATATTTTTGGATTTTTATTTTCAGATTTCATACTTAGCTCATATATTCTACATGCCAGAAATTTAATGAAAGAAGTCGCTAGAATGGATACTTTTAGGTATAAAATCCTAGAATATAAACCAGCTACATTTTGTTCAACTTTTGTTGAAGGAAAGTTAATTGCGTAAAGATTTACTATGACGCTTTAATATATGAACACCTTCAGCTGCTTTAATCGTATATTTAAGATCTCTGGCATAAAAATTGTATTTCATATATTATCCCGAAGGTTTACAAAGTGGAATAGAGCAAAGCATTGGTCGGGGACTGATTGTTAAGCATTTTGTTTAATTTTTGACACGTGCGCTGTGGTTCGACTTTGGGGTTGGTTGCATGAAAATGAAACGCAGGGAAACGCAACCCCGTTGGTCATGGCACATGCGGCAATTTCAACCCCCTTCGGTAATTGTACAACCCTTGCTCAACCGTATCGAATCTCAAACCCCACACTAACCACAAAATGGAGTTGTGCCACGAAATTCAATGTCTGAATACAAATGGCGCATAGTTTTCATTAAAGTTGCAGCAAACAGCAGGACAACGATGACATCTGTGAGTTAATAGAATATATATATATATATATATATATATATTCTTTAACAACATCAAGAGAAGAGTATGCTATGGGCAGACTATTTGTCTCAAGAAGAGCTAAGCATATGAAATATGGTTTATAGATTCTTTTACCTTTTAAAAGCAGCTAAAGTTGGTGTTTCCTCTTGGGCTTTAGCTTCTTTTATATCCTTTAGGCCATGGCTTATTTAAGGTTTATGTATATATAAGCTTAAGCTGAAACTAGTCTGCTTATTTCATAATAATTGGTAAATAAATCTAGAAGTTCTCTGAGAGACAATCATACTGCCCCCGCAGAGGTAGACAGCCGCAACTTTTCAGAGCATATATCACTTATAAGGTCAGAGAAGCCTAAAGTTAGGTACGAATTTAGCTCTGGCTTCGGGCTAACTCACAATCAAGTACAGTCTGGTTGACTTATGTTCAAGGTTAAGCTCCATTCCATGGGGAGCGATCGTTAATAGGAAAACAACAAAGCCTGAGGAACCTAATTGCTACGTTGTTTCTATGTTCCTATTATATTTTTGAAGAATAGATCACAATCCGTATGTCAAGTCAAATAATGATGCATAACCCTTGTGAGAGGTGCAAGTGTTAAAGATGCGGCAACCCAGATAATCCGTAACGAACAACATCATTTTCTTGTAATCAGTTTGCCAAAAGAAGAATCCTTAAAAAAAGGAGAAGAAAAAGAGATCAAACTGACATTCAGTGGAAGAGATGTCAAGAGATCTCGAAGATGGCCAACAAACAACGGGCGGGCGTTAACCGCACAAAGGGTCGATCGTGTGCCAGCAGCAGCAGCAGCCAATTGTCTGTGTGTCTCTCTTCTCCTACGTATAGGTGTGTGTGTGTGTGTGTATAGTTGGCCACGTGCAGCGCACACTCCAATAGCAACGAATCGGCATGGCCAGGTGAGAATTTAGCGATCTTCTGTCAATCACGCTCGTATCAACCCCTTTGATGAGCGTTTGGACCCTGATGCTTTGCTTTCTGATCGCAGATCGCTGATCCGATTCGCCAGCAGTGACATACACACACACGCACACCTTTAACCATTTTGTTGACATATCGCCAAAAAGAAAGGAAAAAAAGTGCAAACTATGTATAGATTTGAAATTATGTTTGCTCATCGCTATAATCCTTTATAAGGCGGCACGATCGATCGATCCTCTGTTGATCGCATGGCAAACGTTTGCCCAGCACGTGTCCTACTTTTAGATGGTTTTACTTGAATTTACTTTAAAAGTTGAGCTGATCATAGGAGGCAAGCTGATCGCGCCCAAGTTTCTTCGACAAAAGTTCAGGCTTTAGGGGGCTTGATCGTTGCCAGATCTGGCCCAAAAGATATAGAGCCGATCTAATCTCTGATGATCTGCGAGTAGTCGAGCCTCACAGGGTGCTCAACTAATTTTGCAATTGACCTACAAATTTGCCTAAGCTCACAACTAACAAAAGCGGGGAATAGCTATGGATATGGACATGGTAGGAGTACTAGTACCATCGGTACCATTGGCTGCTATGGTACTCTGGTGCTGGGATGCTGTTGCCGGTAATCACCGGATTTATGTGAAACTTTTGCAATAAGCAGTGTGTGCATAACAATAAATTAGAGCTTAAGTATTTTGTGAGTGAGTAGAAGAGTATTTGGCAATATACGAGCAAAAACTGGTGGCCTAATCTTAAGTACATATGCCTGGTCCCTGATCCGGGCCTCGCTCCCCGAGGCTTGTCGCTTGAGCGTAATCTCAGATTAAATTAAAATGTCGCAGGCGCGCATTCATAATCGGGGCCATATGAACATACGAACACTCTGTACTTTTATGTAAATTTAAATCCACCGTCTGGCCTAATCCTTTCACCTCATAGACGACTCCTGCCTACCTGACCCAATACCGGAGCCAGTCAGCCTGAGACTGAGACTGCGACTGCGACTGAAATTGTATCTGAACTAGAACCATGCAACAGGCGCGCTACACACGAATTAACCTGATTAAAATTGTATTTTTCCCAAATTTATGGGATTAAGTTCCGTTCAAGTTCCTTTAACTCGTTTAAGCTACCGGATTTAGTTCAAGTGCTCAACGAACATAGATCTGAAGAACCTCCTTTCGACCTGCTCACAACGCATTCAGCCCAAAGCATTGAGCCGATTTTTATTGGGCTGGCTTAATTAGCACAATTGTTTACAAATTTTACCTTTCGTCATGCTGCCCATTGCCAATGCACCGCTCCTAGTCCAAATCTCTCTACAAGACTCTCAGTCGCTTACTCTGGTTAGCTCTGTGTTTCTCTGTGTCCGTGGACACGCACACGCCCACAGCTCGGCATAGGGCAAAACGTGTGAACTGAAAGCAGCTTGAAATTCTATTTAAAAATTAGTCTAATCCATGGCCAAGACACTACTGAACTGCGACATCAAAGGCCTGGCCTGCTCCGCTTTGACCTTACCTGACCCGAAATGACCTGATCTAGTTCTCTACTGCTGCTGCTGCTGCTGCTGCTGCTCCTGTTCCTGTTCCTACTCCTGCCAAATTTTCTATTCACTTTAAATGCAATTATCCTTATGCAAGTCTCGTTGAACCACAGAACCCACAGCAACACACAAAAGATAACGCGGTTATTTTTTTATTGACCCTATTTCAATTTATTTCTTTGTTTCTTTTTTTTTTTATTGCTTTTATTACCATTTGCAACATTTGCGTAATACTTCTGTAATTCTACTGATCATGGATATCAAGGCTTCAAATACTTTCCCTTTTAGCCTGATCTTTCAGACACTTTATAAGTTACTTTCCTTGATTGTTAAGCAGAAGGATTTGGAGCATATTTGGAAAATCAACTTGAAATCAACTATGAAATGATCAGCTAGAAAATTCTACTCAGTTCCATTTGAACACTTTCCACAACAGAGTAACCCAGCATCGATTGCTTTGACGTGCGGCTCACCTGAATCTCAGCAATTATTTAAATATCTGAATGCCTACAATTAAAACTAAAGCTACAGAGCTGCAGCCAGCAATTAAATTGAAGTTTCTTGAAATAAACTTTTACTTTACCTGGAAATTTAAGTCACAAGCTAATCGAATATGGATGATCTGTGGTGCTTGGATGACAAGCTCCCTCTATTTGAGTCGCTTTACAGGATTGGTATCTATAAGATCTCTAGCCAGTCTCTATATATGGACTGTCTATCTTTGGTAGTGCTGCACTTCCTCATTAAAAAACTTGTTGTTCCTCACTTAGCTTAGAGATCTTCTTGAATGTCCTATGTTGAAATACTTTTACTTTCTTGAGGCATCTTTGGACACCATTGCATCCTCATTGCCGTATCACCCAGATGGATGCCTGCTTTCTTCGGTCTCATGCGGATTTCCATAGTGTAAATTTAGGCATAGAGTAATCTGAGCTCTAAATTCCTGCAATAATATACATATTTTAAGTCAAAAAATGTTCCTTCCTTGTACCTACTATAAAATTCTAATCCTCTCTTCTGCTCGTCTATTGTGATCCTCAATTCTACTGCTTTACTCTGATAACTTTGATATACTACTCTTCTATTATACCTTTCTACATTACTGAGGAGTGACTTTGAGGGGGAACTTCTCAGGGGAAGAGCTTCTGCTCTATATCTTATCTTATCTTTAATTCAATTTCGTTACTCAACTTCGCTATTCAACTGCTCCATTCAACACCTATATTCTACTCCTTTTTTCTAATACATTTGTCTGTTCCTTTATATTACTCCTCAATTCTACACCCCTGTTCTATTTCGTGTACTCTACTTCCGTTGACTTACTTCTCTACTCCTATCTTTAATTCTACTCCTATCTCTAATTCTACTCCTATCTCTAATTCTACTCCTCTTTTCTACTCCTTATTTCTACTCAATTCAAACCTTTTGCTCTATTCCTCCACTCCACTCCTACTCTATAAGCAAAAAGAGTTTTCCTTAGATACCTTGAAAGCTCTTACTTTACATGTGTTGGTTAACTTTCAAGGCTTTTACTTACTGGAGATATCAATTAGGCAATCTTCGCTGGAGGTGAGAGGTGTAGGTATAGATATAGGTGTAGGTGTGTGTGTGTTTATATAGACACACTTCCGTTACGCAGCTGTAAAGGCTTAAGGGGTAGGAACTAAGAGGCTGAGAGGCACACGGGGCATGCCTTAGGCGCCAACTGTGTGTGTGTGTGTTACCAAGAAGACGACACAAATTTTGCGCTTAAGCAAATAAAAACAAATATTTATTTCGAAATAACAAAAAGACATCAGTAAAAATTTCCATGTTGGCGTTGCCCGTTGCCCGATGATGCCCTAAGGGCCTGTTGGCCATAGAATAACAAATCGTTTGTGTGCATTGTGAGTCCAGCGGGACAGAGTCCGAGTCCGAGTCCAAGTCGGAATCGGAGTCGGAGGCGGAGGCGAAGCAGAAACACGTGCCCACTTAATAACTCGTATGTTAGTTTTTGGTCATGAAAGAGTATTGCAAAGATTTCATTCATGTTAGAAAAACAAAACTCAAGTCAATATGAGCCTTTCTTTTCGCCTCAAACTGTTTTCCATTTTCCCCTACATAAAGTTACAATATGTTGTGTATTAGACTACAAACTCTCTAAACCTAACCCATGCCCAAATCCCAATCCCAAAGACTTTCATAGTTCCCATTCAGACCAGACCAGATGAGCGCGTGCGCGAGTACCGCATACGCCCCCTCGAGATTAATGAGGAATGTGTGCGGCGTTTGTTTATTCAATGCAGCGAACTCTCTCTCTACGAATCCGTATCCGAATCGGAATCCTTTCACTGGGACATGAACACATGTCACAAGACGAGACAGAGACAGAAATGTGTGTCCTGTGCCCTGTGTCCTGTGTCCTGTTTTTCAGCTGCTGACCACACTGGACCAGCGCCTGGGCTCATTAAGCTGCATTCCACTTAAGCATGAGTTGGCCTTTTTACCCAGTTACCCAGGAGTATGATAAATGACCCAAGCATTGCTCATATACCTCTAGTAACTCAGCCATTGAGCTCAAATTTTGGATGAACTCTTACCCATTCAAAATAGTGTTATATATATTACAAAATTGGATCAATTGCCACACGGCAAGTGATTGTTAAAGAACATTAAAGAACTTGCGTCTGTCTTTCGTTTCTACATTTAACAATTAGTGACAGTCCTCATGTGGCTTTGGCTCTGGCTCTGCTCTGGCTCGTGTTTGGCCTCAACAATTCCACAGCTAGTGGTCTAAGGACTCAGGTCCTTCTTCTGCCTAAATTTCAGTCGTTTTCTAATTATGCGTCGTAAAATCGAGCGCCTCAAATGACAGAAAACGCAACATGAAACGCACAGATTTTGGTTGCCAAATGCAAATGCAACGAAAGTTCATTAATCAACTGGCAACTTGTGGCAAATTGTAGGCAATAGTCAAACATTCAACCGGAACGGAAATGATCATTAGCAAAGGACCCACTGGAGAGTCAAAGAATTGTATATATTGAGTTAAGGAGAGAGTTCGTACAGTCGCGCTTTTGTCACATAATTTACTGGAAAACCCCGAACTAATTATCCTTGCAGACATTCAGCCACAAAGGACCAGCGAGTAGCAGTTCCCAGAGGCCCCTCTCTCTCTATATATATATGCCTCCATCCAGTCAACATCTTAAGTCTTATATCGAATAATATGATATATTGAATGGCCGCAAACCGAAACTCTTTCTTTATTCCTTTCATTCAGCTGATACGCCTCACTGCTCTATTTGCCAAACAAGTAGAAAAAAAACTGATATTGACAAAAAGATAAGCACCGGGAAAAGGAAAGGGAGGAAGGAGTAGGTGTAGGGGTAGGGGTTGGCAGGAAGTGCGGCTAAAGAACTCGCATTCGTCCTGCGTCCAACCGCATCAATTCCACTTGTTTGGCCACAAAATTAAGGTTCAACCCGCATCGATTATCTTATAATATTTGCCAGATATATTTTCCCTACTCGAATTTCTAGCTTATTGACAAATATTTCCAGATCTTTACCTTAGCTCTTTCAGTTTCTTTCTCCCTCATCTAACCTCTCTTTCATTTAGTTTTCTATCAATGAAAACAAACAAGAAATGACATTTGCTACAGGTAAACATATTGGAGCATTGTCTGTTTGCTGGTCACCTGGCTTGGACAGGAACCATCCTTAAGGACTCCAACGGGAACTCATTCACTTAGAAGCACTCAAGTTCTCCCTGCTCGACTTTAGGTTACCCTACAGCTAGATCTTAGACTGGAAACGTATCTATGCCTTACATTCTAGTTCTTTATATCTGTTTTTACACAAACTTCCATTGAATCTGAGTTAAGATATAAGTTTCCTTTTCAATTTGTATTCAACTCTCAGTTCAACTTCGCATCGATATATCTAAGAATCTCCTGGGGCTCCACTTACTTTTTGACCCACTTAAAGACTTCCCTCCACGAACACCTCCAGTGATTTCACTTAAGCATTGCCCTAAATGGAACAGCAAGCTATAGGGACATCATCCCTGTGGACAAGCACAGACATGTCTGCTTACCAAATCGATTGACCCACCTCTTTGGAGGATGGAGAAGCTGTCCCTCCATCTCCAGTATGGACAACCCAATTTCCATCCTTGTGGCAAACTAATTCTATGGATGTCTGCGCTATAAATGTGTCAACACGGCCAAATTGATGAATGTCCAGTGCGGCAACAACAACAACAACAAAAAGGTCAACCACGACACCCACTGGGTGTGCCCCAACCCCAAGCTTAACCCCTCACACTCTTCCTGCGAAAATGTATGAAGAAAGGAAGAAAGAAAAGAAAGCTGAAATAAAAAGGGGTTGTGTCTGGGAATATTGACAACAATTGCTGGAAATTGCCAAAAGTGACCAAAACAGCGGTCAGCATTGCGGCTTTACCCACACCCACACCCACACCCAGACACACACACCCAGAGCACACCACACCCAGAGCACACCACACCCAAGTATACCGCATCGCCCTTCTAATCATGACAGGGCCATCCGGTTTGTTATCATTAAGCAACACCAGAAGCAGCAGCAGCGGCAGCAGCAGGCGCAACCCTTTCCCTCCACTCTGGATGAGTTTGGTTCCACATCCATTTTCACTCTGGGTTCTGGCTCGGATGCTATCTAATAATGAAAATGCCAGCGTTCTGATGCGTTGCTGTCTCTTGCTATTTATTTATTAAATGCTAGCCCCACACACACTACACCCACACACTTACACACGCACACACAATGGACAATGGTCTGGGGACAGAGGAGAGGGTCAGCTGGCGGCACAGCTGTCACATTTTACCCTAAGCCCAACGCATCTTTAATGAAGTCGCTTCGTCTGTGGCTGCGGCTGAAACACGTTTTGGGTTTTTCTACAAAATGAAGTTAAATTGGCGTCTCGTGCTGTTCTGGTGGTTGCTTCTGTTGGTGGTGCTGCCAGCCATTGCCCTGATTGGTTGTGCCTTACGATATTCGATTTACGATCAACGCAACTCAATTCACACCTAGAAAATGGCGCAATATTCCGCAATGGTTACTCGAGGGCGGTCTTAAAGGAAATGAACAGTTTTAAAGGAACCCAAAATATATTTTAAATAACAGTTATTAATAGCAAGTTGCATTCTATTATATAATATATATATTATATGCATAATATATATTATGATTATATATAGATCTTTTGAGTTAAAGTTCACTTAACTTCACTTTCTTTTGTATAATTTAACTTCAGCTACAGCTATGTCTGTCAAGATTATCAGATCGTAAAGTGTCATATAAATATATGATAAAAGATTAGTTAGAAACACTATGAAACATTTTGAAAACGGTTTAATATTCTTTGCAAATTTGCATAATATTTTGTTTGTATTTATTTTTCTCTTATTGTTCAATATTTTTCTCAATTGCAGAGAGGACAATAAAATGATATAAATATTATTATATTGCTATTAATTATTATATTTTAGAGATATAAATGTATAATATTATATTATTTATTAGAATCTTTCCTATAGGTTATTATATTTTATGTATAAAATTTACGTTTTTAAGATGTTCAAAATGTAATTTAATATTGATTGTTGATTCGGATTGTAATATAAGAAGTATGGGCTCTGGATAGTGGATAGTGTAAGGATCTGTAGGATAATAGGACTGACCATATTTTTATTATAATATTATCATATTATGATTCTATGCTAAGCTCAAATGTTGGTTAGTTCTTTGGCAGTTATATGTAATGATAATGATAATGATAATGATTCAAGTATACGACTATATATATTTATTCTGGTGAATTTCATTTCTTTATATCTAGTGAGATAAAGCAGGTATTGCTGACTATGGAGACTTCTTGGTATCCTTAATGGGGATACATAATACTACAATATATATTTGTGTGTTTTGATTATTGATCATGTATTGATAATGCAATAATGGATGAAAGGAAAGAGGGAAGTGGTATTTGCTCCGGTTTTTCAGGATTTTTGATATATTTTAAGCATAACTATATGCAACTTTGATCTTAGGACAAATTATTTTAATATATAGTAGATTATTGCTTGGATTAACAAACGATATTAATCGATTTTATACTATTAATGATGACTGATTCGCCAGGAAACCCAGTTTTTGTGGGCTACAGGTATATTAAAATTATGACTTTAATCTAAATTTCTTAGTTTTCCAGGATCTTTTTCTTTAAGTATAAACATGGGCGATATTACGAGTAGTTTTTCATACTTAGAGACAAAGATCCTAGAGAAGCTAGAAATGCAGTTAGAAGTATGAGTTATAGAATATAACTCAATTCTACCTCAAAGAAGTTCAATTATCAGCAGTAAAGCTCATCCGTATTTCATCTAAAGCTCGGATAAAGCTTCTGCTGAAAGACTTTCACATTTATATAGAACATATATAGATCTCTGCTGTTGCATACATAAAAGCTCACAGATACATAAACATAGCTTAAAAAGATAGAGACTTATCAGAACGTTTGTAGATTAGTTTTTAGCCTCGTTATGAGCTGCGTTTAAGCCCAAGTTGGCTGTTGGCTTTGTGACTGGAAGTCAGTACAGCAGTTAGATAGCTTAACCTGGCCAATAGTTGGCTGCCATTTTGCGTGAAAGGGGCTTAAAAAGAAGCCTAAGTCCAAGGACTTAAACTTCCTGGATCTGGCTCTAGACGCTGCTTCAAGGGATTGTTGCACTTGTGCGCAGTAGATTATGCGGCATCTTCACGTAATATTATGCGAGATTAACTTGACGAGGCCACATAGTCAGTCATACCTGTAGCTAAGACTTTGAGTCGGAGTCTGAGTCTGAGTCTGAGTCTTGGCCAAATATTTGCATTGGACTTCCACGAATGAAAAGTCTAGTAAGAGAGTGAGACAGGGCCAGACAGAAAGAGAGAGTGTGAGTTATTTAATGATATTTTTTCCATAATTTTTGCGAGAAATATGAACAATGCGAGAGAGTTGTTGTGGTTGATACTGACGCACATTTTGCCACCTACAAAACTCATCTGACAAAAGGCTTAAACCGCTTAAAGACTGTTTAATCTCATGGATTTCAGTTACACGCTTTCCGTTTTTAGTTTCATGTGAAAGAACCGAGAAAAAAAGAGCTGAAACCCAATGGAACTGAAAACTGTAAGGACTCACATGGACATACAATAGATACAGTAGTTGGCCAACGGCTTTTGAGGGTTAATATGCTCATATTACGAGTGACACTGGCCAAGAGTCATCCAAATGGCCAAAACCAAAAACCAAAAAAAAAGGAAGCAGAAAGAGTTATACGGAACTGAGAGACACTGGGAACAGAGGACTTAACGCTTAACGTCGTTGCCTTCCGTTTTTGATTTGTATCGCACGCTTCCGCTTAAAGGACGAAAGGACTTTTAAACATGAGCAGCCACAGTGCAAAAAGATCTGCTCCTAGATGATAAAGTTGAAGATCGTGCGAATTGACAATTGACACAATTACCAGGAGGAGAATAAGAAAGGAAAGGCTCTCAAGGATCATAACGTTGTGTATGGTAAGTCGTTGCTTCTGTCACATTTTCAACAGCAATTGTCTCTGGCCAACAAAGGTGCTGAAAGAGTTCTCTTTATAAACAGTTACTCCTACACTCACACCTTTCTCCAACTCTCCTCCTCCTCCTTCTCCTCATCGTCCTTGTCCTTGTCCAACTTCTAACGGGGTTTTGTAGGCGGCTTTGCATTGACAACAATGCATCAAAAGGTGTTAAAGGTTTTGTGGAGAACCGCTTGATAGATTGAGCCGGGATTTATACCAAATCCGAATTCGAATCCGCATCCGATTCGTCTACCGTTTCGCATTTGGCTTCATGAAACTACACTCAATAACTCTTTTTATGTGGGCTCCTCATACTTTGATTAACTCACACACAACTCTTACTCTCTCTCTCTCTCGCTCTCGCTCTCGCTCTCTGTCTATCTCTTTCTTTATAGAGTTGACAGCTCTAGAGCTCTAACGGCAATTTATGCTTATGACAATGCCTGCCGGCAGCTAATCAACGGCAAAATGCATAAAATTAAGTGAGCATTGAAAGGGCTGCCAGAGCATCTATAGGTTAATGCTATGGGCATGGGAAAGGGTGTGGGTTATGTCTATGCCTATGCCTATGCCTCTGGCTATGGCTATGGGTATGGGAAAGGGAAAGGGTCAGGGATTTTTTTGGGTTCTTCGGGCATCTGACATTGACATGCGTCTGTCCTGTTCTGTTCTGCTCTGTGCTGAGTTATTAGAAATATTTCACATTTGATTTGAAGTAACAGTTGCAATTGCAATTGTTCTAGCTGTACATATAGCAGTACCAACCGCATAACTGTACCCGGTCTGCTATCTCTATAATCTCTATCTCTGTCTCTGTCTGTCTTCACTCCGAACGGTTCTCACATCATTTGGCGACAGACAATGCCTCTAAACGTTGACAGTTCATCAAAACGAATGATGCATGCAAAATTAACGTTACTCATACGAATCTCACAAGATACCCTACAATTTACGGCTCTATAGACATTCAGAGGCAGTTGAAACTGTTCGACGTAGAAATGATTTGATGGAGTAGAGTATAAATGTTGAGACATCTGATATAAACTTACAACTATATATACATATAGATAATGATATAGTATAATACCCTACGCTGTACCCTACCAGTTCTATCTTATAGACATACAAAGGCAGTTCGAATATTTTTATATAGAAATTGTATAGAAAGTATTGCAGAAAAGTTGAGAAATCAAATCGAAACTGACCCACATAGTAGCGAATAAATATATAGATATATAGGCATAGTATATACCCTACACTAACTTCTTATTTCTCCCTCTTCCTCTGTTTGTCTCTCTCTCCTACTCCCCTCTGAGCTCTTCAATTTCTGTTTCTGCATCGTCTTCTGGTAGGAACCTTCCGTTCCCTCTATGCACTTACATTTCCATTTTGCTTCTTTGCGTAGCGCACACGACTGTCGCCTAGGCCGAGTCCATTTCCTTGTCCCTTGACTCGGTGCCTTTTGATGCACCATGAAATGTTGGTTTTCTTGCGTCTCTTTGTCGTGAATTTCCAACAATTTTGTGCATTGGGCGTTGACACACACACAAACTGCACAAACTCCTACGCCTTGGACCTTGGTTGTGTGGTGTCTCCTGCCTGGAGGCGTTGCCACCATTGCCGGCACTAACAACAGTTACAATGCTCCTGGCGTAAGGAAGTAGCCAGTTAGCTGCGCCCATTTAAATACTCCTCAAAACTATTCAGACCTTTGTACAGCAATTTTGACTTGACTTCAACTTCCAGTTTCTTTGGGTGGCCCATTGAAGCATCCATCATCATCATGAGCTCATCCCCTCTCTAATCATATTTCATACTGCTTCTACAAATATCATTGAACCTTCTCCTATCTCCAAACAGAGTTCAACTCTTTCTGTCTATCAACGATTCCATTGTACAATATTTGCTCACATTTCATATAATATAAGACGAGCACGTCTCGAGGTGCCTTTGTTTTCCTCCGTTTTGTTTGAGCTGCGCAAATTTCAATATTTTTGACTCTGGGAGATAAGTTTATGTAATACTGATAGACTTAACGTTTCTCAAGTAATAATCTTACGACTTACTAGATTAGAGAGAGCTGACGATCAAATGAACTTGCTTTGCCTATCAAAGGCTCAAGTTGATCCGAGTTCCTAAGGAAGTTCAGGACACCAAGTAATGTCTAGTATTGAAATGGAAATGATTGTCTCTAAGCGAGCCCCTAGCTTAATCTTCCGGAATAGATTAGGTTAGGTCAGAATACGTCTACGACTTGCCTGCACTGAAACTACTAAGCCCCAAGGATAATCGGAGCTAGGACCTGTAAGGAATTGATTTAATAAACCGTCCTAGACTTTAATATATAAGCCCAATAAGTAGAGAGATTAACCAATCAAATCTTGTTCCTTAATAATATATTACTATAAAGGGTTGACGGGTTCTAAACAAGTCCTAAAGTCTCTTTTCCTTTATTACTTTAATAGAAACCTCATTAACAGCTTATAGCTCCCATTTCCTTAACCCAAATGTCCTGAAAATTAAGGAGAATCAAGTGCAGGATGCATAAAGATGCAATTAAACTGGTTCTTGCAGGGTTTAATCGAGCTCTGACTGGGAAAAACTGGATGCGTTAGAGTTATTAATACAATTCTACTTACCCTGTTTACTTTATTTTTCATTTTTATTATAGCTCAAAGGATGGCAAAGGACGTCCTGAGAAAGTCCTAATCAGCAAGTAGTCGTAAAGTCTAGAATTATACCTAAAAAAAGTATTTTAGTTAATGCTTTAATCGAAACTAAAGAGACATATTTGTAGTCGTAATAAGGTTTCAAATTTGACTTACCAGAAAGCGCTGTTTGCGAAGGATGACATACTCTCAGGATCTGTAATGAACTCATTGCAGCAGTTATCCTTTGCCCGAAGTCTAACTAGGAAAGTCCTGGCAATTAAGATCAGCCTTAATTTAACCACAATTTGTCCTACTTTAAGCCTGATTCCTTTCCCATATTCATCTAAATGCACATCATCAAACGATATCCTTGTCTAGACCCGGTGCTCTGCTCCTGCCATTGATCTCCTTGGAATCTTTGGTAATGTGTCGCTCGTCTGCGGCTGGCCAAAATGTCATTTTGTGTTTTTTTTTGGTGGTAATCAAAACCTCAGTAATTGGCATTGTAATGCAATACTCGCAGGCTGTGCACTCATTAGAATAGCTCATCGTATGTCGTTGGTATCTGGGATCTGTGACGCTTCATTGATTCGCTCATGAATGGGCAATAAGTGGACTCGGGACTGGACACGGAGTTCATTTCCTACTTTGGCCAAATGTCTGTCTGCTGTCAATTAAAAATGCCATAATTGAGCAGCATTTGGCTGAATTATGCATAGTTTTTTGGCCAGAGCCGAAGAGATCTGTATAGATCAGCTGCTATATTCAAGTACTATAGGATATAGGATAACAATTAGCAAAAGGATTTCATCAGGACGGAAGCTAACGCTGTACCGTACTTAACTTGTGTCTTTTTAGTCCTTTTTATATTCCTTTTTTTTGTTTCACTTTTGCTGTGCACTTCCGAGACGGAAGTGTCTCTCGACCTGAACCTGTGCCGCATCTTTGCTTGTGTATGTGTATGTGTGTGTGTGTGTGTGTGTGTGTCTGTTGTATCTCAATCTGTGCCATTATCTGCCGCAAGTGTCTGTCTGTTTGTGCATTTTGCATATGAAAACAAACAAGTGCACAAGGCTAAAGGCTAACGGCTGCTTCTCTGCACTTTTGGAGATTGGTTAGGGTCCGGTTTATCTTTACCAACACACACACACACACATATCTATACACACACTCTAGAGTGCTTTTGTACTGAGCACTCGGACACGTGTAATCCTTGAATCACTTCCTAGACCTAAGCAACTCTCTCCCTCTCTCTCATCCTTTGAGCTGAGAGTCTAACTACTTCCTCATTAGCATAGAAGCTGTGCCTTTCATTTGAATTGGCTGATGGGCTTAGACCAAGAGAGCAAAAGTATAACCAAACGAGACATAATCATCGCCAGGAACATCATTATCATCATCTTAAGAACCAGCTCAGAGACATGAGCAATCCTTTGTATCGTAACATTTTCCCCTTCAAACGAACGTCAACAATTTGTTTACTCAAGTCTAAGAAATATACAAAACATTGCAGACTTCCTGTTTCCAATGATGATCCATGATCCATGATCCTTATCAATATCAATCTAATCATCATATTTATACATAGTTATAGTTAAAAGCAGATAATCAGATAATCATATAGCTAAGACATCATGTAAAAGACGACTATATCAGAGCTGGTCTAGAATCAAGTCTTACCTAAAAGATGAGCTGCTGATCCTTTCTATTATAGAAGTCTGAAATTACAAGCTCTACTTTAAAGATCTAAAGATAGTATATATATAGCTCGTATATATTATATTCCTTGTTCCTTTAGACCTGATTTACCATTGATCGAAGTAAACATATCATTTAAGCTTATCTTAAAAGAAGGTCGAAAAAAACTAACTTAGAATCATTTATAGACTAGAATTGAAAGGAATCATGTAAAGTTAATTTAATATGCTTATAATTTCCTTATATAATCATTTAAACGGATCATCTTTAACCCTTTCAACACACTCCATAGCTTATCCTTTATAACCAAAATTATAGCAGATACTTCTATAAATATCTCCTTTATACTTTTCTATGTCGTTATTTGAAGAATCTCCAGCTTCTTTTTAGTTTCATTAACTAATTAAATGTAATATAATATTCTGTTAGATTTGCTCTCGCAACCCACAGGACTCACACATCAGGTACTGCTGATATGCTACAAGGTCCTGCTGGTGCTTATAGTATGGTAGCATTAAAAGTCAACCCGATCCATCGACTTGGCTGAGGTATAATAAAAATCAAGAAGATTGACAAACTATTAAGGATCACAGACAAAGGCAAGGAGTTAAAGCAATCTATAAAGAGAAATTCCGCGAACTTTGCAGTACCAGAAATGCTTGAAATCCGTGTAGAATACCCCTAACCAGAAGAAAACCCCTTTCAGTCAATTAGTCGCTGATTTTCTTTGTCTCGTTTGCTGCTTTTTTGGGTGAAATTATAAAACGCATTCACAATGAAAGCGAGAAACCCTTTCTCTCTTTTTATACCTCCCTCTCTCCGGCTGGTACCAGAGGCACCAGGCGTAGGTTTTATGATGTCCTTTAAACAAAAAGAGAACGCCTGATCTGACCTGAGCTTCAGCTCCTTTTTTCGCCGAAGCGTCCATTATGCAATAAAAAACGTTTTTCACTTTATGTTTTTTAGACAGTTTTTTAGGCAATAGAGGCTAATATCTATAGCAAGGCGGCAACCCGTTCGCAGCGCCCTACCTGCCCAGGACACACTCGTAAAAAACTGAATGCTCAAGGACATTGTGGACGGGTAAAGGATTGCACAAATATTGCATCTTTGTTCGCGGCCAAAAAACGGCGGCTAGCTCATTATATATTATCAACAGCAATTGCAATCCATCTTTTTTATAGCATCTGCCTATTTTTTACGGGTCTGCGAGGTCCTGGGCACGGTACGGTTTTCATATTT
This sequence comes from Hirtodrosophila trivittata, assembly GCA_035045065.1. NCBI lineage: Eukaryota > Metazoa > Arthropoda > Insecta > Diptera > Drosophilidae > Hirtodrosophila > Hirtodrosophila trivittata. Next base: position 13,583,555 of record JAWNNK010001028.1, on the reverse strand, counting down.
TCTTCCACTTTTTTCGCTGAATCTGGTTTTTACTGCGAAAATTGCAACTCTTTGAGGCTTTTTATGGCCTGCTTCAGGTAAACCTTCTGAGTGTGTGGGTGTGTGTGTGTGTGTTTCGGTGTCTGTGTGTGTATAGGTATGTGCGTCTGGTTGTGCGTTTTAGTTTAATCCACCATTTTTACGGTTGGATTAGCGTTGGATTAACATAAGCTCGTGGTTTTTTGCAAAAGATTATTTACAGAGCGAAATTTCGCTCGCGTTTCCTTTTTATTTTATTTTCTTGTTTTGTTTCAACACTTTTCAATGAAACAATAAAAAGTGAATGGAATACAGTCTACATAAAGTTGGAAATATCTAGGAGTAGCTGAACTATAGAACTATAAATGTGAGATGTGATTGATAGAGGTCAGAATTAACTCTCAATTCTATCAATCAACTACAGCCCCATTAAACTCAGAGACTTTTTAAGTTGAAGTTAGCAAATTTAGTATATCGTTTGCTTTATATCATGCCTGTTGATAGTCTCTAATCTAGTTATAGTATTCCATCCACTTCTAGCAGTAAATCTCTGGAAGCGGTTTCCTGAACGTGTCAATCTCGTTCCAAGGTCTGATACAGCTCTCAAATTTCGTATACAGCTTACTTCAAGCCAGATCTAACGTCAATTGGTCCCATATTTATAGCATTCCACAAGGAAATCTTTAGGAAGTATTGCTATAGAGTATTATATCAACTCTTAGTAGGCTACAGCCCCATTAAACTCAGGACCTCAGGAAGAGTTACAGTAAGCAAATTTGGTATAAAGTTTGTCCCATGCCATACCTAGTGATAGTCTCTATTCTAGTTATAGTATTTCGTCTACTTCTAGTCCCTGGAAACGGTTCTTAATATCAGAGACTCTTTGAGTTACTACTCTCAAATTTAGTTTATAGTTTCTTTTATGCCAAACATAATGCCAGTTGGTCCCTTATTTAAATCATTCCCTTAGAAACTCTTTATAAAGGTATATTATATCAGCTACAGTCCCATTGACCTCAGAGACTGTTTGAGGTAGAACAATTTGGAATACAGTTTGCTTCGAGCCACATCTAGAGATAGTCTCTGTTCTAGTTCCTTCTACTTCCGCCCGTTAACCTCTGAAATCTATACCCAAAAGATGCCAATATTCAATCTATGAGTATCGAACTGAAAGTTACAGGGAACTCAGAGAGTGCCTATAAAAGTTACAGCTCTTAAATTAAATGTATAGTTCGCCTCAAATCAAACCCAGTACTAGATTCCTTCATAATAAACAATCCTCCACCCACTTGGAACCTACTTTCTTTAGCAGCAGATTCCATAAGTTTGCTTAAGGTTGGCCACTTAAGGCTGGTCACTTCCGCTTTGTAGGCTGTGTCTCGCTGTCGCGACATTGTGTATAAATGCTTAATCCTAACTCGAACCCAAACTGGAATCTGTATCCATGGACGATCAAGGTGAAGGCACTGTAAAAACAGAGACCGTTAGGGCAAACAGTTAAGTAAAGTTAAACAAAGACTTATCGCTATCCCACGCTCAAGTGATCAACAGCAGAGCCAGAGACAAGACCAGAGGATCGAGTGTAGAGTTAAGGATGTGCCCAGCCTGAAAGTAAACATATATGAATATGGAAGGACATGGATTGGGCACTTGTCGGCGGCATGAATCAATACGAATATATATATATATTGTATATATATTAAAATGATCAGCAGCCAGGGCCATTGCGAGTAGATGATCCTCTGGTAATGGCCTTGCGAATAACGCTTCCAGGAATGCTTTGTGGGCCACAGCAGGAAGGCATCGGATTTAGTATTGCATCCGATCTGACATCGGGTTAAAAGGATGCGCTAACGCGCGAAAGGCTCGACGACCTAATTTTCATAATTTGTCACGCACAATCATTTGTGTAAGATGTGCACAAAATTCGCAAACAGATCCATACCCAAGCACACCCACACACATACACACACACACACCATTACACACATACATACACACTTCTGTATGCTGTCGTCTGGGCTGGTCAGCAAAAGGATTTTCAAGACAAAAGCGCAAAACAAACGAATTTAACTATTGCTAACCCTTGGCCTAAGCATCCTTAGTATCCTATCCTATCCCTCACCCTCTCTCCCTCTCTCTTTGTGTATCTCTCTGGCCATTTCTCCCCCTCTCTGTCACTCTGCTGGCTTGTCTAGCTGTGATACCCTGCTGTGGCCACGTCTAAGCCAGAAAAATGATTCGCCTAATTGCTTCTAAACTAACAGAACTTATAGCGAACCCTATCACAGTATAAAGTATAGATAATCCTCCTATGCTTCCTACCTCTAAATGTAACTATTATATGATAATCCTTTCAAAAATATTTCATGCATTTTCTATTTGTTACTTTTGATTTTATGGATTTGCTTTTCGATTCATAGTATATATTCCTTTATTTTTACGATATTCGTTTGAGATTTCACTAAAACTACTTCTAGCAGTTCCCACTTTAAGTATCTCCTTAGTTTCGTTGATATTATCCAACCTCAAATAGTTATACTATATATATATTCCATATTGTTTATATATATTAGATATATTCCACTTTTAACCGTCTAATAGAGACATTATATATCTCTCACAACTCACAGAGTCTAAGCGCGTTTCCACAGAACATTTTTAATCAACTCCAGATAGACATTTGCATTCCTAGACATTCCTCTAGCCAGAAGTATGTTTATTAGGTATAATTGCATATTATACCATATATATACTAATCCATAAACTACTCCATATCATATCTACTATAATCAATAGATTATTCTCCCTTGGAAGAATATCAGTATCTACAGCTTCGAACAGTATAAAAATAGCTCCCTAAATCAAAACTAGATTTCTCTCAAGCAAAAGTTGTACAGATACTATATTATATCCATCTACTATATCTTCAACTCCAGATTAACCCCAGATTCCTTCATCTTCTTCAAGTTATAAGAACTTCCTCTGAGTAAACAATATCCTTTCGCATAATAAAACCCTTTTTTTTTTCAACTAAATTAAACTATTTCTGCGCATTTCTCGTATAATATTCATACATATAATCGAGGGAAATGCCTGGAAAAAAAAGAAGTGAGTAGAAAAACCTTTTTAAGAAAAATAAAAAAATGGAAAATGCATAGAGGAAAACTAATCGTAGTATAGAAAATGGGAAAAATATAATAGAAACTTTTCGTAACTTTAAAAGGCGAAATTTTCGCGAAAACCAAAAATGATATTCGTAATAATAGAAGAGGGTCAAGCGTTGCCCGACGAGATGTTTGGCAAACCTCAACAACCCCTCGTAAAACCCTTTAATGCTGCATGCCCCGCATGCCGCAGCAGCAGCACTTCCTAGCTGAGAGAGTGAGAGATAGGAAAAGAGCGAGAGGGTGAGAGAGAAGAGCGAGTGTGGGATAGGGCAAGTCACCCCTTTGCCTTTGCTACTTGTGTGTTGTCTTTTGTGTGTGCGTGTGTGTGCTGCTACCTGCCTCTGGCCCAGCCACTGCCACTGCCACAGCCTTTGTCTCTGCCTCTGCCTCTGCCTCTAGCCGCCATTGCTTTTGTGGTGCGAGCGGTGCGAATGCAACGGGAAATGAATGGAGCGAACGGACGCTGCGTCGGCGTATAAAAGGCGAGCGGAATCTGCTGCTGGAATCAGTTAACGTTCGACAACGTCAGCGCACAGACAAGCTACAACACACACTTGCCACGTGCAACGGACTACAACAGCAACCTACAACATACACATACAACTACAACTACAACTACAACTTACGACATTCGTTTGGGATTAGCAGCAACAACAGCAGACACAGCGGCAACAACCATGTTGATGCACGAGAAACTTATCACCGGGCAGTTCTTCGATCTGAAAACTGGTAAGTAATGCCACGCCTACTTTTCTATATATTTGTCATACTAACTGAATCTTCTTTATGTTTTCTATAGATCGCAAATCTTTGCTGCATCACCATCATCATCATCAGCATCATCAGCTGCAACATCACAGCCAATTGCAACAGCCGCTGCATTTCCACCACCAACATCAGCACCACCAGCACCAACAGCATCAACAGCAGCAGCAGCAGCAGTCACAGCACTTGGGTCTGCCCAAATTGGATTTGTATACTGCCTACGCCTATCAGCAACAGTTGCTGGGCAGCGCAGCCGCCGCCGCAGCGCTCAGTCAGCAACAGCAGCAGCAGCAACAACAGCAACAGCAGCAACCAATTGCCGCTGAGGTGCTGGATTTGTCGCGTCGCTGCGACAGCGTTGAGACACCAAGGAAGACACCTTCACCATACCAGACCAACTACAGCTACGGCAGCGGCTCACCCTCCACCTCACCCACAGCCATACCCAGCAATCTATTGTACTCCGCACAGGCAGCAGCAGCAGCTCAACAGCAGCAGCAGCAACAGCAGCAGCAACTAGCCTCGCTCTATCCGGCGCTTTACTACGGCGCCAACATCAAGCAGGAGCCAACGACACAAAACAAGAGCAACAGCAACAACAACAACAACAAAAACAGCAGCAACAATGCCACCGCCAGCTTGTTGCAGACATTCGCCGCTGCCTCAGCGGCAGCAGCAGCTGCAGCGGCCAACGCTGCGATATCGCCACGACCAGCCAGCAATGCCAGCACCATGCAGATCGATGTACTCGAAGCACCACAGTCGCCACCAGCAACAGCCAGCGACAACGTGCACTTCAACAACAGCAGCAGCAACACGACACCCACCAGCAGCACAACACCGCTGGCAGCAGCTGTTGCCGCTGGCGCCGAGGCAGCCAAAAGCACGCGTCCCTTCAAAGCCTTCCCCCGTGATCCCCTCGTCATAGCCGCCAACTTCGCTGCCACCGATGTGCTCCTCGATAATCCCCGTGTCGAGCGCTACACAGAATACCGCAAGCGTGTGCTCGAGCAGATTCGCAACTCCAATGGCGGCTCACGTACCGTTACCAATCCCAAGATGCGACGCACTAACTCGCGCAGCGGCAGCGTCAACGAGGGCAGCTCCTCCAACAACAACAGCGAGAGCGAGGATCGCGCCGCCGCCGAGGAGTCCAGCGACTGCGACTCGCATGCCGGCAACTACGAGAAGCTATCGGCAACAGCTGGTGGTGCCGCATCAGCTGCCGCTGCTGGCGGCTGCAGTGCCTCGGCCAGCGGTGGCCTCAGCCAGGTGAAGGATGCCGCCTACTACGAGCGGAGGCGCAAGAACAACGCAGCGGCCAAGAAGTCCCGTGACCGTCGCCGCATCAAGGAGGACGAGATCGCCATCCGTGCCGCCTATCTGGAGCGTCAGAATATCGAGCTGTTGTGCCAGATCGATGCGCTCAAGGCCCAACTGGCTGCGTTTACGGCCAAGGTGGCCTAGGTATTGTTAGAAATAACGATAGCCGATAACGATAGACATATCGATAACACATCAACTGCCAATCGCTGCTAGTTGCGTTGAACGCGTGCGAGTTTTGGGTTAAATTTTTATTATTATTTAATATTTTTTTTGCGTTTCGGAGGAGCAGCTTATCTGTGAATACTTTCAACCTGTTTCTTCTACTCATACACACACAAGCAATCAAACACACACACATACATACACATATGCATTGTAGAGCTCTTCAGCTATATTAAGTTAAGTATTTTTTTTCATTTGATTCTCGATAATATCATTGATAAAACTTAGTCTTAAGCGATTCTCGCGATATCTCACCAGTTAATTAATATGTACAAGTATATGAAAAAAAATATTATAGTTCTTGATAGTATATATTGTAGTATATATATGTATAGGTATAGTATACCCAATTAATCTATTGTATAGTACAAAGTGACATTTTTTTTTTATACCTTTTAAGTAATAAAATTATTTTCAAAATAAAAAAATCGAGTCTAAATTAAATGGTTCTTCCAAAAGTTGTGGTTCAGTTTCACACATAGGTAACAAAGGTAACTCAGCCTCAAGTTTGTCCAAATTTATGAATATAAAGTTTTCATATGACATTTACTCTTCGTTTCTCCTTTTTGGGATTCAAAAGTAACCGCCAAACAAGTTTTGAGTGCCTACAAATGCATATGACATGCGCCAAATGTGTGGGGCAAAGCCGTTAACTGGGGCTAAATAGTTCGTCCAGCAACGTTCTGCGAATGCTGTTCGCCTGGCACCTAGGAAATCTGTACTAACGCTTAATTTAGACCAAAGTTCTTAGTATAGTTGCAGGACCTATTAACGTTACCCCTTACTTTCACTTTACTGTATAATACCTTAAAACATCGTATAGTATACACATTTATTATACAGTCGACTGAGGGGAAACGTTTTTAGGTCGCATTCATTTTAGGTCGAATTCATTTAAGGTCGTATTCCTATCGTATACGAGTATATATATATATATATTTACAATATACTTACAAACACGTTCAAGTCCCCTTATAAAGAGCTTTCTATGGCAGGCCTAGGAACAGTCGTTCAGATTCAAAAATAACCGCCAGCAGAGCTTTCGTCGTTGCATTGTACAGAGCATGCGCATACTTTTAGGGTTGGTTGCTAAAGCTTTATGTTAATTGTCATTGGCATAAAGCTCGACGGTCGCGACCAAAACGGCTGGGGTAGAAATGTTGTTGAACAGCTTTCTGCGGATTCTGTTCGCCTGGTGCTTAGACAGTTCGGCATAAGGTCTACTTTAGATCATAATTCGCCGGTCTCCAAGAGGATGAACCAAAAACCCAAGGACGTATAACATGTGCACACATCCACACACACACACAAGGCAGTACAAACCGGTTTTCTACTTGTGTTTGTACAAATTTTACTGTGGTGCTGCTCGACCTAAGAATGCTGCCCCTTACTTACTCCTCTATATGATATATATACATACATATATGCTATAAATATGCATATGTGTGTGTGTAAGGAATAATACCAATATATGTATGTATTTATCTACCATACATACCTCATGAGCTCGAGAAAGCACCCCTTTATTGGAGTTTCCCATATGAGCCGTAGGAATAGTTGTTCAAATTCAAATATAACCGCCAGCAATTTTGGTCGTAAGAATCCAAATGCCATGCGCGAAATTTGTTGCATACTTTTGGGGTTGCTTCGTATTGAGGGCGCTTTGCGTGGAAAATTTCGTTGGTCAACTTGCTGCGGATTATGTTCGCCTGGTGCTTAGACAGTTCGGCATAAGGTCTTATTTAGATCATATTTCGCCGGTCTCCAAGAGGATGAAACAGAGTCCTAAGGACGTATAAAATGTGCACATATCCACACACACACATAGGCAGTACAAACCGGTTCCTACTTGCGAATTATACTGCGTTGCTGCACGACCTGAAAATGCTGCCCCTTACACCCCTATATAATAAATATACATACATATATGCTATAAATATATATATATATATATATGTGTGTATGTACGGTACAATGTCAATATGTATATTTATGTACACTACATACAGTATAAGTACCATTATAAGTACCCCTTTATAAGAGTTACCCATATCATCCCACAGTCGTTTCCCCCTACTTTCACCTCTTTATAATACATACATACATGGTATAAATATACATATGTGTGTGTGTAAGGTATAATACCAATATATACATGTATTTATAAACACTACATACCACATGACCAGGAGAGAGCTCCCCTTTATTAGAGTTTCCCATATGAGCCGTAGGAACAGTTTTTCAAATTCAAATATAACCGCCAGCAATTTTGGTCGTAAGAATCCAAATGCCATGCGCGAAATGTGTTGCATACTTTTGGGGTTGATTCTTATTGAGGGCGCTTCGAGTGCAAAATTTCGATTTGCAACTTGCTGCGGATTATGTTCGCCTGGTACGTCGTCAGTTTGGTATGGTATAATTTTGACCAAAACGCGTCGTTTTCAATGACGAAGAAGAAGAATCGTTGCGAGACCTAAAAGCGTATAAAATACGAGTACACGCACACACTCAAACACACCCACACACAAGCAAGTATCTGCTGTAGCGACATCGCTGCCAGCAGTTGAGAGCAGCATCAGGTTATACTTATTCTGTCTGGTATAACTGCTGTGTTTGTTGTCGCATTGGCATAAAATTGACAGCGTAGAATGGGAGTATATTAAACTTTATATGTGGCGAAAATGAACACTATATATTTAAGTGTGCATAAAAATAGTATCATATTCAATTGTGGGCATGGAGAGTAGAATATATGTATATATTTTTTTTTATTTAAGGTATACGGGGTAAACTGTAATACCCCGTTATAACCTTGTTAGCTTTGCATTCAGCCCATATGGCGCTCCTGCTAGCCTTTTCAATACGAAAATTAATAACAATTAACAATTATCAACTATAAGGTCTTTTGGCTGGCACCTGTTTAACCTTGACTGGCCTCTTGTTCTGGTCAGGCCTTTTGCTAGTCTGTTTTTGTGGCGCAAAAGTCTCTCGTCAATGACCGTTACCAATTTTAAATCTCTTTGAAGTATTGTAGTACTTATGTACCACTCACAGCCAGTGTGTAGAATATTACATACATCATAGGGTCTAGTTGGTCTCTAGTTCTTTTAGCCTTTAAGCTCCACGTCTGGATGCAGACAGATGGGCATGGCTATATGAGAGCACTCAGCAAGCATCAGGGGCGAATTTTAGCGAAGGCAAAGTATCTGGTCCTAAGGTCGAATGAGATTTTGCCTGCACCTTAAACCATCTTTACACACTACAGTAGATGGTTCCAGTTCCTTTGGTCGTTGAGCTCCACATCTAGATACAGACAGATGGGCATGGCTATATTGGCCACATCAAGCATTAGGGAGTTGGATATGCTTCCTTCTGTTTGGTATAAACATTTAGACAACTTCATTCACCACTTAACCCATTGAGACTAATAAACAGAAGCACGTGTGGATAACGTTTGTTATCGCTATCCAATTTTAGGCATAAAACTTCAATGTCTCTAAATAAATATTATATAAATAATATTAAATATATAAATTAATAGGTAAGCAGCAGTGCTGCCTGCCATGCAAGGAAAATACATTTAGATTTAAGTTTTTATGAATTTTTTGGATATGCTTCCTTCTGTTTGGTATAAACGTTTAGACAACTTTCATTTATCAATTAACCCATTGAGATTTATAAATAGAAGCGCGTGTAAATATTATTATCCATATCCAAACGCAATTTTAGGCATAAGACTTCAATGTCTGTAAATAATTATTTAAATGATAGTATTAAATAGATATATAAGTTAATAGGTAAAACACAGTTCGATTTAAGTTTTTATGAATTTTTTTATTTTTTTTCTTTTTGTTGCTTTGTTTTCGTTTTTATTTTATTTTGTTCATCGCGCTCGTCATTTGTTTTTGTTTTTTGTTTTTTGTTTTTTCCGTCCGTTAAATCTAAGTGTACGCATTAAAGGTAAAATATGTGTTAATCCGTAATAATTAATTAATTAATTAATTGTTTGTTTCTTTGTGTTTTTTTTATCAATTAATTGTAGGCTTACTAAAAACGTTTCATTAAATCTTTCGGTTGCATTTTACTTTCCTTTTCTACATTTACATTACATACTACGTATTACCCATCTGGATGGGCCATTGAACAATACACACATATATATATATATATATACATATATATATATGCTTGTTACGATCTATTAGCCCTATAGTTTAGTAGGTTTACATTTCAGTTTGCGTCGTGTGGTTCCGTTTCGCTTCGAATATTATATGATATTATTATGTTTGTTTGTATCTGCGTTTCTTTCCTTTCTCTTTAAATGTTCTATAAATCTTTATGTTGTATATAAGGCTAAATCGGTTACTAATGTGAATTAGTGTTACTTTCTCGTACTATTTACTATATGATACATTTTGGGGGAGGGGCGGGGCGGGTCGGGGCCATCACTTCTCTCCAACGTATTTAACAAAATGTTACGACAACAATTAAGTGCTATAATGCCAGAGGCATTTGGACATATAGTTTTCGATCCGGCTGCTTTAAAATATTTATGTATATAATCATAATAATAATTATAATAATAATTATGCATAGACCTTTATTGACTTGTGTATTTGGGGGGAATTATTAAGGAAAACTGTTTTCTCTTTTCGATTTTTTGCTTTCTTTATTTTGTTTTGTTTCTTTTCTTCATTTATCATTTATCATTTATCATGTATATATATTTCTCTCTCTATCTATACATATATCTATATAGATTTTTGTTTGTGTATAATTTTAATGATATTTGTTTCATTTTCAACTTTAAATGCTAAAACTAATTATACAAAAAAGTTATCGAATTTTTTCATTTTTTTCTTCTTTTTTTTTTTAAATATATATATATAAATATTGATTCATATTCGTTAAAGGTAGGAGGAAAAAAAAAAGGGAAGCTAATTTACAGAATTACAAATGACATTTTAGGGTTAAATAACAACATAAGTAGGATGTGTGAATTTGGGTCTGGACAAGGTGTTTGTGTGTGTGCGTGTGTGTGTGACAGAGAGAGATACAGATAGAGAGAGAGAGAGAGAGAGAGAGAGAGAGAGAGGGATATATATTTATATAAAGGAAGTAGTTATGGATTATAAAAGAGAACTCCTCGTCGCACACACACATAGCACACACACTAAAGCATACACATATATACAAAAAACATACACATGCACATATCGCAGGTATATACAAGTAGATATATATATATAAATATATATTATATATATTAACTGGCAGCACACAACAAATGTCACCGCAAGTACAGTGCGCACCAAAACATATGCGCATATGCATGTACCGCTCGTAACAAATCCCACCCACCCCCCACCCCAACCCCCATTCCCATTCCCCTGACCACTCCCCCTCTTCGCGTACCCCAACCCCCACGGAGCAACGCCCAAATATACCAAAAAAAAATATATATGCTATATATATTTCTTTATATATATGTAAAAACTTAAAATATACTATTGACATTTTCTTTTACTAGAGTTATTAGCAAATGTTTCTCTTTATTGCTATTTTGTTTGTTACACGCCCCATAAGCCACACACTGGTTATTAAGAACACTTATCGACTGTCGCCTATCGATATCTGATAACTGATTTCACCATATACGGTATATATATGTGCTACCATATATGGTAATTGTATGTATAAATATTGGTCTGATTATGGATCTCACTTTTGTTTGTATTGCTAAAACATATCCCTCATGCTTTCTACTGCTTATCCGAATAATGGAAGTCACATGCATCATCATATCGTGTATATACTATATATATATACATCACTATATATCTATATAAAAAATGCGATCAGAGACTTTGATTGTGTTTGTTGTTACTGTTTTTTCTTTTCTTTTTTTTTCGTTTTTTTTTTTTTTACTTTTTTCTTTTTTTTTCTTTTTGTTTTTCTTTTTGCTTTTGCTTTTGCTTTTGTTGCGTCTGTTAACTAAAAAGACAATCTACGATTTATATATATTAATTGCCTAATATTTCAACTGTAGAAAAATAAATATATATATCTTTAAATATATATATATATATATACTATATGCAACTATTTTCTCTATTTGTTTTCTTGTGCTTCCCCCTGGTACCAAACTGCGTTTCTAAATAACAATTTTAAAGATTGTAAATTTTCTTTTTCTTTTTTTTTTTAAGAGGAAAACTCTGATTTGGAGCATTATGATAATATTATCTATGGCAGCTATATGTATTTGCTATATGCTTTTTTTGTTTGTTTGCATGTCGGTCTGTCTGTCTGTCTGTGTCTCTTTGTATGTGTGTGTGTGTGTGTGTGTTAGTCTGTTTGTGTGTGTTTGATTGTATGTGTTTCTATTGGAATTTCACTTGACTTGGTGTTTTTTGTTTATTATCATATACATTTATATTATAGGAATACAAAAAAAAAAATAAATTTGAAAAAGTTGTGCAAAACTATTTACAATATTCTTTTCATGCATTTTTTGTTTTGTTTAACAAGCCCACATACATTTAACTAGGTGTTTGTTGATTGATTGGTTGGTTGGTTGGTTGCTGGGCGGAGTGGGAGAAGTGGGGGTTACACATAGAAGACGACACGCTGGGGGGCTGGGGTCTAGGGTCTAGGGGGTGTTTGTGGGTGGTGGTGGGTAGAGAAAAGTTAAGAGTAACAAAAAAAAAAAAGAGTTGGAAGATTTTCTTTTCATTGGAAACGTTGCTTTTTGCATAATAATGTGATGTTTCTATCTTTTATCTTTTATCTTTTTTCAGATTTATTTGTAGCACACGCTCACACACTGTCATACACACACACACACACACACGCACGCACAAACATATTGTGTTGGTGTTTTTATGAAATATTTTAAGTTTTTGCAATTGTTTCTTTTTTTTTTTTGTTTTTTAGGCGCGTCACATAACAAATTCCGTTGCTACTTAAAAACTAGTTTTTTTTGCACTTAAAACGATAGAAATATATATATATTTTTTTTGTATTTATATAAATGGTGTGTGTGTGTGTGTGTGTGTGTGTGTATAGGCGCTTGTTGGTAGATATATATATGTATATGTGTATAAATATATATAAATATTACAATTTATTAAAAAACACATTTTTTGTTTATTTGCCTTTTTATCAATATTAAATTGTGTGTGGCAGCGGGACAGAAATGGGTCGATTGTGTGTGTGTGTGTGTGTGTGTGTCTGTGTGTGTGTGTGTAAACATACAATCTCTCACACACACCCATACACATGTATGCACTTAATAGTTATATATAATTTTTGTTTTTTTTTTTTAAATTAGTTAACAGCTCTTAGAAAAAAAAGAAAATATTTTTGTTTTTGTTTCTGTTTTTTTTTTTGTTTGTTTTAAGTTTTATATCATAAAATTATATCCTAAAACGCCAACAAATCATTTATCATAACCTTAAAAATATTATATTAATATTATAATAATAATAATAATGTTTAAAAAAAAAAACACTTAACGGTTCTTTTTATATTTTATGTTTTATGTTTTATGTTTTATGTTTTTTTGTTTAAGCAAAGGAAATATGCCTTTTCTTTGTTTCTTTGTTTGTTGTTGTTTCTTGGTTTTTATCTGTCTTTCGGTCTGTCTGTTTCTGATTGTGTGTGTGTGGTGTGTGTGTGGTGTGTATGTGTGTGTGTCTGTCTGCTCTACTTTCTATACATAATACAGACACATGCATACAAAATATGTATATGTATATATGTACATACGTGTGGTTTGTGTGTGTGTGTGTGTGTGTGTGTGTGTGTATATATGTATATATATACGTCTCTAGGTATTTATATGTATATGTTTTGTTTGTTTCGTATGTACGTATGCAATCTATGTCGTTAATAGGTAATTGATAATTGCAATTACTTAATTAATTAATTAATCACTTAATTACTTAGAACATTGCTTATGTTTAACAATTGTTATAAAATTGTCGTCGTTGTTGCTGTTGCTGTTGGTGTTTTATCTTCTTTCTTCCTCTTTAACTTCCTCTTCTCCTCTTCTGTTTCTTCTTGTTACTTGTCTATTTATTATTCTTCTACCTCCGATTTTATTTGTTGTTACTTTCAGTAGCTGTTGTTGTTGGTTATTGGTTGTTGTTGGTTGTTGTTGTTGTTGTTGTTGTTGTTGTTGTTGTTGTTGTTGTTGTTGTTGTTGTTGTTGTTGTTGAGCCAGCCTTTGCCAAAAGCTGTTGTCAACGCTCTTTTTTAACTCTTTTTTTTACTCATCTTCTTTGTTGTTGTTGTTGTTGTTCCTGCAGGTGTTGTTGCTGGCTTTAGCCTTGTGAGTGCTGCTACTAATGATGGTATTGATCCGAATAGGGATAGGTTTTGCCTTGGGAACGGCGACGTCTTAAGTTTCTGATCGGCCTCAACGACGATAACGATATCGATACGAACGTCGATGAGTGCTGCGGAGGTGACGTTGCCGTCAAGGCTGTGTTCTACAGTGTCTCTTCAAATGCAGCCATAAGATCGCTCTGCATGTTCATGTCGATTTGGCCAGCGAGCTGTGAAAATTATATATAGAAATTAATAATTGTCAAATGCATAACAAATAAAGATATAAAGCGAAAGGTGAGCAATAATCTGTGCTGTTATTGTTCTAACAAATGTCATTCTACCATAAAGCATTCTTGACTGTCAATGTCATTCCCCTATGTTGGTGTACTACGAACTGCCAAGTTTGATATGTCTGAAAGGCAGCAAAAGCATATATAAAGTGACATTTTCAATAGAAAACTGTAAAGTGTCATTCCTACTATCAAATTGTTAGTTGAGGAGCTTGAAGCTGTCATTCCACAGTAGAATACTACAGCACCTGGTAACTTCCTCAATTGATTTCCTATGTCAGCTGCCTTGCTGGAAGAGTTGACTAAGTAGGCGAGCGATGTTGTTCAAGCAACACATCTAGGGATGCCAGGTTCAACTCCCAGCAGGGTTGTACCTGTGTATCGATTCTCTAGATTCCTAGGAGCCTTTTATATATAATCTATTGTACTATATCGCAAGGTTACAATGTTATATTGAAATGTTACTGGAGGGTATCAACCTACTATAAAGCACTCCAGCTTTAGCAAGGTGTCATCCAACTATATGGATTCTATATAGATTCTTATGGTCGACGTTAGACTCAGAGTGGGCTTTGTAGTAAAAAGTGTCAATTATCATTCGAACATAAAGAATTCTAGCTGTAACTAAAGCATTTCAGTTTTATTCAGATTGATAGTATAACAGCTTGGAAGTGTCATTCTACTACAGCTGCTGGGCTTGAATACAAAACATTCCAATTGGAGACTAGTGTAAAGTGTGTTTACTAAAAAACAATCGAAAGTGTCATACTACTATCACATATCGTCTGGTATATCCATATCGTATATCCAACTGGGATTTGATCTACTTGCACAGCTTAAAAGAGGTGATTCTGGCCTTGAATAGTAAAAAAAATGGAGAGTCATGCCAGTATGAAGAGTTCCAGCTCTCTCAAATAGGAGTTGTCATTCCACAAAAGCAGATTCCAATTCACAGCCATGTTGCTTTCTAACATTTCTTTCCAATTGACAGAAAACTTGCACCACATCGTTATATAAAGAGTATTGAGAGCAGTTATCGATAAACCGCATATGACCTTGACATTTGTATATCGATATTTGGGAACAGATTCTTATTGCTCATCTCTTGAGATTTTGAATTTTGATTATTGGATTTTGGTTATTTACCGCCTCGCGCCGTCGTCTTTCTTGCTCGGCGCGTCGCTGTTCTGCACGTTTGGCAGCCGCGCGATCCTGCGGCGATTGCTGTGCTGGCGAACTCTGGCCCTGACCTGGTGACGCCTTAATGTCATCTACCCTCGACAGCTGCGGTTGAGCATCGTGCACGCTTTTCCTACAACGACAAATAATCAAAAGGATACCAAAAGATTAAACATATCGTTAAGAAATTATAGAGGAGGAACTACCACTTCCACTGGTATTGGGGGGGTAGAGAGTCGTCTTACCTTCCACTTTCCATGGCGCCCAGTGGCGAGGCAGCCAGGACAGCAGCTGCAGCTGTTACTTGAGCTGCAGCTGCTGCTGCGGCGGCAGCGGCGGCATGCTGCGCCTGGGCATTGCCGGACGTTTGGAGTCCATTGCCCGGCAGCCCACTGCCACCGATCGAAATTGAGCCGATGACGCTGTTAATACCACCGCCACCGCCTCCGCCACCGCTGCCACCACTTCCCCCGCCAGCACCAACACTGTTGCCACTTTGACTATTTGAACTTGTGGCAAGGCAGCCCAGGCTGCTGTTACTGTTACTGCTGGCGGGGCCACTCCCCATGCCGCCGCTGTTGCTATTGCTGCTGGTGTTCGCCAGGGCGACGTTGCTGCCGCTGTTGCTGCCGCCACTGTTGAGGCCGCTGGCTCCACTGCCGCTGCCGCTGCCGGCGCTGCCAGGGCCATTGCTGTTGGCCGAATTGCTGCTATTGCCGCCACAGCCGCCGCCGCCGCTGCTGCCGAGACGCGATGCGTCCGTGGCACTGCTGCCGCGCTCCCGATCGCCGCTGCTGCCCTGCGTCGCTGACTGTGAGGAGGTGTTGCCGGTGTTAATAATATTGTTGTTATTGCTGTTGCTATTGTTGCTGTTGCTGTTGTTATTGCTTAGGCTGCCCCCACTGACAGCTGACGCGGAAACGGCAGCAGCGGCGGCGGCGGCGGCAGTAGCTGTTGCTGCTGCTGTGGCAACCGCCTGCGAAGCTGCAGCTGCGGCCGCAGCGGCTGCGGCGGCGGACGAGGATGATGATGATGAGGAGGATTTGTGATGCTTGCGCTGTTGTTGCTCCTTTTCGGCGGCCTCCTTTTGATATTTCTTCTCCTTTTCGGCCGCCTCGAGCAGCTTGAGGCGATCACGTTCTTTGGCTTTGTTGCGGAATTGCTGGAACGAGTCCATCGCCGGTTTCGCCTTGCTCGACGTTGTCGCCGTATTCTGCGGTGAGCTGGCCGATGCCAGCGATGACCACGAGCTGGCATTCTTAAGATTCTGCTCGACGGACGTCTTGAAGACCTGCGCAAAACCGGCGTGCGCATTGCTTGAATGCATCTTCAGGTCAGAGGGTGATTGTTGTGGTGGCATCACCTTCTGATGATGGTGATGATGATGCTGCTGCTGTTGTTGTTGCTGCTGTTGGTGTTGCTGCTGTTGTAATTGCTGCAACTGTTGCTTGTCGGGCGGACTGGGCATCATGGACTCAATGGGTTTCGGTATGATCAACATTTTGTTGGACGCCTGGCTACCCTGTTGCTGTTGCTGCTGGGCAAGTTGTTGCTGATGGTGTTGCTGTTGCTGCTGGTGATGTTGTTGCTGCTGCTGCTGTTGTTGTTGCTGCAGTTGCTGTTGCAGTTGCTGCTGTTGTTGCTGCAGTTGCTGTTGCTGCTGCTGCTGCTGCTGTTGTTGTTGCTGCTGCTGCTGCTGCTGATCAACATCCTTCATCTTGCCACCCGAATTGCCCATCATCATAGCCGCCATGGGCATCACATGATCCAACAAAGAAGATGCCGACATCCCACTAAAGTCCGCCAGTCCGCTGAAGTCGGGTACATTGAAACCATTGTTATGCGCCTGCTGCTGTTGTTGTTGCTGCTGTTGCTGCTGCTGTTGGGATTGGTGCGAGTGTTGGCCGTGCGGCTGCTTGTTCTGTTGGAAAGCAGCTGCTGCCATGTCCAGATTGAACATGGAATTGTTCAGCATATGATTGCCATTCATGCCAGCCACATTGTCGGCGCCTTTCGTCATGAACTCCGCCATGTAGTCCATTTGCTGTTGCTGCTGGTGTTGCTGTTGCTGGTGCTGCTGCTGCTGTTGTTGTTGCTGCTGCTGCTGCTGTTGTTGCTGCTGCTGCTGCTGTTGTTGTTGCTGCTGCTGGAGTCCGAACTGCTGCTGTTGCTGGTTGCCTGGCTGCTGCATCAGATGCGCCTGGTGGGCCATTAAAAAGTTATCCGTCAGCGATGATTTGCCCGTGGAGGAGGCGCTGAACTCCAGTGAGGCCAGCGACTGCTCCACGGGATCATCAAACTGTGGTATTTGCTTCAGTCCCGCCGCCAATGAGGCCACATCGTTCATGTTCACGCCCACACCCACGCCGCCCATAGCGTTGCTCGCATTTAGTGTGTTGGTGTTGTTATTGTTGTTGTTGTTGTTATTATTGGTGTTGGTATTGGTATTGGTGTTGTTGCTACTGTTGCTGGCGCTGTTGCTGTTGCCCTTGGTGTTGTTATTGATGATGGCATCGGTGGACGCCAACAGCGCCGCATAATGATCACTCAAACTGGGCTGCTTATGCAGATTACTGGCTATCCGAATGCCACCAACGCTGCCTGCTTGTGCCGCTGCTGCTGCCGCTGCTGCTGCTGCTGCTGCTGTAGCTGCCGATCCCCCGCCATATGCATGCGACGTTGGATACCCAGTTGCAGCTGCAGCGGCAGCCGCAGCCGCAGCAGCAGCGGCCGCCTTGCCGCCGCCAGTAAGGCAACCAATAAGATCATTCGCTCCGCTCTGGCCAGTTGCTAGTCCATTCTTATGATGCGTCGCACCCGGGCCATGCAACATGTTCGCCATGGAGTTGGCGCCACCGCCGTAACTGCCCGCCGCGCCTGTCTTATTGTTGTTGTTCAAAATAGCCGCCGCGGTCATTGGATTCGTATTACCCAGGAGGTTAGCTAAACGCACAGCACAGGACAGGATGCACAGCACACGGATATGGATGAGGAGGAGGCAGGGAAGAGGAGGCGGGAACAGAAGGAGAGGGAGAAACAACAGAGATTAGTCAAATGGGTTAGTCACAAAATGATTGCCATGATTACTTACACATTTGTGATGTGGGCGTGTTCGCTGACGTCACCGAGGATAGCAGATGATCCACCTGATCCAGTTGCAACTGCAAGGCGGACGGAAGCAGATTGGCACCACCACCGGTCAGATTGCTTAACAGTATGCTCCCTCCAAGGCTTATGGGAGGATTAATAATTACCTGCGAGTGGAATTTTCGGTTTTTGTTTTCGTTTTCGTTTTTTTTGCCATAGCAAAAAGCATAAAAGGAAAAAAGAAAGCACACACGCACAGAGATAGACAGAGAGATACAGAGAGAGAGATAGGAAGCAAGCAGAGAGAGAGAGAGAGAGAGAGAAAAAGAGAGGGGGGAAAACACACACAACAGTTTAGTTAAAAATTTCTTATCATTTTGGGGGGATGCATGCAACAAATGTTGATGAGGGTTTACAGCTGGGTGCGGGGGGTTACGCGGCGGACTTCTGGGGCAAGGGTTGGGATATTATGGGCTGCAACAAGTTGTGGCAGAAGCCCCTTCTAAGCAAACTATCGTAAATATCGCAAGGATCGTAACTATCGCAACTCCAACTATTCGCTAACAAACTTGCTTGACTTCTTATCCTTTTCGATCTTCCTTAAACTTTAAAGCTATTAGATTAGATAGGTATAAATATAGTTTATACATATTTAGGCTGATGGATCAGATATGTATATATATATATGTTAAAAAGGAAATGCCTCTTAATGATCGTAACTATCTCTTCACTTATCGTTTCACTATCAAACCTACAGTGGCTTTTTATGGATCTTCTCTCCTTTCACAGTTTGTTGCCTCTAAAAGATGTCCACATATATCATAGATATAGGCAAGACAATGAATATCTATATATATAATTAATCGTTAGTATTTAGCTATTATACAGTTCTAGGAATTCCGTTTATTATGTTTTCTACCAACATCATTCTCA
This sequence comes from Hirtodrosophila trivittata, assembly GCA_035045065.1. Taxonomy (NCBI): domain Eukaryota; kingdom Metazoa; phylum Arthropoda; class Insecta; order Diptera; family Drosophilidae; genus Hirtodrosophila; species Hirtodrosophila trivittata. Next base: position 13,564,234 of record JAWNNK010001028.1, on the reverse strand, counting down.
TCATCCGGAAGGAACATGCTTTTAGGAAAGGAGAATAATTTATACCTAAAATGATGTTTACGATATGAAAAGGGATTTGATGAAATACATAGATGGGCTTTGATATACACTCTCCTGCTTTATATAAGCACTCCTAATCCACAACTTATTGGGCACATACTAGCTCTTACTCTAATCAGGTTAAGGACTCTCCTAATGATACCCCAGCCCTGGCTTATAGTGTTGCTTTGTGTATAAGATGTGTCTGGAGTATATAAGAGGTATCGTATCGTATCCCAGCCCGGCCCTTAACCGCACCACCCCCAGAAATTTTAGATACTTTTACTATTAAGTAGAGCACTACTCACATTGCTTCCATTTGAATCACGTGATTTTTTCTTGCGTGGTGGCCGCTCGTCGCCATCGCCTGTAATTTTCGGAAATTACGAAATCAAAACATTAGCAAAATTTTGTTGTTGTTGTTTTTTTTTGGTTTCTTTTTTTTTTTTTTTTTTTTTTTTGGAATAGGGTTTTAAAAGACAACGAAGAAAACAAGAAACAAAAGCAAAAAAAAAAAAACAAAATACAAAGAGAAAAAACCATAGTTAAAAGTGATGAATGATGCGAGTGCAGAGAAATTAATTAATATTGAATGAAGCACTACGTGAAAATTGGATTAATTTGAATTTGGAATTTAAGTATTGATGACTTGTGCACTTAGATATGTAGTACATATGCTATATATGTCTATATATATAGGATACATCTAAAGGATATACATAAAATATGTAAAAAAAAAAAAAATACCTCATTTAATTGTGTGGATGAATCGCTGAAACCAATGTGAAGCAATTGTGTGGTATCGGGCTGGGGGTAGCGCACTCTCTCTCTCTCTCTCTCTCTCTTATCTAAAATTCCCTTTTACTTTCTCTTTTCTTTCTTTTCATCTGTTTAAAACTCATTCACTTGCCACTCTCCCTCTCATTCTCTCTCTCCCCCTCTCATTCTTAAACGCTGTAAGTAAGAAAAACTGAACTGTCCTTTTTTTTAGCATGAACAAAAAGTACCAGAAGGAGGAGGAGGAGCAGAAGGAGTAGCAGGAGCAGCAGGACGAGCAGGACGACGACCAACCAACCTTATCATCGTTTTACTTTTGTTGTTTTTCTTTTATATTCATTTAGATATATAATATATATCTTCTATATATTATATATATTATTATTATGTGATTCCTTTTTATTGTTGTTGTTGTCGTTGTTTTTTATTTATATTTATTGGGGTTCTATTATTTTATCAGTTCTCTCTCTCTCTCTCTCGCTCTCTCTCTCTTTCTTTCTCTCTTAAGTCTAAAAAAAAAACAAATCAAATTATGCCATAAAAGGAATGAAGGAAACACACAAAATTTTTTGTTTGATATTTTTTTCATTTTTTTGTATCTTTTTAATAAACTTTTCTTTGTTGTTGTTGTTGTTGTTGTTGTATCAATTGCCTTTCATTTCTTTAGTTTTGTTGGTGTTGTTGTTGTTGTTGTTGCGCAGCATTTTGCATTAATGTTAACTTATTTTTGTTGTTTTCTGTCTAGTTTTTCATAGCAGGCTGCTTTTAATATTAAATATTATTTTTACTATAAATATTTTTAGATATAGGTATAAGGTTGTGTGTCTGTGTGTGTGTGTGTGTGTGTGTGTGTGTGTGTGTGTGTGTGTGTGTGTAAGTGTCTAATGCGTCTTTATGCTACGAGTGTATGTGTGTGTGTGTGTGTCTGTCTGTTTGAGTGTGTGCGCGTTTGTTTTCCATACGTTTCCTGCCTTTAGCTAAGTTTTTTTCCATTTTTCCTTTTGCTATTTTATTTAATTCTTTTTATTTTATTTTATATTCATTTTTATAATTTGGCGCACGTCTGTGTGTGTGTGTGTGTGTGTGTGTGTAGGAGAGTGTGTGGGCATGAGTCTGGGAAAGTTGTCGCCAGTTTGGACTTTTTTATTTCCTGTTGTTAAAATCAAAAACAAAGCAATTTTTTTAAGCAATTTTTTAAAACATTTTTTTTCCTTTTTTTAATTTTTTAATTTTTTTAATTTTTTTATTTTTTACATGACCTTTGAGCGTGTTTGCCTGGCTGTGTGTGTGTTCGAGTGTGTTGTTGTTGTTGTTTTGGTTTCATTTTTTATTCATTTTATTGTTGCTGTTTGCTTTCAAGTCTTTTCTTTCAGTTTTGCGTAAGAAAAAAACTTATTAAAATTAAAAAAAAAATAAATAAAAGTAGAAAACTTTTTTTTAAGTGTACGCACGCAGCATCAATGGTAACGTGGGAGAGAACAATTGGGCGGGAGGGGGAGTTTAATTAAGAAATATTGTTTGCGCATTTTTATCTTTTCAACAGCAAAAAGCAAAAAAAAATTTGAATTAAAAATAAATTTGTTAAAAAATTAAATTTGTTTTTTAATTTTTTTTTTACTATTTATCAGTGTGTATGTGTGCCTGCGTGCCTAAGTGTATAAGTGTGTGTGCCGTATATTGACTAAGTACAAAGCAAAAAAACGTTTGCAAAATAAAATAATGGAAATTATAATTATTTCTTTTTTTGTTTCAATAATTTATTTGTTCTGTTTTGTTATTTTGTTTGTAGTGTTCGAAATAAAAAAAATAAGCTTGAAACAGGGTGTTCTTCCTCTTCTTCTTCTGCTTGCTGTTTTGTTTATTTTGTCTTTAAATTATTGTTGTTGTTGCTGTTGTTTGTTGCTGTTCATTTAAAACATTAAAATTGTTCTTTTTTTGTATTTTTTTATATTCAAATTTATTTAATGCAATTTGTTGTTTTTTTTTTTAATCATTTCTATATTTTTCCATTTTTTTATTTTTTTTTGTTTTTTTTTTTATTTGATTTTATTTTTTATTTTATTTTTTTTAAAAACGTGCAAACAATGTGTAAAGGGGAAAGCCGACAGCCGAAAACTAAATAATAAAATGCCATTGAAAATACATTTAATTACTTTTCTTTTTTTTTTTTTCATAGTATAAACCTTTTCTACAAACACAACTCTATATATATATACGCTCATACATGAATATATATATATTTGTGTATATATATATAGACACATATGGGCATACACATACGATACTATATACATATCTAGTGTGTGAGAGCATATGTAATGGAGCCAAAAGAAGAGAACACACACACAACACCGAAAATACATAGAAAATATTGTCTATATAGAACTTTGGATTTGTTCTAACTTTAACGGGTTGTTGTTCTTCCTCCCTGCAGTCTGTCTCTGTGCGGTCTGTCATCTGAGGTTTTTTTTTGATTTTAGTTATACATATTATAGTCCTTAGTTATATTTCTTTTCTCTTTTTTTTTTCTTTTTTTTGTTGGTTCCTTTGACATCTTGTTAACTCGTTAAATATTAAAAGTAGTTGTTGTTGTTGGTGTTGTTGTTTCGTTTTTTGTATTTGTTCATTGCTTATTTAAGTTTCTTATTCTTCTTATATACTTCTTCCTCTTCTTTATCTTGTTGGTTGCTTTTTTGTTTTTATATATATATATATATATAAATAATGTTTTATTTTCCTTTTTAAATTTATTTATTGCTTTATATATACATAGGTAAGTAGTAGCTCCGGCTAAACTTCATGTTAAATATTAACTAACTTACGGAGTAGATTGTTTTTCTTTTTGTTTTTCGTCTCATATCTATTGTTGTGTGTGTGTGTTGTGTGTGTGTGTGATTTGTTGTGTGTATAAGTGTAAATATTAATATTATTTGTGCTTGATGACTAACATTTGTAACTTATGTTTGTTTATTTGTTTTTCGTTTTTTTGTTTTTTGTTTTTTTTTATATATTTGGAAGTACTCTTTAGGCCTATTTCGAATTGGAAGCATTGATATATATATTTATATATATATGTATGTATAAATATATATATTTATATTTGTACAGAAATGTTCTCTATATAAAAAGTAAGGCGAAAATAACATGGATATACAAAGCACAGTTATTAATACTCGTAGAAAAGACGATCAATAATCAACATTAAGACACATATTGTAATCGCTATCGTTATCGTTCCACGTTTCTCGTTCTGTTCCGTTCCGAACCGAGCACAAAATCCCATATAAATCGTTTTATTGCTTATCGTTTATCGGACATTTGAGTATATTTCTATATTTCTATATATATATTTAATAAATAATATATATATACTCGTATATAAGGTGCACATATGGTAAAAACTTCGCTGCAATACGTATAAGATATGCTAGCGTGTGTATTTATGTGTGTGTGTGTGGTTGTGTGTGTGTGTATTTTTGTACCTAGTATTCTACTTATAGATCACCCATCATAATAATCATCACCCAGTCACCCACAATGTTAACTCACGCTATTCGGCACTTGTGCTATTCGCTTCTCGCTTCTCCCTTCACTTCTCTCCTCACTTGCTGCTTCTGCTTCTCACTTTTCGTTTCTCACTGTTTTGCTTCTCACTGTTTTACTTCTCACTGTTCGCTTCTCGCTATTTGTTATTCAGACTGTTCCACTGCTCATACAAAAAATTTTATATTACATATTTTTCTAATCGTCGTTGATTTTTTTAATTATCTTTTTGTTTTCTTTTGAGGTTTTCTTTGATTTAAGTGTTTTTTTGTTTTTTTTTTGTTTTTTTTTGATTTAGTTTCTTTCTTATTTCTACACATTGTCTGCAAGTGTATTAAAATATCAAATTCAATTTTTACTTTCAGTTTTCATTTTCGATTTTCAACAATTTCCATCATTTCATTTTGTTGCATATATACGTTTTTTTTTTGTTTTTTTTTTTTAATTATTGATTTTTTATTTTTGCTTTTGTTTTTGTAAATTTAATTGCTGTTTGCTTTGTTTGTTATTGTTTTAATGCACATGTGTGAGTTTTGCATTGCTGTTTGATTCAATACATTTTGTTTCTATTATTTAATTTGGGGTTCTTTTTTTTTTCATTTAAGAGAGAGTTTTGAGAAATATATATATATAAATATATACGCATGTATATAATATGTAGAGTTTCTTCGAGTATATACACATGTATATGTATGTACATACGTTGCATTTACTTTAATTCCTAACCGTCTGTCCGTATGCGAATGCGAGTGAGTGTATATAGTGTATGTGTGTGTGTGTGTGTATGTGTGTGGGGTGGGTGTATTAAAAGGCGCCCAGCAAGGTATTCAACAAGCTTAATGCTATGACACGACATTTAAGGCAACTTCTCTAGTAACAACACTGACAAAAGTCTACAAGGACACAAAACTCTTCCTAAATATCTGAAGGTTGCCACACTCGAAATCTTTAACAGTGCTGTATAACACACAAATATAGGAAGGGCGGGGGGGGCGGCAGTGGAGGAAGACAAGAAAAGTCGAATAAATAAGGAATAAGAGTATAGAGCTTAAGAACACATTCAGGCACTGATTGAAGCCTAATAACTGATTGATGACTGATGTTTGATTGATGCCCGTTTGATGCAACGAATTATTCTATATACAAGTAACAACAAATAAAAACAGAAAAGAAAAATATTTTTATATATATATATATAAATGAGACATCAAGAAGGATGGATTGATGTTTTGATTGATTGCAATAGATGGAAGGATGGATGGGGGCTTGATTGACTGACTGATTGATGAGATGAACTGACTACTGTCTACATTAATTTTCCATGCTGAGCTTAGGAATCGCTACGTTATCGAGGTAGGCGAGTGTACGTTTGCGTATGTATGTGTATTTGTGTATTTGTGTGTGTGTGTGTGTGTATGTGTTTGCTTGTGGAGCCCATACTATATGTATGTATATACATATAGAGTCAGGGCTCATTTGATTTTGATTTTCTTGTTATACATATATATATAAAAATGACGACGCCTTATCATTCGAGTCTTATAGATTTTGATGTTTAGTTTTACTTTTAAATTGTTTTCTTGATTTGATTGTTTGTTTGACTGGTTGACTGGTTGGTTGGTTGGTTGGTTGGTTGGTTGGTTGGTTGGTTGATTGGTTGGTTGGTTGGTTGGTTGGTTGGTAGAGTAGAGTAGAGGTTGGTTCAATTACTTTCATTTTTCAGATTGGCTGCCCCCAATACACAATTGCTTCACGATTTTTTTCTTTCAGCATATTCTCATAATAGATCATAATAATAATAATAATAATAATAATAATAATCATAATAATAATAATAATAATAATAATAATAATAATATTGGTAATAATAATGGTTTTTTTTTGTTTTTTGCGTTTTAAGATGTTTTTTTTTTTTGTTTTCGTTTTGTTTCGTTTTTTTCTGTTTTTTCAAAAAGACTTAAAAATAATTTTTGTTAGAGCTTTTTCAGTTTGTAAGCATCTATTTTTCATTTTTTTTTCTGTTTAAGATAAAGTACGTAAAACTTGTTGCTTGTTGTTGCTTCTTGTTGTTTGTTAATTGTTGTTTGTTTTTTGTTTGTTGCTGTTTAACTTTCTTTCCTTACTTTTTGTATTTGTTTCGTTATCAAAATTTGCATAAATGTATATATCGATATAAATATCGATCGATACATATCGATTGATATACATTATGCATGATGCATGATGCATGATTGTATATAATATATAATATATATAAACAAGTTTTTGTTTTCATTAAAAATACAATTCGTTTAATACCTAGAAAATGCTTAAATACAATATCTATATGCATATAAGGTATATATATATATACGTATAACTAGACCTAAATAGTATTTATACATACATATATATATGTATATATATATTGATAATATACATATATATTTATATATATATATCTCAATTCTTCAGTTATGTCTGTCTGTCTGTCTGTATGAGTTATTGTTTGTCTGCGTTGTGTTTGTGTCTTGTGGGTGTGTTCTGTGTGTGTGTGTGTGTGTGTGTGTGTGTGTTTAGGTGTTATTTTTTGCTAGTTAAATTAGTTTTGATATTTTCCAGAAAAAGAATAAAGAATAAGAAACAAGAAGTTCTTCCCAGTTGCAATGCCAATTTTCTTATATAACCTCAAACGATCAAAGGAAAAAGAATTAAAAAATTAAAAATTCAAATAAAATAAAAACACAAAATTTATTAAACGCAGCAATTGTTTGTTTATAACAAATTCCAAAAATGCCGCTTAAAGAACTTTACTCGAAATTAATAATTTAACTTTGATGAGAACAACTTTTCGTTAAGAAAATAATAAAAACAAAAAATAAAAAAAAAAGTATTCGGCGTTTTACCCAAATCTTTATTAATATATAATAAAAAAAAAGGCGAAAGAAAGAATTATTAAAATCTTTTCATTTATATATTTAAGTAAACGCATATTGCACTTTGTCATGAACTTTGTTCTGGGCATAAAAAAAAATTGTTTTCAAATTAAAAGAAAAATGTTGGTTTAATTAGAAATGTTCCCATGATTAGTTTGTTTTTCTTTTTTTTTAAGTGGTTACAAAGGAAATGGCGGCAAATGTAGGGAGAATTTCGAGCTAAGTTTAACGAAGGACTCTGGTGCGGGTGGGTGGTGGGGCTGGGAGGCGGTCGTAGAGCGGTTTAACCATGGCTAAGCAGCAACAGCGGCACACCGGAACGCACACACACACACATGGTCGAACACACGTCATGCCCATGTTTGACACCTTCACACATGCACACAAACACACAGAACCGCATACGCACGCATATCGACAGGCAATTAAAAATATTAAAGTAAACTGGGTATGTGCGTGCTTGTGTGCGTGTGTGTGTGTGTTGGCATATGTAAGTGTGTGTGTGTGTGTGTGTATGGAAAACTAATTATCATTTAAAACTTTCATAATAATCATAATAATAATATATATAAAAAAAAACAACAAAACAACACTGCACTCTAAAAAGCGCCATCTAGCGCATGTCTAGGTAACTAGCTCTTTCATTTACTCCTCACTCACTCACTCATACTCTTTCGCCCTCTCGCTCGCTATTCTATGCTAATCTAACTCTATTTCTATATCTATCTCTTTCTATTTCATTCACAACTCGCACGCGCGCTCAGTTCAACATTTGTTAAAATTTTCTGTTGAATTATTCTTGTTACTTTTTCCTAGAACTTAGCGTATTAACAACTAAACAACTTATGAATCTATCAGCAATATTAAGAGGTGTATACATAATTTTAATATATTCATAATGCCTATTAGAAGGTAATTAATTTAAGCCAAAAGATGACTAAACTTTAAACTCTGTTCATTTCGTACAATTCTCAATTACATATATTATATACATATATATTCAATTATATATATATACATATATCTAATACATTAAACGTAACTGTTACGCTTCTCTTCTTCCCCCCGTTTCTGTTCCTCACTTTCTAATTTAAAACATTTTCCAACATTTCCTGCTACAACACACACTCTCCTTCTCTCCTCTGTATTAAGTCGCTTCTAGTTTCTGGTGATTCTGTGTGCTTTTGGGTGTGCGTGTGTGTGTGTGTGTGTGTATGCCTTTGCCTTTCTTCCTTTAACAACATCGTTCCGTTCCCATTTCCATTCCCAAACCCGTTTCCGTTCCACTTCCACACTTGCGTTTCGATTCGTTTCGTTTTCTTTTGTTTCGTACTGTTGCTTGGCTTACAGAAAAACTTTGGACTTATAACTGATTTTCTCATTTTCATAATTGAATTAATTTTCGACTACTTTTTCACTTATGTTCTGTTAATTTGTTAAGTTTAAATAAACATTAATTGAATCATAATTATCAATAATTATAATAAATGTCATAATAATAATAATAGAAAAAAAATAATAGTTATATTTATATATTTATAAAGTGTAGTTTGTTGTTTGTTTGTTGTTATACACATACATATATGTAATACATATACGGGTGAGTGTGTGTGTTTTGTGTGTGTGTGTGTGTGTGTGTGTGTGGGTGTGAGTTTTCTGTTTCGTTTTCTGTTCTGTTGTGTGTGTGTGTTTCTGCGAGTTGTTTCTTTTCTTTTCTTTCTTTTTGTTGTTCTCAATCTTAAAAAACGTTTCAGTTTCAGTATATATATATATATATATATGTATATATACACTTATATATATATATATATACATATACACACGTACATATGTATATATATATATATATATATATATATAAAGATGGGGGGGTCATTTGAGTAAAAAAAAAAAAAAACAAAGAAACAAAAGAAAACGCGTCCTAACCTGCTTCACTGTCGCTCGAGTCACTCGAACTGCTATCACTCGAACTCGATGAAGATGTATCGCTGGAACTTGAACTGGACGAGACGGGATTCGTTGGTTGCACAGCCTCAACTTTGCTTGATGAGGTTTCATCTGTAATAGTTACAAAAGGATATACATTAGCAACTTTTATAAGCCAGTTATAAGGGAAAGGGAGGAAGGATCGGAGAGGAGCAGTAGGAATTACGAGCCTTACCTTTCTTGGCTGTTTTCTTGCTAGCGCCCAATTGACCGGTAACGTCCTGTAGACGTTTTTCCAGTTCTTGTTTCTTTTCGGCCATTTGCTCATCCTTTGATTTACCTGAAGGCTTTTTATCTGTAAATACAAATTACATTTCCCGTTATAGTACATTATAATGATAGTTATTCCAATGAGACAGGAGAGATACAGACAGAGAGAGAGAGAGAGAGAAAGAGAGAGAGAGATAGATAGAGAGTAAAAGGAGATAGATCAACAGTCATCGGAGTTACAGCAATGAGAAGGATTCCAAAAATATTTTTAATTAAGTAAGTTTTAAGATTCTCAAATAAAATGGAGGCATGCTTTGAGCTGTAAATATGGATCAATCAATCATTTCAATCACACATAAGCACAATTCTATATATGTACATATACTGAAGGATGATATCGGGACATGCATAGATAATATATATATATTATATGGCTACTACTACGACAATATACAAAAAAACATTCCAAAAGTTTTGTTTTTTTTTTTTCTTTTGGAGTGGTGAATGGGGTTTTCCTTCGGAGGAAGCGTCAGGAATTTTGGTAGGATGGGGAGATAGGATAAGGTTGAAAAAAATAAAAAAAAATCATAAAAAAAAACTGGAAACTGGAAAATTAAGTTATTTCTATAGTTTGATTTTAATTGTTGATAAAGATTATGTTTTTTTTTTTGAGAGTTTAGCTAACTAAACATGACCACTATATATAAAATATTATGAAAAATTTTGAAAATTCTTTTCACATTTTCTTTGGAAAATTGTTCATTTTTCGGATTTGCGTTTTCTATTCACAAAAGAATCTCGAAAATTGCAAAACAGCAAAATGCAAACGCAACACGTCGCCCAACAAAAAAAAATGTTTTGAATCAAAATATTTCTTTTTTTTTTTTTATAGGCAAAAAAAAAAAATACAAATATTTTTGATAATTTGAGAGCATTGCTTCTAGTTGTTGTTGCTGTTGTTGTTCTTGCTATTGTTGCTGTTGTTTCTCTTATAATTGTTGTTGTTTCTATTGTTGTAATTGTTGTTGTTTGTGGTCTCGGTTTAGTTACAAACTTACAATATGGCTTACGTGTTTTTTTGCGCAAACACGACGCCACATAGCTTTCAAGCTCGCGCAGCGTCGACGGCTTCAGTGTCTCGAAATCGATCTCAATCTCGTCCGGATTCGAGTCGCGCAGCGATGGCTCCCGATTTTGTATAATGTGCACCACACGTCCTAGTTTGTCACCTGCAAAGCACAAGAAGATGTGAGTTAGAATACTTTGTTTTAACTTTTGGATCTAACTATTACAATTTATATGTTCTAGATGTGTCTTCATAACTGAACGAAACATTCCAGATGCCGCACAGTAGATTAAAAGAAGTGCCAATATAACTATTTAGATTATTTCGTTTCTTGAATATGAATTCGCAACCATTTTCCTGCGGTGCCCGCATGGACAATCATCGAAAAGATCGCGGCCGAGCAGGAACAGTTTTAAACAGTTTGGCAAGCCCTTTAAATCTCCCGTTCAGACCTTAACTACAAATAACTATGTCTTCAACTAACCTGGCAATTTGTTAATATCCAGGGAGAGCTGTCGCTTCTCATCGTAGGACATGGGCTTGGCGGTGTCTTCCTCCTCGGAATCGAAGTTCATCACCTGGCTGGGCTTCTTTTTGCTACTGCCCCGTTGACCGGCGCCACTACCAGCACCAGCACCGGCGCCACTGCCAGCTCCAGCACTGGCATTGTTGTTGTTGTTGTTCTTGGTACGTTTCGAATTGCTGGAACTACTGCCGCCGCCAGCACCACCGGACGCTGAGCCCGAACCGACACCGACTGCACCAGCAGCCGCACTGCCCGCTTGATTACTAGATGACATGCTGCTGCTACCCTTAGCGCCGCGCTGTCCCTTGCTCTTAGCACCTTTACTGCTACTGCCGCTGCCAGCACCGCCGGCACCAGCAGCCGCACCAGCTGCCAGTGCACCGGCCAATGCATTAGCCGCCGCCTTACCACCACCTGCTGAAACGCCAGTAACATTAACACCGGCCACATAGCCCGTTCCTCCAGCGGCACCGCCGCCCGTCAATTGATTCATCGCCATCGCCATATTGTGGGCATGATGATGTAACGCTACCGCACCAGGCACACCGCCACCAACACCACCACCGCCAGCACCAACCAGCGAGCCAGTTAGAAGTGCCGACAAATTGGCCGAATTGCTAGCATTGAGTCCAGATACATTGGGTGGCAACGCGACGCCACCGTGTCCGATAGTGTCGTTGGATACATGCTGATGATGGCCACTACCTTGACCACCGCTACCGCTGCCTGAACCCATGCTCTTCTTTTTCTCCTTGAGTTTCTTCTTGGCCTTCTTTTTGGCGGACGCCTCCTCGACCAGCTTGCGTATCTCCTCCTGCAGGCCAAGCAGCTTGGACTCAAGCATTTTCAGCTTGGCACTACGCTCCTCGTCCGAGTTGGACTCGTTCTCGGTATCGCTGGAATCTTCGCTGGATGAATCGCTGGCATCATGCTTCGACGTGCTCGAGTACCCATGATGGTGATGCGCCGAATTCGCAACCGGCTCATCGGGTATATTGGCGTAGCGCATCTCGAATACATCCTGCAGCTTGCGTCCCATCGCAACAACATCATGATCTGGCGGATTATATTTATAGCAGTTGGTGAATATTAATCGCACATCGGCCGCAAACTCCGGCGCGCTTTTATATTCTCGATTGTCCATTTTACGCTTAACGGTGCCCAAATCCATTGGTTTCTTGATGATGTCATGATAATCGTGCAGACCCAATAGCTCGGCATCAACCGGCTTGTAGAAGGGCCAGGCGTAGCCGGAGTGTTTCTTCGAGAAGAGCTCCTTGAGTATCTCATTGCATGACTTAAGTGCATCCGATAGTTTCTCCTTGGACTTGGAACTAGAGCCACCACCAACGTTACCGACCGAAACCATACCAGGCACACCAACAACACCCAACGGTGACATTGGATAACCCGAGCCCTGGAATGTAAGATCCTGTTTGTTCAAATTGTTATCGATTGTCAATTGTCGATTGGTGCGTGCGTATGTATGCAATGACAATAACGATAACGATAGCGATAACGGGAACAGTAACGATGATTCAAAACGAAAAGAAGAAAGAAAAAAAAGAGACAAAGCGGCAATGGGTTAGAGCGTTCAAAATTCAATATGTACAATATATGGTTATCGATTAGGTATATATATATATATACATATACATATGTATATTAATATATAGATCTATATATACAAGTATATAAGTAAAATAAACATATTTAGAGCTTGATAACAATCTATTACAATATCGATAGCATTTAAGATTCGATTTACACACAATATTCTATCTCTTTCTACGTTTATCGATACATGATGATTTATTCGATATAGTAACTATCGATCGTTTTTCCGCTCTAATACGCAATATGGTGAATTCAAATAATAAGTGTAAATAAAAGGCAAAGGCAGCGTTTAATACGTGAAATTAATATAGATGTGTCTGTGTTGTGAGTATGTGTGTGTGGGTGTGTGTGTGTGTAGGAAATTGTCTGTTCGTGTTTTGGTGTAAATAAAGAACTTAAGTTTGTTTGTGTGCTTGGTTGGTTGTTGTGCGAGTGTACTTTTGTGTGCATAGGAAGTGGAAGAACAATAACAAAAAAAAAAATAAACCTAAGTATCTACTATATTTAATATTAAATCTATAGATACATTCATACATTCTATTCATATTTATTTATTTTTCTATTCTGTTTATTTATTCTTTCAATCTGACTCTGAACATGTGCTGAGCGAGCAAGGAAAATTGTCTAAATTATGGCGCCCGAGCAGGGATACAAATTATGTACATGGCGCCTAAGCATGGACATTTGTTTAACATTTCTATTTTATATAATATAAATAAGAGAAATTCTGCCTCTGACTGCTGTATTATTCATCAAAGTTAAGATTGACGCGTGGACAATGATAATTTCTGAACTCATCAAGAATATATAATGATTCTTATTATATAGTTACAAAGAATATTTAAGCGTACAAAAAAGAGGATAGAAAAGTCGATAGAAAATTTTGAATAAGAATTTGGAGAATATTTTTGGAAACAACTATCGATTGTTTCAGTTGAAACAATATTCTATTATATATATTTTCCTATCGATTCACACACACACACCTATACACATTATACACACACAGTCAACGTGACAAAAGTCAGATACACACACATATATATATATATATATATATATATATATATAGTATATTGAAATTTGTTTGTAAAAAACGTCTGTCAATTGCCTCTTACCTTCTTGCCAATTACCTGACGATTTGATTCCCGCCGCGTCGCTATTTTGGCTGACTTGGAGTCCATTTGGGCATAGGGCGATTCGAATGCATTCGCTGTGGGCGTCGTGGTGTCCGCCTTCCGCTTGACGCCCTTCTTCATTTTCGCTGGCTGCTGTGGCGGTATTACAGCATCAACAACGCCCACACCGACGCCCGCCGTACTATTCACATAGGCCTGGACCGCGTTGGCGGCGTTCACGGCTGCCGTTGCTATTGTCACACCACCGCCAGGAATGGCATTACTACTGACGTTATTTGCAGCGTTAGCCGCTGCTGCAACCGCAGCAGCAGCAGCAGCTGCTTGGGCCGCCGCATTGCCATCGAGCAGGGAGCTGCTGTTGAGCTGTGTTTGTGGAGGGCCGACTCCATAGCCGGCACCGCCGCTCTGCGCAGGATTTAAGAGGCTCGCCATTGCCGCATTTATCGCAGCCGCACTGGCACCGGGCATCACACCCACACCCGCCGGCAACGCAGTGGTCGTTGTATTCGTGCTGCCTGGCACCGTATGCGGTGGAATTGTGCTAATCGGTGGTATGGACGGTGCAACGCTCCCGGCCGTTGATGAAACCGTGCCACCCATGGCAGATACAGGTCGGGTATTTGCTGATGATGATGCCGTTGGTGTTGCCACCGCTTGCGCTGACTGTGGCAATCCCATTGTTGGCAACTGTGAGGATTGTGCTGCTTTACCAGCTGTTGGTGTGCCGGACGCTGATGTTCCACCCCCGGACGTTGTTGCATTGCTGCGTGAAACATTAGAGACGCTATCAGAAGATTGATTGATTCCAGAGGAACTGCTGCTGGACGCTTTGGGTGTCGCCGGCGTGCGTTGTTTCTTTTTGCCACCCTTTGCCGTTACTGGCTCCAATTCGAGCTCTTCCTTGGGCATCGATTCAATTTTCTGTAAAAATGCCTTTTCTAGCGTTTGGGCCATAACAACAACATCCTCGCCAGGCTTATTGTATACATAACAGTTCGTGAACATGGTATTAAAATCATGAATGGCCTCTTTAGCGGACCAATAATAATTGTTCTCCAATCGCTTCTTAATCGTTCCCATGTCCATTGGCTGTTTTATGATCTTGTGATAATCGGGCAGGTTGAGTTTCTTGGCATCGACCGGCTGTTGGAAAGGCCACGAGAAGTGATGCTTCCAAATGAACTTCATAACAGTTTTTATCAAATATTGCAATTGATTTGTATTGCGTCCCGGTCGCTCCTGTGGCGGCACAACCGGTGGCTGCACAATACCATTGATTGGCTCCACAGGGGGCTCATAACGTGGCGGTGGATCGTTGGATGACATTGTTTTCGCTGTTGCGGTTGCAGTTGCAGTAGCAAAATGATTCTCTATTACAATTGAAGATTTTGCTAAGATCAACTGATTTTCCAGCTAATGTTGCTCCTCCTTTCAAGTGACTGAGACGGCCGACGCACACACACACAACGCACACACACGCCCGGGGCCGTCTCGTCCTGGTTAAACGTCCTGTTCCCACTCAGAGCTGACACTTATGTGTTGCTCTACGGGTGCTACGTGTGTTGCTCCTACAGCTGCTGCTGCTGCTACAGCTGCTGCTGCTGCTGTTGCTGCCGCTGCAGATCTGCTTCAATCTTTCAACTGCTGTTGCTGATGCTACTACTGCTGCTTCGTCTACGGCTGCTGTTGGCTTTTGTGTTCCTTGCATGCTCAGCAAATTCTTGTCAACTATAATTTTTGGTTTTGTTTTGTTAAAGAAAAGAAAAACTTAATGAATTTTGGAAAAATATTAAATAATGAGATTAAGGCTCTATCCTTCACTTACCACCACTTGCCGGTGTCGTGGCGTCGGCTCACCCAGATGTTACTTGTATGTTTCTCTTTTCGGTTTCTGTTCAGTTGGCATTTTGTTGCCCGACTTAACTGGAAGCTGTTGCTTCTCTGCATCCAACTCCTTCAGCTGCTGTCTGCTGGCTGCTATTTATTATTGTTGGCTTATGGAGTATGTTTTATTATGTTTGTCTCCTTGTTATCCCTCCAGTTGTTTTGCTGTTTGATGCTATTGTTTGTTGGCGTCGTTGTTGGTGTTGTTGCTTTTGTGGTTGTTATTTTTGTTGCTACTATTGGTCGGTCATTTAGCCAAGCGGCGAAGAAACTGTATTAAAAAAATAGAGGTAAGCAAAATATAAACTGTTAGTTAGCTGAACTTCTTTTTACGCTGATTAACTCTCACGAGGAGCAACTTATTGATTTATTTTAATCGAGAGTTTCGATAAAACATACAGTTAAAACGATATTTTAAAGTTAAAAACATGAAGTAGATACTCAATCGATATTTATATTCGCTTTAAAGTCAACATTTGTTTTCTTTTTTTTTTTTGTCAAAGTGCCGCGAAAATAAGATGTAAACAGAAATTTCGTTCGTGGTGCGGCTTTTGACTTCGGGTGCCGGCAAACAGATTTTCCTTTTCTCTCTTCTTTTTCCCTATTTTACATGTTCTTCTTTCAAATAGTCACAACACACTCACACATATACACACACGCATACGCATCATATAGGGACACACACATGAACATACACATACACATATATGCATACACGTGATTGCATTTAAGGGAAAGAGAGCGCGAAACTATATTTTGTTATTCGTTACATAAACAACAAAATGCCATTCAATTGAGCAGTTAAAATAAACAAAATACGAACGCAAACGGAAAACACTCACGTACACAAGATTCTCCCGCGTTCGGCATATGCAAAACTGTTACAAACATACATATGTATATACACTTTATAAACACACACACGCACACACACATAAAAATATTTTTATAGCATAAGTACAAATTTCTAGGAAATCAACAAAACACTGCAAATTTTTTGATTCGTCTTTTTTTTCTATGACAATTTTAATTTTTACACACGCTACTGGTGCAGCTGCTGTTGCTTCTTCTTATGGTTTTTTGTATTATGCTTTGGCTTGGCCTTTATTTTTCTTTTTTTGTTTTTCGTATCTGTCGTGCGGTGTTTCAGCGTATGTGTGTATGCGTGTGTGTAAGTGAGTTACTTTGCCGCCGTTTTGGCACTCACGGCAACAGCGCAAACAGCACCAGTCGAAATGAGCGACGAGTCAACTTTCGAAATTCGAAAAAGAGCAAACACACACAGGCACACAACCATCAGGCAGGCAGACAGAGAAACAACATCCACATGCACACATATAGAGCTGTCCCGCTTACACGCACGCCTGGCTTTAAAATGATGTTTAGCTGGCGCAATAGATTCAATACAAAATCATTTTGGATCCAAAATCTATAAACACAATTACCACTATTAAAATTATTTGGTATTTGCAAGGTGTTATTAAATTATAACAAAACCGGTAACCCATAGCTGGGAGAAAAATAATAAGAAAATATTTCTCTATGCACGTATGTATGTATGTATGTCACACAGTGGCACGCCTGTGTATTGCTGTTGACAAGAGAGAAATTCACCACGCCGCCAACTAAACTTGGTTATGTTCCGTTCCAGCAGCGGTAGTAGTAGCAGGCACAGGCATCATGATTCATGCATAATAAAGTCTCTTTGTTTCTTATTGCTGTTGCTCTTGTTGTTGTTGCACATTACAAGCGCACACATGCACAATATAACGCAAACAGAAAAGGCACACGTAATTTTGGTTTTAACACCCTCACCGTCAACACTGGCATTCTCATGGGATTGTTGAGCGGCGGCGAGGAGAGGCAGGATTTGTTCGGCTCTCTAAAGTTCCGACGTCTGACACAAAACATCAAGCGGACATATACACACTGACATACACAGGCTCTCACCACGCTTACTTCTCTCACTCACACATAAAAACTGCTAATATTCCTAGCCTGCACAGTGACTTAAAGCAATGCTCGCACACACATGAAAATTCCATGCAATTTGTAAACAATGCTTCCAAAAAATTTTTTTTTTCGTAATTGTCACATAGCACAACACTCGTATCCATAGAGATATGAACATACATACAAAAGTACATATGTTTGCTTCTTGTATTTGATTTACTATAAGCATGTGCCGGCCGGCAATTAAATTTCTTAAGAATCGTTTATTTTATTTATTACAATTTTTGACATAATTCTTAACAATTTTATTAATTACGTAAAACTGAACACTTTAAAGTCCGTTAGTTAGCATGGCTTCAATGACTTGGTCGCTTTTGTGTGTATTTTGCACTGGGGACTCAGTGTAACTTTCGCGCTTATAGTTTGTTACCGACCGCTAAATATTTAACGAAAAAAAACAAGCAATGACGCGGAATTAAATGCGGAAGAACATCGAAAACAACAACAAATGCAGCAAATCAACAAATGACGTAGTCATTACGAACGACAGGCCGCCAATTGAATATTTTTATAACGCGCAATTATTTGTTTTATTTAAAAAAAAAAATAAAATAAGCAAAAAGAAATATACGCCAACGCCAATCGCAGCAGTAGACGGTTGAGTTTCTACTATCTCCCTCTACACACTTTTTCTCTCACTCATGCTCACAACAAAACAAAACATTAACTAGCAACACACACACTTCTCACACATACACATACACATCAAACACGAACAGCAACCGTGCTGATGTCCGCTGCGCTGTTGTAATTATGTAGTACAGTAGACGACTTTGAGTTTCAACAAAAATTGTACGTAGAACGACAGCAACAGCAACCATACGTAGCAGCACGAACGTGTACTTCGGGCTTCGTGTTAAGAGCGGCGCGAGCGTTCGTGTCATACGTCGTGTTTTTTGCATTTGTGTATGTAACGGACCGCGCCATATATTGGTTGATTTGTATATATGTATGGATGTGTGTATATATATATATATATATATATATATGTACGTGTGAATATGAATTCAAGGCAAACACGATGACGTCGAGATAGAAGAAGAAGCAAAGGCATGCATTTTGACTCTATGGGAGCCGAAAGGGGCGGCAAAAGAAACCAGAAAAACATAAATATACTCCTACTCCTTGATTTGTTTATTTATTCTTATTTCTGATAAGATGACCAGTTGATTTATTTTGCATTCAACTCGAATAAAATCCCGTGGCAACATTACGTTTATCAACAAAAGGTCAACAAATGTGTTCGTCACTTTTTGCAAAATGTGCGCTAAAAATAAATACATACATACATACACATAATATATACGTCGTAAGTGCTGGCATACAAGAATAATTTCATTCAAATTCGAGCAGGAGGCAAACATTCATTAATTATATTATTATTTATTTTTATTTGCCTACATGCACTTGAACTACGTACGAAAAAAAAAAATTATTTAAATAAATAAAATACAAGTGATCACACACACAAAACTAACACACTGTCGTGACTGAACACTTTGGGGCATCAGCATGCGATAGAGTGGGACAACGATTCGCTACGTAATACGTATTCCAAATGCAAATATGGCGGCAGCGGCACGAGACACACAAAGCTCAGAGAGAGGTTTTTTGCTTGTATATGTGTGTATTTATAAGTTGGCGAGTGAGTGTCTCTTTTTCGATATCAGAGTTCGAAAGTGAAAAAGACAGGCGGCAAAATACGCCGAGCGAAGGCAGCGGCAACTGTTATTCTTGTTGTTGCTATTGTTTGCTGTATCTGCAAGTATATGCCGACTATCGGAGCGATACGGAGCGACTACGTCACGAGCAAAATTCGAATTGAATCGAATGTCGCCCGAAGAGTACGGAATGCTGCCTCTGCTGCGCCTCTAGGTTAATAAATCGTGCTAATAGTGGCACGAATTTAAAGCCGGTTTACATGCTGCAGCAGCCGCATTCGCATTCTCAGTCGACGTTGACAGCAAAACCATCAATGAAATTTCATGTCATGTCTGTCTCTCCCCCTTTCCACCCACCAACCACCTGGTCGGTGGTCTACCATTCGTCTACTATCATCCACGAACACAAACAAACAATACGAACCACTCATATATACACGAGATATGTGGCATAATTTATAAAACATTTAAAGTAGCAAAAGGTAAACAAGAAATTTGAAGCTACTTGTAGACTTTGCGCGCCAAATGCAATTGCCACACACACACAGTCAAACTCGCATACAAAACACACGCATACACAGATGCACGGATGCAAACATAGGATGAACAGCCGGCAAAATAAAAACATTAACGGTACACGCAAATGTTTAGTCCTCTTTCCCAACTAGAGTAGTGTTTATCGATAAATAACTGTGTCTCATGTATTGCTAATGATATTTTACTGAGTATAAAAACAAAGAAATTATTAATAACACTCTTAATTCGTTTGTTATCGTTGTAAATAACTAAAGCAAAAACGATAAAGATAAGACTTATTGATATGCCTCAACCTAGTTAAATTAACAATTCTCAAATCCTAACGATATTTCCTTTACCCTACATCCTATAAGATATGCAAAAGCAAACAACAAACAAGACTTTGTTTGATTTCTCTTCCGACTGACTTTATTATAAAACTAAAAAGCAGGCGAAATAAATGAACTCAGCGCACACCCTTCACAGGGGGTAGCAAAGATGTGAAGAAAATGCAGCTGCCAGTTGGTAGTTCCCTTATATATTTTGGGTAAATATCTTCCCCAGGATAGGAAGGGTTGCTATTTGCCTTGGAAGGGAAAGAGCAATCCGTATAGCCTGAATGTTATTCTGAAACTTATTTCAGCACAGGAACACACATTGCGTTCACAATAGCAACAGTGTTTTGTCGGTAATCGAAAGTTCGATCGATAAGTTTTGCACTTGTACTGCATGTGTGTAACTGCGGGTAGGAGTTAAGGTGGGGAGAAGAGGGTCGATAAGCGCGCGTTTCTTTGCACTTTATGTGGAGTGGAGCATGTGTCACGTGCGGCGAAGATGCAATTTAATTTTGTGCTTGCATTTCGATTTAGCTTTACTTACATTTATTGTGTTTGTAGTTGTAGTTGTTGTTGTGTAGATAAAATCCGAGTCACTTCGAATAAGCGATTTGAATATGTTGTTGTTTGTTAGGGAGTATCCGAATTTTTGTGTTGTTTATGTTGTTGCTGTTGCTGTGGTTGCGAATTCCTTATTATTATTGTTATTGCTTTTGCAATATTTCATTTAGAATGGAACTTTTCAATTTGATTTGATTTGTTGTCGCTATAGACTTGATTTATTTTTTGAAGTTGTATGTATATAAATATATATTATTAACAAATACCACACGGAAATTTTATGAAATTCTACACAGTGCAACTGTAAAAAAAATGTTTTATAAGTATATATATAAAAAAATATATATATAAATATATATATAAAAAAATATATATATAAATATATATATAATTTTATATATATGTTATATTTTTGTTTCTTTTTCTTTGGATACGAGAGAATATCAACAAAAAGCGCACATGACGTAGCGGCTACTTAGCCGACTAGCGACGTAACTGATGACAGACAACGGCGACGTTATCAAGCACGTAAACAGCTTACGATAAACTACGAGACTTTGTTACGTTACGCTAAAAACAGCGGCGGCAAAACAGCGCGACACATATACACACGCATACAGGCACAAGTATACGCGGAACGACTACATAACGTTAACATTTACGTATTTTCGTACATGCACGTAATATAATAATAAATTAAAATATATACATATATCTTTCTCATATATATTTATATATACTAATACTTCATAAAAAAAAGTTAAATAACAATCCAAGATACACTTTTTGATCGTTTTGTGTGTTTGTTGTTATACGTGCAATACGTGTATTTTCTTCTTTTTGTATAAACTATTACTTTTTTTTGTTAATATTCACTGGCTATTGCTGCTGCTAAACGCACGCACACGCTATAACACACACATACACAGCGACAGATAGCGCTGCTGCTGCTTTTTCTTCTTCTTCTACTGTGCTGGCTGGTTGCGCTGTTCGTTGCCACCACCAAAAAAAAAAAAAGTAAAATGAAAAAAAATTGTCATGTCCATTGAAGTCTCACATTTTCAAATGCATTTTTTGGCGGTAAATTCATCGCATTTTTTTAAAAATTTAGTTGCAATCACACAACGTTACATTTAATAAACACTTTTTTAAAAATTTATATAATTTAAGCTAGCTTTTACCACAATTTTTTAGCAATTTCTACACACCGATATACGTACGCGCTACAATTTTCGACATACGCGCGTTTCTTGTGAAGTAAAGCAGCCGTCGTTGTCGCCATCAAATATACAAAAATTTTCGAAATTACTCAAAATGCGAATACACACACACACATACACAGGCGAGCGCACGCGTACACCGATTACTCTATAGCGGCTCTGCTCACACACAATGCTGATGAACGTGCGTGTAAATGCAGCCGACATACTAGCACTGCATTAGCTGCTGAGAGCATGAGAGCGGACTCTTTGCATGTGCGACAGTCGAACGTGTCTGTCTCGCTCAATGTTCGTTCGTGGTGGTGGTGGCAATGGCAAATGCTGGTGATGGTGGTGGTGAATTTTTGACGTGCTCTGTGTGTGTGTTAGCTTGTCATGTGTGTGTGCAAAAGCAACCAGCAGCGCACATAAAAAAATGCACGATGAATAAACGTAACGACGAAACAAAATGGCTGTCCCACAATATATTTCTAGCATAAAAATATTAATTATGTCTCTTAGTTTTCCTCTATGCTCCTATGCGCCCCAAATACCCAAGCTACAATTAACGGAGTATCCTTTCGGTTTTATTTCTGTACGCCGCATCTAAAATTTTTTAGCATTTACATATATTATCTACATTTTAGCATTGACTAGCACATTTTTTCGTGTTCATTTTCATCACGTAGCGGCGCGTGTACTATCGACTGTGAATGTAAATTCACTCTCGATATATCGATAGGCAAATGTGTGGAATCAAAAACAATCTAAATAACTATCGAGGATTTAACAACTAACAGAGCATATTACCGCAGCTTGAAGTGCTGCCAATCAACGAGCGTAGACGAAATTTAATAAATAATCACCTCGATGTGGTTGTGCAAATATTTGATGGCAGCGCTGTTTGAAATTCGCGGGTCTCCACTATGTTATGTTATGCGCAAATTAGCACCAGATATAACATATAGACTTACAGTTTTACATCATTTTGGTTCATCACCACGCTAAAAATCGAGTTGGGATGTCACGCCACATACGTCACAATCGAATCGAACATTTTCAATCAACACAAACAATCTTTCGCCCATGGCGAAACAGTGTTAAAGAAGTCCTTAATTTCCCGGACACTATGAAAAATTTAAAAATCATTGTTTGTTTTGATGAAAATTGACTTATTGATGCGGTTCGATAGATATTGGCATGAATATTTGGAAGAACATTAAAGTTTTTACTGGAAAATATTGTTTTGATAAAGAGAAATGGATTAGTGTTAGCCGGCTGCTCGACATCGGTTTGTGATGTCACTTTGGTAATTTTGTCTAGTACCAATTTGAGCATAACAGAGCTTCCTCTTAAAAGGGAAATTGTTTATACTGTTAAGCTGGTGTTGTGAGTGTGAGTGAAGTAAGGAATATGTCCCTGTTTCTTTTTCCCACTCGCGATTCAGTTTCTTTGGGCAAGTCGAGTTCGGATGTCGTGGACAAAGCAAAATAATTCGCATAAAAATGAAAATTGCGTGAAAATTGTCTGTCGTATACGCCATCAAGGGATTGCATGCAGAGCGGAAGCAATATTCGATACATGCAATTTATTGATTTAATACTTTGATGTGTATTGGGTCTATAGGTCCATGTAAATTGTATAAAATACAATACTAACAATAACATGGGGAAAATATAAAAGTTGTATATGTTGAGCGAGGGAAGATGGTGTGATGATACTCATCTGTGTGGTTCAAGAGAGTGAGTGAAGGTAGTAACATATGATTGGGTCGTTCGCGTTGGTCTCTGGTCTCGACCAAGGCAAAAAAAACCGCATTATTCTTTATTTTCCTGCATAAAAATCACTTTCTGTCCTCTTCCCACTCCATTCGGCCGGGACTGGTTTAACGCGACGAAAGAAAAAGAAGAGTGCAAGTAGTATGTGCATGAGTTTGTTTGTGTTGGGCAACTTAAAGCTGTGTGTGTCCCACGTATAGCTTAACAGTGAAATTTCATAATGTTTGGGAAAAAATGCAGGTTGTTTTAACATTTGGGAAACTGGTCTGATTTAGCTTGGTGATGAACCAGCACGACAAAGAAGAAGCATTATAAAAGCAGCACGATAACGATAACTGTAAGCAATTACTTGCGAAAAGGGTAAGTACGTGAATCTACAACAAAATCTAGCAACATATAGATCCCACATCGAATAGCTAAATTTTAATACTAACAAATTTATCATATTGAACAATACAGCACAAGGAACAGCGCCATATCTTGGGTAAACCTAGCGGCGATTACACTGACACGCGTGAGAATCTACAGACACAGAAACACTTTTTACCAACACCAATACAAATACAACAGAGGGTCGTCATGCCACGAGGAAAGTATGTTAACCACAAAGGCCGTAGTCGCCACTTTACATCACCCGAAGAGCTGCAACAGGAATCCGAGGATGAAAGCGAACAGTCCAGCGGTAGTGAGCAGGAGGATGAAAGCGGTGGCACCGCCACAACAGCAGCCGGCACATCTAAACAGCCGGCAGCAGCTGCTCGTAAACCGGCAAAGCCTGCACAACGTCAAAAGCAACCGCAGCAACGCAGTTCCGATGAGGATTCCGACGAGGATGATTCTGATGAAGATTCCGAAGGGGAGGCACGTGATGCCAAAAAGGGTGTGGCATCGCTGATTGAAATTGAGAATCCCAATCGTGTGACCAAAAAAAACACACAGAAACTCTCGCAAATTAAAATTGATGAAACGCCCAGTGTGTCCAGCAGGCCGGAGCTCTCGCGTCGCGAACGCGAACAAATCGAGAAGCATAAAGCGCGCCAACGCTACGAGAAACTTCATGCCGCTGGCAAGACGTCAGAGGCGAAGGCGGATCTGGCGCGACTTGCGCTCATCCGTCAACAGCGCGAGGAGGCCGCCGCCAAGCGCGAAGCTGACAAAAAATCTACCGATCTGTCCAAGAAGCCAGTGTCCAAGTAGTACATAATAACTCAACAATCAATCTACGGAATCACGGCAATCGCAATCAGTTAACACTTCGAATTTTTAATTCACGAAATGTTGTTTTTTGCAACTAGAAAACTAACCTGTAATAACATCATCAAATTGTGGAACATTTCTCCAAAATGTATTTTTAAAATGCAGTTGCTACCCACAAGAGTCATTCAATTCGTTTCTAATCGTTTGTCTACCCACATCCTCTTGGTTACCCAACCAGGATGTGGGCTACAACGAACCCGATATGTCGATATTTGCTACAACAAAAAATAATACCCTGTTTGCCTTTCTTTAGTATAACGCAGTCTTTTTGTAATTGAGAAATATGTTAATAAATATGTGTATGACTATATATGTATATATATATATATAATTATATGTGAACACATATATAAATGTATATATATATACACATGTAAATTCATATACAGATAAGCTCGCCTTGAAAACAAACGCAAAACTGTTACGAAACCTAAAAACCGCCTTTATCAATTTCAAATTTATAGTACACTGGAAAGGGCTGACACACATCAATTAAGCTCGTTACGTAGAGTTGCTACACACCAGTTGCATGTGCAACGGATAGTTGCCACTGGCAACGGTTACCGGTGGCAACTTGCCATAGATAAACAAACATATGTATAAGTGGTATGGAGGTAACTCAGCTGCGCCACTTGTGGAACGGCACTTAGCTTGTGATTAAGTTCTGTGAAAGTGGGCTAAAGATGCTTTAGAATCTTAGGATCTATTCTCTTTTATATATCACGATATATGCTTGTTAAGCACTCGGCATACTTCAGCTTTAATATATCACGACTTTTGATATCACAATGCGTTGCACCACATAAACGTTGAATTTAAAATTTTTTTTTTATATTTTGTGTAAAATCTAGTCAAAAACAAATACGAACTATATGTTTGGGTGCTTATAGTTACAGCGGTCGTCACATGGAGTGACATCTCTTAGACCACTCCCCAGACCTCTTCGAAAGCGGTACAGAGCTTGGAGCAAGCAATGGCCGCTGACAAGGGATAGTTGCTAATGGAGAACAGGTCCTCGGTGTAGTCCGTCTTGAGTACGCCATGGGCAAAGGCGCCAATGACCATTACGACAGGCTCATCGTATGTGGTGCTGCCCTCTTCGCCGTGCGGCACCAGCTCCCTGCAATTGCTTATCAATTTGCCAGAGAAGGACATGGCATACTTCTTGCAGCCAACCGGCAAATGATCTGTGATGGGGTTTTTGATGACGCTCATCAGGCGACGCGACGAGTCACTGGCGCGAATTTGGAACTTGTGTAGAAGCTGCACCATGAGACCGGCGAAACGCTTGAATGTGCGCGGTATGCGCGTCTGTGGATTTATCTCAATGAGCACATTGTGCGCAGTGCGCACAAACACCTGCAAAAGTCCTGCGCGATTTAGGGGTGAGTCGAAGAGCATCAGCAGGCACTGGTGTGTAATGTCTGGACGGCAGGTGCCTGGATCTCGTTGGTTTTTGCGCATAATGCCCGCATGGTCGTCACAGTTAAGCAGTTCAAATTGGTTGTGCACCTAGAGTATTAAATATAAACAATTATTAACAGTTGACATACGGAGTCTCAGTCATACACACCTTCACCGTTTCTAGCTGTGCGCCCTCGAGCACAATTATCAGACGCTTCTCGCTGGCATTCACATGGAGTACTTTGAAATGCTTTTTATCCAAATCAAATTCCGGATCATCGGCCTTGCGACCCACAAATTTACGCTTTCGATTTATAACTTTTCCCTGACCACCCATAATTGCTGTGGGCTCTAAAGTATGATTACAAAAACAAATGCCATGTGCACGCGGAGCACGGCTACAGCAATAGAGATGTGAACATAAAAGCAATCGCTATCGATATATTGGTATCGACAACGTGATGTTCCCGCGCAGGCTAGGTTTTGATTAATTAGTTATTATAAGTATTATACTTATTCTGATTTACTTTACAATATTACGAGTATCTTAATAATAGTTGTTGTCTTTCGTTTTTATTGAGTAGCTATCATGCGTGTTTAATATCGACATATGTATTGCTACCTCAATTGAAAATTTGTATGCCTGCAAGCAATATTCTCTACATATCTATATATATGTATATATATATATATATATATATATATATATATATATATATATATATATATATATATATATATTTAAATATAAATTAATAATAAAACAAATCATCTATAAATTTAAAATACAAATTTTCCGCGCGCAGTCGAATATCTATTACAACAAGTTGACGATAGCACGAGCTATATCGATACTTTGCTCATTTGCCATCTCTAAACGGAGCACTTGCTGTATTTTGATTCCATTGCTTTTGTTGACATATTTGAAGCTCCAGTTTTCGTAAAAATAAGAAAAATCATTAAACATGGCTGCCCGTCGTGATATTGCGCCATTATTGCAGCGTGTGCGCGCCTTCCTCCTTGGCGTAAGTATGGGACAGCTGTTTGACTAGTTTTTGCTTTTTTTCGCGTACGTTATGTAAGCCTGGACATTCCTTTTCGCATGTTTTGCAGCGTGAACATACCGTTGCTCTGCGCTTTGAAGATGGCGTGGCAGATCGCACACAGCCCCAGCCTGAGATACCCGATGGTCCATCCCACTTGCATTCGGCCAACTATTATTGCTCGCGCGATGCCCGCCGTGAGGTGATTCCTCCAATTGACTTGGTGCAGCAACATAAAGCGCTCGCCGGGACGGCTGAGGGTGCGCCCAAAGCTAGCGGCAATCTGCCCACACCAGGCAAAGTCTACGGCTGGGACTGAACCATAAACTCTGGAGAAACAGCTAAAATGAGTGCACACCAACAGTGTTTATTATAATTTTTTTTCTTTTTAGTCTGCGGCTGTGTCCGTAGTGGATGTCGCCTAATCATAAAATAGAAACAATGTTAAACCAAAAGTTCCGCTTGCAGTTTCTAGTCATTATCATTGGACAAGTGCGCGGGATCAACTTATGTAGCTAATAAGAGGAGCAACAGATGAATTCCCTCCATGTTATATTATATTTAGTTCTTGGTGCAGGAAAGTGTAAATATCCGACGAATCCCCAAATACCTGCAAAGACATCTCTTCTATAGGATGCAGATTTATCTTATAAAGGTTTTTAAGTTTCTAAGATCATAAATTTGTACAAGCCAAACCTATTCCCATGGCTCTTTAGCTCAAGCTTGGTTCCTTCTGTCACATATCTCTTAAATTGAGATTCTTACCCCTCACACTAATTTAATCCTTATTTCCAATCTTTGTATAGTATGGTATTCATTGTCATTTACCAAAGTTTTCCCAATGCAAAGTAGTGTTTTCGGAATCTGGGAAAACTCCACTTTAATTTGTGATATATACATTTCCACTTTTATCTGTAGCCTTGCATAAAGTTCAACAATTTCTGTTCTAATTATAAGCAATTGGTCATACTACGCATGTAATTCTATTAATTATACTGCACGACTGTAAGATACCCTGTAGTTAGGCCTATTAACAGATGATTCCAGTATGACTGGATGTAAATTTAATAAGCTCTGTGTAGAGTACTCTGTATACCAAACTTTAGGTTAGGTTTATTTAGATTATTAGGACGGATATACATGGGTGAAGACTCTATGATACCTTCTTAACTACATATATATATATATCTATATCAGTACCATTATTAGAAATTGAAGTGTGTCAAATCGATTTTCTATACCCTTCGGAATACTCAATATATATTCAAAGTTTCTCGAGATTATTGAGTATTATACAGGGATTAAAGTTGCTGCCTTCATTTGAACTTTGCTTTGTTCTTCAGCGGAAAAGCTAAAGTTCTTTCTTCAAGCACGTTGCTGAATCGGCTGTAAACGACTTGCAGCTCACCTGTAATGGATGTATGGAACTAATCTTAATCAAAGTCTTACTTGATTTTAGATCGATACATTAGTCGCCTGATTAGTCCTAAAGAAATCTGTAAGAAATGGTAATGTAGGAGGTGATCATGAATATATATCTATATATATATAAGGTAGGGTATTCAAAGCAAGAAATATGCAACGAAATGTTTCACTTCTTTATTCCTATATAAACTAATTTACGGCTATTTGGGAGTGTCAAGGTGAGGGGAATGGGTGGCGGGAGGTGCTGGGTGAGTGGGTGTTGGGCTTGTGTAATTAAGGCGCAGCTCTGGTCGTAGAATCGTTGATGGGATCGAAGGTATTCGGTGATCGCGTGTCGCTGGTGCCGGATGCTTATTTTGAAAAGATGATCTGGTTGGTTCTGGTGCTGATTGCCGTGCCGTGCCTGCTGCTGTGGGACTATCTGATCCGTAAGCGGCGCAATGAGATGCTGCACTATGTGCCTGGTCCGCCGGCGCTGCCATTTCTGGGCAATGCGCTGCTCCTTTGGGGAGTCGATGGGGAAAGTAAGTGGTACCCATTGATCCATGACTTAAGCTTGAGCGGATTCGATTGCAGATATCATGGACTATGCGATGGGCCATGCCGAAAATTATGGAACCTTGTATCGCCTGTGGCTATTCAATCGGTTGGTCGTCTTCTCCACTGATCCCCGGGATGCTGAGGTTATTCTGAGCAGCCCACGGCACATAGCCAAAAGCAATGTGTATTCCCTGATGCATTCCTGGCTGGGCACTGGTCTCCTTATGAGCAATGGCCGCAAATGGCGTACACGCCGCAAAATCATTACGCCCACATTCCATTTCAAGATTCTCGAACAGTTTGTGGATGTATTCAATCAGCACAGCTGCGTCCTGGTGGAGCAACTGCAGCAGCATGCCGACGGCAAGACGCCATTCAATGTATTCCCAATCATCTGCCTAACGGCACTTGATATTATAGCAGGTAAGGATTATGTTAGGTGACCAGGGGATGAGGAGTCCAAAGTAGTTTAAATATCCTTCAATCCCGCTAGAAACCTCAATGGGCACCAAAGTGAATGCTCTACTGCGTCCCGATTTGCCCTACGTAAGGGCAGTTTTCGAGTGAGTATATCGCGCGTTCAGTGTTCCAAGTTGCATGTAAACTTAAGGGAGGATTTGGTGTGCATCATTTAGGGTAACAAATATCCTGACAATGCGACTTATTCAGCCCTGGCAGTGCGTCGATTGGTTGTTTAGGCTGGTGAAGCCCAAGTTGGCCAAGAGGCAGGCTGAGTCCATTAAGACGACGCACGAGTTTACCGAGGCAATCATCAGGCAGCGACGTGAGGCGCTTACCAATGGCGAGCAGCAACGGGAGCAGGTCAAGAGCAGCGATGAGTTCGATGACTTGGGCCAGAAGCGCCGCATGGCACTGCTGGATGTGTTGCTCCAGGCCACGGTGAACGGTGCGCCGCTTAGCAATGAAGATATACGGGAGGAGGTGGATACGTTCATGTTTGAGGGCCACGACACAACCACCAGCGGCATCTCGTTTTGCCTCTACGAGATCTCACGGCATGCGGCCGTGCAGCAGCGTCTGTTGCATGAAATACAGGAAGTGCTCGGCGATGATGGGCAGCGTCCGGTGACGCTGCGGGATCTCAACGAACTCAAGTACATGGATTGTGTGATCAAGGAATCGCTGCGCCTGCATCCACCAGTGCCCATTATTGGACGCCAAATAAATGAGGATGTGCAAATACGTAAGTAAAAGTGAAACCACTCAACGAAATTGTACTTGTACCCAGCTCTTCCAGGCGGAAAAAGGATCCCAGCCGGCACCAACTACATCTTAGCCATCTATGCTCTACTCCGTGATGCCCGTGAGTTCGAGGCACCCAACGAATTCCGGCCGGAGCGTTTCGCCAGCGATGAGACCACAACGCCGGCATCGCCCACACAAGCCCAGCAGCAACCACATCCCTATGCGAATATAGCCTTCTCGGCGGGTCCACGCAACTGCATTGGCCAAAAGTTTGCCATACTCGAGATGAAGAGCGTAATCAGCAAGATGCTGCAGCACTTTGAGCTGCTTCCATTAGGCCCAGCCCCGCAACGCACCGTGAGTCTCGTTTTGCGCTCCGTTAATGGCATCCATTTGGGACTGCGACCACGTCCAGTTCAATAGTCCAACAGTCTCCAACGGATCAACAGTTCAACATTCCAATTATCCCAAAAATTGCTATCCGCGCGGAGGTTGACATAAATTATACATATTAAAACAATTTGAACATATTTTTTATCGCCAGCTGTTCTTGTTGCGCTCTCGCTCACATGCTGCCTCTCTCCCTCTGTATTGTTACGCGTCGTATGTGAAAATAATGGGGTATACTGGTTTTGCAGTGCCTTCAAAGATGACAGCATTTTGCCACTATTTTTGAGTATATTTATTCACAGTTAAAGTTGACATTTCGATAACTTTTGATAATCGATAAACAGATGCAGGTAAGTGAAAATAATGGGGGATACTAGTTTTGCAGTTGGATGGCAGATTTTTGCTATTATTCTTGAGTATAATTATTCATTTCGATAACTTTTAATAATCGATACCTATCGTAACATAGGAAAAGGGAGTATTTAAATTTCTGAAATCAAACGCAGTTTGTTTTGCATATATACATATATAAATATATATATGTATATACATTTTTTCTCATATTCAACGGGAAGTTTTATTTATTTTTTAATCGATAACATAATCCAATTTACAAGGGCAGCGAGAAAGCGCTAACTTTCATGCGTTGCTTCTGGAAGTGATCAATTCGCTTGCTTGGTGAAAGTGGAATGGGAGTAGGTATGGCAGTATTATAGTTAAAATATTCCTTGAGATCTTCTAGGTCATCGCCCGTTTTTTGTGAACTTCCCGGCAATTCCTTGCGAGGCTTAGGTGGTGCTGCCTCAGCGCAAGCTACGCATCTTTTAAGGTGGTGCTTCATATCCGATTTTGGCACCTTAAGGCTAGGGTTGCACTTACAGCTGATCATTCTCATATTGGCCGGGTTCTCGGCGCACATAGACAAGTGCAGAGGTAGATCAGTTGATAGCACATAATGGGATTTTTCATATGGACAGAATACATAAACTCTGTCTTCCTTTTTTTCTTCAACATGATCTAAAGTCTCGGGATTGGAATCGGAATCGGTATCGTTTTGCATTTTAATTTCCGTTTTTTTTTTACTGAAGAAAATATAAATATATTATTATGTTGTATAGTTTTATTTACTGGTTTTCTAAACTATTTGTGTACAGCTTAAGGTATCACAATATTATGACATATTTCTTTTCAAAATTCGTCTAAGTTTCAGTTGGGTTTGAAAAGCAAACTATGATCACATTTTTAACGAAAACTGTTCCCACTGAGAGTTTATGAATAATTTCAAAAATTATATCTAAGTTATCTACAACAATTTAACATTAATAAATTGTATTACAGGGTATTATATAGTCGCATTTCCTCTGACTGCGTTGTTCCTGTTGCTATCTCGATCTCGTGCTCTCTTTTTGACGAAAGTGTTCCCACTATTTGTCCAAGCAATGGGGTATACTAGTTCTTCAATTGAAAACTGCTAATGCTATTTAAGCTTTATTTAATTTTGTATTTTGTTGAGTAAAATTTTGCCACTTTTATTTGTAGATAACTTTCGATATATACCGCTGCAGTATATCGATAGTTCACAGCCCTCTATTAACCCTTACATTGTATTAGTTTTTTCAGCTTAACTGTCTGTTCATACTTTGCGCATTCAATGCCCATGTACATTATTTTTGATATTCTTTACAGGGTATTCGCATAGTCGACTTGCAAAAGCTGAATTTGCTTCGTTTTCATTGTTATAAAACAGTTTGTTGTTTACGTGCGGAGCGGTAGCATTGCGTTTCGCGCAGTTAAAAATCTATTTGTTAAAAATGCATTGGAGCGGCTTGTTAACAATTACACGTTAATTTATTAATAGGAGTATAATATGGTAAGTTAAGTATAAACGTCGCCAGCTTTTAGGAAACATGTTTTAATATTCAACAAACAGTTGACAAATTTTGTGCGATTTTCGGCTGCACTTAAATCTGAGTGGGACATATAAATATTTGATGCAAATTTGGATAAAGCAGAGAGCGTAATAATTTGTGTGATTAAATTAGTTTTTGTTATTAACTATACCCTGTGCTTATTGAAAGTGGTTAAAAAGGATATAAAAGAGTGGTGCAAAGATGTGTAAAAGGCAAAAGGAGACAACTTTTACCCTGACATATAGTATACGAAGTGGGTTTTCGTCTGTTTTAAATTGTGTCGAAGTCAGCCTTGAAGTAGCTGTATACATATAAAGTATATATATAGTCGAGAAAAATATAAGAAGTAGATAAAACTCTACTTATTCTACTTTATTAACTTTTTTTGAATGTGCTATAGACCAATAGTATCTCAGCTGGACTGAGCTGGAGCAAAGCAGCAGCGCCTACACTCAGTTGCCTTAAGTGTCAGCAGAGTTGAGACCTGGGTAAAGGGTAACTCGTAGTCAAGTGTGAAGTGGAAGGGTAGCTCTCTTGGTTGAGGGAAAGACTATTGATATCGTTAACTCGTAAACCCTTCGAAACGACCTCACTCCAAAGCTTCTAAGGATAAACATTAGGTTAAAGCACACTAGGAACAGTTTTATTATAAATAATTTGCCTAAATAAAACGGGAACAGTTTTATTATAGTTAATTTCCCATAACAGATAATAGAAAATGTTGGTGACTTTGGTGGTAATCGCTTTGTTGGTTTGGTTCCTGCGTTATTTGTTGCAATTGGCGCTGCTGGAGCGACGCCATCGCCAGCAGCTGCATGGCTTGGCGCCCAATGTGTCCCGCATACCGCTGATTGGCGCCGTCTGGCAGATGCGTCACTTCCATCCGGATAGTGAGTAGAGCACCAGGCCTTATCATTAGTCATATTTATGTTGGGATTTCTTGAACAGATTTGCATGAGAAGTTTGATGAATATGTGAAGCGTTTTGGACGCAGCTTTGCGGCCACGACGTTGGGTCGCATGGTGCTGGTCACCGCTGAGCCCAGCTATGTGGACGCGCTGCTCCTCAGCAAGCAGCAGCTGCGCAAGAGCGTCGTCTATGGCGCACTCAGTGGTTGGCTGGGTAATGGATTACTCCTGAGCCGCGGCGAGCGTTGGCATGCGATGCGCAAGATTATAACACCCACGTTCCACTTCAACATCTTGGAGCAGTACATCGAGGTCTTCGATAGACAGTGCAATGTGCTCGTGGACAAGCTGCAGCCTCTGGCCAGCCACCAGCAGGCATTCAACATTTATCCCTATGTGGGTCTGGCTGCACTGGACATCATCAGCGAGGCGTCCATGGGGGTCAGCATCAATGCACAGCTCAATGTGGACTCGCCGGTGGTGCAGGCTGTTAAGGAGTAACTAAAGGAGTAACTAGTAACTGTGCTTGGTTAACCGCTTCCATTTGTTCCATGCAGCGTCACCAACATCCTGGCCAAGCGTTTCATGAATCCCCATTTGCTGCCCCCGCGACTGTTCCGCCTGCTTTGGCCCCTTGGGTATCGGAAGCAGGTCTCTGGTGTAAAGTGCCTGCACGATTTTACCAACGAGATCATCGAGAAGCGTCGTAAATTGTTGGAGCAACAGCAGCTAAAGCCGCTAGAGAAACGCGCTGCCCTATTGGATACATTACTTACGGCCAGTCTGGATGGCGTGCCACTGACAGACGCCCAGATACGGGATGAGGTGAGCACATTCATCTTCGAGGGACACGATACCACCACATCCGCAGCCTCCTTCTGCCTGTATCTGTTGTCGCGGCATCCCGCGGTGCAGCAGCGTCTCTTCGATGAGCTGGCCACCCACTACGGCTCGGATGTGGAGCGTCCAGTGGTCTACACCGACTTTGCGGCGCTCAGCTATCTGCACTGTGTGGTCAAGGAGTCCTTGCGCCTGTATCCGCCCATACCGGCTGTGGGACGTTGCCTGGAAAAGGATCTGGTGCTGGGTATGTTTCAGGTATTCCATTATTGATGCACTGATATCGTCATGGCAGTTACTCTAGGTCAATCCGGCGAGGCACTCGTGCCGCAGGGCGCCAATGTGATTGTGTTGCTTTGGCAACTGTTGCGCGACGAGGAGCTCTACAAGGAACCGCTGCGCTTCTGGCCGGAGCGGCATCTGGACAACCACGCTGCGGATATGGGCTGTGGCACCAGGGGCATCTCCAGCTATATACCCTTTAGCGCTGGACCTCGCAATTGCATAGGCCAACGCTTCGCACTGTTCGAACTAAAGACGCTTATTATAAAAATGCTGCGGCATTTCGAACTGCTTCCTTTGGGCATCGACGTGAAGCCTTCAATGAAGATTATCCTACGCTCCAGTACGGGCGTTAATCTGGGCCTAAAACCGCGCGTCTACGCGCATTGAATGTGATTTGATTTTCAAATTGGAAAATGTATCGTAGAGCGATTCAAATATCGATAGAAAACTGCAGGTGATTGGTTAAAGACAAGGATAGATAGAAAAGGCTGCTGCGTAGAGCGCCACCTTTTGACAAGCATTAAACTGTAACTGGGAACAGTTTGTCAATGCATACAAGTTAACGTTTCAAATATCAACGAAGTATGTAATGCAACCAAAAATATTCGTTTTGAATTTTATAATTAATTAGTTGAAGTAGTAAATAAATAA
Organism: Hirtodrosophila trivittata; assembly: GCA_035045065.1. NCBI lineage: Eukaryota > Metazoa > Arthropoda > Insecta > Diptera > Drosophilidae > Hirtodrosophila > Hirtodrosophila trivittata. The sequence goes on along the minus strand of JAWNNK010001028.1, from coordinate 13,528,610 downwards.
ATGTTGATTACTATTAGTTATTGATTTGCAGTTTTAATTGATATTTTGTGTTATTTGAGAACAGTTCCAAGTCAAATTAAACTGCTCCAACTGTTCTTAGGGGCAGCATAAAATTTTTGATTTAAATTTTGTCCTTTTCATCGAAATTTCAGCTTTAATCGATCATGTTTCATGTTATCTTCTACCTGAGAACAGTTCTCAGCCAAATTAAACTGCTTCAACTGTTCTTAAGGGACCAGACACCAATTTTCGATTGCAATTTTGTGCTTTTATTTGTCAACTTGCAGATTCAATGGATATTTTATATTATTTGCTGCTGAAGAAATGTCTCAATAGGAGATGTCACTGCGTAGAGCTTTTACCTGTTTCAAAGATGCTGTGAACTGTCATTGGGAATAGTTAAGTGTTTACTGTTCACAAGCTGCTAATAACCAGAAGAAAGTATCTATTTGATTGCTTTTTTCTGTCAATTTTATTATAAGATTTTATATTGTTTTAGTGAATCAATTAAAGCTGCAGCTTCCGCGTAGAGCTATCTGTTCAAAAGGTAATTAAACTCTACTTGGGAACAGCTAGGTGGCAATAATTATTTCTCTAGCACTTAAACATATTTTGAAATCTTCAATTTTTATAAAATTCTCTTAATATTTCTTATTGAATTAATCCATCCATAGTTTATAGTACTGCGCTCTTAACCTTTTTCTATGATAAAACTCAACCTGGGAACAGTTAGAAGGCAGCTCAAGCTAGGCCAACTGTTCACAGGGTCACCCAATAAAACGCAGCTTCCAATCGAATCTTGTGTTATTATTTATTAATATCATTTCTTTTTTTTTAATTTTTTTGTGGCGTTTACAACACAAGAAATAACCATTTGCAGATAGTTTTGACTTGCATTGCCCTAAAAAGTGTTCACACGTGTCCGTAACATTTAATGGATCTACTTAAGTTATGTAGTACTTGTATCATATACACACATACATATACATGTATATATATATAATTCATTTATAGTGTGTCATATATATATGTATATATATATATATATATAGGTACACAAGTTTATTTCACTGATTAATTAGACTAAAAGTTAAAAAAAGGAAAAGAAAAAGGAAAAAACAAAAAATGAAAAGATAAAATTAATTGTAGATAGATCTATGTATATATATGGTATATATGTATATAAAACAAATGCATAACAAACATTTAACAATTGTGTGTGTGTGTTGGGTGTGTGTGTTTTCCTTGCTTACATTAATTCAATTCAATTTAATTAATTTATATACTTAAATTTTAATTGTAATTTTGTTGTAACGTTTTTTTTTTTTGTAAATTGTACTTGGCGCTTTGTTGCCTCAAATTTAATGCAATAACAACAGCAAATTCTGTTTAAATTTTGCGCTCCCAAAAATTTAAACACACACATTAACAAAAAACTATACACACCTATGCACATAACAAATTTGGATTGTGGGCGGGGGAGGGGCAGGAATTGGGAAAGGGTTAGAGAGTGTGGCTGGATGGGTGGCTGGATGTGTGGGTGGATTATCCTTTATCATAAGACATTTAAAAACATTTATGCATTCTATAAATTTTGCTTAGAGTATGTGTGTGTGTGTCTGGTGTGTGTGTGTGTGTGTGTGTCTGGTGTGTGTGTGTGTGTGTGTGTGTGGGGGGGATTAACTATATGCCATTGAAATTACAAACTGATCTAAAGATTATACTATATATTATCTATTAATATATCATATACATACATAAACATTTATAGTATGTGTGTGTGTGTGTGTATATATGTATATAGCATGTATTCATATATAGTTAGTATATATATACACATACATATACATGCATATGTATATATACATATACACATATGTATAGTTATAATTCGTAATGCTAACAGTCTTTTATCACGTTTAGTTTTTGTTTTATGCCTATGCCTCACAGACACATGTATGCGTGTAAATAAACACATACACTCTATATATTTAGTATATATATATATACAGTATATATATATATATATATATCTGGTACGTAGTTAATAATTGTATGTTATCTGTGTGTGTGTGACTATAACTTTAAATGATTTTTAACAAACACTTTTGCACTATATTAAAACTATGTATGTATATACCTAATATAAGTATGTATTGTATGTACTTCTGTGTGTTTGTGTGTGTATGTATAAAAAATACATACATAGACAATTAATAAAAAAACACAAAAAGAAATTTAGCTCAACTAAATAAAAATAATATTGTAGTATAAAAAAAAAAAACAAATTGAAGAAAACAAACAGCCGCTGTGGCGCCTCCCGAACGTAAAGTAGTTTTGTTGCATGCTCACTCATTGGTTCAAAGGAACAAGGATGCAGTTGCTCATCCTCGAACCCTCATCTTTATGGTTTTTCTTTGTGGTTGTATATTGTTTGTTGTTTGTTGTTTAGTGCAGTGTAGTGTAGTGTAGTGTAGTGCACTCATAACTATCACATCAGCTGAAACCCGAAGTTTATGGTTAGACGTGGTTGTTCCTTGGTTCCCAGCGCTTAGCGAGGCGATAGTTGCCTATCGCCCTCGCCCTCATCCTTATCGGATTCCGTTTTCGTTGTATTCGCTTTGTTTTGCTGCAGTTGCTCCTCATACTCCGTCTTGATGTTTACATAGAGTTTGCTTTGCTTCTGGTGCTCCTCCTGAACGAAACATAAAACACATTTCAATTGATTTCTTTAACAATCGATTCATTTTAATTGGAACGAATCATTCAAATGATTCACAACCAGTTAATGAAAAGGAGATTTAAATGTTTCTTGAATCAATTCAATCAATCGAATTTCAAGTGAACCTATTGAATCATTCGAGTCTGCACCGAAATGTTTCTCAAACTCTATAAAATACTTCAGAAGTTCTATTGAATGAACAAATGACTCATTTGAGTCCAATTGAATCATTCGAGTCTAAGCCAAAAACTTGTTAAATTCTATAAAATAGTTTAGTAGTTCAATTGAAGCAACAAATGACTCATTTGAGTCGTGTTGAATCATTCGAGTCTAAAGCGAAAAGTTCTTTAAATTCTATTAAATACTTCAGTAGTTCAATTGAAGCAACAAATGAATCATTTGAGTCCTATTGAATCATTTGAATCTCAACCGAAAACTTGTTCAATTCTATAAAATATTTCAGTTGTTCAATTGAAGCAACAAATGAATCATTGAAGTTCCTTTACCAATCGATTAATTGAGTTGAATCTACGAATGACTCAAACAAATCATTTCGAGTCCTTGAATGAAAATGATTCCCAAATGATTCAATCAAATCTCCTACCAATTCCATTCAATTCAATCGAGCTTAAGGCTGAACCAATGGACTCACCAAGATCTCATCGAGGCGTTGATTCGTATGCGGCAGCTCGTAGAGATTACCCTGATCCCGCAGCTGTGCCGCCACATTCAATTGCTGATTCAATTTGCGTTCGATCTGTTCCAGGGAATTGGTCAGCACATGCTCTATATCTGCTGGACAAATCAAAGGATTTTATTAATCATTGTACTAAAGGACTATAAGGATCCTTTGTGCTTACCTGTGCTGGCCATGAAGCGGCGCTTGGGTACCTTCACATCGTCCTGGCCATCTGGGACACCGGCACAGCTGCTGCTGCTGCGCTTAATGCCCATCGATGTGCTTTCCATAACTGTCTCTGGGGTCAGTGGGGCTTGGCAATAGTCGCAATCCATGTCGCCGCTGGTGAGGCAAGTGCAGCCCTCCAATAAAGCGGACGCAGACCTGGAACTGGGTGACTTGGCGGCAGCTGATGAGTGCAGAGCACGCAGATGCTTGGCGGCGGTCACATTTACCACACTGACGCTCTTCGATATTGAGGACTTGACCGATGCCGTCTCGGGCGGCACCAGGGCCAGTGGTGGCGTCTTTGAGCTACCGATGCCATGGCTAGCGCTCAGTCGGGCCTGCGACATGGTCGTGTCCAGGTAGCTGTGATGTGAGTGGCTCGCCTGGTGCTGATGATGATGGTGGGACTTGGATTGCTCGCCCGCCTGATGGTAGCTCGAATGACTGAAGTTTGTGATACTCGAGAGCGCATCGGCATCGGCGTCGTCATCTTCATCATCGTCATCGTCATCGGCGTCCAGCTGATCGGTATCGTTATCGGAAGCACTATTCTGCAGATTCTGGATGAGACAGAGCACGGCCTTCTCCAGCTGGGCGGGATGCTCCGAGGCGGGTACATCCACTGTGGACTGCGGTATCTGCGTGTTGATAATCACCGAGAATTTCTTTTTCATCTCCTGGACGCGCCGCTTGCCCTCCTCATCGTCCAGCAGCGTATTGACACAGACGAAGGAGTGCACCTTGTTGGTCTCCTTGTCGATCTCCAGGTAACCCTTGGACTGCAGGTAAATGATGTTACCATTCCGGGTGAACAGTCGATACGTGGACTCGCCATACGAGCTGTTGCAGTCATACACTGCAATTAAAGAGGAGTCAGTTAGGGAAAGCTCTGGGATAAGGGAAATTATCGATTCCAAAGAAAACCTTTCTTTTAGCAACACACTCACTTTGCCGCAGGGCAACAATCACCCAGCGCACATCATCCGTGTGCATGAAGGTAAAGGGATTCAGATTGCGCACCTCGTGCGTCATGTAGCCTGCAACGATTCCAATGCGCTGATCGCAGTCAATGATCCGCCCATCGATCAGATGCCTGGTGCGATACTCCAGTGTGTTCGCATCGAACAGACGATTCACGATCTTTGGCGGCCGAATGATGCGCGCACATGCAGTCAGCACCTGCAGGAGAATAGGAATAGGAGGAGTCGGAAGTGGAAGGGTGAATCAACTAAAAGGAATCGATGGCACTTACAATATCATTTCCACTTATCGTGTGCAACGGAAGGGCGTCGTCGCGTCCGCGTGTGCGTCTTATTAATTGAAGGCTGGAGCTGAACGTGTTGGAGCGTATGCCGCGTGGCGCCTCATCGCTGCGGCGAAAGCAGCCGTCGATCTTAACCACTTCGTAGGCGGTGGGTTCTGAGCGTGGACCAGCGCGCGCCAGACTGCAAACGGAATCGGTTAATCGATCAAATAGAATAATAAATTTCGATAAATATCGAATTATCGATATTCTCCCACCACTTTAACTAAAAGTATCAAAATATCGATAAAAGTTTTCGAATTATCGATATACGTTAGAATATCGATATACCCCATTCAAGTGTTGTTTCCTCACTTCAGTTAAAGCTATCGCAATATAAATATATTGTACCACTGACAATGCTGTAAAGTATCGATATACTGCGTTGACTAACAGTGCAATCATTTCAGCTGATAATATCGGAGTATCAGTTGTATCATATATCGGAGTGTCTATATACATCAACGTATTCTTTTATCGGCTATCGATATACATTATTATTTGGCTGTGCTGTCACTTCAGTTGGCCGTATTGATACATTGCAGCGGATAACAGTCCTTCAAGTCTATCGATATATCGATACACAATGTTTACTAAGAGTTCTGCTGCTTGAAATAAGTATCGATATAAGGCATCGAAAGTATCGAACCCTCGATATCTTGCGTCTACAAACAGTTCTCTCCCTTCAGCCAAATGTATCGAGCTATCGATACACTGTGCATACAAACAGTTATGTTCCATACGCTAAAAGTATCAAATTATCGATAACTTCCGTCAAGAAACAGTTTTAATACAACACTTAAAAGTAAACAACTATCGATAATTTTGCATATACTAAAAGTCACTCAAGCTAAAAGTGCCTTTAATGTAGATTTATGTATATATCCAGTATGTACCTATCGATAGTAGTTATCGATATATCAGCTTACCTATCAGTATTTAAATCGACTCTGTTTATCATTTCTTACGACTTACCGCACACGAAAACTGCGCCTATCGTCGCGCAGCTTGCGATCAATGTAATCCTCCTCGGATTTGCTGCGCTGACGGGGCTCACCATCGACTTCGGGTGCCTCCGCATGGGCATCAAAGAGATTCTCCAACTCTGTGGGTATGAGCTGTTGCTTGAGCATTTCATGGTCCTCGGGATGTGTGATCTGCAGTATGCTCTGGCCATAGAGGTCTGTCTGGCAATGGCCCAAATGCTGCTCAATGCTCGAAGATATCAACAGTATTTGGCCATGACAGGTGACAGTGAGAAAGAAGCTGTCGAACATGCTCATCAGGGTGTCCGTTACCTGGGGTTTCACCTGTTGCAGCGTCTTACCAAACACTAGACATAGATATAAAGCAAGAGTTAAGACAAGGTTGCCAAGGACTATCGACTCCCAACTACTTTAAGTTCAATAAACAAAGTTCAACAAGTGATCAAGTCGTTGGCAATGCGGCATCGAGCAGTTGGCAATACTTGTATTGCTGCCAGATCCAAAATTTGTTGCATATTGACAGCACTTCTTTTAGTTTAAAATTTTTATAAAGTTTTCTAGGACTAGAGAACAAAAACAAGAAAGGTTTAATGAAGGGTCAATATCGTTAGAGAGCTACGATAATTTTAGCCTATCGATAGTTTCGATATCTGTACTTATATCAAAGTACTTATCGAAGTGCTTTAGTTCTACTGCAGACGCTATATTATGTTTCTGTTTTCTTATCTTCATTTAAATATAACCCCACTTATTTTGTGTTTGTTCGTTTTAACGAGTGTTTACTGTAGATACGCCCTACTGTCATAATAATCATAATTACCATATTTGAGACGCAATCCGTGAGCGGCAAAGCGTAGTACTGCCGTCTTGTCGACGCGCCGTGGTGACTCCGCCACATGTGGCACCATTGTGGAAAGCTCCTGAATGGATCCATTCAGTTTATCGCGACGATTCTTCTCCGCCCGGTTGCGTGCCTCGCGCCCACTGTAAGAGACGTAGGAGGAAATTGCAGGGGATTAGTCATTGGACGGACAGTTTGCAATGCACTTCAATTCGAGTACTAAATATATGGACAGCCTGGTGGCAAGGGAATAGCGGTGTGTGGCCCGGGATGTGGGAGGGTGACTCGCTTGGGATAGGGTGTAGATTGTTAAGGTTGTTGTTTACTTCCATGTCATGACAGCCTAAGCAAACAAACACGCACGCACACACACACACAGCCAGACATACAATGTAACACTGTGTGGGAGCGAAAGAGAGGGGCGAGGGACTAGTCTAATCTTAACGAATGCAATTGACTTTGTGACGTCGCTTTGTTCTTTGATTAGCGATCCCAGTGCAAAGCCGAAACATGGCGCCAACTATTTTAAGCCTGTCCCTCTCTCTCTCCTGCGCTTTCAATGTACAGCTATTGTTCTTGAGCCTTCTCTCTGCCGCCCCGCTCTCTCAACAGCGCCTAGTGCCTAGTTTAGTTCCCAGGGGGCGTATGAGTTACTCATACGGAAATATGAGTATATTGCGTTCGATTAGCAATGGCTGCCACTTTCTTGTTGTTGTTGATGTTTTTGCTATTATAATTGTACTTGTTGTTGCTGTTGTTGTTGTTGTTGTTATACCCCTTCCACTGATGTAATTTATTTTAAAACGCAATTGCGAAAGAAAAAAAAATGTTATAATACTCGTATACATAAGTTCTCAATACACACAAAGCCACAGCTAGCGGCTGCGGCGGCGGCGGCTGAGGCAGCGACAGACACAGCGACAGAGGCAGCAGCACCAACGCCAGCAAGTGTGAAGCGTAAGAAGCAGCAGCAGCAACAACAACAACAACAACAACAAGAGGAACAGAAGCAATGCAAACAACAAATAAAACACATGCAAAATGAAAAGGCGCAAAAACTATGCATTTAACTATGAAACGTATTTACCAAAGTGCAGCTACTCGCATACACACACAGACACGAGCGAATACACACACACACACACACACACAGACACACTCTGTACACAATAACAACACACGCACACGAGCTGCAGTTAAATGGTTTTGTATTACCCTGTTGCAACGGGAAATATAAAAGGGGTATATAGAAATTTTGCAGCAGGGGAAATTTAAGAGGGAAATTTAAAGCGAGAGCTTGCTAAGTTGAGCAGATTGAGCTATCGATCGCTGTTATCGATAGTTTCTAACTACATAGAGTATGAAATATAATGAAAAATATAAATTATAGTAGTAAAAAGTATATTATATACCAGATGAAAGATTTCATTGAAACTGATAGCTAAAATTATATACTACCGGATCGTGCTAAGCTATATAGCGTCTAACTGAAGGCTAGCACGATTACTGATTGTTCTCTGATTGCCATGTGAACCCGCTGCCTAACAACACGAATCTATTTCAAAAGGGAGAGAGAGCTCTGATTAGGAGTTGGAAATGTTTCTACCTCCAACTGACCCCAAGCTCAGCTACTGCCATACCAGATCTTGTTCCACATCCATCTATACCTTAAGATTTTAGTCAAGGGTATCTGATGGATATTTGTGTTATATAAACATTTGCAGACAAAAGAAGATTGTGTTTTGCATTTACTTTGCAGGGTATTTGCATTGTGTTGCACTGCGAAGCCTTAGGACAAGTTAAATGTGGCAAGGGTGCATGGTGCATGGTGCACGGTGCATGGTGCATGGTGCATGGTTGCATAGTGTCATGGGGCATGGGGCATGGGGCAGCAGTATTGATTGATAGCAAGGATACTTTAATAAGTAAATGGTGTGTGTGCAACAAAGTGTCTGAAGCATTGTCCAAGGCCATTTTTAATCTCATAAAATACGCACACAAATACATATTTATTGTCTATATGTATGCGTATATTTGATCGGGACAACACTGTCTGGCATAGTTTGAGTTTATATCAATAAAATTATGATACAGCTGCAGCTTCTCGGAAAACTATATCCATATATATTCTATATATATAGAAAGTTTCTTTATGCTTGCTAGAAGCAATCGAATGTTTTTAAGTGCAATTGAATCGATATGTCTGATTGATGTCACAAGCATAGGCTGTCACTTCGGTGGGTGTTTAAGCTGTCTGTGTGTGTGTGTGTGTCTGGGGTGTGTTATGCAGCTGTTCGAATGGTGTTGCCCTTGAGACATGCACCAGGGTCAGGCCTAGTGGTCAGTAGAAGGAAGTGCAAGGTTTAGACGCCGCCACTTGACGCGCCAATTTTGTTATTTTAATTGTAAGTGCGCCTCTCTCTCTCCCACACTCCCTCTCTTTCACTCTCTTTCTATCAATATACTCTGTCTATCTGTTATGCTTGTGTGTGTGTGTGTGTGTGTGATTGGGTGTTTGTTTATTTACAATAACATATTGTATTTGCACTTCCTCAAACTGTCTCCCTTTTACCCTCTCACGTCTCCCACTCGCTCCCTCTCACTCCCCCTGCCCCCACTGCTTTGCTCTCGCTCCCACACACTGTGCCATATTACGTTTGATAGTTCTCGTCTCGCTTGCCCATTCGCTTCGTATTTGCAACAATGTAAAGTCGGTGCGATAGCCGGCGCCGACAATTGTCGATTACTGTACACCATTACTGCTCTCTCTCTCTCTCTCTCATCCCCTCTTCCCCTCTCCTCCTGCTGTCTCGCTTGCTCTCTTTCGGTTTATCTATTGCATATGTAACCTTGACGCTGTGCAGCAACATGCAGAAATTAAGTCGAAATGCAACAAGCGGATTTGCCGGTAAATTGAATATTTTAAATTCAACGGTAAAACGAACTCTACCGTTATCTACGTAAATCCCGTTACATAAATTGCAATCTCTTATATAAGCTATAAATTAAAGAGTCTTATACATTGTGTTATATCGAATCTTTATCGAACAATTCTATTCCCATGGAAACTTTGATGCATTTTATATCTGACAGGAAACTCTTATTTCTGTAATAGATTTTTATTACTTTTATCTGCTATTTCTTTGTATAATTCTAGGGTCTATCTGTCCAGGCTGTTACAGATTATCAACAGATTATATATTCCAGACTATCAACATTTTATATAGATGTTTGTTAACTCTTCCTAAACAATATAGAAAAGTATTCCTATGTAGCTTTTCCGTTCTTCTTATGGTGTTAAAGTTGGGATTAGGGTGTCTCAAGATTTAAGATATTGATTGTGAGTCATCAAACGCTTGTTAACTGGATCCAGTCAACCCACGACCTATGTTAGAGGAGTATTCAGACGAGCTTTAATCAGAGAATTTAATGTGTTCTAGAGGAGATAATATGGAGTATTTGTATTTAGCCTTAAGCTTAAGCTGCTTCAACTATAGCTTTCCTATTCAATAATATATAGAATATACATCTTATATCCAAGCATATATCGTTCAACTAAAGCAGAGACTATACAAATACTATACATATCTTTTAAGTCTTTGATAAGAGTTATTGACAATCATCTAAGGACTTCAAGAATCTTTCTATTGGAATACTCCCTTTATATATCACCATCATCTTCCTATATACTTTATTTATAGGAAACAAAAAGTGCGCCAGATAGTACTAAAACGTTCATACTTAACTATATAAAGTATGAATTAAGTGCACTTTAAGTAGGTCCGAATCAATTAAGTACTTTCGGAGTGCCTTATCTCTTAGTGGTCAACAAATTAAACAAAGGAATATATACTCTATATATAGATATATATATAGCCTATTAGGTAATGCTGTAGGAGTCTAGCTACTTCAAGTAGCAGTTGCATAGATAGTAGAGAAAGATAAGGGTTACGGCTATATCATATATCATAGTAGTCTTAGGAAGCAATTGAAATATGAAAAGCTTTCTAATAAACAAATGAAAAGTATTTCATCAGGAAAAAGGGGGTATAGATATATTAGTTTCAGCCATAGTATTTATAGTAGTTCATAGTAATCATTTGAAGATGTGTTTTATATATAAATTACTATATATGATGGGGTATCTGGGATATAAATGAACATATCTACACTTCTTATAAGTCCCAGAAAGATTTCCTTGAACATATTCAGGAATTTCCCTTTTCACTCCATGAAGTTTTTTTTGTTAAATGATTTGCTGAGTGTTGGAATAGATGGAGGTTTATCTATACATTATATATCTATGGTGGGTAGACGTAATAGGATCTATTGATATAGTACTAACTGGGCTATCATCTGTACTATTTATGCCCTGAATTGAGTACTTTCCTATATCCTATCATAAAGCCATTTCTCCCTATGAATATCTACTTGGATATCCTTCAGAATGTTTACCTATCTGAATATCCATTTGAATTTCTATCTGATTACCAATCTGAATATCTATGAGAATATCTGAATGTCTATGTGTATATCCATCTGTATATCTATATGGATAACTATCTAAATATCTATGTGAATATCCTTCCTTTCGCACATCTATGTAAAACTTGGAACAGAAGAAAATTTCCCTATAGATATGTAAAGATGGACCCTAGGTAGCATCTGTTTCATTATGCAAGCTATTTACACCCATTTTATACAAAGTAAAGCAGAATATCCCTAATGATATACAGGATATTATCTGCCTGAACGGCCATAGAAATAGCTGTGATAGCTTGAGGATATCCCTAATGATAGAACCCATGGTGTAAGTGTGTCTATAATCCGCAGTATTTATGCGGTTCATAAGGAAATGAATTGAGAATCTATATGCTATATATCAAATATCGTATATAGCCGTTTGTCGCTCTCTGTTTACGTTGCGTGCCAATCAAGTTGGCAGGGAGCTTCCTTCATTTGTGTTGCTGTTGTTGTGTGTTGATGTTGGCCTAGTTAGTAGCCTGTGGGCAATGTGTGGGTGCGTTGGTTGTGGCAGTGGCTGTGGCTCTTCTTCTTATTGCGGTTGTTGTTGTGTGTGACCCAATGCACGCGTGCCATAAATTTCTGTATTTTCAGACAGATAATAAGACTAGGAACAAAAACAAACAGAACAGAACAGAACAGAACACAAAACACGACGACAGCAACAACAAATGCAACTTATGAGTGCATAGTAATAGATTGCTGTATAGGGTGGTGATTGGTTTGAGTGGATGAGGGAAGGGATTGGGGGGAGGGGGAGGGAGTGAGTGGATTGGAGCTCTGTGCTGTCCAATGACCAACTGGGCAAATTATTGTCTCGTCATTGAGGGACAAAAATAACTATGAAAAGTCGAAAACAACATTGATAAAAATACAAAAATAATCGCGACAAACACCACGGGGAAGTTTTTGATGGTTCGCCTTATATGTAAGTGGGTGGGTTGAGTGGGTGGTAGGAGCTATTGAAGACATGAAATGGCCATCAATTTGCTCTGGGTGCCGGCCAATCAGGGCCACCAGACGCACAGCGGGCACAGCGGGATATTGCGACCGCAGAGCAGCTCAAGAAATTGTGGTCAAATTAGACGCACGGGTCACAAAAAGCAGAGCCACAGGAGGCTAGTAGGAGGGTGGAGGAGCAGTCTTAGGATTGGCATAAGGACTTACCTATTTGAGAGCTGAAACATTTCCATCATCGTCTCGTGGGGATGCGGATGCGGATGGTGTCCATGTGGATGCTGATGATGCGCATGCTGCAGTTGTCCATGCTGATGCTGATGATGGTGATGATGAGGCGGGTGTGCGTGCTGATGCGGATGCGTGTGTGCTGAATGGTGGGGATGTGGATGAGGATGGGCATGTCCATGTTGCAGCATCCCAACAGCTGCTGCTGCCGCATAGGCTGGCATACCAAAGCCTCCATAGCGTCCATAGGCGGCGCCGTTGCCAGGACTCGCATAGGGCGCATTCGGATACCACATGTTCGGATAGAAGCTGGACGAGGATGAGCTGGAGGCTGATGACAACGCTGGCTGTGGCGGCGGCAGCGCCTGGGAATGTGTGTAGGCGCCATGGAGACGCCCACTGCTGCTTGCAGGTTGATTTGATAGCGATCCCGATCCTGACGATCCCGTGGCCGACGCTGCTGCCGCTCCCGCTCCTGGCGATGGATAATTGTATTGAAAGTTTGTGTTTGAGGGCGGGCGTAGCATTATTTCGCTATTGGATGGCGTCGACGATTGGAAGTAGCTGGTGGAGGCTGTGCCGCTGGCACCGTAGTCCGAGTCCGTATAGCTATCATCTAGATCCAGTTCGTTGTCACCCTGCAGTGGCTCCGGCGTAGACGCTTCATTATCCGGCGACCAGGCGCTGGCAAAGCGTTGCCTCTGCTCCTGTTGCTCTCTGGAATCGGTCTCTGGCGTCTGCTGCGGATCATCAAAGTAGGGAATGTCTGTCTTGAGATCGTCAACGTCCACCGTTGCCGTATCGCTGGCTTGACTGCTGCTTGTCCTTGCCGCTGCACCAACGCCACCAGCTGTTCCCGCTGTTCCTCCATCTGCTGCTCCTGCTGCTGTTTTAGCCGGCCGCTTGAGGAAGGCATCGAGTGCGCTCATTTTGACCGGGGGGCTGCACCGAACGAAACGAATAAAACGATAAAGATTCAGATTAGTCAATGGATAAGTAGTTCCGGTACTTGGGTTACATATATAAAAGGATTAGCATTGACGATTGGTCAACAAACCGACAGGCAAACAACAGCCAAGACAACAAAAAACTGATTAGATTTCCACTTGTTGATTTTGTTGCCGGGGCGTTGTTTGTTTTTTTTATACCCATTGCGAATGTATAACAAAACAGGGTATATAAGTTGGTATGTATGTAACGGGCAAAAGTAACTCTCAATTGTATAGGCTATATATATATATATATATATACTTGATCTGTATCGATAAAACTGACGAGCTCTATTTCTGTTTGCGTGCAGTTAAGCGTCAATAAGAGAGGTCCCCCTAGTTCCTACACAGATCTTTAAATTTTTGGTATATTTATATATATTTATAAGACATGTGATAGGTATGACTTACAGTGAAAACTCGCTGGAACGAACACTTATCATCTGCCTATTATTCTACGCCGAAAAGCCTTCATTTTCAATCAAACTTTCCAAGCAAAGAAACTGTTCATTTTGGCAAGTTGCTACAGTGAAACTTGCTAAAACGAACACTTATAAAGCTATATGTATTATGAGACTACTATATAGAAACACATTTCTGATCTTTACTGAAGATTTCAACAGGTTCTGGTAAAAAATTTGGAAGTTATTCAAGAGAGCCCGAAAGCCTAAATTTTCCATCAACAACTCGCAAACTTTCCGACCAAACAAAGTGTTCGTTTTAGCAGGTTTTACTGTAGCAACGCACTTCCAAGGCTTTATACATATTATGAGAGAACTATATATAAACATAATCCTGATCGTATGTGATTATTTCATAAGGTTCTGGTAACAAACTTGGAAGATATTCCAGAAAGATACATTCCTTCTTAAGGCAACTAAGCGCTGCTCAGCAATACCTTTGCTGTGTGTGGATGTGTGTGTGTGTGTATGGGTGTGTGTTATTCATGATATGTATATTATATGTTAGTTCAGCTAGACTATATATGTATGTGACCTTTATCCAGGGTATCTCGTAGTAAGCGACGCGTCTTGTGACTTGCATTTTGTTTATTCTATAGTTTTCATAAGCCGTAGCAAATGTATCTATATATATACATATATATATATATATTTATATATATTTATTATTTAATTTGATTTGTTCTTCTTCTTCTTCGTATATACTTGTTAATGCTTCTTCTTCTTGCTGTCAAGCATATTACAACTTGTTTTTCTTTGATAGTTTTTATTGTCGAAAACAATTTATTTTTATATTTTCATTATTTGATTTGATTGTTGCTGCTACGCCTTCTTCTTCTTCTTCATCTTCTTCTTTTACTCTCCCTGCTTCTTCTTCGATTTACTCTTCTTCTTCTACTCTCTTGTCGCGTAGTAAATAAATTGTTAATTTTTATGAGACAAACCCAAAATAAAGAAATTCTTCAGCTTATGTTGATATTTTTTTTTATTTGTATTTTCGTTGTCGGTTTTCTTTGTAAATCTATTTTTGTGCAAGGTTTCCAAATCGAAATAGATTCGACAACAACCTGAGAACTACTCCCTTCGAGTCCACTCGACTATGAGATACCCTGCAACAAGGTCCAAGGCAACCGTCAAGCAAATTAAGTCAGACTTAGCTTGAATGTCCTTAGAAGCTTTAAGCATTTCTTTCCTAGCACTTCTAGGCAATAAGTTACTCTGCTGCACCACTGCTGCCTACCCCTGCGGTGACTTCAATCTTATATTTTATGAATAAAGAGCCAGCCACATATCAAATTTGAGGTCTTTAGCTCTTAAAGTCTTTGAGTTGAACAGGTTCTTAGCGACAGCCTTCATTATATCGACTTGAGTACAGATTTCGATCAAGAACACATATGCATATAGTATATATATCATTGCTACATTTGCACAACTAACAGATACCCTCTATTTGACTGTTATATAGTTTTTTATACAGCTTTGAGAAACGAAATACCAAAATTTTGAATACGTCGACACGTGTCGAAAATCGTCACGTTCTTGTGCCAACGGCAATGAATAAAAATCGAATCGTCTGCAGTTAAAGAATGTAACTACGTATGGAGTATATTATGACAATCAGTTGCTAGGTATATAAAATATATATATAAACATATATATATATATATCTTTTGAGTAACTCTAGAAGTTATAGGGTGCCTGTTTATTTGAAGAAAAGAGAACAAATTTGCAAGGAAAGCAAAGAAACCTTTGCGGTAACTAAAGATAGAGACAGAGCGAGAGAGAGATAGGAACAGTATGCAGTCTTATATATAGAATCGGTAATAAATACATCAATCAGGTACTCTATATATAGAATTAATAGAATCAAAGGTGATAACAATCGATTATGTATTAATATTATTCACTTTCATCTGAAAAGATAAGCTCAAGATTTCCAAAGAAATCAAAGAAACTGTGACGAATGTAAAGAGTGAGAAAGAGAGAGATAAAGAGAGGCAGAGAGATATGTAGTAAGTCAAGTTTTTTACATAGACAGTGCTATATACAGCATCTGTCATATACTCTATATATAACCTATCTCTGACCCATAATTATCATTGTTATTTTTCATTTTTCCACTTAAATTTTCAACTTGTGTTTATTTTCTTAGAATTTTCTTTGTATTTCTAATACAATTAATTACAGGGTATACCCTAGTCAGTGTTACATTTATTGATTATTATGTTTGTTGTGGTATTTGCAGATTTTTATGATTAGGCTCGTATAATTCTAGAAGCAATAAACGCTGCCCTCAACGTGCGTTGCGACAAGTTTCTTGAGTATCTGCTTAAGTTATACTATATACGATATATACATCTATATATATATGATATATATATATCTGGCTACATATCTATATAGAGTATAAAGTGTGATATATTGTATACGAGCAAGTGCTGCCTATAAATAATGACAATACCACACACACACACACACACACGCACATGATATCTTTGAACTATATTTATAAGTTTACGAGTCCAATTGGAACTTTCCACTTGTCATTTTCCCGCGTTCGATTCTTCTCGATATTTTCTTTTAGTTTTCTTTAATTTTTGGAAACATTTTAAAAATAACTTAGGCTGTTATTCACTTTGACAGATTGCTAAATGGAACGCAAAACTAGGTTAAATTTGCAGATATCTTACCCTTTGGATTAACTTCGATAAGAGGAAAAGGTTAAGGCTACGCGACTCGGGAGATACCCTACATATATACTCCTATTACAGGAGAAAGTTAAGGAATTTTGAATGGCAAACCATATGGTAAATGGATGCAATATTATGGAAGCCTTTGTGAGGAGGGAGTGAAAGCAGATTTATATTATATCAATCAAATCCTTTACCATCTGCTTTCACATCTATAGGAGTCTATAATGACTCACATTCTATATAGAAAGAGAGATGTAAATCATCTCTATGGTATTTAGAATATATATAGAATATAGAATAATTTGTAATGCTAAAGGTTATCCTAGATATCCTTTCACATACCCGCCCAGTATTAGCTACAAAACGACAAGAAAATTAGCAAAAAAAACTAATCCCAAAAACGCTGCAAAAGCATTTTAAATGCAGCTGGAAATACACTGGGTATACTATATATACAAATACAGGTTTTATACAGGGTGTCGCAATGGCCATAAGGAAATAAATAATAAACAAACAAAAAACAGTATTATCTTAGATTACTTTGCGAATAGTTTGTTTATTTTCATTTCAGTTCTCAAGATGCAGGCGCTTCAGCAAAATAAACAAACAACATTAAAACGAACAAACACTCAACAAAGAGAATGAGAGAGAGAGAGAGAGGGATGAGTGTAGAAAAAGAGAGAGAAAGAATAAAGGGAGACAGATCTTCAGTTCGAGTGTACTTCACATAATTGATACCCTTTAATGTAAGCTCTAAATATTATTGTAGATTATATTACAATTATTTTCTCTATAAAAATGTAAAGGAATTTGAGACGCCTGAAATCGAATCTTAAAGCTAAAGTTATCGAAAAGAAATAATCCAAGAGATACCCTGTAGTAATAGAGTAACGGTATAAAAGAGTTATAGTACTTTCGAAGATATAATGTATATTGATCATCTAAGGCTAACTTATAAGGCATCTAGAAATATAGAAATTGATAGATTGAAGATTACATTTCTATACAAAAAGTAATTTGAGGTTCCAGCAACTTCTATTCTTCAGATTTTAGGGATATATATATATATATACCCCAGATGTACCAATATCAGCTAGTTTTTATGTAGATATAATATATATAATCCTATTCCATTCTCATATAACATTAGTAGACTTCGTTCAGTTAGGGTAAAGAAAACTTCGGAGTAGTCGACTATATAGTATCATAATTCTTGATATGATGTAAGACTCGCTTTGTTTGTGTTTGTTGATGGCGCCTGAGGCTATTTTTTTATACGCGTAGTGCTAAATAAATATGTATTCTGTGACGGCAACAATAACTCAACATCATGTGAACTGCATACAAAACTGCATCTAATGGATCCTATTTCCAGACGCCCTCCTCGATCTATAAATAGAAACTAATAAATAGAGAGATTTCGGGTACTCGATTGCCATTGAGTTAAGAAGGGCTTAACTTCAATATAACTATTATTTGTAAACTATATAGATATATATATAATGTATACATGATCAATATTGAATTCTCAAGTCTGTTTGGCTTAAGCTTATAAGCAGTTAGTTATGGTTATACATATATCTGTTATATAAACTGTTATCTCATATCAAAGCTGGCACCTATCCCGACCTAGGGTGTTGCCTGCCTGATTACCAGGTCGAGCAACAGACTTTGCCTAGATAAATAACGCTTCTAGACGTTATCTCCATGAACAAAGGTTGACCCATCGATCCTAGATGTGTTTTACGATAAAGTTTCTTATCGTTTAAGTTTATTGGACTAAACTATAGAAAACATAAGATTCCATAACTCTCATCATATTGCTCCGTTATCCCAAATAAAATGGATATTCAACAATCTATTGATAATACCTCCTTAAACTTCCAGGACGATAAAGTTTCCCATTTGTAAATCTCAGATGAATTTCTGTACTAAAGGCAATAAGAATATCGTATTTCCATGTATCGTGTCAAATGATGTTTGCAAGGATACGACAATTACATTGGAGACAGATTCTAATGTCTAGATAATATTTCCAGATAACAAAACGTGTGCGCGTGTGTGTGTGTTTGTGTGAGTGTGTGTATTTGTGTGTGTTTGTGTCAGTCACTGAATACAAATGCGTGTCAATCCTCTTGAGCTGTAATCTCCTTTGGCCCTGTCCTTGCCTCTGGCACTGGACACATTCATATAAAAACATGTGTATGCGTGGGCGGGTGTCTTTATGTGTGTGTGTGTGTGTGTGTGTGAGATTCCTGTAATTTTTTCTTCACCCCTCATCAATCAATCAATCAATCAGAATGCGAACAATTGAACTTGTGTGCGTTCTGCTTCGGTTCATTACATGAGCTGAGACGCGAAAAGATACAGTTTGCATTGTTATTGGAATGTGTGTGCAAGTGTGTTTGCAAATGAGTGTGTAGGATTGTGCGTGTGTGTGTGTGTGTGTGTGTGTGTGTGTGTGTGAGGGTGGGTGTATGTATATGCTCGGCAATTATAATCTTCATACGCGTGAATTCAGACATTTAAAATGAAAGTGCTTTATTAAGCCCTAGACCAGTGTTACCAATTTTTCAGAAGCAAAAAAAGCTATTTTTGACTGGAAGCACGACCAAAACAAGCGTACAAAAAAGCTTAAAAAAAGCTGATGTTTATATTTCATATTTTTTAACATTAATATATGTGTAGGATTTTATTAAGACAATTTATTTATTATTTTGTCGATTTCAACATAATTATTATTATCGTAGGAGTCTGTCGTACCAACCAATCGCAAATATTTTTCGGAAAGTTGGTAATCAAAGCAGCATTTGCCTGCTCTACGCAATCCGTATCAGTTAATAAAACACATTACATTACTTAATTTGAAATGCAATAAAATACAAAATCTTTCCTGACGCACAAAATCGCATTGAACATGTCGACGTGCATTCTGTTCCTAAGTTTTCTTTTTAACAGGTTGACCTGGCTAAAAACTCTTTTCACTTCAGCGTTTGACCAAGGCAAGGACACAACTGATATCGCAAGCCTGGCCAGTTCACTAAATTTATGAACCCCTCCAGCAGCTTTGAATGCATACACTTCCGCCCAAAATTTTGCTGTATCTTGTTTGTTCTCCCAATTAACCAAATGAATAATATTGTACTGGCGTTCAATATTTGCAACTTCGTAAATACGTAAAACCTAAAAAATGAACATTTTATCCCAAAACAAAATAAGCGGAAAAAAGGTCAAATTTTTTTTTAAGAA
Organism: Hirtodrosophila trivittata; assembly: GCA_035045065.1. Lineage (NCBI taxonomy): Eukaryota > Metazoa > Arthropoda > Insecta > Diptera > Drosophilidae > Hirtodrosophila > Hirtodrosophila trivittata. Next base: position 13,508,750 of record JAWNNK010001028.1, on the reverse strand, counting down.
AGCCAGAATTCCCGCTTTTCACTGTTTTAAATTTTTTCCTGCATCGGTCTTTCAAAAAAGCCAGATTTGACGGGAAAAAAGCGGATTTGGCAACTGTGCCCTAGACATTGTTTGTGTCGCTTCTCTTTCACACACCCACTCTCGCTCGCACTCTTTCGTTCGCTCACTCGCACTTGCTGCTCATTTTGGTTGATAAGTAAGAGTTGCCATAACGATCCAGCCCCAGACGTCCACCAGGTGGCGTTTTTAGGCTTAACTGTAGCAGACGCTGCGTGCGTGTATAAGTCGCAACAAAATGACAGCAGCTTTACACTTAAAGCAGCCAGACATATCTACAGACAGACCAACAAACATATGTATGTATGTATTTACATATGTATGTATGTAGGTATTTAAGAGCGAGAAAGAGAGAGGGGCAGAGGTAGGCAGAATTGCATAGGCAGCCTTACACTTAAATCAGCCAGACATATCTACAGACAGACCAACAAACATATGTATGTATGTATGTATGTATGAATGTATGAATGTACGTCAAGAGCGAGAAAGAGAGAGCGGGGAAAAGGTAGGCAAAATTGCAGGCATCAAATATTAAATATTTATAATGTAGGTTAGGAGTTGCCAGCGTACATACATATGTATACCTCTGAGCTACTTATAAATGTATGTGTGTATATATGTATGTGTATACATATATGTATATATGTATATAAATAAAATCAATTTTACTTACATGTTTTGCGCTGTTTCTTAACTTTCTGCATGAAGTGCGCGTCGCCTGCTTCCTCTAAATATTGTTGCTATTCCTTTTAGCTTTTGCCGCCGCTGCCGCTGCTGCTGCTGCTGCTGCTGCTGCTAAGCTTTGGCTTTGGTTCTGCTCTCAACACACACACACACACACACGCGCGCATGCACGCACAATTTATTGCTTGCTTTTGTGCGTCTGTTGCTCACGCCGCAAATTTGTTTGTTTATTTCTTTTTGTGCGTGGCTCTTCTTCTTCTTCTTGTGGCTTGCGCTTTTTTTTCTTCTTCTGTCTTGTTTTGTTGTTTTTTTTTCGGTTGTCAACGTTTTGTTTTGATTTGTTTTGTACTTTACGTTTGCTGCTTCTAGTTGACTTCTAGTTGTTTGTTTGTTTGTTAAGGTACATATAAAAATATATACATATATAAATATATATGTATGTATGTAATTTATTTTACTTTCGCATAGAAATGCATGCGTTTTATTTTTTGTATTTTATTGTAAAAATTGTGTTTCGTTGTTGTTGTTTTTTTTTTATATTTTTTTGGTATTTATTTGGCTGTTTTTTGTTGCTGCAGCTGCTGCTATTTTCGTAAATTTAAGTGGAGCTTTTCGCATTTGTTGTTGTTGTTGTTTTTTTTTGTTGTTTATTAATATTTGTACAGCTGTTGCTTTGCGGAGGTATTTGTTGTTGTATTTCTTTCACCAGTATTCATTGTTGTTGTTGTTGTTGTTGCTGTTGTTGCTGCTGCTTCTGTTACATTTACTCATTGTGAACTCTAAGAAAACAAAAAAAAAAGTATTTGTAAAAAAAAATTAATTTTGTACTTAATTATTTAATATGTACGTGTAACATTTGCTCATCCAAAAAAAAGTAAACAAAAAAAATTTAACGCACACATAAAAAACACATTTAAAAAAAAACTAAAAGGTAAATTCGCGCACTTTGCGCCTTGTCCAAATTTTGCATTTGTTTCGTGTTGTTGTTAAATTTGTTATTGTTGCTTAATAGCATTTTTTGTTTAAATAGATTTTTAATTTATTTTAAATTACACTTTTCATGTTCGTTTTTGTCTGTATCTTTTATTTTTATAACTTTATTTGAATTTTAATTCGCATTTCATTCTCATGTTGTTGTTGTTGTTGTTGTTGCTGGTGTTATTGTTGCTAATTAAAAAAAAAATTATACTTTATATTAAAGGTATATATTAAACCTAATCATTTTTCAGTGTGTTTTTTTTTGTGAAATATTTTTTGTTGTCTGTGTTGTCACCTGTTGCTATTGTTGTTGTTGTTGTTGCTATTAACTTTTGGCATCAAAAATCATCGACAACAACAACAACACGTCACACACACACACACACACAGTCACACATACACACAAAAGCTTTTGTAAAACGGAAACCGGTTGAAGCTGCGTCTTCGCTTGCTCAGCTAACACCAAAGCTGGTCGGGTGGAGGGGGAGGGCGGGCGTCTGTGGGCTGCCTCTGAGCAGGAGCAAGAACAAGAGCTGGCGGGCAGAGCTTTAACTTCGAATTCGACTTTGAAACACACACAAAATAAAAGTAAAGAAACAAAATTAAAATTTCAAATTCACTCATATGCAGCCCCCCCTCCCTTGCCATCGCCCTCTCACTCACGCTCACCTAATCTTTGCCGTAGAAGACAAATCAAATGTCAGTATAAGAGTGGTAGTATAAGGAAATTGTAACAGAGACGCCAAAAGCTCAAACAAACACACACACACACACACACACAGCAGGGACATACTCGAAAACATGTCTACACAAGTTGTTGCGGTGCCAAGTGGGTGTTGAATAGTGTGTGCTCAGAGAGGGGGGAGGAGGGGTGCTGGAGGGCAACAACTAATAAAAATGCGGCCTAATTTCTAGTACACATTGCGGAATAAGCACGCAAAAGGCAAATAAAAAGGAGAGTATAAACAAGAACAAGAAGCGGCAGCGACGGCAGCGGCAGCCGCAACGTTAGCAGCGGCATTCACAGTGACAGTGACACTGGCCTGGGTCAATCACCTGGGTCGCAGTCGCAGTCGCAGTTACCGTCGCAGTCTCGGCCAACAACAACAAAAACAGTACAGAAAAAATTATAAGTAAAAATTTTATTTAACGTGCTCTCTTAAGCGTTTTTTTTTTCTGCTTTCGAGCGTTGAACGAAGACGTAAATTATTAAAAAAAATAAAGAACGGGCAACAATATAATATAAATAAATTATATAATTTTGTTGGCATTTGTTGTTTTGCACTTGCTGTGTGCCAGCCGCACAACTACCCACCACACACATCAACCACCCACCCAGCTAACCTCCCACTCCCTCCAGAGCCCCTCTCCATATCCGCAACTTTGCGACACTTTGTTTACATGATATGTGCATAGACTAGCGGTTAATTACAGGGCGCAAACAGCTCAGAGCTAAGCGAATTGAACAAGACACAATATTACGTATACGTAATATGTGTGCGTGTGTGTGTGTGTGTGTGTGTGTGAGACGACTAGTTTATAAATAGACACAAAGATGTGACAATTTTTCACAGCGCATGATTGAATACCCCGACTAAAACTGATAATTCACGCAGCGGAAAATTACGAATGTTGCTCTGCTTAACACCTGTTCCACAGTTGCAAACAGCCTACTCACACACGCACACACACACAATCGCGTACGCACACAAGCACAGCGTAGGGCAAGGTGCAAGCAACGTCCTTCGAAAAGTCGTACTGAAAATTGCGCGCCGTTTTTTTTTGCTTTTTATTTGCTGCCGACTGCAAAAAAATATTTATACCTTTCTCACTCTCTTACTATCTCGCACGCTCTCTCTACCGCTATCCCACTCGGTCTTTGCCTTTCTCACTTCTGCTGCCTCGACCTGGCCTAACGACTAACTTGAGCGTCAACAACGACGTTGACAGCGACGTTAACGGCGACATCAGGTGGTAGCTGCCGCCGCTGCCGCAAAACCAAAAATAGCTTTGCACTCACAGACACTGAGAGACGGGCTACAAACACATGTACACAACTACACATATGCATATGTGTGTGTGTGTGTGTGTATGTAGTATGTAAGTAGCTTGTAGTTACTCAATTTAGCACGTTCTAACTGTATTGCTCTTGTTGTTGTTGTTGTTGTTGCTGCCACTGCATAATATTGTGATATTTTTTGCAAGCTCTTTGCTTTTATTGTTTACACAGCGCTTGCCTGCAGCAGCAGTGGCTGACGCTGCGTATGCGTAATATGCAAAGAGCGAGAAATGAAGGGAACACTTGTTGTTGCTGTCTCTGCTGCGGTTGTCGTTGCGACTGCGGCTGCTGCGCTGCTGCGGCTGCTGCTGCTGCTACTGTTGACTTGCAGATCAGATTGCGAAAGCTCTGTTCATTGAGTGATGCTGTTAATGATAATGACTTGAGAATGTTCTACGGCATGCCAACAACAGTAAAAGCTAAGCTAGCCAGAGAGAGTGTGTGAGTGAAAGAGAGTGAGAAAGAGAGCGTTTAGTTAAGCTTGCTTGCACTTGCTTATCTTCGCTTACATTTACAGTTTATGGAGAGAGGGGAGAGCTAAGATATTTTGTGTTGTGCTTTTAGCAGCTGCTGTTGCTGTTGCTGTTGCTGTTGCTGTTGCTGTTGCTGTTACCGTTGCTGCTGCATTGGTATTAGTGAGCACTTGCTATAGCTCATTTGTACTCTCTCCCGCTCGCTCTCTTCTTCTCAGTCTCTGTCTATCAGTCTGTTTGTCTGTCTTACGCCCTACGCTCAACGGTCTTCGCTCTGTTTTGTATGCGAGCCGCAAGGCGACGCGACGCCGCTGCTGCAGCGACGGCGGCAGATGCGACGTCAGCAATATTTTGTGTTTCGAGTAGGAGACAACAAAATAATAATAATATAATGTCTTGCATATGTATGTACATATGTATGTGTGTGTGTGTGTGTACATATGAATATTTCAATATTTTGCAACAAATGCGCTACGTTAATTATTATTAATATTAATAACTTTTTAAACGTCGCAGCGCCTCGCAGTCGCCGTCAACACTGACGCCCGGCGTCGCAGCGCTGCGACGACACTTTGACATGCGTTCAAAAAAAAACAAAAACAAAAATAACAAAAAACTAGCAATAACAAAATAAATAAAATCGAACAAAAATGAAATAAAATAAAAATATTCGAGCAGCACCACACACACACACACATACACTCACGCACAACAAAAATAACAACAAAAATAAAACCGAAAAATAAAAAACCTTGAAAACGACACAACAAAAAACCGAAAGAAAAAAAACTTTATTTGACTTTTAATGAGTGCGTTTTGTTCGTTGTTGTTGCTGCCTTTTGTTTTTAATTTTGATGTTCTTTCTGTTGTTGTTCTTCTTCTTCTTATTGTTGTTGTTGTTGCTGTTATTGTTACTTTTACATTATTATACTGCTGCTTCTTCTATGCGCTCTATGCCCGTCTTCAACATCATCTTCTTTTTGATATTTTGATTGATTTGGCGGCAGTTTACGAGCAAATATATATAAATATATAAATGAAAAGTTTCTTAAAACAAAACGAAAAAAACAACAACAAAATTGTATGAAAAATGAAAACTTATTTAAATACGAGACGAGCGCAAATTAACCGAAAAAAAATAAAAACAAAAACAAAAAATGAAACTGGAAATTCATTAATATGTTAATTTTGGCTTCTCTGCCATACAAAAATAACAAACATAGGCGCACATACATATGTATATATACATATATGTATATACACATATAAAGTAGAAGGCGCACATGGGCATAAGCTACATATTATATATATATATATATATGTATGTAGTATATATATGTATATTTGTTTGTTTGTCTGTGTGCTTATTGTAGCTGTAGTTTTCAATTTCATATTCTAATTCTCCAACCCAAGATGGCGTTATCTTCAGCTGATTGACCAGCCCTTCTCCCTGCTCCCTTCCCTTGCCCTTTCCCTTCCACATACCAACACACACACATACACACACACTTGTATATAGTAACAATAGAAATAATAAACAAAATGAGCTTTTGTACATTTGTCACATTTACATTATCGATATTCGATTTCGATACCGATTGTTGTTGCAATTGGAATTATGATATTGTTTTATATTCCAATGCCGATTTCGATTCCACATTTGAGCAGCGCGCGGCCACACACACAACTCGAAAATGACAACAATAAAAAAAAAAATTGACGGATACGACAACAACGATGATGATGATGACGACGACGACGACGACGACGACGGTGACGACGACGAAGGCGGCGGCGAGGGCGACGTTAAACGGTAACGCAAAAAACAGAAACTGAAACACAACAATTGAAGCTGAAGCTGAAGTGAAGCCAGCAATCGAACAAGCGAGCGAGCGAGCAGACGACCGGGCCAAACAGGCCAGCGGGTTGACGAGCGAGCGAGCGTCTGAGCGTATGAGCGAGCAGTTGGACGGTTCAGCGAGCGAGCGAGCGTACTTTTGACGTCCGAACAAACCGCTACAGAAACAGAAATTAATTATATTGAAATCACAAACTAAACTAATCAGCCAAAGCAGCCCAAGCAGCTGGGCCGCTGACAGTCGGCGGTCGCGAGCGAGCTTCGGTCTGCGGCTCGCTGCGAGCGTCTAAGAGAGAGAGAGAGAGTGGGAGAGTAGGGGAGAGTGTCTAAAAAAAAAAGCACGATGAGTGTGGAGAGCACTTGAAAGCTGCGTGCTAGCAACGGAAGAAACCGCTACGGAGAGACCTTGACGTTGTAAAACCTTACCCAAAAGGATAACATAAACATTAACATTAACGCACACATACACGCACAAGCACTCACACACACACACACACGCACACCTATTGTAACTTCAAGAGCAATTTGCGCTTTATTAATATTTGTAATGTGTTTGTTTAATTTTTTATTACACGACAACCAACTGCGCAGCCGACTCGCATTGTTTAGCGAAGCGGGAGAGAAGAGCAGAAGAAGAGCTTTTGCGGTGGCAGCGCAGCGGCGTTCGCAGCGGCGTTTGTCGGTGTCGGTGTTTAGTCTACGAACTCGAAACACTGCCGTCCGCTTTGCCCGCTTTGGCCGCACACTTACACAACAGGCTAGACGAGAGGCCAGGCAACAAAATTATAAACACAAATACATGCAGATTCATGTATATATATATATATGTATGTATGTATGTGTTTTGTATGTAAAGTCAATCTCAATAACAGCGAACCGCCTTCTTTGATTGCCTATGTCATCTGTATCTGTGTGTCTGTACCTACTCGAGAATTTTGTAGCCGCCGTTACTTCGCGCTAATTCTGCGACAAGTATTTATTTATTATTTTTTTATTAATGCGGCGAGCGTCAACAACGGCGACGTCTTTGGGCTTGGACTGCTGCCGACCGACTAGCGACTGTTGACTGGCCGCGACTCCAGTTTAGCCAACACAGAGTTGGCCAGGACGCTGAGGCGTCAATGTATATATATCATATTGCCGAAGACAGTTTAACAAGAGTTGTAGGAGCTTTCGGATTCACCGAACGTTAAACAAAAGCTCTACTAGTTTCACCTACATGGCGTATACGCAATATATTTTAACTTTACTCTCGTCGTACCGCACGATGTTTCCACGCTCTCTGTTTGCGGCTCTCTCGCACTCTTATACGAACGCAAGTGATGCTGCAGGAAGAACTGTTCTCAGTATAAGAGAGAATAAGCCTTGGAGATTTGCTAATTGAACTGACAGTTCATCTCTCAGCGTGAATATCACTTTGATTCGAATATTATGTTAAAGCAGCAACAAATTGGGGGAAAAATTAAATAAATATGATTTGCAAATAAGCAAACAAAGAAACAAACTAAAAATAAATAAAATAAATTACACAAACTCTGGAAACTATTAAAAACGTCTTAAATTTAGAGAAAAATAACAAAAGTCAAGTCATATTCTGTTAAGGAAATAACTATTTAGAGTGCCGAATAAAAAAAATTGTTAAATCATTCAATCTAGACATTCTCTGAGTTGAAATTCTAAGAATTATTTTTTATTCATTGTATCCAAATATATAATCAATATACAATTTAGATCTAGATTAGAATCTTTCTTTGTTTTGCATTTCAATTTTTCATTTTACTTTTTGTTTTTCATTTTCTATAATCCGATAATACAATTGCCGCCATTGTGATATATTTTACAGCGCTGTTAAAGTTAACAGTGCCGGCTCTTAACTATGTTAAAGCTAACACTCACTGCTATACAGCCGGCATCTTGTTATGGTCTTGTCAATTTAGATATTTAATAGATAGTTCTGCAAATTTGTTATGTTCTGCAAGTCTGTCTGTAATAATATAAAAAATATATATACTAAGCTATGAATTTGATTTTTATGTATACTCTGATATATGATCATCTCGAATTTTTAGCAATCAATGATCTTATTCTAATTACTGGTACAGTGCATGCCTATAAAGAAGAAACTAATGAAGAATTCTTTAAAATTGATGAATCTAAAAAACTAAAAAGTTATTGATGAAAGTTTGCTAATTTTTTAGTTATTTTTTTTTTATTTTTTTCGATTTTTGCTAATTTTCTCAATGAAAATGTTATTTTTTGGAAAAATGTTGACAATAGTGTTACAATTTGTCAAAAACTCGATCTAAAAATATGATAATGGTTCTTTGTTCCACCAATAACCAATGTTTGAACACTTTGTGGTGTTGGATTTGTTGCAGGCAGAAAATATTTCCATTGTTTGCGAATGTTCACGAAAATAGAAACATTTGTATATAAGAAACAAGAAACTATTGCATATAATATTTAATAAAATAATATTTGTATCGTTTAAAATTTTTGCAGTCAGCTTGCGACTGCCAAGAATAGAATGAGGAGAGGAACGTCGATAAAAAATGCCTAATAAAAAACTACAAAGACGGTCTGAATAATAGTCCAGACCAGACTTATCAGGATCTAATTTGGCCGAGGTATATTAGTTTTTTTATTTACGAAAATGTTTATTTTAAACATTTTTAAAAACGTTTTTTTTTTGTGGAAGAAGCACCCGAAAGGGCACACATCCAAGGAATGCTGCACTGGTACCTCCAGCAAGCCTATTATAATATAGTAATCTATATACGAGTATATATTAATAAATGTATTAAAATTAAGTATTAATATGGCAATAAAATGTAATTTTAATTTAATTATACACTTTATTATATATAAAAAAAATATAGTCTTAAAATATATATATAAAATAAATATGGTACTCAAGAAAACTTTTCTGAATAAAATCTGATAATAAATTATACCTGTGCTTGCATTTTTTAATTTTAAAAGGAACTTATCTTGCTTCCCTCGCTAGCATGAACGCCAAATTATCAAACGCCTCTCGTTAGCATTCACACCGACTTGGTTGTCAATGTGTGTGTGGGCCTGAAATTTCCATCAAAATCTGAGAAAATCCCATAGGGTTTTGGCTGCCAGATACCAGGCGAACAGAACCAAGCGGATGGAAGCTGCACTAGAATTTCACTCAGAATCTACTCCTCTTTCACTCAGACCATAGAGTAAAAAAAAGTGGTGCATACTTTTACGTACCTACTGTGAGCGGATTTCTGAGTGCAGAGCATAAAGAAAAAAGTGGTGCATACTTTCAGGTGCTCAATTTGAGCGGAATGCTGAGAGAAATTTTCTCTTTGACTTTTGGTGCAGCTACCATCTGCTGACTTCTGTTCGCCTGGTACCGCGAAGTGGAAATCAGATGAATTTTCGGCGAATTTCAAGCGGATGGATGTGTGTTACCGAGGGAAGTATAAGTTCATGTGAATACTAACGAGGGTCGATTGTAAAGTTTGTGAAAAAAATAATTGTTTTTTCTGTTTTTATTATTTTCAAAGCTCAACATCGATAAATTATAATTAAATAAATTGCCGTCGATGCATTATAAGTTATACATCTATTGGCATCGATGTTGGAACATCGCTGTTATGCAGATTTACCATGATTAATGATCGTTTAATTTTTCAATATTTCCTTACTCAAAGATAAATATTTACTTTTATAATCAAGTTCAAGTTAATTATTTTATTTCTTATCCTATCGTTTTAAATTAATATTTATTATATTTACTATATTTACTTATTTAATTAACTGTAATAACAGTGGAAGTTACTTTCTTTGAGTTTTAGTTGCGTCTTCTTAGCTTCTCTGTGCCTTAGCTAGATAAGCCGCCTACCCAGGTAGACGCCCATGTATGGTATAAAGCCTCGTCTTCGTGGAGAATTCTCGCAATATACAGGACTTTACAGTTACTAGGCGGACTAGTTTCGCCTTTTCTGGGCATTTAACATCGCAGTGTCATCAGGAAAAATAGAGCTTGTCCGTTATTTACAGTATATAGACTATATACCCGAGAACGCTATCTTGAGGCTGTCCATTGAACGTGATCATGTTGGATCCTTGTGATACACCTGGAAATATTAAACTAAGTTGGTAGCAGTTGTTAACAGTGCTGTTACGCTTAACAGTGTGTTCCTCATATGTGACTGAGGTTTATGTTACAGTCATTTGAACTTTGCCGCGCAACTCCAGTGCTATCGATTACGCTTCGATATCAATATTTCATATCAATCGATATAAATATCGATTTTAAGTACATTAAATTATTTTTTTTTTTAGAAGTAATTAACATTTTATTTACATACGAGTATATATTTACATAAACTATCTGGAACATTAAGTATCAGGCGTCGCGGAGTACATTGAGCTCCTCGGGTATTGCGAAAATGCGGAGCTGCTTTTCAGTCATGACATCCTGGAGATTGCCCACTTCCTGGGGTACATAAGTTACCCCATCCATGTAGAGGGCTTTGTCCCAGGGACACTCATCCAATGCCATCAGCAGGCAGCTCTTGCTCCTTTCAAAGCTGGTGCGCTCATCCGAAAGGCAGCGCAGATAGCAGCGCCAGTACAAGGAGTTGCGACGGAGTATAGCATATTGTTCGGCTAGCTCCTTGGAGCGGTTCACATTGTTGGGCAAAAATGTCTCAAACATGCTCAGCACACGATTACGCACCAGATGCTCCAAATGAGCCTGTAGCTGCTTCTGCGGCATCTGAGGCAATAGCTCCTCGTTGGCGGCAAACTTGTGTGAGTCTCGCTGCTGGAAGAAGCGACAGCGTGCTGCGATTACCATATGGAGCAGTGCCAATATGCCGGCCTTGGTGTGCACCAATCGTCCACGCAGCTTGTACCAGGGTAAAGTGCTGAGCGTTGACCAACGCTGCAACAGCACCAGATTTCTGGGAAACTCCACTAACGAATGCTCCAACATGGCAACCAATTGTTGTGTCGTTCCGCTTGCAATGCGAATAAACGGCAGCTGCAACAACATCAGCTGTATTTCCCGGAGCTGCTCACGCAGAAAACGACAACGCGTCTGCTCCAGCTGAGGCTTATCCTCCAGCACCTTCTTGGCAAAAGGAGCAGACTTCAGTAGCTGCTGCAGTAGCTCATAGGCCTCTATCCCCTGCCCTCGCAGGCACAGGATCAGGCAATGGACACGCAGCAGTAGCAACAACTTATTGGGCATAAAGTAATCCTCCAGCGGCATGGGTTGGTGAACAGAAGCCACTTGCTCGGCCGCAGCTGCTACTGCCACATCCAATAGCTGGCGGCTTAGCTTTAGCATTGCAACCTGCTGTTCCGTAATAAATGCGGCGTTGCTCCTGAGCGGCAGCTGCAGTATCCAGCAGCTGAGTATGTGCAGCGCTTGCTCATGCTCCTGGCCTGCAATAAGCATCTCGGCATAGACTAGAATGGCATGCAACAACTCCATGTTAGCCACATCCACTGACTGGCCGTTGATGATGTTGTCCAAGACACGAAAGGCACTCGACTTGTCCGCATCCACAGCCAGCGCCTCGTACTCGAACATAGCCAGTTCGGTGTAGAAGCGGGTCACGCAACGATTGGCTTCCTGGCGCAGCAGCTGGCGATGCCGTTGGCGTGCCTCCCGCACGTACTGTTCACTCATCTTGCCGGAAAGTTGATGCAACTGCAGACGCAGCCGTTCGAAGCGAAACCACAGAATGAGGAACACGCGCCGCTTGGACTCGTCTTCCTCATCGGTGAATGCTTCGCTGCATTTGAGGAGCAGACTGCTTAGGCACTTCTCGTACAGCTCATAGCCAATGGCATGGGGCATGAAGGTGGGACACACATACAGTTCCTTAGCCATTTGGAGCATGGCATCGCTGTAGTCGCCGGCACGGTTTAAAGGCAACGCGTAGGTATAACGATCACCCAGGCTGGCCAGGAGATACTCAACTGCCTCGGAGTCACCAATTTGATCGATGCGTGCACACAAACGATCCGCCAGGCAGTTGGTGCGCACAAGGGGTAGCTTCGTCAACTGGACGGCCATCAGGAGCAGCAGTAAGGTGTTATCCTTCGACTTCAAAGGATATATATAGTGGCAGACGTCGGCGGTGTAGACGCAACGCTGCGCATCGAGTCCATCGTTTTCCGCATCTTGGCTGCTGCGCATCTGTGGATATGGCAAAAAGTTGTACGCCTGACGAAGACGTTCAATACGTGTCCAGATCTCTGGCATGGGCATGCCGGAGCGCAGTACCAGCTCCTCGTAGTCCACCAGAGGAACCTCATCCGCAGCGCATGCCTCGAAGCAATCAAAGTTTAAGTTACGTGCATTCAGCTCCAGCGCCAACTTAAGCAAGGCAAACATATGGCCACAGTTGGACGATTGACGTAGGAAAAGCACACAGTTATGGAATAGCTTTAACATTAGATCATCCGTATGCTCGCTCTTCTCCGTCGGGCCGAGATGCATACGGCGCATACACTGCTCATAGATTTGCAGCACGTCCGGCACATTGCAACGGGCCATGGTGCCCTGGGTAGTCATTATCAGAGCGGTCCACAGAGTATACTCGTAGGGTGCACGCTCCAGCAGTTTCTCCAGCTTGGTCGCCACCTGGCAAAATTAGCAAAATTCTTATTAGTAACATCAGTTGAATACTTCTGTGGATGTCTTACTTGGCTGTCCGGATATGTGGTACTGGCCGTGCCAACGTACAGCTGGAGCAGCTGGTCATTGCCTGGATGATGCTCGAGCGCCGTTTCGAGTGTGTGCAGCTGATGCTCGGCCACTGCCAACCGGTTCGACTTAGATACATTGCGTCCCAGTAGCTCATGCAGTTCAACCCAGTTCTTCAAATGCTGCGGCTCTTTGCACACCAAAATCTTGAGCTCCCTAAGGCGCTCTGTAATAATTATTGATTCCTCGTCAGTCAACTTTTGCTGCACTGCGGGCACGGATATTTTTGGACGCTTTTTCGCCCTGTGACGCGGCGGCGGCGGACGTTGTATGTCTATTAAACGCTTCACGCGGATTCTGTAGTTTGGTCTTGATAGACGTGGCAAAGACACCAATTCCTTTTGGAACTTATTTGGTGCCTTGTCCACATAGTACTCCACAGTGTTATCAAACTCTAGTGGACGCTGCGATATGATGCTCTGGGCCTTGAGCGTATTTTGACTACAACCTGGGATTGATTTGCCGGTTTCGGATTCGGTATCGGATTCTGAATCCGACTCACTGGACTTTATATTGAATGGTGCTAGTTGATCGAAGCTTTGGTTCTTTTGCCAACCACCTTCAGCATTGGCTGTAAAAAAAAAACATTAATAAAACCAATTTATATAAATCAATCGTAAGATTTTACCTGTTTCCCCTATATGATTCTGTGAAGCACCACTAACACTTGGTTTAACATTCTCAGCGGCATCGCCGTAAGCCGGAAAAAGTGACATGCTGTTCTTATAACTCTAGAGTTACTTCAAGGACTGCAAAGAAACTTGGCATGCAGTTGAAAGTTCTTAAAATCTCTAAACAAAATATAATATTCGAAAACGTTTAAAAATACTATCGATAGGTATCTTCAGTAGACAACTCATCGTCCAAAGTAGTTCCATCGGATGCCTCATTTTGCAGAACGCACGAACTTTGCGACTTATTCATTTAGTTCATTTATACCGAGATCCGTTCGTTCCTTTATTTGGAGTACCAAAGTTGCTTGTGAGCGAGACCCATTATTGGCATTTTCATGTTTTCTTGCACTATAAAAAGTTTGACCAAACTCTTCATTATTGCAACAATGGAAAACAGAGTCAGAAACTACTAGATAGACGAGTGAACTAAATTCAAAACTTGATTTGAACTACCCTAAATGTCAAACTGCGAATCTGACACGCTTAATATCGATACACAATTAAATCTAGCAAGAACACCAAATATATAATCCTCACCTAACAATTATTTATAGAGTCGTCTCTTTTCTTACCAAAATGCACGACAGGAAATACAAGCAACAATTAAAAAGCAATCAAAAATATTGATATGCTTAAAACAATCGAACTATCGCATAGTCACGTTGTTGCGATATTTGCGAATTGAGTATCGAACTCTCGCACATCTTTGTAAAGTGTGGCTACGCCGGTGTGTTGTCAAATTTGCTTACTGCTCGTGCCGATTTTCGACCACCATCAACTAGCTTCGGCAATTGAGACAATTTTGCAAAATGTTCAAGAAGTATGTATAATTAAAGCAGTCGGTTAACTGGTATTTAATATTTGTGGTCCAATAGATTTGAGGAGAAAGACAGTATCTCATCGATACAACAGCTTAAGTCGTCTGTACAGAAAGGCATACGTGCTAAGCTATTGGAGGCATATCCCAAGCTGGAAACGCACATTGACTTAATTCTGCCCAAAAAGGACTCATATCGCATTGCCAAATGGTATGTCATATAAGATACAGCTTACATTATTTTAAATTACAATAATCGATATATCTTAGCCACGATCACATCGAGCTGTTGTTAAATGGTACCGGCGAGCAGGTCTTCTTTCGGCATAGGGATGGTCCCTGGATGCCCACGTTGCGATTGCTTCACAAATTCCCCTACTTTGTGACCATGCAACAAGTGGACAAGGGAGCTATCCGTTTTGTGCTCAGCGGCGCGAATGTCATGTGTCCCGGCCTAACATCGCCGGGCGCCTGCATGACGCCGTCTGAGAAGGGAACAGTGGTTGCCATAATGGCCGAGGGAAAAGATCACGCTTTAGCGATTGGTCTTCTTACGCTATCCACAGAAGATATGTAAGTCCATTAGAAGAATGGTTCCAGCAATGTTCTATTTTACCCATTCCCTTTTCCGTTTTTTTTTCACTTGCAGCTTAAAAGTCAACAAAGGAATTGGCATAGAGACTTATCATTTTCTTAACGATGGTCTATGGAAATCCAAGCCCGTCAAATAGACACTATACATGGAGAGTCTGGAAGGCGCAGTGGCACACTCCATGCTTACGTCCTACGTAGTCTTCGTCCTTGTCATGAGAGCAAAGAATGTGTTTTTTTTTACATGCAATTTCTATTGTGTTTATTTCCTTCTCTTAATTTAAAGCATCTGTCAAACTTTTTTTAAAAACCATTTCAAAATAAATATAATAAATTGCATTTAAAAGCAAAAGGCCACATCACATGCGCACTCCCAAGGTGCATGTTGCATAAACCACCTGTGGAAATGACCAGTGGCTAGTCTTGTCCAGGATGCGGCTTTTCAGCTGTCTCTAGACCTGCCGCGACCTAAATCTATCTTCAAGTTTTGACTTTTTGTTTAATTTAAAATTTTAAGATTTTTTATTTTTTTCGGCTTCAATGCAGGATTTGAACTTCTTAACTGTTCAATATCGATTTTCCATAAAAACAAATCAGCTGTTGATGCAGGAATGACACATGCAGTCCTGTACAGGCATAGTCGCATGACGTCACAATTATAGCTGCCTTTGAATTGGCAAATTTGTGGTGCTATTAAGGCAAATATGCAGCTAACACAAAAAAGGCATTCTCTGCATACATAGCTTGCCGTCATACAAATATCCACAGAAACATACATATACACAATCGCACCTCTTGAAGTCAATTACATTAACATTAACAAGGCAAATATGCAATATCAAGGAAATACTACTGTAGCATTAAAAATCATAGTATACACCTAAGGCCTTTAATGTTGTACGTTGTCATTCTGACGTACAAAGTGTAACTTAACCGCGTAACCTTACTTTTTGTTGGCATGAATGCGTGCGTGAGTTGTTCATTGAACATGCGCATTTCGCGCAAGTAACGGTTTATCTGCATGAAAATATGACGTATGCATGCATGTATGTGTTTTATTGTATCGTACGTCAGCAGCAGCAGCAGCGTAAAAGAAAAGTTGTTTTCAGTTTCAGTTGCTGCCAGCATTTGTGGCACAGCGCGTACTCAACAAACAAATTGCAGCGCTGTTTTTGTTAAGGGAAAACGACAAGAAAAATTCTTGAAAAAAATTTAAAAAAAAAATAAAATAAAAAACGTTGAAAAACCACAAGTGGTAGAACAATAGATGAGCAGTAAATGCTGCAAAACGAAATGGTAAAAGGAAACTCGAAACGTTAAAAGCTATTGAAAGTGTCGGGGGAGGTTGTGATTCGTTGGCATATGGTATAAAAAAAAGGACATTTCAATTTGAATTCTGTGCGTTGCAGCATACAACGTACAAACATACATACATAATGTATGTATGTGTATGTCTATGTGTGTGTGTGTTTCCGTGTGTTGTATGAAAAGTTTTTCAAGGAAAACGGATACACACTGTTTGAACTTTTGAAGGTGCAAAATGCAAGAGCAAACTCTTGTCCTTTTTTTTGTTGTTTTGTTAACGCCTCGAGTGGGCGTGTTAAGAGTCATGATCAAAAACGGGCCAAAAAGCCACCCGCAAGTGGTCGTCAAGAGCAACAGCAATGCATACATTGTTTGTATGTATGAATACTGACAAACAGCCATATACATAGTTACATATACATATACATAAATGCGGCAGTGTAACTTCGCCCCTCGACAATATATAAACAATATGGCCGCGCAATGCCGTTAAATGCATTTCGTTTCCGTTACATTGTTTTTTTATTGATTTTACTCCAAAATTTTCTTTATTTGTTGTGCAGGCGCTGGTGCTAATTGAGTTGCCATTGGATGGCATGCAAAGGCAAATCACTTGCGCCTGCCGTTCGCTTTAACAACTGAGCAGCAGCAGCAGCAGCAGCAACAGCAGCAACAATAGCAGCACGAGGGACAAAGACAACAACAGTAGAAACAACAGCAACAAATTTACAACTGCTGCCACCAGATCAACAGCTTTTAGCAAGCGTGAGACAGAGACAGTGAAACAAGGAGTGAGAAAGGGAGCGAAAGTAACACATTCGCACGCAAGCTTGCATGTGCGTGTGTGTGTGGGAGCCTTTACAATATGGAAGACCTTTTTCTGCTAATTATCAAGGAGTCAACGGGCACCAAGCACAACGCGTTGCGGCAAACGGCGCAAATTGCTTACGGTAAATGCTAACATGTGTATTTCGACTTTATTTGCATGTGTATGAGTGCTTCTGTATGTGTGTGTGTGTGTGACTGTGCAGGTACTTTGAGTTCAAAGTTGTGCCATAACAACAGCAACAACACAAAACAACCACAAAAACAAAAACCGCAACAACAATACTCGTTAAAGCAAAAGCAACATGCAAGAACGCAATTTCCTTTTATCGTTTTACAAGTATTGTCGTTGTCGTTGTTGTTGTTCTTCCTCTTCTTCTTTTTGTTGTTGTTTTGATGTTGCCTTTGTGTCCACCCTTTTGCACATCCGTTGGCATTTCCTTTGTTATTCTTTTTTTTCCTTTTCTGTTTCTTCTGTTGTCGGCTGTCGACTGTCGCTGCTTGCCTTTGACCGCAGCAGGAAAGTAGGCAACGATATCTGACTAGTTGCCTGCTCGACCCCGCCTACCCCTACACCTCCCTGCCCCTGTCCCATTCTACTGTAACATTATCAGCCGTAAGCCGTAATTGTTGCCTATTGCTTAAGCGTAATATTTTTACTGCCTATATACCCTGTAGCCATTAAAGTTTCAGTTTGATAACAAAGCGAGTATGATACGGGTTGAAGGTGACGTCCTTCACCCTAACCTTAAATCGGAATATTAATAAATTTTTTACAACAATCAAAAGGGAAACATAAAACCTTTTGAATTATTTTATGTTCAAGTTTATCAGTTTTTATGTCTAGCTTTTCTATAGGGTATCCCTAATGCGTGTGTCTGCCTAGTTTTTAATAGCCTTTGGGCTGGGTTTTTATGATGATAATCACATGGAAAAACGTTATACTATTTGCAGATAAACTTTATCGACAACATGGCATTCATAGGGATCCATCGCATGAGCTGCGCTCCGTTTGTTTCACCGCACTGCAAATGGCCTTGGACACGAAGCGGCCAAAGTTCATCACAATGGGCCTCAATGGTCTCCATGTAAGTGCGACGACTACTACTACAATAAGGCCAACGACAAAGTCAATTATCGAACGTTCCTGCTCTGCTCGGCTCTGCTCCTGCCATGCGTCTTTCCGTCCGGAAATTGCTCTAAACTGACTCTGAACAATAATTGTGAAATGGGTTAGCTAATTGCCAAAGGCAGATTCTAGGAACAGTCTTGGGTTGGCTTAGTGGGCTGGGTAGCAGCTCCTATGTCATCTATAAACAATGGAAAATGCTTGCTAGCTTAGGGCCAAGGTTGGGAAACTGATTGGAAAATTAACCTTTAAAAGCAAGGAGGAACCTTAGGGTAGGTTTCCTTTACAAATCAATAGAGCAATTTAAGTAGTTAGAATAATATGGTTGAGGATTGGCTCGAGGCTCACAAAAGGGTACACCTAGGGAAGGATATGACAATTGACAGGACGGAGGATTAACCAAGAATATAGAAAGAAGGTGTTTTGGGATATTGGAAGATTGGGAACAATTCTGGTCACCTCAACTTTCTTTCCATAACCTTTTAATAATCTTGAAATTTTCTTTTTGTTTAGCGCGTCATCAAGGACGAGCGCTTCTACATTGGCCTGGAGCCGGAGGACGATTCCGTTTGGCTGCCATCGCAGCTGCTGCGCGCCACAAATGGCATCCTGCCATCGACGAGCAGCGAGGACACCGTGGTGAATGTCTTGCGTCTCTTTCTGGCCATGGCCTGTTCGCCGGCCTGCACGCTAAATGGTCGACTGCTCATCGAGATATTGTCGCGATGTGGGGAGTGCTGGGAGCTGGGCTCAAGGGCCATCAAGGCTGCCTCGTTGGCCGCCGCCTCGCAGTGTCTGCGCACGTTTTGCGCCTTTCTCATCGAGGAGGCCGAGGAGGTTAAGAAGACGGCACCGGCTGGCTTGATGACACAGACGCAAGCATCGGCCGTTTATAACGAGGTCATACCCGTGATGCAGTGGCTCTGCAGTCGCCTGGTGGAGCCCAATGTCAACAATGTGTCGCCCAATAAGAAATGCGAGAATCCTAGCTCATTGTATCTGACCGAGTGCATCCTAACGCTCAGCTCGGCTCTGCCACGTAATGTCCATGCCAATCCACACTTCACTTCCTTTCTCTGGCAAAAGTTCTGCCCAACGCTGGCCGCTGCCCTTGGCTCTCCCGGACGCATTAACCTGGACAAAAAGTTTACCTACAAGTAAGTTCAACTCTTCCTACTGAGAAACTAATCTTAAGTGCTCGAAAATATGGAAAAATTTTTGGGATTACTTCAATAGGGTGCAAGATTAGAGAGGGTAAAAGAAGGTTTATAAAACCCATTGAAAAGGGGTTCAAGGAACAGCTGGAAGACATAAAGTTTAAGAGAAGAAGATACCTAAGAACTTACCTGATCTTTGGTGTAAATTCGAGATGCGATTTCCTCCTGCTTCCAATTAACAAATCGATTTTCGCTTTTATTTCCAGGGACGCTTTGCATATGATTGAGAACGAGGCACGCGGATTCTTTACGGGACCCGGTTTGGATGGGCCCCAGGCACGTTGCGTTTACTTGACGGCCATACAGCTGCTCCGCATTGCCGGTGCCCATGGGTCACTGCGTCCGATGCTGGAGGCGCTCTTCCATCGGATGGTATTGCTGCCGGCACCGTTGAATCGCACAGAACCGCTGCGATGTGTGCGGGAGATCTTTAAGAGTCCCGAACGTCTCATCGATCTGGCTGTCATCCTCTATGTGGACAAGAATACGGCACAGGGCTGCAGCGATGAGATGGCGCTCTTCCGACTGTGCGTAGATTGAGAAGTAATTAGAGTGCATTTGATTGAAATCTAATACTCTTACCTTTCAGGCTGGTGGATGCGATGGAGGAGTGCGCATATGGCGCCAGTGCTGGCAGCGCCACAGAGGCGAGTCTCCAGGCTAGCGTGGAGTGCATGGTGGCGCTGCTAGATAGCCTCCAGGTGTTGTGCAGCGGTGAGCTGACCGAGTCCATGATAAGCGATCAAATTGTGCTGGTGGTAAACTCGCGACATGAGCTCCTCAAGGATGCGGACTACTCTGGCCCGTTGACGTACCAGAGCATGGCCAGATTGCCGGCACCGTATCGGGATGCCATTGTGGAGTTCCGGCAGAATGTGTTTGAGACATCATCCGGATCGGAGAGCGAGTGTGAGCCGCCGCATGAACAGGATGCGGCATCGAATGGTTCCGGCGATACGGAGGGGCCCGAGGACGATGAGCCCAGCAGCTCCAGTGATGAGACATCGCGCGTCGAGAACCGCTGGCCCTACTCCCATCTTGAGGCACCTGTCATGCCCATCCGCACGGACAGCGACAACGATCGCCAGCATGCTCGTGACTTTGCCAAGGCACTGCGTCAGGATCTGGTGCCCAAGCTACTCCGTCTGCGCAGCTGCGTCGAACTGGACGAGGCCATGCAGGAGTTTGCTTCAGCCGTTTGCCAGGAGAACAGCATGAACTTCTCCGACTTTGATTACAATCTGACAGCGATCAATGCCGATGGCATCTACTTGGCCATCTACTCCTCGCTCCTGCTTAGCCTGCAGCTAATGCGCGCCGGCTACTACGATCAGCAGGGATCCTCCAAGGATACCATACTGGTACCCATGTCGGAGCAGCAGTTTGTTACATCCGTTCAGAACACTGGAGTCCTTGTCTATCTCTCCTCCCCCTGGTTATGTGAACTCTACCAGTCGGTGATCGTCTGCAATGTGCTGGAGGCTATGAACAGGCAGCAGCTGGAGGGCAGTGGACCACGCTGTGCCTTGGTGGATATGCTCTGCGATGCTGGTGGATTGGCCGCCACCCAAATGCTCTCCGAGTGGCAGCGACTGCAGACGGCAACGGTGAAGCACAGCGATGATGAACAGCATGATAAACGTCGCGAGGCGGCTAAGAAGCTGTGCCGCCGGCTGCTCACCTGCTGCTGGGACTCGATGGTTATAGTGCTTAGCTCGGGATTGGGTGATCTACAGAGCACCGCCTCCAACAAGCTAGTGGCTCTCTCCAAGCGCACACTACGCGTCAAGGCCAAGACCAACAAATCCAATGGCGAGGCACTCTATGCCATGTGCCTGGATGGTCTCCATTCGGTAAGAGCACATGACCAGCTCATCCTCTAATTTTCAGCTTAATCTAATGGCTATTTCTTTTCAGGCGGCCACGTTGAGCAACAACCTTAATTTGCAGCATTTGGCTGGAAAAATACTTAACTTGTTGGCCTCCAACGTTTGCCAGACAAGTGGGCCACGCATCTCCGCCAGCCAAGCCATGTCCATGGATGTGGTGCTCACTGGTGGCCTCAATCTGGGCAGCTACAGTGCCGACTGCTGGCAGAGCATCTTTGCGGTCTGTCGCCATGTCAGCCAGCTGGAGCACGAGATCTTCAGCATGCAGAATCCATCTATAGCCGCCTCGCCAGGCACCACTCGACGCGATCTGGAGACGGGCGAAAAGATAAGCAATGGCAATATCCAGGACAAGCTTAACCTATCCGCTATCCCCATCGATGATGATGAAACGTGGTGAGTTCTGAAAAGCCACTCAAAGGAACACAGTTGTCCACTCCTGAATCCGCATCCTTAACGGATACCTTATATTTGTAACCCACTAACAAGCGATCTCTCCCACAGCGTCGACGTTTATAGCTTCCTTCAGGCGCCGCTGCAGAGTCCCAACACGAATATAACATCCATATTGAAGGTGTACTCGGGCACCAATGAGACGGTGCTGCTCAGTCAGAGTGATACATCGAAGGTGCTCTGTGCCTTGTCCCATCAGGCGGAGAATCTGTTCTGCGATGCTGCGGAGCGACTCAGTTTGCCATCGTTGTGTCAATTCCTGAAGCATCTTTGCCGCGCCTCCAGGGATCAACTGTACAAGAATCAAGTGGCACGCAAAGGTGTCGGCACACGCATCTGGTGGCCCAGCAAGGGATGGAAGAAGCTCGACTCGTTGCCCATGTCCTTGCTACTACATCGCATCGGTGATGTTACCCTCAAAGTATTCCGCAGCTCCCGTCCCCTACTCCATGTACTCAAGGTGTGGGCCATCACGGGACCTCATCTAATGGATGTAAGTAAACTATTTACTAACTCTAACCGGGATTGGGCATTGGTATCTAAGAATACCTTATAAAAGTAAGGCAGATACTGATCCTAAAGGGTCGATCCATATAATGGATAACCCCATTTCCAATAACAAGGGAGAACTTTTAACTTGTACCTAAATATATTATTGGTTGGTTCCTTTGCCCGATCTTCCTGCTGAAGAGTTGGCTTTAATCTTAGGTGAAGATACAAACTCTTTGTCCAGATGCTTCTTCCTGTCTCAAAACATTGTGTAGCTATCACAGATAATATGCATAGTTGTTCAGTTATTCTCCAGGCAGATACTACTCTCTAGGCTGGAGGAGACGCACATCTTGTGAATAATGTAGTCAAAGGTTAGCTCTCTGAACATTGAAGATCTTATGAGATAAAGAGAGGTCGATAAGCACCTTAGCTAGCGGAAGACCCGGGTTAAAGAACCAGACGGTTTCGTGTGGTGAGACCAAGCAAAGATTTCATGGATGTCCTCGATATACCACAAAAGGGTTCAGGGATAACTAAAGTGAATCCTTGAGCGAATTCAATCGCCACTATAGTCGCCATTTCAAGACCAGGAAGTCTTTTAGGGGCTGAAAACTGCTGGGGTTAATCCCAGCAGTTGGATGTGGGGCTATCCTGTCCATGGAAAGCACCTTTATTGCATCTTGACTAACCTTGAAAGAGTTCATAATATTTCCCTCTTGACACTTTGAAACATTTCTCGCTTCTTAGGCTCAAGGTTGAGCCTTGGGTGCATCCTGTGTATGCAAAGAGAAGACCATGGCAACACTCACTAGGCTTAGAAGTAAACTGTAAACTAGGAGAAGAACATGGACTATAGAAAGTAGGAAAGTCTTTTAGGAACCCAATCCAACTCCTTTTCCCTGAATTCTCGTAAACAAGTTTGAGATATAGGGAGAATCCTTTGATCCCCCTCTATACAAACTTCAGTTTTTGAGTTTTCGTATTACATCCTAATCCTCTTCTTGTACTTGTCGTTGCAGGCCGCCTGTCATCGGGATCGCATGATCTCTAAGCGTGCCATCGAGTACATACACGATATAATCACGGCTCTGCTGGTGGAGCAGTCGGAGCTGCCGTATTTCCATTTCAATGAGGCGCTGCTAAAGCCATTTGAGAATCTGCTGAGCATGGACACCTGCGATGTGGACGTACAGGATCAGATTGTGGCCTGCCTGTACGAGGTTGTTGAAGCACATCGCACCGAGATTCGCTCCGGCTGGAGGCCATTGTTTGGCACCTTGCGCAATGCACGAAGCCGCATGCTGAACATGAGCAACATCATCGACATCTTCCGGGTGTTCCTCGACTCGGACAATACGCTGGTGTTCGCCAATGCCGGACTCGACTGTATACTCTGTCTGTTGTCGTATCTGGAGATCTCTGGCGGAGGCGGACCGAATAACAATTCTTGCGGCGAGGATAACGACAATACCTTCCGACCCACGGACTTCCTACATGAGACTCTGCGCTTCCTGGAGCGTTGCTCCAGCATCTTGGGATTCATGTATAGCATGCCCAAGTGCCCCAACTTCCATTCAACGTACAAGATTAAGGGCATCTCATATACGCATATCATAGACGCGAACATACCCAGCTCCATGGAGAACTTCACCTACTTTGGCAACGACTATCTGCAGACCAAAAACGAACAGTATATGATCTCCTACAGATCTCTCCATATCGATAAGGATACTATTGTGAAGATTGATGAGATGGACAAGCCATCGGGTGTGCTTAAGGTCTGGTTCCTTCTGTTGGACGGACTTACCAACTCCTTGATTGTCTGCCCCTATTCCCATCAAGCGCCCATACTCCAGACCATCTTTAAGCTCTTCAAGAATCTATTGTCCACACCCGGCATAGACTTTGGCTTCTATTGCATCAATCATCTGCTCATACCCATGATCCAGGATTGGCTACGTTACATTAATAAGACGGCCGCCAGCTGGCAGCTGATTGAGAAGAACTTTAAGCATTGCTGCTGCATGACCACGGATTTGGTTGTGGAATTCATTGAGAGATCGGTGCCGGAGCAGCGACGTCTGGGTGCCAATACAAAGACGCGTCTGGCCCAGATAGTCCATCATCCCGCCGATAATCTGCTCTACTCCAAGCTCAAGTTTGTTACCGAACATGTTCCGGCCATGGAAAAGCTTGGCTCCCAATACGACAGCAGCTCCAGCTCGGCCAGCGATGAGCAGCAAAACAATGGCCATATGAACGGCACCAATGGCCCCAATGTAACCAATGGCGCCACAAATCCACATCCACCCAATGTCTCCGTCAATCATAATCTAATTGAGTCGCCCACAAAGATCTCCAGTTCGGCCACGTTGGCCCTGAAGCAGCTGCTTCTCGTGCTGATCGAGTGTGCGGCCCAGTCACAGGAGTCGATCGCTAGGATCTCCGTATCCTGTCTCAAGCATGTCATACTCTCCACGGGCATGCTCTTCAATGAATCGCAATGGATGATCGCCTGCTCGGCGATACATCGCGCCTGCACAGTGACCATTGCGCCACTGCGTCAGCTATCGTTTGCCTTCCACGAGAAGTCCAACAGCTTCTATGGCGACTGTGCTAATGTTAAGGTTGCCGCACGTCGCGACAGCACACTGGAGGAGCTGGCACGCATCTATGCCCTGGCTCAACAGGTCTTCCTTTCCGACAATCAGCGTGAACCCAATCAATCCCAAGGCCCAGGACAAACTGCAGCTCCAAACCCTAATATAGGTGTACAATCTAAGAGCAGCTCCTCGGCACAACTAACTGATGATCGCAGCTATTCGTTCCTCTTGTATCCCCTGAACAATGGCTTCAATTCCAATCTGGACAACTTTGTTATACGTATTCCCTTCAAGAATCTGGTCGTTGGCCTGCTGGCCAATCAAATGCTGCTCCAGCTGGTGGCCAAACTGCTGCTATCCCGGCTCAAGTGTGTGCCACAGGCGGTGTCCACCTGCATATTCGATAACTATGCCGCCTCCACATCCACGCCCACTCATGACTATGATCTGGACTTCCGATCCAAGGAGATTCTATTGCGTTGCGTCAAACAGTATCTAATGTCCGCCTTGGAGTTTGATTCCCGCCCGGGACTCAAGTTTCTGATGCAGAAGGTCTCGAACATTGAATACGCCGCAAATCTGTACAAGCAGATGACTTCCTCCTGGATGATCTACTATATAGCTCTGGTTGATTCGCATCTCAATGATATTGTGGTCTATAATCTGGGTGCCGAGGACCTCAACTTTATACTCGAATCCTGCTCCCGTCTGAATACCACCACCGTCAAGAAGAAGGAGAACTTTGTGCGTTACCTGTTCTGCCTTCAGGATGCGTGGAATCTGGTCTGCGAACTATATTTGAGCAACTCGGCGCTGCATGACATCGACAATGGCAAGGTCCGTGGCCAGCAGAAGCTACCCCTGCATATGGCAGCGAAATCCATGTGCATTGCACTCAACGGAAATGGAGATGCCACGGCCAGCAGCAGTGCCAATAGCACCACAGACGTGGGTAGCGATGCCTTCAACGGAGGTGGGAACGCAACATCGCCCAGCAAGTGCGTCCAAATGGAGGAGGAGAATGTGACAATGACTACGCTGATAAGCGAATTCCAGCCGAAGTGTCGCAACAATCCATTCGATACGAATCGCCAATCGGCCAAGAACGAATCGGAATCCATTTCACCAGAAATCGAACAGCAGAGGGCCACGAGCATTGCCAGAGATTCGAATTACAAGCGTGCGGCACTCGCTCAATTGGTTATCGCATCCATTGAGCTGCTCCGCTCGTTGCCCAATGAGGCAGAGGAGAACCTAAAGCTCCTAATGACGCCCACTATACGGGAGGCCTTCCGCCTTGTCCAGCTGCAGGGCAACGAGCTGAAGGTTAACCAGTTTTAGGCAATGCTTGTTGAGTTTTATTTTGATCTGTAGGCGCAGCTAACCACGCCCCTACACAACCATATCGCCACACACACACACACACACACCCAACACCCAACACACACACACACACACACACTACACTCTACTTGTACCCCCTAAACTATTGCTTTCAGGATATCAAATCCTATCCATGGTTCAACCTAACCTTATTTCCAACTTTGCTTTTGGCTTTTTTTTATGTTCTTTTTTCTTTCGATCAGCTGAAGCCGTGTAGCTTGCTGTCTCTGTCACACTCACTCACCTTCTTCTACTCCAAGTTCTACCTCCCACCACCCACAACAAACGCCACAATGACCAACACAGCAGGCAAACCATTTCAAAGTAAAAGCTCAACATGGCACAAAATGCGAACTTAACGAAAGTACAACTTGAACGAAAGCTGCTAATTAATTGACGATAAACGTAGTAGTAGAAGAAGCTGAAGAACAAGAACAACAACAAAGCTGAACGTAGATGTAGAAATAAGATGAAGGCAAGGTAATAGATAAAGCAGCAGCCGCAGCAGCAGCGCAGCAGCAGTGCAGCAGCAGCGTAAACAACGTAGTTCTGTACATTGTAACTATTTAGCGAAACTTAGCTAGCCCTCTCTCGCTCTTCCCCTGCACTTTCCGTACTAGTCATAATGTAGTCTCTTCTCTCTCACTCTCTTATGTGCACATTCCCATTGCTGTAAAGTTCTCTCTCTACTATTCTATGCTTCTCTCTCTCTCTCTCTCTCTCCTTATGCAACTTTTTTATAATACTTAATCTTAAATCAATTGATAGAAATGAAAACAAAATAACAGTTATATATATATATATATATCTTATAATAGTGGAACATGTGTACTATATTCGTATCATCGATCGCTATTATGTGTTGTGCCTATGTAGCTAACCTAAAAGAAAACCAAAAGGAAACTAAAACCAAAAATTAATTATATAAGAAAATATTTTTGATGGCCTTTAAACCTAGAGCAGCGCCATAATCGAGTTAAATGTTTTTCAGCTCTATATATATACATACATATATACAATATATAAATATACATATATATAAGCTCTATTAATAAATGTAACCTATATACACACAAATATATATATACATATATATATATTAAGAAACGCTTGTAACTTCTGTAAAGCTCTATACAAACATACATTATATATTTTTATCTGTTCAACTGAGAAAAACTAAAAGTAAAAGCAACTATAAGATCTGTTCTTTAAACTCTTCTGAAGATACATATAGTATGGAATAGAACAGATTTAAAGAACTTATTTAAAACAAAAGCCTATATATACATACAATATATATAAATCTATATATATCAAAACTCAGCTCAATGTTATATACTTGAAATATATAAGTGTAAACTGTATTATAGTTAATAATTTGCATAAATTATGGATTATTATTATTATTATTATATACGTATATGGTATATTCCTATATATATATGGTATATACATAAATCTATTATATTATAAACGTAAACATACTTATAGCGAATGTTAACTAACACAAAATCAGTGCCGCCCATTAATCCACGATTACCACCATTAAAGATTAGTCAAACACAACACACACACACACAAACACATTTACACACACAACACTACTTACATATATAAAGTCTAGAGTGTGACCAGTCGTAGTCCCGCGCTGCCTTTTAACTACTCGTAGCATACATTTTGTACCAGTGTGCGTACCTAAGAGAATTCTCTTGAAACACAAACCTAAACTTACAAAATTCTCAGACACTTTGCACTAAGTACGTCTTGCTGCTTTTTAGCCCTCTGTTTTATAAACTTGGTCCACATTTAATGGCTTTAAAGTTCGTTTTACGCCCAGCCTCTTTATAGAATCGAATACATACATACATACATTCAACTATTTATATATGTACATGCATATAAACGATTATATACTAAATTATATGCGTATTAAATGAGCTAAAGAGTTATAAACATACCTATTATTAAATGTACTTATATGTATTATAGTTGCCTCTTGGATATATACTCTATGTTGTAAATGTCTAAACAGTATAGTCATTTTATGCTACAAATCTATACATATATATATATATATATGCAAGTACTATATACACACATATATATATACATATATATATATTTCGCTTCTGGTGTTATTTACTTGCTCATCTCTCTGGAAAACTCTAAACTTGTATTTACTTACAGCTACTTAATAAGTGCGAAAAGTGTGTGCATAAAATGTTGATAGCAAACAGAAAGAACAGAAACGTCTAATGAGAAATTAATATGAATGTGAATAAGAGGAAGTAAGGTCTTCGAAATGCCAGCTAGTATGTACTTAAACTCTTCAAGAGTTATGCATTTGTAATATGAGGAATGAAAATACAAAATTAAACAACGCTTTCGCATCTTTACTACAACACAAACTGATGTTTTCTTTCACTTTATTTTTTAAATTGCGCGCGCACAATAAGTGCTGCCCGCATCAGTCGATCGCTAGCTGAATGCGTGGCAGCACGGTATGGGAATTTGATCGCTTATCGCTTGCAGCTGTGGGATATTTTGTAAGCAAGATGGTGGATCTTCCCCTCACTGGTAGCTAGCAAAATGGCAGCACTGTGGGGATATTCTATTGCACACTGCTTGCAGCTGTAGGATATTTTTTGAGCAAATAAAACACCTCCTGTAGACCAGATGGTGGCGCTTCCCCTCATTGTTGGCTAGCATAATAACAGCTCTGTGGGGAATTGCTGGTGCACGCTGCTTGAATGTGTGAGATATTTTGTGAGCAAATAAAATACCTTGTTCAAATATAAGATGGTGTCGTTTCCCCAGGCTATTGGCTAGCAAAATGGCTGTTGTGTGGGGAAATTGGGTTGTACACTGCTTGTAGGATATTTTGTGAGCAAATAAAACCCCTCCTGAAGACTAGTTGCTGGCGCTTCCCCTCATAGTTGACTAGCAAAATGTGGGGAATAGCAATTGCACACTGCTTGCAGCTGTGGGGTACTTCGTCTGATTCAACACAAGCGGCTTTCTTTTGAGGAGGATATGCTGTAGATAACACAACTTTATTCTCGATTCTCCACATGTCACTTAATTTTACCATTTATTGTATTTGCACTAAAAATAATGCATTTACTTTTCTTTCACAAAACAGGTTATAGTTAGAATAGTTCCCAGTTTTAGTTTTAGGTGCCAACAATCCAAGTTCGATTTGCTTTTCCAAAAAGAAAATGCCACCAATCGAAGCACTGTTCCTGTAGAAGATCCCATCCAAATGAGAACACAATATCACAATGTTTGGTTTTTGCGTAATCTTTTTTATACATACATACATAAAGAGAAATACATATGCCACATTTGCGCGGTTTTCTTTTGTAATTTTGAATGTGCGCGCACGTACGTTTAATATTTATTACGTTGTATATTGTAATCGTATAATGTATATGTATATGTATTTGCATAAATATTTATATATATATATATATAAATATATATATATATGCGTAAGTATTTGTGTATACGATATATATATATGTATAGTTAAGTAAAATAATTAATATATGTACCATATGTATATGCATATTAACACCTTTAATGGCTAAACTTAAATACAGATATTACAGGGGTCCTTAATTACAAACTGCAGTTTGACTTTTCAACTTAAAATTAAGATTACCAAGAAAAAAAAAATTCCCTCAACGATTTCCTCTTCATTTTAAGTATTCTTTTGTTTTGTGTTTATTTCTTATCCTTTTCTCTATGTCTGTTTGGTTTTTTTCACTTTAACTGCGCTGCAGCCTCACAATATAAAAATAAAAAAAAACCGTTTTAAAAAAAAACACAAATTATTAATAATAATAGTTAAGAGGGAGGCGAAGCAGGATCAGATATATATATATAAAGATACATATATATAACTAAAACAAACGCGCAATAAATAGTTAACATTTCGCACGCGACTAATTCAGAGTGTTGTCTATGTTGTCTGTGTGTATAAGTGTGTGTGTACTCGCGTGTGTACTCTACCATAATTGTTAAAATTAATTAAATTAATTAATAATTAAATCATTAAGATAAGTCCATATAATAAGCGTTTTCATTTGTTTTCACTATCTTTTTTTCTTTTCCAAGTCGGGATCTCTTCAGTTTGAAAAACTCTATGTGTATGTGTCTGTATTGTGTGTGTGTGTGTATGTGTGTGTGTGTGTATGGAGCTATGAGTGCATGTGGTGGGCGATCTTTGAATCCACGGAACACGTCTACTTTTTTTTTTTTGTAACATTTTTGTTTTTTTTTTTCTGATGGTTTAAAATACTTTCTGACTTATGTGAAGACTACGTCTAATTGGGATTTAGGATTAGGATTTTGGATTAAAAATAAAAACAATTTTAAAGAAAATAAAAATAAAAAAAATTTCCGCAGCAGAAAGTATCCTGAAAAGGATATGCCTTCTGTGCATATGTGTGTGTGTGTGTGTGTATGTGAGTGTATTGTGTCAGATAATTAATCTAGGCTTTGGGATTTGGAAGAGTATGTAATCAGTAGACACCAATGGACCACAATGGATGGATGAGCGGTATGTGGCATGTGGGTTGGGTCTACTAATAATTGAATTCCTCTTTCTTCTCAGAGTCGCTGCGTAGATCGTTCATGAGCGTCTCAAAGCAGGATTTGGGTATCATGGTGCCCACAATCTTCTCGCCCTCCGTTGTCTTCATACGGATCACCTGCATCTTGCTGTTGGAGCGTGTATTCAGTATATGCTCGACGCGTCCCCAAACCGAAAGTACTGATCCAGCGAGGACATGGTACAAGCGCTGGCGCAAACCCACCTGGAGAGCAGAAGGAGGAGGAGTAAGTGAATCTGTGTAATCTCTGGGTGATTCAATGGCTTACCTCGCAGTCGTTGCCCAGACTGACATTGCGACAGTTGCCATTCCAATAGGCATGGGAACATGTCTGCACGGACGCATCGTATTGTTCCGTCCAATGATTCTCGGCCTCCTCACTAGGCACCTTGCGGTACTTCTTCTCCAGCTCGGCGAGCGACTCGTGACGCACCTGTAGACCCGTATTGGGCCTATAGATCTGGCACATGATCTCCTTTTTGCTACGTGTCTTCTTCTTTTGCGCCTTGCTGCTGCTGTCTCCGTCCTTGGAGTTGCGTGCCGGCGTCTGCTGCTCAATGACCACCACCAGGATGGCGGTGCGCTTCTGGTTGCGCAGCTGATGCGACGTATAGAAACCCTCGTGCTCATTGAACAGATCCGCATACCTGAGTGGGATAATATGAAAGGGATTAGAGATTCTAGACCTCAAGGAATCAGTTCGCAACATACTTATCAATGGCCTCCTGCCAGATCATGCCACGTTCCACACGCACCGTATGGAGCTCAGTGGGTGCCACGCCAGTTGCGTGCTTGCGCAGAAAACGCACCAGACGCACGCGAGTTACATTCTCCCCGGCAGCACCCAAATCTGTTAGGGAAAAGAGAGGATTAGGGAAGATAAAATAAGAGGGAAGGAGAGCAGCACTTACCAACAATGCCCAGATCGAAGCGTCCGCCACGCTTGGCCTGATTGATGATGGCCGTCATGGTGTCCGTGAAGTACTTGAAGAGACGATTCTGCAGATCCACCGGGCAGCCGAGGATGCGATTGAGAAATTTGGATATGTTGTTGTAGTCCTTGTCGAGACTAAGCACGCCCGGATGACTCTCACTGTTGACTATGATGCCAACACCGACCAGTGCGCCGGCAATATCCTTGAAGAATTCGCCGTTGTAGTCAGTGGGCGGCGGCACCAGCGGCGTCTCATAGCCCATAATGGTGCGCATCACCGTCTCCAGCGCCTGTCGTCCATATTTGTTGTCAATGTTGAACTGAGAGAGATCACGCGTCTCGGTGGCACGACGATCGCCATGGGTGAGGGCACCCAGCGACTCCAGACGCTTGGCCACCGTCGAGGCGAAACGCCGCTCGCCGGCCAGATCCGAGATGAGAAAGATGTACTCGGGTGCGTTGACCTGGTTGGAACGATGCGTTCGTCCAAACTGCTGGATTGCACGATCGGCGGACCATGGCAGCTCCAGGGTAATGTGGACGCGTCGACGTTGATTTAAGACACGTCGATCGCTTTGGAGCGAGATACCGCTGGAGGCGGCCTCCGAGATGATGGCCACATCCTTCTGGCCGTCCATGAAACGTTGCTTCTCCGTTATGTTGAGGGTCTCTAGCGGCACATCGGCTTCTGTGCGCGATTCGTACTGTATGGAACCGTCGTCGCTCTGGACGACACGACCACGTCGACCCGTCATCTCGGCCACGTTATCCGTGCCGCCCAGCTCATCGATCAGCTGGTCGAGCGTATTGGGCGGCAGGCGAGATCCAAGGCGTTCAATTTTCCGCAGCAGCTCCTCCTTCATGGTGCAGGCCCGCTCGATGGCATCCTTGGGCGGTGGGCCATAGTTAAGCTTGACGCCATTGACACCCACCGGTGTCATGGTGCCCTTCATCTCCTGTTTCTTCTGCAGCAGATCCTGAATCTTGTCCTGCGTCGACAGCTGCTGATTCTTGCGACTCTTGGCCGCATTCAGAGCAGCCACAACCGTTGCGGACATGACGCCCACATTGCCGGTGCTGCTGCTGACGCCGCTGCTGCTGCTGGCGGGAGGTGTTGTCGCCGCTTCCTTCTTTATTTTGGGCTCCTTCTTGACGGACTTCTTCTTGGATTTCTTTTTGGTCTTCTTGTTGGCGCTGCCGCTCGACTTTTTGCTGCGTGCATTCACCCAGGGATCAATGTCGCTGTCGCTGCCGCTGAAGAATGGATTGAAATCGGAGCTGGCATCGCTGGCGACGCTGTGACGATCGCTGTCATTATCGTTCTTATCCTCGTCCTCATCTTCATCCTCGTCGTCGTTGTCCTCCTCATCCTCGTCATTGTCATTGTCCTCCTCTTCGGCATCGTCGCTGTCCGCGGCATCATCGCTGTTATCCACATCCCCGCCGGAGGTGTGCGCCGCCTCCTCGTCGCTATCGCTATACGGCCAGGCCCCAGCACTCTTCTTCTTCTGCTTCTTCGACTTGCCGCCGCCCACGCTCTCCACGCCCTTGCGCTTGCTGCGAGCGGTGCTGCTGACGGCGCCGCTGTTATTATTCGTATTATTATTGTTGTTGTTGTTCAAGCCAAGCAGCGATTCCGTCTGTTTGGGGGCCGGAGCATCCTCATAGAGTCCCAAAATGCGACTGATACGACTGCGATCGGGCGCAGGAAAGTGACGCTCCACGAACGATTGGAAGACGCCTCTGCAAGGTGCACACAAAAAAAACACTCCAACTTTATAGTTCACTTCCAACATATAAGAAAATCAAACTTTTTCCCTCTTCAAAGAGTGAAAATGTTAAGGCTCTGTTAATAACATAGCTCATTAACAGATTCTCGCACTATTATTTCTTTGACTGTACAGTTTGTGTTATATATTTAAGGGCTGAAACTTTTGGTTACACAAATTAATATAAACCCTGCCAGATCAACTTTATAGAGTTTTGTTCTGCACCAAAATCTGAACAATTTCCAAAGTGATATTGAAGTTCCAAGAAACAAATCTTAATTAAAATATATCCAATGGAAACGAGATATATGAGAGATCGGGTAAGAATATATAATTGATTTTTTGGAAATCAAAATTATCAAATTTGAATTATCAAATCATATATGAATATCGCTTAAAGTATGAATATCAAGAGTTCATCAGGCCTTTTTCTCAGATTTTGCTTACTTATTTTTAAATTCTACGCAATGTTAATGTTGACATTGAAAGGGACTTTAGAAGCCTCCAGCTGGGACAATCACCACATGCACCACGTAGCTGGGAGTCAAAGCTAGCAACCCGCGACGAGTTGCCTGAATTACTTTGTTCGGTTTTTGTTCAACGGGGCGGCTACTCAACTTTTTTGAGTCAACTGAAGACTGGAAAAGAGTTTGCTAAAGATCCTTGTCTAAAGAGAGAAGAGAAGACCTTCTACTGATCCTTCCTATGGGGGCTATATACCAGTTCAGCTCCGCTTTTCAAATTCTATGGCATACTCGAAACTTTCTTTAGATTTCTATTACTTTCCTTCAATCGCGTTGATTCTGTCGTTGCCGAAAGATAGAACCATTTATTCCTAAGCTTACTCAAATAAACGAGATTGATTTCATGCGAACCTTAAAGGATTACGATACATGCTCTTCCTATATATCCCTCTCGATATATATAGATTAGTATGACTAGTCAATCAAATTGATGAAAGAAAACTCACTTGGCTGTGGAGACAAAGTCGGTGAGCTCGCCATCATCGCGCTCCAGTTGATCAAGGGTGCGCGCCTCGCCGGTGGACTGGAGGCCAATGACAACGCATTTGCCATATTTGATGGACTCGCGGGCCACGAGGACCGCATGGTTGACCTTGGCCGCAATGCAGAGATACTTGAAGAAACGCTGATGCGATGACCAGAACTGTCCCCACATTGTCTTCTTCATGCGGCTCTCGGCATCGATAAGTTCCGCGGCCTCGGTGAACTTCTGCATGGCCTCCACCCAGAGCTCGACGGACTGATCGTAGATCTTGCGAAACTCCTTGGAGAGCGGCACCTCCTCGATCTTAAAGCTGACGCCCTTGAAGCTCAGCTGTCGTGCTATGTACATGCCACGCAGCTTCATGTCCATGGCCACAATTTCCATAGCGCCGACACCACTGCAAAAAGGATTCCATCGTTAAGAAGGAGGATCAGCTAAGAGATCTCGTCTCGCTGCCACTTACCGACGCTCCACGGCGGTAATGAAATCACCAAAGCCACCAAAAGCTGTGCCACGACCCCAGAGACCCAAGCGCACCATATACGCCATATTCTTGGGCTCCGAGGCGCCCGTTGCGGATGCGTAGACGACACGTGCCTTGGGCAGCTTCTGCTGCAGCTCGAGCACCGTGCGGCCTGTCTTGGTGGGCTTGCCGGAGCCGACGGGGCACAGATTCTTGGCCTTGTGGCACTCATCGAATATGATGAGACCCTCAAAGTCCTCGCCGCACCACTGCAACAACTGACGGAACCGGGAACGATATTTGCCCGTCTTGTTGTTCGACTCACCGATCAGAGCGGAGTACGTGCTGAAGATGACTCCACGCTTGCAATTGTTGTTCGCGTCCGAGCTGATCTTGGCATATTTGAACTGCAGGAAAGGTGACAAATGGAAGGATTCAATATGGATACACTTCTGACTCCGACTTGAGGCTTACACACCTTATTCAACGCGTGCACCTCGATGCGTGTGGCTCCAATATCGCTGAGATCGCGTTCCGCATCGTATTTGAGATCATTGGAAACGGATATCCAGAGCGCCTTCTTGCGTCCCTTCAGGTAGTTCTCATAGATGATGCCCGCAATTGTGCGGCCCTTGCCCACGCCAGCGCCATCGCCGATAAGGAAACCAGCGCGACTTCCATCTGGCAATAGATGATCGTGTGCTTGGGATGCATACGTTATGGACTCCAGCTGAAGGGCGCTCAACTGGCCACTGTTCATCGTCTCTGCTGGTATGGACATCTTATAGTACACATCGCATGGCTCCACAGAGCTGAGCGAAGCCGTCTCCACCACTGCATCAGGATGCTTCCTGCCCAGCTTGACTGCAAAAGGTGTTAGCTATCAGGGTCTGTGCCTTGGCTAGGGAATTGCTAGACTTACGCTTTGCTGGCCAATAGTCGGCATAAGTCTCGGCCACGCCCATCTCCTCATAGTCAACCTCATCCTCCTCCTGGTGGGCATAGACAGCCGCCGAGGCAGCTGCTGCCGCTGCCGCCGCAGATGCCGCATGGTTGTTGGCCATTGTAGCCTGGGCATTCTGGAACTGCAGCAATGAGGTCTGCGGCTGTGGCATACGCATCGGTTGCATGAACAGTTGCGTCATGACATGATTGGGTATGCCACTGGTTAAGTACTCCGGATTCATAGCAATCAGCTTCTGCAGCTTATCCAGCATCGTCGTATTCACTTTCATGCCACCAGCCGCTGCAGCAGCACCGCCGCCTGCTCCACCAGCAGCAGCTCCACCTACAGCTGCTCCCAATCCTCCGCCCATAGCTGTTGGTGGGTTGCTGTTCATGGTGTTGTTCTTCAGGTTGTTGCCCATCACTGAGCCAGGTGCTGGCATGTTGCCTCCCTGTATCTTATATGGTGCGCGCATAGGCGTGCCTCCGCCCACAAAGCTCACTGCAATAGAAGTGTGTGTAGGTGTTTGGGTTGTTTGTGAATCGTTGTTGTTGTGGCAATGTGTGTGTGTGGGTGTGATTGTGTGTATAGGTGAGATGCAACACCAAGTGAAAGAGAGAGAGAGAGAGAGAGAGAGAGAGTGGGCGAAAGAGATAGAGAGCATGTAGATGGCTTGTGATTAGTAGGAAAAAAGCAAAGATTGTTATTTAAAGCTAAAAGTATTCGGCACAGAACAAAATATCCTTAAGGTTAAGGAAGGATTAGAATAGATCCTAAGTAAGCGCTCCTTAAGGATAAGGAAAGATCCCAAACAAGTCCAGGCAAAACGAGAGACAGTTGAAGGCAGGATCGATATTAAAATTCGAGCCTTTATTATAAACTATAAATGGTATTACATCCAAGTTGAGGTAAAAACAAAAGAGGGCGTGGTCAAGCTTCAAAGGTCAATAGGTCAATAGAAATAGACATCACCGTCGTCGATTTGATTCAGGGCCAACTTTGTGGTCAACAAGGGCACAATAAACTTATAGCGACTCGGATACTGTGAGCTTGTGCATCTGGGATGCATTACGTTGAGTTTATGGCTGGAGCAGTTCTTCCGCTTCCAGAGCGTTGTGACTGAATCCTTGATGCTAATATTGGATTGTGCTCTGATCTTGGGCAGTTTATTGAATTGGGCATTGCGATAGAGGCAAACGACATCCTTGCTGTGATCTGTTGGCTCCTTCTTGGTCTTCTTGAGGTTTCTGGTGCCCTTCTGGCAGTGCAGCATCGAGGAGAGACGTGCTCGTAGTTGATGCACATTCAGTGAGGACACCGACTCAACTGAGTTGATACGCAGCAACTGGGAACGATGCTTTGGTGTGTGCTTGATGCGACTACCTTTTGAGTGGCTGCTGCTCTTGCTCTTCTGGTGGTTGCCCTGAACCGGAACCGAAACCGGAACAGCAACCGAAGACGTACGCTGACCCGGATTGCTCGTGACTGTCATACTCTTTTCATGATTTTTGTGTGTATTTCTTTCGTAGGAGGCGCCGGTTCTCTCTTCTTTCCGATCCGCATCCAGCTGGGCCACTTGATGCATGTTGCAGTTCCTATTTGGTTGTCCACTTCTTTGACTGTTCCTGCTACTCGGTGGAAGGTACACATCAGAGGTGTTCCTCCTAGTCCCAAGTAGCTGCTTATTATGATCTACATGCGATACATTCGAGTGGAGCCTTTCCAAGGAACAGTCTGAATGGCACATCCTTGGCAATATCTTCTTCAAGAATTTGCTTGTATATCTGTGAACGCGATAGAACTTCTCCAGGGCTTTGGCCATTTGGACGTCAAAGAAATCCTGCACCTGATCCTCTGACTTACACCCCGGGTAACGTTTCTCACTGGATAACATGTTGCTGTTGTTGTTGCTGCTGCTGGAACTCATTGGACTGCGTGTGTTGGGTAAAAGCGTTTGCCTTTTCATAGTTGGGTACGATTTAAGCCTTTAAGTCTGATATAAATAAAACTTCCACAAACAATTTTGGGCAACTTATGACCGGAAATGTCTGTATGAATTGTTTCTAACGTTTACATATAAATGTATGTAAAAATATCACAAAGTTGAATATTTCATAAAATGGAACTCGAAACAATAATCAATGCCAACTGGAAACAATGCTGGGATTTACACAAAACAAATCTACTTTTACTTCAAAAATGCTAAGGGTATAAACAAAGCTGAGCAGCCGTTTCTACGAAGTTAACAGAGCTTTTCCACCGCTGTTAAACATAACAGAGCTTGCTCTCTGTTAAACATAACAGAGCTTGCTCACTGCTGTTAAGCTTAACAGAGCTTGCTCACTGCTGTTAAACACAAGAGAGTTTATGCACTCGTTCTGTTAAGCATAACAGATAAATGTTAACAACAGCGCGATCCTCAGGGCTGTTATAATTTGTGAATATGTACGAAAGGCAAATTTAATAAGCAAAAGTCACAAGTTTGCGGTGAATTGCATGAAGAGGACGCAACTGGGCGTTAGATTTTGGTAGATTTCTCTTCTCATAAAATGTCAAATGCGAAATGAAGTCTCTGTGTAGCCGACTACGAGAAACCCTTAACCATTACTAAAGGGTCTAAAACTAAATGCAATTAATTATAATTTTATATGATATTGTTACAGTACAGATTGAATAAATGAAACTACTGATTACGATGTCTGTTCACTGTATCCAGTTTGTTCAGTTTAACATTTTTTGTTCATAAACTTGTCTGATTTCCCCAAACTATAATTTTTCTATGTCCAAGCTAGAGCTCACTGTAGGTGAAAAGAAAATTATCTATTTTCCCACTAACGACAGGAATTTTCTCGAAGACATGTTCAATCATGATCAAGCCAATTGACAAATAACATAATAAACAGTCAAAAACCAACTTCCTTTGCAACAATCAACACCAATAAAACATAATACAGAAAAATAACCGCTATCGTTGAGTTTGTTGCTTTCTATTCAAAATTTCTTTTAAGCGTTTCTTTTGTTACCTTTCAGAGGCTTCCCAGTGTTCATTATATCGAGTATTCTATGAAAAAATGAAGATTTATACGCGAAAATTCAGTCTCAATTCAGACAGGCTGCGATCAGCATTGCGACTTCTTTTGTGAGCGACCTGAATGTAAAGACTTGCATGTACCTACACATATTTCACAGAGAACACAGGTGAAAACATTCTAATTGAGTCTGCCTGACTACGAGCTACTCTTAACCCCACATTAAAGATACTCAGATATGCCTTTTGAACAGTGTAAATATTGCGCCTTACAAACGCATTCAGGTTTCGCCTTAACCTAAAAGATGTACAGAATATGCTGTTAAAAGACTGCCGCAACATGCTAAGCCTAGGGTTGCCACTGGCTGTGAATATTACAATGTGAAAGCATAACGTGGAGCGGCAGTATTAGAAAGCAGTTTATAAGGGATAATTTTAAGGCTTATTCTTGGTTGTTACCAACATTACAGGACTTACTCTGCGCCAATAAAGACGCGGCCATATTGAAATTGGCACCAGAGGCGGCGGCGGAGGTTGACGTTGAGGCGCCTCCACCAGCGTATAGGCTACTGTTGTTCGTGTTAGTGTTGCCGTTGGGTGCCACGCTCCCTTTGGAGGCAACATAGGCGGCAAGGCTCATGAGCTCATTGGTGCTGAGGCTGTTCAAATAGTTGCCGGCACCGGTGTTCAAATAGTTGCTAGCCGAGTTAACAGAGCTTACGATGCTGCTGCTGCTGCTGCTAACAGGAGCCGTGCCACTGCTGGTGGTGCTACTACTGCTGCTGCTGATGCTGCTGATGCTGCTACTGCCAGGGTTGCCAGCACTCGGATAGATCCTTGCTATATTGTTTGCGGGGCTGACGCTGCGGCTAGCGTTAGCCATGCTTTTTGTGGCTAAAAGCCCGAAATGAGAATAAAAACCAAAACGAAACCAAAAACAAAACAAACGCAACAACAACAGAGGCAATAGATAAATAAAATAGATAAAGAAAGAGATAGATAGAGTGAATGCGAAAAAGAGTAGGCGAATTGATACCAAAATGCGGCAGAAAATTAATAAAGAGAGAAAGAGAGAGAAAACAAGAACACAGCAGATAATTAATTAGATGTGAGCTTTCGCTTCGCGCAGAATTACTTTATAAATATATATATATATATATATATGTATGTGTGTGTGTGTGTGTGTGTGTGTGTATATGTATGATCGTTAGCTGGTCACACTTACCTATCGGTCTCTTTGGCATGGTGATTATATTTTTATCACTGACTGTCGTTATTGTGGGCAACGCCGTAAACTTGCCACCAACAGTTGCTACTGTTGTTGGTGCTGTTGCTGTTGCAGCTGCTGCTGCTGCTGTTGTTGTTGTGTGCACCACAAATGCTGGTCGCAAATTAGTTGCAATTTGTTTATTGTTGCTTCCGCTGGTGTTGTTTATTATAATGTTGCTCACTTTACTGACAATATTGTTGTTGTTATTGTTGTTGTTGTTGCTCAACAACAATGAAGTCCCTTTGCTTATGTTGTTCTTGTTAATAATAGTTATGTTGTTGTTGCTGCTGTTGCTGTTGTTATTATTATTGCTTAACTTTAAAAACGATTCACTGCTGTTGCTGCTGCTGCTGATATTGCTGTTGCTGCCACTCGCAGCGCTACTTGCTGCCTTGCCACTTGGGGCAATACCAACACCACTTCGGATGTTCTGAGCGTAGGTAACTGCAGTGTTAAGATCTCGTCCGCCACCTGGGAAAGCCACAAAAAAAGGATGCAAAACAAGCAAAAGTTAGTTAAGGTTATAGGAAGAATAATATTATCTAATTTTTATAAGAGTCGATGGAATGTAAACGGTAAATCGACCACGAGAAACCCTTAACCCATGCTCGCACATACAAAATTCTATGCAAATGCAATTCTGTTCTCCCTTCCGAAAGGAAAGTTCATTTCTTGAATAAAGTCTGTGCTGATTGTCCTCATCTTTGGTCCAATAAATACTTCTCTCAAATATCAAAGCCTGATCACAAACGAAGGTATTGAAACTTTTTTATTTAAATGTTGCGAGCGAGTGAAATTCAAACAAACAAACTGAAACAAACTTCAAGAATCTATATACCAAATTTTGTATCTCTAGGTCTTAGAGTCTCTGAGATCCACGATAGACAGAAGGATTTCACTTTCTGGTATTCGAGCTGTTGCCATCTGTCTGTTGCAGACATTTCCAGAACTTCATTAGCCTCTTTATACTCCGTTTTCAATGAGTTAAGGGTTTCATTATGAACAATTCTGGCTTGAAATGCCTTCAGCTTGGACATTCATACGTACATCCTGTCTGGGATCGAAACTAGGACTGCTCTACTCATCAAAGGAAAAACTGAAACAAATATAAATCAGTCGAATGCAGCGTACGCTCGATAACTTGCACACTGCAAAACGTGAACTATTTTATTTGACTTGTATGTGTACTTTTATTGCATACTCCAAAACGACAACAAAGCGAGAAATTTAAATCTCTGCAATGAACTTATCTTGGGAAATCCCCAAAACGCCTCAAGGTGCAAAAAATGCGTTTTATTTGTAGTTTCGTGTAAAAGCCACATTTCATTTGCAATTTTCTTCTCGGATGCGTTGGGTTCTAAGAAAACTGCGTGCGATAAGGAAGTGTTTAAGTAGAAGGAGAAATTTCTCACATTGACTCAGAACCACCAGAGAAAATTAAACGGAAGGAAAACACTTGCAATTTTCCAAGAACTGTTACAAAGCCCTGAAGGCGGTAATTAAAATGAAATTACAGTAAAATCTTTTTTTACACGGTCTTTTTTTTACACGATTTTGAAATAACACGGTTCGTCAAGAAGAAATTTAAAAATTTTTATGCACGTAATTTTTGATTTAACACGAATTCCAAAAATTTTTTTTAATTTTTTACATGATTTTCTGCAGTGTTAGATATCATTCAAGTGGCAACTCTACTTCACGATTTGTTTACTTTAAGGAAAATACCCTCTAGACATCCCTGCCAATTTTATTTGGAACCAAAAAAAAGGGAAAACCCCTTTTTATTTAATATATCAGTTTGTTAATGACGAAATATATAATTTCAATAAAGTTTAAAGTTTAATATCACTTTTTTTGCACGGTTTTTTAAGAAAATATTTGAATTTTTTACACGATTTTTGTAGGTTGTGGAACAGATCCTCAAATTTACATATGAATCGTGTATTTTTGTACACGTTTTTGATTTACACGATTTTCTTACCTACCGTGTAAAAAAAGATTTTACTGTATACTTAAACGAAAAGGTAAAGAGAAGACACAAAAATAGACAGAATTTGCATTAAATGAACATGTTTTAATATAGAAAGCAACAATGAAATGTTATCTAAAATCTGTAATTACTTTAACTAAATAATCCTGGTCTTAGTTTGTTCACGTTATCGAGCGTGCGCTGTATACTAGAAAAGTTTTCTTTATAAATTTCTTTTCTTTATACTCTTCCACTTGGCAGACATTTTAGCCGAATATAAAACATTTGCAGCGGTCCCACTTGACAGAGAATTCAACAGATTATTTTTCTTAAGATGCTGTTAACTTGTTATACAAATTTTTCTATATATTTCTATATAGTACGCCCTCAGTTAAGGCAACTCGTTCAAGTCGAGGACGAATTGCAGTTTCTATCAAATTAAAGTAAATCGTATAAATAATATTGAATAGCTCAGAAACATTCGCTGCATTTTGCCATATTTCATATTTTACTGAACAGCAGTTAAAAATTGGGGTGTTTTCTGAAGCGAGGACGTATTCATATTCTGATTTAAGTGTGAGGTAAAGCAACAAGTTAAGTTTTCTTTACAGCTAAAAAGTATTTAACTGCAGCTCAATAGATAGCTGAAAATATCTAGTCCAACTGGAAACTAATCAGTTGTAATCAATTAAACAGGACCTTTCTCTCTGTTAAGTTGATAGTTTCCTATAATAGTTTCTTGAGTAAATCTTACAGCTAAGGATAATATAATTCTCATATATTTGCATCTGTCATTATCATATTCAATCAAAGGAAGCTGAAATAATGTCCTGCAAGTTAATGTTATAATTTGCTCTTACGCAACGAATCGATTCATTTCCGTTGCTATTTATAGCACCGCCACACCCAAAGTACACCCCAAAGCGACACCCACCAAGTAATCCCACACTCTTCCACCTGCACCTCCTTCTTCCCTAATTGCATTGCTATCTGCTATATTTATGTGTAGGCGAGCGACGAGTGTATATACACATAATAAGTACATAATTAGCAGCAAATGCGAGTTGAGAGATGTCCGTGGTTGTGGGTGGGAGTGTGTGTGTGTGTGTGTGTGTGTGTGTGCGAGAGAAGATAAGAGAT
Organism: Hirtodrosophila trivittata; assembly: GCA_035045065.1. Classification (NCBI taxonomy): domain Eukaryota; kingdom Metazoa; phylum Arthropoda; class Insecta; order Diptera; family Drosophilidae; genus Hirtodrosophila; species Hirtodrosophila trivittata. Next base: position 13,465,357 of record JAWNNK010001028.1, on the reverse strand, counting down.
AGCTGGAGTGTGAGCTAAACAGAAGCAGCTGCAGTCACCTGCTGCTTTCGAGGGTTCACACAATGTCTGCCCTGTTGCGGCAGCGATGCCTCAAGACGTCATTCGCCATGCACCTCCCACTCCACTCCACTGGCTCCTCTTGCATAAACTAGCTACCAACCCTCAGGCTCAAATGGACAGCCCTTATCCTTGACTCCCACCCTAGCTCCTACAACTTGCTCTGTCCCATTCCAGCTCGTGTTTGTGACATTGAAATGAAAATTTGCATTGCGTTGTGGGTAGAGTTATCCTGTACAGTCTGGGAATGGGGTAGATTATGTGCTAGTTTTAACTACGTTTATAATAGAGGATATCTATAAATATATTTCTGAACAGATCTTAGCATGAGCAGAGCATGTAAACAAATAACTAGAGACACTATGGGTATATACAGGGTATCTTCAAGTCGAGGAGGTAGACGCCTTTTAAAGCTAGATCTAAGCACTTTCTTATATAGAGACTACTATATCTTACGTTTATATCTAGGTACAATCGCAGTTATTCCTAAATATGAAAGATTTTGCCAAAATTCGGAGAGTTCCCCTACAGTTTTCGGACTCAACGCGAAGTATTGAAATACAATTAGAGTTAACATCGAAAACTGATCAGAAGTTAGTTATATAGAGAAGAATTTCTAAGTATCTGTTATATTATGTACATAAAATATAGATATAGTTGCTGCAGTATTCATCTAGATCTTAAAAAGATCCTAAGTTAACCCCAGGCTAAGTATAGAATTGTATAATTGATAAGATAATTAATAATGCATGGTTTGAATCAATGCGCCAAACGAAGTGCAAGCCCAAAGTATACGGAGGAGAAGGAGGAGATGTGCAAGCAAAGGGTGGAGAAGTAGCGGCAAACAGAGGGGAGCGAGAAGAAGCAGCAAAAAGAGGGGAAGGAGAAGCGCCAATAATGCATTGAATTATAAGCAGACGACGTCGTCGCTAATGATGACGCACTGGACGCTACAAATTTGACTGTCTATTTAACCCCATACACCTTATACATATATACACACATATACACATACATATACACATACATATATATATACATATATGTATAAATGCAAAATATATGGAGATGCTATGTACCTGGAGGCGCTTATAAATAGCTGCAGAGGCGACGCATACATTTCTCTAGCTTGAGATGCGCTTTGTGATTTACGTCAGAGCGCGATTCGAATATGAATATATAATATATATTTATATATATGTAATCAGTCATTAGATATATATATATACATAAGTATATGAGTGTGTATATGATTAGAGCTGTGCAACGTTTCCTAACCAGGCGCGGTGCACACCCTCTGCCCACTCCAAGGGTCTGGCAGGTGGTTGGGTTGTTTCTAGGATTAACAAATACCACAATCCCACCCCCAACCAATACACCACCCTCTTCCACCTGGTTTAGTCTACGTATGTGTGTGTGTGTGTGGTTGTTTTGTATGCATTTTGAGTCTTGCTGAATTTCAATTAGCAGCCAAAACTGACGAAATTTCACTGCTAAATTCAGCACTCAAATATTTATTCCGCAGTTATTTTGATTCAAGCTACATTCAAAAGGGTTAAGAATGGAATGAAAATCAAATGAATCTGTTGAAACTAGACTTGGTAATGATCTATATAGTGCTAATTCTTTTGACCACTCTAGAAAGCTGTTCATTATGCGAGACTTTACTGTATTATAATGTAGAAGTTATACTCTGAAAAAGATCTGTACCTTCTTTTTAGAACTCTGAACAACGTCTAGCCTTAATATCATAGAGTTAGGATTCTTATTAGCTCTCAAGGATATTTGCAAGGAAAACCTTTTCTAAGGTACAGTGAAACCTCCTTTGACTGTGCAGAAACTACGAATTGAGATTGCACTTATAAAATGATATTCTCTAAGTACTTAACTTTCAATTGACAAATCAAATTTATTTTCCCTTTACAGTTCTATGAAAGATAGAAAGGATATACATAGAAGTACAAAGATTTTAAGCATATCAGTGAGGTTATTATAGAAAGGGTTTATAACGAGGAATCTATCGGTACTTTTGAGATTTTGATACCTACAATAATCGCTAGCAAAAGCGTCAACCTCTTACTTCTTCTGATCCTTTAACACCTAATCAGAAGTCTCCTCTTTGTATGCTTTGGCTGACATAAAGATTCTAATTTAGCATGAAATCTGGAAATCTGAAATCTATTCGTCAGTAGAGACTTGACTGTACTTTAAATCTTCTTTAAATACACATAAAATCAATCACATCAATCGAGCCAATAGCAGAGCGCAAATAGTCATAAACGAAGCCTTCATCAGGACAGATAAAAGTTTGTGACTACAGTGAAAACTTCCTTGGGTGGACAGTTATTGACATTGTCAGAGTTGAGAGACAGAACATAACTATGATTCTATATGAAAGGAAACTAGTCTGAAGTTTTCTTTCCTTTTTTCATTCAAACTTTCAAATTTGTTTTTCTTGAGTTTATCATAGCTTTTCTTTACTTCAACCACCCTGTGCTTGTAGAGTGTGACCAAGCGTCTAATAAACAAACTCATAACAGCAACTGCATTAAGAGCTGCATTCAAATTTGTAAAGTTTTGCCTAAGGATTTTCTATTGACTAAAGTTTTCTTTAGAGGATTTCTGCTTTAATTTTTAGGTTTTCCCTATGGATTTTCTCTATCAGTTTCAACTTTTCCCACAAAGCTATTCCATATCCATGTTGAATATTGATTTTTTTGATCTTATTTATTTGCATTGAGAGCTCGAAAAGCTGGTGCAAACTTCCAATGAAATTAATTAAAATCCTTTGACTAGCCTCTGTCCAGCATTGATGACCCCCGCTGGCAGGACACACAAGACCAAAGGATATCAAATGCAATTTTGCAAACACTATTCGTCAGGTTATGAAATGCAATCAAAGGACTAACTTTCAGTGTGGACGCTTAGCAGGTTCAAAAATGCGTTGCACTCACTGCACAAATGCAATTTCGAACAAATTGCCAGCAGCAACGACTACGAAATACCCTAGAAAAATATACCAAAGGATAACAGTCTTGCAATACCCCAGTGCCTAGTTATAGTCGCATATACCTTATTCTAAGAAAAAGAAGCATATTCACAGAACTCTATCATGCGCGATTTATGCAAGGAGAGGGAGAGAAAGAGATAAGGGAAAGAGATAGAAGCTCAACTATTCAGGACTTCTGTTCGGAATAAAAGTTTGCTGACTGCCTGTCTAGCTGGTTGTGTGCCTATCTGAATGTGTGTGTGTGCGTGTGTCGGTGTGTGTGGCAATTAAGCTGCCATATATCAAGCAAGGATGCGTTTATTTTCAACTCACCGGGCACTTCTATTTGATCTGGATCTTCATCATCATCAAAATCAGAGCCGGAATCATCGTCATCAAAGTCGTCGTCGTCATCACCGTCTAAAAAGGTTTTACGCTTTTTCGATGCCTGTCAAAAAAATATATATAAAGAAATAATAAGTAATGTTTTCTATACAGGAAGAAAGTAAAATTTGGTATGTGGTATAAAAAAATGGATGCGAAAGATAACATATCTGCTGCTGGTCAGTAGTCATAGATGACACCCCTTAGGAAGTAGGAAACTGGGAATCGCACTTGTTTCTTTAGGGTTGCCTAGCTTGTATATGAAGTCAGCAAGGAGCTGGGACTCGGACTTGAGACTGCTGCTGCCTAGCTGCTTCACAAAAGAAAAAAGGGACTGGGATTCGAACTAGCTCTGTCATAAACTAAATTAGGAGCTGGGATTCGTTGTTGTTTAGCTCAAGGAAACACAAGTTCGATTCCCAACAAAGAAAGGAAATTTCTTCACATAGACTTAAGTGTATATTTTCTCTCTCCTGAACTTAACTACCATTATAAGTTGTAAGCCGTAATCAAAGCATATTCAATTACTTCTTTAACACTCTCCATTTCTTTTAACTGCTTGAAAATTTCGCGCAGTGTACGTCATTAACGAATTGCACTTGAAATATTTCACAGCTGTCCCAAAAAAACGAGTCCAAATTTTGGGGAATCACCGCCAAAAAATGAGTAAAAAAATGTAGCACACTTTTTTGAGCTCTTCCTTGTACACATAAAAAACATCAGATTGAGAGAGAGAAAGACAAAGAAGGGTAGAAAAAAATGAGCGAGATAGATAAAGAGAGCAGCTTTTAGCGCAGTTGTTTAGAAAAAACGGCACAAAAAGCACGAGCCGAAAACACCAAAAAAAAAGGGTGAAAAAAGGAAAAGAAATCGCGGAAGTTAAGCGTAAGCCAGAGAGAGATAGAAACAGAAGGGAAATATAAAAAGGAAGTGCGACTTGAACTCACAATGCTGGTGCTCGGAGAGCTAAGGTCAGTTCCTGGTTGGGTTCTGTAAACTTGACACTTTCCACTTGCCACTTGCAATTTGCCACTAGAATAAAACTGCGTTTTCCACTGCTGTTGCTTCTGCTGCACAATTGCGACTGTTCCTGCGTCCGTATTGGAGGCAACTACTAAACTCTATGCTGCCACTGTCTCTATGGCCAGGTCAGGCTGGAGCTGGAGCTGGAGCATATACAATTGGAAATTTCGAGACGAAACACGCTTGCAGTTTTTCGGCGGCAGCGACGACGACGACGACGACGACGACAACGACGGCGACGTGTGCACAACCCTATCCAGAAAACCCTAACCCCCAGCACCCAACATCCAATTACATACAAAAACACACACACACACACACACACTCATACACAAACACACACACACACACACACACACACACACACACACACACACACACACACGCACACACACATACTCCACCTTCTGTCGCAGCGAAACACCCCATTTCGTGCTTCAACGTTGGCGTTGGGGACGCGGGTGGTTGGCCCAACTTTAAAATGGTCAGAGGAGCGGGCAACCCCCACTTGAATAACAGCATTCAATGGGCACTGGCACACACACAAACTCCCACGCACACACAGACACCGCACAGTGGTTAAAAACGATTTTAGATACTCAATAAATCATGGCAACAGTTAATCTAATTAAATTTTCTACTTTATTCAATCCTAATCCCAGTGCCAGTTGGATTCATCTCTGTCTACTTCTTTCTGATGGATGTACCAAAGATATCGATAGTATTTTATCGATACACATACTCTGAGTCGATATTCTACTTTATTCAATTCAACTCAACATGTTCTTTATGCTAGTTAAACTTGTCTAAGTTTTCTGATTTTTGAACGATACGAATACTTAAATTCAATCGAAACTCAATTCAATTCAATATTATCTTTGTCAGTTGAACTTAATTTTCAACGATTTACAAAACATATCGATAGTATCTTATCGCAACAAATACTCAAAGTGAATCGATATTTATTATTATCTATTGATATATCACACTCAATCATATTTCCAATCCACAAACTGTATATATAATAACATATGTTAATTAACAGTATTTTAGCTTGATAATTATTAAAGTTATCGATAGGAACACTGCACAGTCAGCGGCTTATTAGTTGCCAGCTGAAGTTATGCTTGGACCCACTGTGTCGTGCATGGCTCGAGAAAGGGTTGAATATTGTATCCCATATCAAACACACACACACATATATATATATAGGCGCACGCACACAACGAAAGAGTCAACGAATATATATGTGTGTGGCATGCAGAGAGATACCAAAACTCAACGAACACTACAAACTACGAACAACGGAGCAGAACAGAAACTAACTTCCACGGATATGTGCAATGTGCCAACCCCCAGTGAAGCAGCACCCTCTCTCTCCCAAACCCCCTTCAGCTACCCCGACCAAAGGGATTGCCTGTTAAACTAACGGCAGCCTACGTTGATTATGCTTGGAGGGAGGGGTTGGAGTGAGTAAAGGAAGAGGGGTGCATGTTTGTGCCCGGGCCGAGGAGAGAGAGTAGCATAACAGGATGACGCATGAACAACGTTAATTAGAGCAAGACAGCAATCGGCAGTGGCAGCAGCCGGAGCAGCGGCAGAAGCAGTGCCAACGCGTGGGCTAAGTGGGTTGTATGGGTTAACAACTGGTTGCCTGGTTGGTTCGACTGGTGCCGAACGAGAATAGCTTTAGCTCCCAAGGCTTTGGCTCTGTCCCGCTGCCGCCTATGGGATAGATATAAATCAATGCCGAAACTTGCTGCCCAAAAGGAGAGCAAGGCGCCCAACGAACACAAGGAACACAAGCAGCACACACACACAGCAATGTTGATCGAAGCAGCAGCAAATGTGGCAAGTGTTTGCGGCAATACCACAATCTGACCCCGCCTACCAAATGAGGATAAGAACTACAGTGAGCACACAATTTGAGTGTCCGCTACATGAGTTCACTCTGTAAATAGTCGTAGCTAACTTAAAAGTAAACTAATCTGAGAAGTTAACGAAGCTTAGTTAGTAACATATAGAAAATATCGATAGAGAGCTATCGATATATTGCACAGAATCTTTATTATTACTGATGCAGGTCAAAAATGTATCTAACAATTTCTAGTTTGATTGATTCATTATAGATTTAAGAATGTTATCAACGCTACGTTTGTATATCTATCTATCGATATATATCGGCACGTAAATACCGCAATAAAAGCTTAACAGTAAACGTGCCTAACCGATGTTTTAGTTCTGCTCAAAGGTACAATTTACTCTACTTTTTATTATATTCGTTTACTTTTTATTACAAGCGCCCCTTGAACTTAACTGAGAGCGTGCCTAACCTCAAAATATCAAATATACTCTTTATCTACAATATAATATATTATATATTTGTGTGATTTTATTCTTCTTTTACGATTAATCTATCGGTACGTGATTGTACGTGGTAATAAAAACTGAGATGCTTTTAGCACTTAATGCTTTTACTGGATTAAAGCTATTACTTCAGATGAACATGCCCGACTTCGAGAAACCCTTAACCCAAGAGAGATAATGCCTGACCGACTCGGCTATTGGATATGCTTTCTTCTGCCTGTTGCATGTATTCTACTGCTTCCGTAGTCCCTCTTTTACCTCTTTTTACTGGGTTAAGGGTTTCAAATTGCTGCACTAAAACCGTCTAATATAATTCAGAACACTCCGAAAATTCATCAATCAAACAAGACTCTCGTCCTTTTATCAATTTTGTTATCCTTTAATCCCTTTGTGAATGTCCTGTGCAAAAAAATGTGGTGAGCTGACACACAAAATAAAACCAAAACGAATGACCTTGCAAACGAAATTTTGCACAACCCACACACACACACACGCACACACATCCATAGACAAAATACAAAAAACATGTGTTTTATCATATGCGAAATGCGTGTGTGTGTGTGTGTTTGTGTTAGGCAAATACATCAACACGTTGCTTCCTTTGCCAAATATAAAAGGAAGAAAAAAAATAGCAAAATTGAGACACAAAAAGTAAATGAGCGAGAGGCAGAGCGAAAGAGAGAGACATACGCATAAGGGTTGAATGCGCAAGTGAAACGAAAATAAAAACGTAAACAAAAAATCTCGGATAAATGCGAAACTGAAGCGCAAACCGAACAAAAACAAAACGCACAAAGGAAAGCAACAGCTCAAATGAAAACAGAGAGAAAAAAATACAATATATATATGTGTGTATATATATAAGCCAGTGTGTACCTAATATATACATATAAATGCCTTAACAGTGTGTGCAACAAAGAGGAAAAATAACAAAGAAAATATATGAAATGCTGTGTATATGCACTGAGGCACTGGACAGTGGTTTCAAGCAGGCGTGGGTAAGGGAGTGGGTATTTGATGGGGTTGGGTGGGTGGTGGGTCAACGCATGCGCCTTGAGAGCTTCAAGTGCAGCGAATGAGAAAAGACGCAAACAATGATAAATAAACTGGGAGCTGGAAGCTGCAGAATTTCTCCTCATAAATCGGACGCAGCAGCATTTCCCCTCATAAATCGGACGCTGCAGCCGCAGCGCGTGGGAGTGGCATCAAATGCGTCAATGCTGCTGTCGCTGCCGCAGCCGCTACCTCTGCTGCTGCAGCGATACCTGAACCCCATCTCACGGCTAAGCTACAGTTCCAAGTAAATACAGTAAAATCATATAAAGTAAAAACTTGAGTCGAGAACCAAACCAGTTAAGACTTTGCACGTTAATGGTTTGTGTCTTTGGTAACAAGCAAATTGAAAGGGAAATATATATGATTTTATCAATATACTTAAAACTTTCTATCGAGGTTTCACTGTTGCTGCTTGTTGAACTCCAACAATGAGTTGCAAGGGAAAACGAAATTGTTGCAGAAGAAACTATATAGTTTATAGTATATAGAAGCTATGCCTGCTTGTTGCACTAGTATATAAATAAATAATATTATTGGATCAATATTTTCTTCCTTTTATAACTTATACATAACATAATTCCTACCTTTAATTTCGATACCGAAATAAGGTGCTGTAACAGGTTTTTCTCTATCCAATATAATTATCATATTACTAGGGTCCTTCCGGTTTCTTGACATCCTCTTCGATGCAGCCCAGCGCTATATTCGCTATTGGTAGTTACCACAGTAATAAATACCACTATATAGACTCATAGTTCAAGGATTTTAGCACGACTTCTTTAGAAAGTCAAGTATTGTTCTATAAAACACCGTCCTTATAGGATACACCCTCTATATGGGATACACCCTTTGTATAGGACATTATAGGATGCACCCTCTATATAGGGCCTTATAGGATATATATACGGTAAACATTCAAGAATTAATATATAATAAGAAAGAATATGTAATACTAACCCACAGGATATACCCTGCTGCAGGTCTGACAATTCGATATGCATGGGTTACCACCTAATTTTAATAGATTTATGTGTATTGTTTTTATTTCGGTATTATTAAGTATTATTTTCAGGTAAAAAGTGCATGAAGCGAGTATATACTGGATCAAAAATACATATATATATATTTTTCTGGTACTAAATAAATGTTCAGAATTGTAAAATTTCCTTTTTGCAGTCTCTAAAAGCCGACCATTAGCTTAATTAAAGCAACGGTCTCTGCGGATTAAGAATATATACCTATATATAACATTAAGTACGCCTTCTCTTAAAGCAACCCGTATGCATAACTGTCATGCAACAAAAATTGAAAGCTGGCGGAATTGAAAAAAATGAAATTACAGTACGCACTCGCTTAATGCAACTCATAAAAAATAGAACCTGTTGCAAAAGCTGCGGTTTTCGCAGTCACCAAGGAAACAATTTTCTTTCGGCAAAAAGATTATTAGATTTGAATAATTCCTTATTCAGATTTTGACTTAATTTCATTCAATTTTATTTATCAATTTATATATACAGTAGACGTCCGGTTTAACGAATTCGCGATTTAACGTACTTGTCAAATTTTTACATTGAGTACCTTATATAACGAACTCTTATACTCAATTTAACGAACAAAAAGAGACATGTGTGTTAACATAACATAAAATCATACATATATACATCATACAGACATATTTCATACATACATACATCATACAGACATATTTCATACATACATACATCATACATACTCACCCACACACAAGAAGACACCACAAAAATCATAGCCTTATATGAGCTTAAGTACTACAATTGAGAATCGAGGAGAAGGGCCGTTGACTCACTTAAAACGGGTAATTCTTAGGATTGTTCGCCATGTCGAAAAAAAGTAGTAGTAGATAAAGTGGAAGACAAAACGAAATTCTGTTGTGTTAAAGCTAACTTTGAATAAAGAACTGAACAAGGTATGTTCCCTATACTATATATAAATAAATAACTAATAATTATATGTATATAATAATGATATTTATAGCAAATAATAATACGGTAAAAGTCAAGTTTAACGTACACTCCGTTTAACGGATCTGCGACAAGGGTCCTCAGTTGAGTACTCGAAATAACGAACTATGAGATTTAACGTACAGGGGCTTTCATTTAATGGTTCGTTAAACCGGACCTCTACTGTATATAATAAATATTTTGGTGTACAGTTAATCATTACCATTAACCATTAATCATATATTTTTTTGACAGAGATTGCGTATATTGAAAGTTGCGTCCAGCGAGGACAGACTGTATTACTCTGAATATATATTTAAACGATATGTAGAAGATTGCCGATATGAGTAACTTATATTTAACCAGGGCATACTGTACCTACGTGATTGATTAGTTCTTGACTTGTGACTTTATTAAATTAGGGGAAGTACCGTGAATCGCCAGCTCATGGCAAAATAAATTGAATCAAATTACAATTGGCACATTGAAAAATTTTATAAAGTACAGTAGAGATTCAAGCAAAAAATTCGTCATAAAGGATTTTCTAACTTGAGGACTAAACTCACAAGGAAAATTTAATGTTACATTTTCTCAATTTCAAGCTGCTTTTTTTCTTCTTAATTTGTTCTATATCTCTGGGATTTGTTTTCAAAATATTTTACACATATTTTTCTGTTCGGACATAACGTTAGCGTGACGTCATACGTGTTCGCTATAATAATACTAAAAAATGTACCCTAGTCGTTGAACCGAATTTTTACTGTACTACTTGCAAATGGTCAGAATTAGTACCGAAAGGGAGAAATGAGGTACACTGTAAATATATATTATATCGAACTTCGAATCAGCTTAATATACCTGTTCTGGGAGTTTTGCCTAGGGTATACAAACATGGGTTTCTATGGCAACGTACACATGGCCTTAACCCTAACCTAGCACAAAAATTGGTGTAGCACATTGAGAATTGAGTAGGGATGAGTTGTTGTGTATAAAATAATATAACAAAATAAAACATAAATAAACAAAAAATGTGTGTCAAAATCAGCAATAAGTGGCACACAAAGCAAATAAACAGGAGATAGATAGATAAAAGAGATAGAAGACATGTAAACAAAAGCAAATATTAATTGGGTCGCAGCTGAGTCAAATGGCAGTAGAAGTTTTTTTCTCCTGCGTGCAAACGCATCCTTTTTATCCCTCATCTCCTCTTTGGGCTCTCTATCTCTTTCTAACACTTCTCCTTTCTTTAGGCTTTGCTCTTTACTCTTTGGAACTCCTCTCGGTGCGGTGCGGCTGCCTTGCGAATTTTATTCTTTTTTTTTTTTGGACCCCACCATGTGGCTGACCACGCACTGTGCGAGTGCAAGCGAGATGGCTAGCGTATGAACACACTCAGCTGCTGCTGCCAGCGCTAGCGTTGCTGCTGCTGCTGGCGCTGCTGTTGCTGTTGCTTTTGCGGAAAAGCAGCTAGTGGCCATTGAATTTTGGCCATCAAATGTTCCGACAAAGGAAATGCATAAGTCATCACATGTTCAATGCAATTAATTATTTTATTTATATATAAATATATATATCTATTTATCTTTATAACAAAAAAAGTTGTAATACTTTTAAGCTCACCATTTTGTATTTATCGTTGTGTTGTTGTTTTTATTATTATTATTGTTGTTGTTTTTGTAGCCGTTCGTATCGCAATTTGTTGTTGTTGCCGACGTTCGGAACCGCTAGGCCGGAAGAGCGAAGAACGCGCGCGTTTAGAAAACAGGCGAAGCAGCAAATGACGACGATGTGACGACGATGACGGATGGTCAGCAAAAGAAGTAGATGCAAAGGCAAAGGCAACGGCAAAGTGGCAACGGAAAGCAAACACACAGAGCCCAACAATTGTTTTGCCTGAACTGAGCTCCGCCTCTGTTTTTAGCTCCGCGTTTTGGTTGCGTCTGCGGCTCTACTGTGACCAACACGCGTTTTCTTCTTTCCTTCTTTTTATATGGTCTATTTCTTTTGTTTGTTTAACTTTTTCTGCACGGGCTTTGCCGACGAACGCTGCACAAAGCAATTGCCAATTGTTGCGATTGCTCAGATGTTACAATCTTTTATATAGAATTTATTGAAAATGCGTTATTTTTGATTCTTCATACGGCTGCTTGCTTGCAGTCACGCACACGCACAATAACAACAAAAAAAGGAAGGAAACAAAAAATTAACAAGCCGAGAAACACACGTAACATGCGTTCGCAGCGCACGTCGCACGCTAATAATGTAATGCTTATCGATATACTTGCAAATGTCGTATATTCAACCAAATATACTGCTTTGGTATTTGCAAAAATACAACAAATATACTAGATCGTTTATCTAACATTTAAATAATAAAGTACATATATTTTATCATTTTCTAAAATATTTACTATGCTTCATGTATAATAATAATAAAATAATTAAATGTTGCATACATTAATCATAAAATACCAATAAAAATGTTTTAAATATCGATACAAGGCCTGACCGCGTTTTTTGTGTTATGGTTGCCAGATAGTCAAAAGTTTAATTTTTCCAAAAATAATATTCAAAATACTCCTAAAAACCTTTTAATGTATATTAAAAAGGTTTAATCAACAAATTTGTTTTTATTTTATTTCTTTGCTTAACCTTAAATAGACATACAACAATACTGATTGTAAATGTAGCGATAAATCCATATGAACAGCGCATGTTAACTTTACAGTCGCCTTTCTAGAGGTGGACAAAACTAATATCGATTATTTTTTCATAGCGCTACTGTTTTGTTGTTGCGGTCGCGTTGCCAGTGCGGCGGTTTATATTTATTAGCATTACTCAGAAACTAAAACACACTCACTGTTTTTCAGCCTTAATCGCCAAAATGTGCGCGCCAACCAATTATAGAGCAGAAATGTCCGTTCAATAAGCTAAAGTCTATAAAATCCTGGCACAATAAATAGAAAATCAATTCGCAAACATACGCGCCGCCGCTCTACCCGCCACTGTCGTCGCGCCCATAACAGAACGCACACCTAAACCAAAAAAAAAAAAATAAAAATAAATAAATAATAATAAATAATGGAAAAATCTACGAAATAATACGGTAAATACGCGTTGATTTTCTTGTTCAAAAATATTGATCGACATTCGTTACTACAACTTATTGTGACCAGTAGTAAAATGTTCTTATAACTTGTGTGTTTGTGTGTTTATTTTTCCTGTTTGGATTATCCATAACTGAAGAAGACGAGAAGGGAAGACGTGAAGAGAGAAGAGAGTGCATAAATCGCATGCTTGTGTCGCCGGGTGTGATGAGTGTGTGAAAGAACTGGGGAGCGAAAGAAATTAGCAAGGCACATTTAAAAATATATGTATACATGTAGAATATATATATTTATATATAAATATATATATGTATATATATAAATACATACATACATTGATTTGAATAAAAATCGCAAATATTAATGAATTTGTATTTGCGACGCGCCAAGGGAACATTGAAACACTCTAAGATAAAAATAAACCAAACAAATCGCCGCCGCCGTTGCCCCAGCTAGCAACAAGAGCGCAGCATCAACAAGAAAAAGTGAGACGAGAGTCGAGCATCTGCCCAAAACCCCACACACGCACTTCCTCTACCCCATTCTCCTTCACTTGAAATAAAAAAACGCCGTTGCTCTTTGGGCGTCATCGATATTCACGTAAACGTTTTGTTTATGCGAGCAGCGAGGAGTGTACAATCGTCGACACACCCTGTGGTCTAAAGGCTAAAGGAGAGGCTAGCCCGCGCCTACATACTAGCTGCCCCACGGCCCAACAGTTGTGCGTGCGTGTGACCGGGGACCGCTCCTGCAAGAAAAAGAACAGAGCACTAGATAACGACAGCGTCAGCGACAACACGCCATTGCCATTGCCATTGCCAGTTCCTCTTCCTTGTATTTTGACAGCATGGTAAGTAAGCCAGAAAGAGAGACAGAGAGAGAGAGAGTAGTGAGAGCTTTCTAACGGACCTACACCTGCAGCTGCGTGTGTATTAGCATTAGCACTTTCTGCTAGTTTTTTTTGTCTCTGCCCATCATTCGCTCAGCACAAGGCCGCCGACGCCGGCCCATTTGTATTTTATACATGTGCACGACTACTGTATGTATATATCTATGTGTCCATGGGTAGATATGTATTTGGTATGTGGGTGACCTAGCGATGTGATTTTGGATTAATTGCATATTAGTGTGACTACATTATATAAAGGAACAAGAGAAAAAAATAAATAAAATTTAATTAAATTAGGTTGTGACTCAGGGTTTTCAGGGCTAGTTCTTGGTCAAACGGGATTTTTTGTTCGTTATTGGGAATACTTGTAGCGAGATAAGGTTCAGCGTTACATTGGCTATTGAGAGTTAAATTTGGGAAAGTTGTGAATTAGTTTATTACATTAATAATTAATATTTGGAATCGATACTTTATGCAAGCGCAACAATAATTGTGACTATTTTAATCGATAATTGTACGTCACAGGGAGACACTGGTGACTACCGTTTGCTGTTGTTCTTACAAATGTTAGTAACGCTTTATTTGTACGTATAATTAACGTATCTTGATTGTGTGTGTGTGCTGGCGCTTATCTAGCTACACGCACGCACATGCACACTCACCCTCAACACACACACACACACACCCTCTGTCCACGGTCTGTTTGCACAACCTACTCCGATAAGAGGAGCGGCCTCTTGTACTCACTAAATGTACCCGCAGCTCATCGGCCGCGCGTGACAATTCCAGCAAAAGCAAAAGCAACACAAGCAGCCGCAGAAGAAGCAGCAGCTGTCGCAATAGGGCACTCGCGAACACCTGTTATCCCCTTGTAAGGAATGTCCAATATCGCGACTGGCTCTATATTATTCATAACTGCATAAAAATATATGTAGATAATATAAAATGATATATGTATCTATAACTATTGGTACCGGCGTACCGATGCACAATTGATTTGAAGCCGGGCAGGCGTATAACTTCGTAATCAACGTAGTCCGCCGCTGCCGTCGCGGTTGTTGCTGCTGCTAGCGCTGTGTTGTACTTTGATAACGTACTTAATTTATTATAATGACTGAGGCTCACACATACAAGCATAAAGCATTCCACTTGTATGCGTGTGTCTGCCTGTCTGCATCATACAGACACACATACACAGCCGCCTCACACTACTCTCAGTTGGTAGTAGCCAATCGCCATTTGTATTGCTCTCTCTTCGCCTACCTCTCAGTGTAACGGCTGCCTTCGAAGTTCGAGCTTCGAAGCTCCCGCTAAAACAAAAAAAAAATAGAATCGAAAAAGAAAAAATATCAAACGAACGAACTCTTTCAAATTCTTAACGAAACGCGCGAAAAGTTTACGAACAGCAAAAGCAACAGCAACAGCAATAAAAATAACAATAACAATGTATTGTTAAAAAAAAACACAAACAAAAACATCAATAACAGTGCACGGGTGGGTAACCTAACCGAAAAACTCGTAACTCGTAAACACCGTAATTCTCATAAAATATAATGTCGTATGTGTACCTGGACTCGTACTCGCACTCGCACTCGTATTTGGCCTCCCCTTCCAAGTACACAAATCTCGCACTTAAGTTCAGAAACAACACGGGGTCGTCGATATCGTCATGTGTATGGCATCTGCTCTATGTAAACTTCTAGCACTCAACGGACTTTGTGTTCGTACCTGAAACTAACAATCTATTCATATATACATAACACTTATGTGTATATACAAGTGGTCTATGATATGGACACATACTATATATATGCCGTATACCTATATAAGATATATACAAATATCTTATATATATACCTATATGTACGTTCCGAGGGCCTACGATCGTTGAATTTACGAGCACTTGACGTTTAATTGCCTGCCCAGTTGTTAATTACATGTTGTTGTGCCCAGGGGAACTCCATAAACAGATCTACCTACGCATATATATATATATATATAGGTCTATATTGCATATATATATATATATATAACTATCTCTGAGTATATATATATTCATAAACTATTCTTTAGATGAACCTGTTATTTCTCGTTCATTTCTACTAAATTAGTGCAATTCCATTCAATTTCGTTCAATTTCATTCAATTTCGTTTAGTTCCGTTCAATCGATTTAAATTTGTGACATTCCTTTGAGTCCTCTTATCGTTCAATTTAACGACTCAAATGACTCACATGACTTGTTTAACGAACGCTTATCAAAGACGTAGTTCGCTTTGCACTTAACTCAACGAAACTTGGGCTAATCGATTCGATAGCTTTTGGCTAACAACAGCCTATAGCTCGAAATCAAATTCGAATTCGAACTGGAATTCTTGAATCAACTAAGTAACTTTTAATAAATTAGATACAATTAAAATTAAAGTTTATTTTAGTTTTTTTTCTCAGTTTGAATAATTATTTTGTTTGGGTTTTTCCAGCAATGTTTTCTAATTTGTTGCAGTTGGCTTTGTTTTGTGTGTGTGAAACTCGAACGAAACAATACCAAAACAATAGATACCAAAAATAAACAATAAACACCAACAACAATTACAACAACAATAAACAATTCGAGTGCATCATACGGCCTGTACTCAGTGAAGCGATACGCCTTTATTTTTTGTTGAGTGCCCTGCAGTGCACCCTATACCTGCATATATAGGGTGTATACTATGCTAGTCGTGCACAGATTGAGTAATCGTTACAAATATTTCACCAATTAGTCATCCTAACTGTTGCTCACACACTCATTTCTCGTTTTGTTTACTTTATCAGAATTAAACCAAGGCAATTATTGCATTTTCGCTGACGAGCTAAAAATTGTTCTAAGAAAGAGAAAAGCACATTGGACTATGGATAATTGCAATAATTTATTGAACTTCTTATCGAGTTTAGCTTATCATACCTTAACCTCTCTGAGCAGACAGCTTGGCTGCCAATCTTAAAGGGTATACGCTGAGTCGAGCTTATCCGCAGTGTTGACAGCTTTTTGGCGTTGCATTCAAAGGCTGCTAAAAATTATTCCATTCGAAATGGCTTTTTTTTTCTTTTTAGCACAAAAGCTTATCACAAATGAACAAATGATTCAAGTTCATGACGCCCCTTTGTGTATATGTATGTGTGTTAGAGTGAGAGAGAAAGAGAAGCGGGGAAAGTGGTGGCAGGCTGGGGGCTTGGGTGTTGTTCAGGGGAGGCGTATTGTTTGCGAGTAGTTATCTGGCCGGAACTTGCTTCTCAAATGAATCATATGAATCATCATCATCATCATCGGCAGGCAGCAGCAGCAGAAGCAACAGTTAGTGTAGCTGATAAATGCGGAATGAAATCATATATTCCACACATAATCATAATATGTCTGACGCTCTGAATAGCTCGCAATATCTATGCGGAACGTCATCATTGGGCTGTCATTGTCTACGTCAGCTTCAACGCCAATCAGCAATTAATCATAGAGTTATAAATATTCCTAAATTATATAATATTTATAAGTATATTTGCACTTGTACTTTGTATATAGTACCCCAAGTACAACCGATATCAAAGTGTATAAATATATGTATATAAAAGTTGACTCTAAATTGTTCTTATCAGTCGGCAATGTTTTCTGTTTTCCCTCTTAATCGTTATCAAAACGCCTCAAGAGTATTCCAAGTTATCACCCACGCGTCCATTATGGTACACAACGAACTTGCCGGAGGGTTTCGGTATACGGGTTATGGGGGGGGGCTAGCATCTAGCCCATATATCATAATCGGTTCATATTTTCATTACCCGTAGACGACGTCAATTCATGTATATAGGAAGACGAAACTGATTAATACTGTTATTGGGTGTTCGAGTTGACTTCATTAACTAATTAATTGATTAATTGCCACGCACCTTGGATGATAGACGTAATAATTCCGATGTAAAATACGGTCACACCTCGCTGAAGCCATAAAATAATTCTTAATATTCCAAAAGTTTCCCCACTTAAGATTCATTCACATGACTTTAAGACGCTCAACTTAACATTTTATAGAACCAGTCATAAAAAAAAGTACCCTCGACTTTATCAAATCAAAGCAATAGGCATTACTTTTAGTTAGTCACTGCTGATTTATCGATAGACTACATATATCGATAAACTAGTACAACATTTCTTTTATAATTTTGCTTAGCCCGCATTGAATTTACTTCCATTTACAATGATCGTTAATGGCTTGACCTTTACACTAATTGCTCAATGTCATAACCCCATTGACTCCCGCTTCGCACCCCTCCCCTCCCTCTTTCCCTAGCGCCTATCCCAATTTATCAGATCATCATCTTTGTGGAGGACAACAAAAAAATTGAAGCAATTATTATCAAATCGATGACATTTTGAACCCCTCATAATTATTGGGGCCAAATGGCATTCAGACCCATGTAAATTGAATTATACGGAATTTATATATATAAATGCTCGATTTGTGTGTGCGCTGTGTGTGTCAACCGATGTGGTCATATATTAATACTATATATAATATATTAATACTGTCCCGGTACAAAAGAGTAAAAGCACGTAGAACAAACGCCAAGTTTTGCTCCAATAAAAGTTGCTCGACTTGTAGATACACTGTAAAAAACTGTGGCTCTGTTGCTTGCCATAGGTTAGGGTAAATTAATTAAGGAATAAACTTATATATAAACAAGGTTATACCCTATATCTATAAGGTACAGACCTTATTGAGCTTTATAGATATCGAAAGTTGAACTGCAAAGGATACACTGACTTTTATACTATATAGACTTTTATCATATATAACAAGTATCTACAACGTTAACTGCTAAATGTATTACTCATAGACATACCCTCTGCTGGCTGTTACATATGCGTCGGCATAAGTCATATGCCCTTTTTATAGGGGCTATAAATGTGTATAGCGAAAAGCCAATAATAATGGTTCATGATTAGTTAGAAGTGCTTAAGCACTTCTGTTATGGGTTGCTACGCACGCGATGACACTGATAAACTCGTTCACTAGCTGTGTAACTGGGTGTGTGTGTGTGTGTGTGTGTATAAGTGTGTGTGAATGTATAGCTGTGTGTGTGTGTGCGATGGAGTGCGTGTTTTTGACACTTGTCAGTTGTAAAAGCCCTCATCAAAACTTAAGTTCAATTAGACACTTTTTCTAGCTTCAAAGAAAAATAACACACTTTAAGCGCCGTCTACTCAAAAGTTGATATAATACCACTCGGACCCTATATAAATATATATATATATACATACATATATTTTGATATATATGTGTCAAAGCAATTTAATGCTTCTCTCATGATAGTCGAAAACTATCAAATTTTTAATCTTGCGAATTTATTTATAAATCCGTTATTATCGCAGCTATATGATAAAGTCAACCGATTCGACTTTAACTTTAAAATCAACTTTCTTTCATATATATTATATATACTTATATATAACATTAGAATTATTTGGTATCAAAACCTATTCATAGGATTTTATTCCAAATTTGGAGCCCTTATTACCAGACATAAATTAACTATTTTACACGAGATTAGATATAGAAATCTATATAGAAAACTGATAAGAAAAGTTACAAGAAATCGTGAGTTGCAACATTAATTAATTTCAAAGTATTTCCCTTTAACTAGTGGTTAGTATTTCCAGCTAGATGTTAGTTTAACCTGTGGTTAACATAAAATCAGAAATTCGTAACTATTTCAATCAAATTTGTTCCTATTTCAGTCATAGTCTTATATATAGAAATCATAGTTAACTTTTAGTTTTCTTTAATATCTATTCCCATTTGAGTCTTAACTTCCAGCTTTATCCTTTGCCAGCGTTCCCACCTGTTACAACTGCTGTCCTAGTTAATGTTAGTCTTTGGGCAACTTAATTTAGCTTCACAGTTTTTGACAGTTTTTTGTGTAGTCGAATTATCTCAATAAAAACCGACCTTGGCAGATAACTTATCTGTATAATGAGCGGGTGCTATTAAACCAACTGAAACACGGGCTGCCAACTTCATGCCAACATGCCAGTCTACAGTATGAAGCTTGTGATGCTTCAGTTCCAATAGTTTGCTTCTATAATCCACAGTAGGCGGGAGCAGGCAGCTCTTCCAGCTCAAAGAATGTTAGGGAATAAATGTGAACAGCTGTAGGGAAACTTGGATTGTAAGTCAATCAAAGAAGTGTGTATCGATATATCAAATATATATGGCAAGTTAAGTTTGAGTATCTACCGATATACCACACATATAGGGCAAGTTACTTTTTAATATCGATAACTTTTCTTAATAGTGAATAGCTTTCGAATCGTGTTAACATTTTATTAGTTGATATACAAGCTAACTTTTGACTTTAGTTTGATTAGTTAAAGATATTCACTCTCCCTTTCTGTTAAATCTTTGACAAATATCGATAAATTTGTGTAAAGGGCATGTTATGGGTCGATGAGTCGATCATTTTTGCTAGCTGATACTGTGTACATTAGTTGAAGCTAAAGAAAAGCGGAATTAGGGATTTACAGAAAGGTTTCATCTACCTTTAGACGATACAAATATCGATAGTATCGATAAGACTTACTAACGTTTCGATAAGTTAAGCCATTTCCATTGGTTTGCACTTTTTACCTTAAAACGTGTCAATATAAGGTAAAAAAGACTTAACGCAGATCGATAAATAGATCGATAAAAGACCTAATATGGTGGTAATCGATCACTTTTTCAGTGTCTTCTGGTAGCACGTTTCTGCTATAAGTTGAAGTAGTAAAAGAATCAAAGGACTTAAACCAATTCGAAACATATATCGATAGTATCGAAAACGTTAAATAAGGTTAAAGTCGATAGTTTTTGTGAATTGAATGAAGTGAGTGGATTATAAGCGTGTACGATTTGATATTTTTATGGGTTTTGTTCGATTTGTATTATCTATAGCTGCACTTAGCACGTGGGTTATCCCTTATCGGGCCTATCATATGATTGTGATAGTAGTAGTACATTATTCCATTTGGAATTTAGTTAACAATATTTGTTATTATTATTATTATTACAGAAATGACTGCCTCATCAGCGTCAACGACGGTTACGAATCCAAGCGAATTATCAACAGGAACAGCCAAGGGCAACAGTTGAAGAACTCAACCAACACCAGAGCGGAAGCGAGAGAGAAAGAGAAAGAAACAGAAACCAAGAGAGAGAGAGAGAGGGATAAACTGTTGGCTTTACGTACAGTATATATATATATATATAAAAAGATACAGTATAAACAAACTATAAGAGATAAAATCAAGGCGCTCTCTCAGATTCTCTGATTAATTTTTTGGGCACAAAGCAACAAAACATAAGAACAAAAACACAAGGAACACTTACACACACACAAACACACACACATAGATAGATACATACATACACACAAGCAACGTTCCTTCAGTTATTTGGCTAGTTAAAGATTCTGTGTGTGTGTGTGTGTGTGCGCGCATATATATATATACATATAAATACATATATATAAATAAACACAGTGTGCACTCCAAGATGATGAACTCAACAACAAAGCATCTGCTGCACTGCACACTGCTCCTCACTGTGATAGTTACCTGCGAAGTATTCTCCGGCGGTATTAAGATCGATGAGAACTCCTTCACCATAGTCGATCCATGGACTGAGTATGGCCCCTGGGCCACCGTATTGCTGTACTTATTGCGATTCTTAACGCTACTCACGCTGCCGCAGGTTCTCTTCAATTTCTGCGGCCTGGTCTTCTATAATGCCTTCCCCGAGAAGGTTGTGCTCAAGGGTAGTCCCCTACTGGCACCCTTTATATGCATAAGGGTTGTCACGCGGGGCGATTTTCCGGATCTAGTCAAAATGAATGTACTACGGAATATCAATACCTGCCTGGATACTGGCCTAGAGAATTTCCTCATCGAAGTTGTTACCGACAAAGCGGTACATCTGGCACAGCATCGTCGCATCCGTGAGATCGTCGTACCCAAGGAGTATAAGACACGCACCGGTGCCCTCTTCAAATCCCGCGCCCTTCAATACTGCCTCGAGGATACAGTCAATGTACTCAACGACAACGATTGGATTGTCCATCTCGACGAGGAGACGCTGCTCACCGAGAACTCGGTGCGTGGCATCATCAACTTTGTCCTCGATGGCAAGCATCCCTTTGGCCAGGGCCTCATCACCTACGCCAATGAGAATGTCGTCAACTGGCTGACCACCTTGGCGGACAGCTTTCGTGTTTCCGACGATATGGGCAAGCTGCGACTACAGTTCAAGCTGTTCCACAAGCCACTCTTCAGCTGGAAGGGCAGCTATGTGGTCACCCAAGTAAGTAACAGGCATTCAAACTTATCCAGGGGTCAAATGGATCACATTCAATCACGAGATGATCCACGACGTTAAGCTATCTTTTGTATATATAAAATGGAACCTAAGATAAGATGTACGCGTTCGCTTTTTTAACATTTTAGTCGGGACCAACCGGATTATAATATTATATAGGAACGTCTGAAGTGAGCGGAACTTTTATTATTATTATTATTACTATATCTACACTATAAATCGACCTAAGGAAGTAGAGAACTTTAGGTCAGATCTGTTATAGGTTATAACGGGAGCCAATGAATCGAAAGGAAAGTGGTTCCGAGTAGCTAAAGTGTTATGTAAAGTCCTAAAAACTGATTCATGAAACATTGCTGAACAGTTTCTGTGAATTGGTTCGTCTAGTCGGTTCTGAGCCAGTTCCAGTAAAAAAGCGATTCACTAAACGTTCATTCATAGTTCTTTTTTTTTGTATTTCGAATTGGCTGTTCAGATAACCGAAAAGTAGTTTGTATACAAATGAACAAAGAATAAATTCAGTTTAGATTTCACAAAATTTCATACTTGGTTCTATGATTCGCTGCTAAAGTATTCCGATTAGTAGTTCCGTTTTAGATATCAAACCATAATGATCTTATTATCTGGAGTCAAACTTAAAAACTGATGCAAATACTGTTCTTAAAGTGGTTCTTTTAAAGAAGAGCTTCGAAATGATTTTATAGTTCCGGATCGGATGTCAAAAGACCTTGAAGCTATATTGCTAGAATTTGGGGTATGGGAAAGAAGATTAAGAACGATACATACCAGTGTTCCCCAGTGATTCCTTTTATAGTAGTTCACCAAATGGGGCTTACAGTGAACCGAAAAGTAGTTCCGATCCGTATTAGAACCAAGTTCCTTTGCACTTTAATAGATTCTCTGGGTTATCAATTGAATGTCGACCTGATCCTCTGACCTCCACACCCCAGTGGTATACATTATTAAAGCATATTTATCGCCTTAGGTTGGAGCCGAGCGTGCCGTCTCCTTTGACAATGGCATCGATGGATCCGTGGCCGAGGACTGCTTCTTTGCGATGCGCGCGTTCAGCCAGGGCTACACGTTCAACTTTATCGATGGCGAGATGTACGAGAAGTCGCCGTTCACGTTGTTGGATCTGTTGCAGCAGCGCAAGCGCTGGCTCCAGGGCATACTCCTGGTGGTGCACTCCAAGATGATACCGCTCAAGCACAAGCTGCTGCTCGGCATAAGCGTCTACTCGTGGGTCACCATGCCACTGTCCACATCAAATATCATTTTTGCTGGATTGTATCCGATACCTTGTCCGAATCTGGTGGACTTTATCTGCGCCTTCATAGCGGCCATTAACATCTATATGTATGTGTTTGGTGTCATCAAATCCTTCTCGCTGTATCGCTTCGGATTGCTCAAGTTCCTGGCGTGTGTCCTGGGCGCCGTCTGTACGATACCAGTCAATGTGGTCATCGAGAATGTGGCTGTCATCTGGGGACTCGTTGGCAAGAAGCACAAATTCTATGTGGTGCAAAAGGATGTGCGTGTGTTGGAGACGGTCTAACCCCAACAGATACACACACACACTCACACTCACACACAACAATAAATTGAAAATAATCAAAATACCAAATGAAACAAATCAATCGCACAATTTGATGGCAACAGCAGAAAAGTTCTCATCTCACATGATTAGCATCTGATCTTCTCCATATATACATATATATATATAACTGTATATATATATATACATACATATATTTTTATAAGCATAAGTTGCACATACACACACACACACACACACACCCACAAACATCCACTTATTGTTGTTTCGTTCTTTTGAAAGAAAAATAATTCCCATTTTCCCTTTGCGGCTAATGGAAAAACAATTGCTAAAATTTACTAGAACAAATAGATATATATACTTATATATATGCCTATGTGTGCTATACAAATTATAGATGTATGCACTATACACACACACACAACCAACCAACCACCCACCCACCCAACACTCATACACACAGCTCAAGCAAAAATGTTAAATTGATTTAAAACGCAAACAAAAATTGATTTAGAAACCTCTTCATTAAGTGTAATTTTTTTTGGATAGTCATTAATCGTGAGAAAACAGAAGTTAAGTATACATATATAGATATATATGTGTATATATATATATATATATATATATATATTTATGTTATATGTACTATATTTTATGTAGATCTATTATTATTATTATTATCCTTTTTTATTATTATTATTATTACTTTATTTAAGTTAAATCTGTGTAAATTAATGTATTGTAAATTTGATAGAAGAAAACAAAATATTAACAACAAACAAACAACAAAAACAAAACCCTGTTAAATATCATTCACACCCCCCCCCCCCCCACACACACACACACACACACGCACAACAACCAACAACATGCGCCTAAACTTTAGTCTTTTGTGTACTTACATATGAATTTTTTAGGGTCTGGCTCAATCGTTTTTATATATGCATGTATATATATCTATATATATTTGTAGCGATTGGCCACGCCCACTTCATACGAACATCGCCATTATAAATAATAATAGTTATATTAATAATAACAAGAATTAAGCTTGAGCTCTTAAGCTCCCACACAGTCCCAAAGGAGCAAAAATTGCTTTTCATTTGTTAAAATATTTCGTATTTATTATAAAAACACACTCACACACACACACACACACCTAGGCACACACACACACTTAGCTTAAAGAGAACCGATCAAAATCGTATACACGCACACACACACACACACGCACATGCCTGGTGTGAATAATAGTTAAACGTGTTAAGGATCTGTTCTGGTGCGCGCGCGGCCTGGCTTCAAGTTTTCCCATTTTCCATTCAACCATTTGATTTTCTTGTTGTTTCTCTTTGAATTATATTTGTTTGTTTGTATTGTTGTTGTTAGCTGCATTGGTGCTTAAGAAACACACACGCACACACACACGCACAACCGCACCCCCATTCTAAGTCGCAGCAGCCGATGCCGCCTAGAAATTAGTCGCGATCATTTGAATAAGAGAATATAACATAAAGGCTTACACACACAAACACACACACACACATCCCTTACACCCATTTACACATTTAAAATTGTTTGCAAATGAAAATGAAAAAATAAAAACACAAAGAACCAAATACAAAAATCGATAAAATGAGCAAGAAAATAAAAAAATTAAACGAAAATTAAAACGAATTTGTGTTTTAACTTGTTTTACGTTAAACAATTTCTGATTGTAGAAAAAGGAACCAGGATATAACAGTTAACTGAACAAAGGAACGATAGGAATAATTCCCAGTAGTACTTACTATATTCAAGATATCGCATCGTAAACATAGTCTAAGCATTCTTTGGTATATCAAAACTAGTTTAGTTAGCTTTAAACAAAATCAAACCAACTTTAAGCTGATTGTTCCTATAGCTGTACATATATATACAATATCCGATGTTTATTGAACTTGTATTTATATTTATGTCAAAAAGTCTGCGTCAGATTGACAGCTTACATATATGAGATATAGTAAGCTGATACCATAGGTGATGGACGATATCCGTTACTGTCGATAGGCAAAGTGGACGAAACTGCAGCATGTCTCAACAGATGGTCTTTGCAATTTTACAAGATCGTCTCAGTTCGTACTTTTGAGCAGTATTATATATTTGTATATATAGAACATATGATGTTTAAATCAAACATGGGAATCGTTTAAGTTATAGATATAGAAAGAGGAAAAAGATGTACTAAAGGATCTCAACTCAATTAAATTTGAAAAGAAAGTCTCAGAAATCCTTTCCCAGCAGGGAAAACAATATACAAATCTTGATATATATCTTTAAGGTAATTTATTATATCTAGATTCCCTATAGTTTCCAATTCTATTTTGATATTTAAAATATATATTAGCATATGCCAAACTATGTCAGAATCTATGCACTTCAAAATGTTATTTAAATTTTAATTCAAATCGAAAGTTTCTGTGCCAAAATATATGCGAAATATTTCTTAATTCAGTTTTAAACATTTTCCCTTATAAAAAAACATAAATTTTAGAAAATTTAAAACTAAAATTTATTGTAAATTTGGAAACATTAAAAGTGCATAACAAAAATGTACTTGTAGGTCTTCGAATTGGGATTGAAACGCGTGCTTGCTGTCCCTTTCTGGCTGCTTGCATATAGCGTGCTCTCTTTCATTTCGGTGTCCATGTGTGTTCCATAGATTGGAAAGTAAGAAAAGCACTTTAATTGTTTACTGCTAGACTATATATAGATATAATATGTATAATTACTTCATATCTAGAGAGATTTCTATTTGATATATGGTACGAAATAATTTCTTATTTAATTTAACTCTTAAACTTGAAGAATAACTAAGAAAAAAATAACTACTAACATAATAAATATAGATATAAATTGACGTAAGGAATAATAGTAATAATAACTAATTATATTCTAGGTGGAATCAGAAGAACTTCTTTCTGGACGAGGGCGTGTTGAAGCTCAACTGCGAGTGCCTGAAATCAGAGGGGAAGGAAATACGTTTTAGTAGACATTCGCTTGGAATAAAAAGATAATCCTTGCCGCACCTGGACACCATGGAAGTGGCGTTAATCATCCCTCCAGAGGTGGCACAACCTGGTGATTTGGTACTGCTTGAATTTGCACTCGCATCCGCATCCGCATCCACAGTCTTTATATTGGGATCAGTGTTCTCGTCAACGTTGCCGCTGTTGCCACTGCCCTTGGGAGACAACTGTTCGCTTTTAGGGATTTCAGGTATATTCTCATGAGGTGGCGTATCATTCTCCTTATCGTTGCCGTTGCCGTTCTGCGGATTCTTGCAGTTGCCTTTACATTGACAGGCACTGGTGCAACTTGTTCCCGTTATATGACATCCACACCGTTTCGTTCTGCAGTTCGTCCTGCACTTGCAGCGATTCGCTACTCTCGATGTCGTCTCATTCACCGCTGAGCTCATATCAATTGTTGTTTGCAAGGAGCTTTGGCTGTTGTTGTGTTCGGTGTTGGCAGCGGCAACGGTGTTCTCCGCGGTGGTGTTAAGGACGGTGTTGTTGTTGCTATTGTTGTTGTTGGTGGCGCTGTTGTTGGGATTTTTGCCCTCAGTTAGCGACGTTTGAGCTTGACCATGACCATTCGATTTCTGGAAATGGAAAGTATATTTCAATAAATTAACCTCGAAACTGGAAGACCTAAACCTAATCTCAAATTTATTTCACAGGTCAGGCAACTTACCTTGACACGCTTGTGGGGTATCCAATCGGGATCCCTGTCATCGATATAATCGATGCTATCGTTGAGCTCGTAAATAGTGTCATCCAAGAGCTGTGGCATCATACTCGACTTCGAACCTTTCTTTCTGGACTGTAATTCATCTCCACCGGTGAGCATTACTTCATTGCGTTCGAAAGTATTGGAGCCACGCAAGAGCAGAGCCACCTTTTCCTCGTAGCTGCGCTGTTGGCTAACCATTAGCTCCTCGTGTTTGGTTTCGGCCTGGCGCAAGCGTTTGGTCAGCTCATCTTGTTGGGATTGCGCATCGTTTAGTTGGCTGCGTTGCTCATCGAGGAGCAGTTTTTGTTCCATCATGCTTTGCGCCTGCTCGCGCCGTTGCTGGACGAGATTCTTGAGGAGTTGCTTGTTGATTGCACGGGACTCGCCAATGCTCTGTACGCCTTCCCAAAGTGATTGGCATAGGCTATCGAGATCATTGGAGCACACCTTTTGCTGAAGGTCGGCTATTTGGGCATTGCGCATCTCCAGCTCCTCCTCTAAGCTGGCCAGCAGCTGAGACTGGGCATCGCCTTCTTGTGGCTGCTGCTGTTTGATTTCCTGACAATGAGTATTGATAATGGCTCGGTCCTCCATTAACTGCTCCAGACTGTGCTCCGCATCGATAAGTGACAGGATGACCTCCACCTCGCGATCCACAAATGCATCCACTTTCGCTGCATCGGATGGATCCTTGGCATGTCGCTGGCGCTGCGCCTGCGCAGCCCTTTGACGTTCCAGCGCATCCTTCAATCTGAAATATACTAAATGCTATAGATATGTTTTCTTTCAGGTGACAGTTTGTATTACCGCTTGTTGGTGGCCAACGCCTCCTCGCACTTGCGCTTCAACACCTGACGTTGCTTGGCATGGAGCGTCTGCTGGCGCACCATCTCGCTTTGCATCTTCCGGTCTTTGCTCTTGAGCTGTGTTAGCTGCTTTTCGCTCATCAGCTTCCATTGGCGGAAGCGCTCGGATTCACCGCGCATGGCACGTATTAGTTTCACCTTGGACTCTTTCATAACGCGGATTTCGCTGCTCAGATTCTGGATCTTCTCGCGTTCCTTTTCGCGCATCTTAAGTAAATTGGCCTGCTGAACGATCTTGCGTCGCATATCAACAATCTCAGTCTCGAGCAGCTGCAGCCGCTTGCGACGCTCCTCGGCCAGTTTGGCAGAAGTATCCTTCTGTTTGCTGGTGCGCAGCTGGTCTATCAGTTCACGTCTCTCTGACTCCAGGTGCTCAATCTTGTCCTCGAAATGCTTAACCTTCTCATCCATGTCTTCATCCTGCAGTTTGCTAAAGTTGCGCGCGACGCGATCGTGTAGCTCCTGCTTTAGGTCCAGTTGGCGATTGATGTTACGCAGTTCGCCATTCAGGTTGAGTTGCTTCATGGTATGTTCCTCGAGGTGCGTTTGGAGCATCTCGTGCGCCTCATCACTGCCAGAGCTGGATTCCTCACTGCCGTGGTTGCTAGCACTATGACACTCGTTGCGGAGCGACTGGAGTGTGTCTTTTGTCTGCTGCAGATCATCGTCGACGACACTTACCAGCTGCGAGATTTCGCGCAGCTGCTGTTGCTCCTGGGTTTCGCCATCGGACTGCTCCTCCTGCTCCTCATGCTCGTTCTGGGGGTCTCCTGATTTTGGCTTAAGCGTTACAGTTAGTTTTTCCTTCAGTTCGAGCACATGCGTTTTAAGCTTGTCGAGCGCAACCTCTGCAATGTGGGCACGCATTTCATTTTCGGCCAGATCAATGAGCGCCTGGTGCAGGTCTTGCTGCAGTTTTCGATTCTTCTTCTCAACTGCTGCCTTTGCCTCTTTCATCTGGTGCAGTTGCTGCAGCTGCTCGCCAATGCGCTGATCCTCCAGCTCGGAGTCACCATTCACAATGCCAGCGACAACTTCAACGTTGCCAGTGCCGCCTCCTCTGCTCAGCAGCTCGATGCGCAGCTTCTGTATGATATCCTTCAGCAACATTATCTCAGCCGCATGCGGATCCACGTTCTTAACGGGTTTATTTTTGATCTGAAGTGCCCGATCTGCATACCGCAGAGTACTTAGCGTCTCGGCCACATTATAATCAGCTGGACTGACGCAAGCAATCATCAAGGTGATTGAGTTACCACCTAGCGAATCCTGCAGCAATCGCGTCAATTTTGATTGTCGGTAAGGCACGAAACCTGTTGTCTGTCCAGCTAAAATAGAATAGTTAAGTTTAGTTGTAAGCATCATACATGAGCCTAGACCACTTACTGCCCAGAACATTGATGACATTGCCGAGTGCTAAGAGGCCCTTGTTGATAGTGACACCTTCCTTAAAGCGATTGCCACTTGCGAGGGTCTTCGAGCAACGTTCAGAGCCTGCCAAATCAACTAAATTAAATCTAGACGTGGAGACAGATTTCCTGAAAGAAATAAATATAAATGATTAATGCGATAGTTATTGATTGATTGAATAATATCTAACTTACTCGCCCGTTTTCTGGGTGGCCACAATGGTTATTGTAAAGATGGCATGCGATCGGGATGAGCTCTCGTTCATTGCGGTTGCACCAACGGCTCTTCCTGAAGATCCGCGTATAAGCTGATCGGTAACGTGTTTAGCGTGATTCACCTCCACTTCGGTGAGTCCAGGTATTACAATGCCATTCTTATCTTCGCGTATATCTACCGTGCTGTCCTCGCGTTTGTTGGGACTAAACAGATCATAGAACTGCTCCTGGTATAGCTCTAGAAAGGAGCAGGTGATTTTAAAATGATATTCCTGGTCCATGCTAGCTGTTTGCTCAAATATTTCATGGACAGCACGGGGTATAACGCCGACATGTTCATCCTCGACGCCGTTGAATGCCGTACCCATCGTATACGTCTTGCCAGAGCCTGTCTGGCCGTAAGCCAGTATCGTTACATTGTATCCGTGGAGAAGTTTTTTCAGCTTTTGACTGACACAAGACTCATATAAAAGCTCCTGGCTATCGTTGCTGTCAAACACATAATTGTAGGTAAACGAATCGTTGCCATTCACTATGACTTGAGGTATTCCCTCGACGGGCCGTTGTACGGATATGCGACAGCCACGATCTACCTCAGATTTGATCAACGGGCGCACGCGCAAAGCAACTGCAACAGATTCCGACATTCTAAGACACTGCTAACGTTAAAAGCTGAAATTGATCAACACACAAATAAAATTAATTAATAATTTCAATTTTTTTTTTTTATTATAACTGATTTATATATTTGAATTGTTACACCATATGACGAATACCTTTTAGCTGTGAAACACGTAATGCTTTTATACCGCAATTCTGTTTACACATCAACTGATTTCATACGATATTAATAAACATTTCTATATAATTGATAAAGAAATTGTTGCAGTTCACTGGCTGCGTTTAAAACTCTTTGAAAATAGATGCATAACCGATTACACTGCGGCGGCGTCGGTGAATTGGAGACTTGCAACGACCAGTGTTTCCACAAACGTTTCAGACGACTTTGTTTTCAGGCAATCACTTTAAGTACTTTTAGCTTTAAACAACTATATTTAAATACTATTTAGAATACTACTTTATTAAAAATAAGTTATATTAATTTAATTGAGTAAAAAAAACCATTTAAAATTTATTTAAAGATGTCAACTCATTTTCAGTTCTCAATTTCAAATATCACGAAGCTTAACGATTGCTTTAAGCGATAGTACCTGTTTAATAGTGATGATCAACTATCGTTAATTTGTTTGTTGTTTTTATGATTTTAAGCAAATCAATTGTTATTTTTGAATATTGTAAGGCATGTCAAAGTTCACGACATTTGGACATCTCTAGTTTTTGAAGTGATTGTATGTTTGTGCATTAGGATACAAAGTTAGGATACCTATTGTACTGTTTTCCCAGCTAATTGTTTGGTTTTACAATCACTTTTAGAGCATGTCTCAGAGTAAAGTTAACCAAGCAAAGGCCAGCGCCTGCAGGACTTGCAAGACACACCTCGAATTTGATCGTCTGCTTAAGCACAGCTGACAGTATACGCGGGATACAGCACCTTGCAGTACGCGGATCGGACGCTTAATGTTACAAACTATGCCGTTGAAAATATGAAACCGCATGCATTTAATAGGTGAAGTACGTCAAACAGAAGTTGCACAACAAGTTACAAATGCATTGGCATTTGCTGTCTCCGAACTAATGGTTCGGCGCTCTGATGAGCAGCTGGCTTACCTTTGATGTATTTCCTACTTTAATATGATATTGCTTCACTTGTGGAGTTGCGTCTTTCAAGTTAGGCTGTGCAACGTTTAAATGCCACAAATATGTTGAAACCTCAAGTAACTTCACACGACATTAGTTAATAAACAATAAAATACATAAATTGTTGCTGTTTAGTGCAAATGATAAAACACTTCGAAAAATGGTGGGATAAGCGATTATTCTGCGGCGGCGTCAGTGGATTGCAGCCCTGCGCTAACTAGTGTGTCCCTAAAGCCTATGGAAAAATTAGTGTTGATTAACAGCTATCGGTAACAATGTGACTATCGATAATAGCAAATGCAGCTCTCATTATCTAATTAGTTTGATCAGTTATTTTTTGATTTACCATAAGGCCATAATGTGTAGTAGAATACTGTAGATATATTTAGCTGAATCAAATCAATATCACATAAGGAATACCACTATTATTCCACATTAACACGAGATTTGCTGCAACTGGTCGGGTCTGATGTACACCTGCGGTAAAGCTAGCATGCTCAGTTGTCTGTCGATGAGATCAAGCTCCTGCTCCAACTGGATTTTCAAATTGCGCACACGCAGCGTACTAATGGATAGGGGTAAGCGATTATATTCCCAGATAAGCTCCCTGTGGCGCGCTTGTGCAGCTTCCATTAGTGCGACGCGTTGTGTTTCCTTAAGTAGCACCGGTATCTCGTGCAGGTTAAACTTTCGTTTGTTCTGGCCCGAGTCGTGCAACTGCTTCGTATCAACAATTGGGCTGGGGGCGACAGAATGGCTGGATGCAGTGGTGCGCGCGCTCAATGGCTGATCCAGTTGCGGTTCCTGTTCCACATCCGTTATCTCTGGAATGGGTAATTGCTGAACATGTCGCGATGAAGCGCCTGAACTTATTGAAATGTTATCAGCATCCGCAGCCGCTTCCTCGACCGTTTCATTTTGCTGCTGTGCCACCGTACATGGTGCACTTTCATCCAATCCACTGGGCACAGTGACTGGCACGCTGTCAACCGGTCGGTGCAGACTGTACCGCACCGACTGGTTGCTGCAGCGTTGCGCGGTCACTTTGCCCAGTTCGAAATTGGATGTAGTGCGTCGTAGAGAGACGCCATCATCATAGTCACTCGCCGTGTTTGCCGTGAATACCGGCTCGTCGCCCTCACTGCAGCCACGCAAAAACCGGGAGTGTCCTGGCCCATGCCCTTGCTCCATGCACTTGAGCAACGCCGCATTCAGAAACTGCTCATCACTTATATCCTCAGTTTGAATTTGCTTCTCCGATTGCTGGCCGCCCCCGTAATAGTTACGTCCATTTCTTCCGCCATTAATCAGGCGACGCTGTGTCTCTATCAAAGGCATCGTGCCCGCTCGACGTGCCAGTGAAGCTGCTGTGGGCAGCCCATAACTTTGACCCGGCCAACGGGTTTGCTCCCTATCCAACCGTCGTTGTGTCGACATCGGCCACTGACGCACTAGCAGCTTGTTTTCCTGCAGAAAATTGCGCGGTTTGTCCACTTGACCCAGTGCCAAAGTACGTTTCGTCCACATGATGAACGAGAAACGGTTTTAAATGCAAAATATACAAATTCGCAGTCTAAAAACGAATTAATTACAAACAACAAACGTCTAAAACTACTCGATGAAAAATGTTCAATCTGGAGTATCGAAAACCTATACAGAATTAATCTTGACACAAATCGAAAAACCCATATGTCAATTGACATTGACCAATTTTTGGAGTTATTAAAATTCAAAATGTTTTGAAGTAAATCTACTAAGAATACTTCAAGCTTTAATGTTACATAACAGAGACTTAAACACTGACGCCTTCTGTTAAGTTAACAGTTCTTAAAGACAGCACGTGGTCGCGCTTTTTTTTTTTGTTTTGGTTTAATTAAAGTGCCGCGAATTTAATTATTATAAACGTTTTGTGATAAAGTTGGAATGGATTAAACTCGGTGTGGCTTGTACTGTATGTTGGTAAGTCTGACTTATGGATATTCATATATAAGTGATAAACTGGGCTGAAAAATACTTATTTTTCAAGAAATTTGATCTTTGGCTAGAGTTTAACAATTTTGTTAGCCCTATATGCATACATTCTATACATTTGTATACAACCATGAATAATGTACTCAGAGCAGTTAAGCTCTTTACCCCTTTTTACCGAAATTGTACTTTTAAGCGGGTAACCTCAGCCATGCACGAATTCTTCCGCTGCCAGCAGCTCATCATAGCATAATGTTAAAGTGAATCTAAAATAACTTTTGTGTTTATCCGATCGCAGTGAAACTTACAACATTGGTTAAAAATATGCTAATGTACACATGTGTTAAGAATAATACCAATCGGTTAAAATAATATTGTGCTTAAAAATCATGGTTTATCGGTTTTCGGGGTGGGGGAAAAAAACTTGGTGTGCGTCTTAAATTTTGATGCATTTAACGTTTAAAGTCTTTAAGATATACGCGCTTCTACAGATTTAGGTGGCGAGTGATCGATTTGCCACGCCCTCATTTTCGAAAACTATGCCAAACAGTCGTATAATTAACCTTGCCCTAAGTATTTACTTATTTGTTGAGGCTTTTGATTTACTCCATAAATGTGGTCAAATTCCCCATAGTGCAGTGTTAGGGTTAGAGAGCGAAGTATGCTCCATTTCCATTTGCATATATATATTTTTATATACATATGTATATATTCTTATATATATATATATATATATTTTGTTTTTAAATGTTCTATTAGCTGTTGAGAAAACTTAGTCTAGTTTAATGTGTGGTGTAATTTATTAAAGAAGCTATAATCTTAGCATATATTATATATTATGCAAGGACTCTTTTGGGAGGTCATAATACGTGAGCTTTGTTTAAAACTACTCTAGTTGGCTCGGGAGCTTGGGGCTTTACACATTCAGCCGTCGTGCTAGCGGCCTTTTGTTAAAACTACCGAGCTTCAGATATCTTTTTGCCTGTATTTGGATAACACGCATATTTTAAAGTATATTATAATGTTTATAATATATTGTAATAATACAATCAAACTTGAAGTTCTTCACCATGAATGTCCCCATATTCCGAACTAATTCGATAAGAGATTAAAGTCTTATACAATTTTATACCTATAACTTGAACTTCTACAGCTTTAATATCTCCATGAAAAAAGTAGATCAATTGGCATTTGCATTCATAACTTCATTCAAATCACGGATAGGATTAAAGTTTACATTCAGGTGGACAGCAGCAGCAGTTTTTCATAGAAATAACAATATTATTGAGCATTATGCGAGTAGCTTAGATTTCAAAAGTAAAGACGAGTAAGAATATATACAACTGCCTTCTTTAGAATCACATTTTATAACTCGTGGGATGAGGATGATGAAGTACTAACCAATTTGTTAATGAAACTAACAAAACAAACAGTAAATAATCAACCCAAAATATAACTACTATATAAAAATGTCTGTAATATAAAACCTCTACCCTATTTAAAAATTTCCCGTAAGACTAACGATTTTCTCGCTTTATAGAAATTCCACCCAGGGATGTCTGATTAAATATAATATAAATACAACTTAAGAATGTCATCGTTTGAGTCTGAACTCACTTATTCAAGCTACTTAATAGAATATTTTTATTGTTTTATATACAAGTTTTTATTGCTGCCAAGTTGCAATCGATATTACCTTATTATTCCATCCTTTTATACGCATAAGGAGCATAAACTAAAACTAATGGTGTAAAATATGCTTACCTGTTGGGCAGGTATGGGCTGGAGCGCTTCAGTCTGCTTGACAGGGTGGTTCCAGCCCACTGACGGTTGTGCTTGAATGTCGTTGTGTGTCTGTGGGATAAGCAGGTTACCGTTGAGCTTGTGTCGCCCCTTAAGGTCAATAGCATCCTGGATGATTTGTATTCGTTTATC
Organism: Hirtodrosophila trivittata; assembly: GCA_035045065.1. Classification (NCBI taxonomy): domain Eukaryota; kingdom Metazoa; phylum Arthropoda; class Insecta; order Diptera; family Drosophilidae; genus Hirtodrosophila; species Hirtodrosophila trivittata. Next base: position 13,429,652 of record JAWNNK010001028.1, on the reverse strand, counting down.
TTAACATCCAGAGCTTGACCTTGTATGTTATCTTTGACCCCATCGACACACGCCTGCAAAGGTTGCTACGAGCATTTTTAGAAAATGTTCCATTGCTTTTTATATTGAGGATGGCATGTCTGACATGTATATAATATTGTCTGTATAAGATTAGGCTAGGAACACTTCACAGAGAAGCTTCAGCCCATGTCCTGTGCGATGAATAAGGTTTCTTATATGGTATATATTGTATATACCTGATCAGCATCTCAATCCAAAATAGTAAATATACCAAATCTTAATTATAAGTACACTTGCGTTTAAATGTTTATCCTTATAGCCTCAAGGAAAGGATATGTCTATGTACCCAACTTTGTATATGCAGTGTCCACTTCTTCTTTTTGCTACAAATTGTTAATCAAAATCTGATTGCTATACCTTATATGTATAGCTTAAATCAGAATAATCAAACCTGAGTCTGTGTTGTCCTTTTCAATTTATTTTCCAGACGCTTCTATAAATACAATGTCCTTGCGACTGCAAGGAATTAGACATTCTGCTTGTTAAGTTCCCGAAATTGAAATTCAATTAAAGTGAAAAGATAACACAATCAGCATAACAAAAATAAACAAATCTTATCTGTCAAAATGAACAAATCGAGAATTTTGTCGCATGAGCACAGGATGTGTCTCCGTGTGTGCATATGTGTCCGTGTGACTGTGTGCGTGTGTGTGTGTGTGTTTGTGTCTTGACGGGCAAACACTCAAACGAGCAGGAAATGTGAGAATACTACACATGGTAAGCCAAAAAGCCGCTATGTGCGTGCCAGGCAAACATTAGTCAGACATGGACATTTCTACTAGCTGAAGTCCTTGTCAGTAAGGCAAAAATTCACTAAGCAGAGAAGGAAGATGAAAAAAAATGCCATAAGGACCTGCTGGTTCTACCTGTCCCAGCTGTCAGTAGTTCATTGTTCACTGCTTGTTGCTTACACACTTGGATAGGTTATTCCGATTATATCATGAAATGTGTTGCATTGCATAGAAGAGGTCATTTGTGATATTATAAGGTATATATATTATACACTCTTAATCCATAACTATCTTGCAATCCAATCCAATCGTTCAGCTGTAAGCGATATCCTTTCATAGGTAACCAAACACATATCGGCTGATTTGTTACCCTATACATTATGGCTGTCAAATATTTTTTCCTATTAAAAAAGTTGTTTATTTATTTGTACTAATCACCCTTTTATACTGAATCCCAGACTTTGCTTCAGAACAATACTCTATATCGTTTCTTTCCCATAAGAAAGGGTATATAAACTTTGTTGTTTTGTGCGTTTCTCGTTCTGTGCGGTTAGCATTGTAGAGCAGCTCTCTTTCTATCTAGCTTTTCATCTGGCATCCTCTCTCTATCTCCCTCTATCGCATGCTCTATCTCTGTCTTTTATTGAAATCGGTGTCCTGTCAATGTAGTTGTCACGCGCAAGCTGCTTTCCTGCTGCTTTATTGTTGCTTTCCACATGTGTCAGTACGTCTAGTAAAGCTGTATGTGAGGAAACACACATCATCATCGCACACACAAACAAACAAACACACACAAACAAACACACACATACAAACATACTTGGAAATAACCTCCTGAAAGTATGCATAAAGTAATTTTGCCTGAAGAACTCGCCCAAACACCGCTGCACTGCACCATGGGCTAAATCAAATCCTTTTCAGCATTAATGTGTGGTTATATATATGAAAACAGGGTGTGTCAGCTTTTGCTTACAGTAAAAAAAACATTTAAAGGATAACTTCTTTTTTATATATACAATATAATGTAATTGTGCTTAGCAGCTGTTAAGTAACCTTAATCTAACGATTCATTTGCCTATTTTAAAGACTTTTCCAGCAATCTTTTTTTGCACCTTAATTTTCTTGATTTGTTCCATAGTGAATTGCCCATCGCCTTCTGCATTGTGGTCGTTGATTAAACAGTGTCAAATGCGGCATCAAAGTACTTATTTGCTATAAATACTTGTACGACTTACATCTATCTGCTGATGGTTGTCACAGGGATAGGCTCCTTGGATCCCTGGCTGCCTGGCTGCTTGGCTGCTTGGTTGGCTGCCATTGAGGCAGGCACGTATTTAATTTAAATACGAGGACCCATCCGCTTTGTGTGTGTCCCTCACTCTCCCTCTCTATCTCTATCTCTCTCACTGGGTGTGTATGTTCATGTATCCGTGTGTAATCTACAAGTAAATGATGTTGTGATTGTTTTCTCCATCCACATTTCTATTTTTGAGCCGTAGATCATCACACTTTCCCTTACACTTAATTGGTTGGCACAACCAATGCTTTGCTTGGCTTTTAAATTTCCTTTTTACTCTATGTAAATATGTCCTATTGTGCTTTTATTATTATATCCTGTATGAGTACGAATTGAGAAGTGGGTAGATAAACTGTAAGACACAAATGGACATCCTATTGATGACAGACTCTATCATCTCTCTGTTTATAGGTTTCATCTTGTATGTGGAAGATTTGATTTAAAGATATAGATATGAGGCTTGGATATGTACTCTTATTGCAGTAAGAAATCAGCAACGCTGCTTGTAGCGCACTGCTTGTAACGCAAACCTTTCTAAACAAGAAGCCGCACCAGCTGCTTTGCTGTTCATTGTAGAAGATAGAACAATATTTAAGTATACAGCTGAACGTAGCATCAACGCTCTACGTATACTTAATATTTCCCTGAAAAGTATAGCCTCAACTTTCTACGGTATGTCGTAGTCCGGCCTTTTGTCTAAACTTTCATTGTATTGTTGTTGCAAAACGCTGTCAGCGCCTGCAGCGTTAAAATGTTTGATCTGTGTATTATGTTTTAGCACGGTTTTCGGCTTTATCAGCTCGGCAGCATCCAATGCATCCCTGGATCCCTGCATCCCCGTGTGAAGCTCATCACTCAGCACGTCCCTACAGATTGACATAGAATGATTAGGGGGAGAGGTTAGGGTGAAATTGAGCAGAGAGTAGCCAGAAATTTTACATTTACTTTAACCGTTGCCTTTGGCTAAACGAATTAATGGATTTTTGCTGTTCGATTTTGTGTCTTGCGTTTTTGTGTCCATCGATGATTCTAAATCCATCTCTCTGTCCAAATTTCATATTCTGTCCTTGATGCCAGAAGGTGCACCAACCTTTAACCTGGTCACATCATCAGAATCACGTATCACATAGCTATTAGATAGGCATTAGTAAGCAATCGCAAAGATTGAGGCTAAAAGCAGCACTCGTACTCTCAGTTTACATATCGTTCGCAAGGTATTTGAAGAATATTAATTATAATTGAATTAATCTGGGTTTTATTCAATTCCTTTGTTCTTTTTGGAGTCCTTCTTACACGCCTCAAATGAGCTTCTCAGTTCGTCTGTCGTCTGTTGTCTGTTGTCTGTCGCCTGTCGCCTGTGTCCTTGGCCAAATGGGGCGTATACGTGATATAATTGTGCCACTTCCTGTTGACAGCTTCAAAGCCCAACGAAAATCTGTGCTGATTTCTCTTCGCTTGTGCAGGTTGCGCGTCGCCGTCTAATTAATTGAAATAATTAACTTTTATATACATTAAGTAGGAGCACATGCAATTTGCAACTTGAGCAATGAAGGAGCTGCTTCTGGTGCTGTCTGTCCTGAGTGCTTTCCGGCTTCATAGTATATCGTTTCATTTGCAACAAGTTTTGACAAAGTGGCAATATTTCTGCCCCTTCCAACAATTTCGCGTGCCTGAAGAAAATTTAAACTCATTTTTACCTGTAACGAAATAGAAAATCTCGAATTTGTTCTACCTCAAAGAGTCTCTTTTGAGGTAGAAATAATTCGAGATTTTCTTAGAAAGGGGCAAAAACTTCACTTCATCTCATGTCTTCCTATGCGCTTCATATAGGCTTATACTTATATATCTGAGATCTGATCAATCTTATTATATTCTTGTATGGGCGGTGTCAAGCTCTCAAATTTGATAAAGGTGAAACATAGCCTAGGCGATCACTCCAAACACTTGCTCAAAATAAGGACATAAATACTCAAGAATTCATTAATATATATATTTATGGTATATATGGTAGATATATATTCCTATTCAGTCATACCCTATAATAGCTAGAGCTCAAGCATTTGATATGTATAAATAATTGGGTGTATCCGTAGCTTCGGGCATGGGGAATATGTAAAATGAATCAGTGTCTCTGAAAATGGAACTTTATTTTCATGCTTCAAACAATCTTCCTTTCTCTTTCTCTATATGGCGGCCTCCCTCTCTTTTCTCTACTACTCTGTCTCTTTGTCTCTGTCTAATTGAGGCACGTCCTGTGACTTGAGCACAATTCAATGATGTGGAAAATTACTTTAATCGCCGAACTGGGAGCGGTTCTTAGTTGCTGTGGCCGCATTCGCGTTCACGTCCTGCTCCCGAAAATGGAGCCTGTGGCTAGAAACTTGCCACAGCAACCGTCTTTTTTGCTATCTAAGCATGTGTATGTGCGTGTGTATGAGTGTGAGTGTGCAACTGTGTGATGTGGGAGCCAAGATGTAAAAGTAAATTTATAAAAAAAAAATAAAAAAATACCAACAATAATTGTGTGCTGTTTGGTACAACGCCCAAAAATTGTGTTTAAAGCGTTTTCAATTTTGCCCCAACTATGCTCATGATGATGTTGATGATGATGATGTTCATGATTATTATGATACGCCCTCATCTGCCTATATGTACGCATTTATCTATGTATGTCGACATGTGTGCGAATTTTGTGTGTTGAGTGCGCTTTGAAGATATGAACATATTTTGTAGGCAATGACGATGACGATGATATGAGTATCCTTCCCTCTTGACTTTCTAACTTCCAAACAAGTCTGCGGCAGGCAAACACACTCAAGCATACACACACTCACTTACACACACACACACACACGAACATACGCATATATTAGTTATTACTGTTGTTAATAGATGAGGTAAACCCACAAAAAACGAAAGCCTAAAGGAACAGAGCTTAATCAGAATCCATCGACTGTATGATTGGGGTATTCACGGCCAGCAAATCTGCTTAAACATGAAAAAATATTCAAAATTGTTTTTTCTTTTTTATCTCCAGCAACGAGATATTTTTGGGCTAAACATAATATTTAATAATACTTATTTATTTCATTGGGCTTTTTTTCTGGGTCTTAACTAATGCTTGAAACAAATTGCATCAATTTAATGTAATATTATAATTTAATATTCTTTTATTCCCCGGACTTTATATATTTTTGTATCATTTAATATTATTTATTTTAGGTTTATATTTATTATATGTTAGATATTAATTAACTCTTAATAATATTTTATTTAAATTTTATTAATTTATAAGTAATGCAGATAAAGTTAAAGGAAATTAATAAAATAAAATTTAAACTTAATTCAATTTCTCTCGGTTTTCCCTCATGCTGACAACAAGCTTTGAATCAATTAATTCGAATTTTATAATATCTCAGACTCTATATACTTTAAATATTTTTATTATCATTTAATATTCCTTATTTTTAATATTTTTTTTATTTATATAATATTACTTGACTCTAATTAAATAAAGTCAAAGTAAATAAAATTTGATCTTAATAAATTTCTCTGGCTTTTCTCTGATGATTGTAATAAATTTTGGAGCAATTAAATATAATTTTATAATATGATATTATTTATTTATTTTTATCCAATTTTTAGTAGTTTTTATTGAATTATAAATTATAAAATTTTCCTTTTTAAATCATTTCTAACATATTAGTAAAAATAATTAAATAAAAAGCAAATTAAATAAATAAAATTTAAACTTCGCTCTAACAAATTGTGTGTTAGGTTTTTCTTCCCCTGATTTTATTTCCTTCTTTAATTTTTAATATTTTTTATAAATTTAAAAGTTATACAGTTTGTATATTTGAATACTCTCTGACATACAAGTCTCTAACTCTAACTCTAACTCTAACTCTAACTCTAAATAAATGTTATTTAAATAAGAAATTATGATCTTTTATCAATCAATATTGAGCATCAGTTTCTTCCTACCGATCGTTAGCTAAAAGTGACATACTAGAAAGTCAAAGGACTTAAGATTAGAGTGTTTCGATGGGCTGACCTTGCAGCTGCTGTGGCTGCTCTTGAGGTAAGCTCTCCTTCTGCTAGGATGGTGTAAGACAGCATCTATCATAGACATGTCAACAGTCATGCCTAATCGCTTGTCCCAGCCGCTGCTCAATCAAGTTTCGTCAAAGGACGCACTCGGGGCCACGTTTATACAGGCAATTTATTAATTTACCAAGTTGGCAGCCAGTTCTATAGCTATAGCTAAAGCCAAAGCCACAGAGCGTTTATACGCCGGGAGCGTTAGGATCCCAAGTCCAAACACAGTCGAATACACTGAACAATGCCGAAAGCCCAAAAATGGGCGAAAGGATGGGTCTGGGACGAGGACGAGGGCGAGGGCGAGGGCGGCGCCCGCAAAGGATTCAATTAAAAATGTTGCAAAAGGCTAAATGCGCATAATCAAAACAAATCAACACGTGGTTTTCCTCGCCTCGCCAGAGGACCCGAACCCAGTCGAACCGAGACGAACCCAAGACAGAGCCAGGCTTCGACCTTAGCGAGGGCAACGCTGGGATGCTTATGATGCTGTATTATTCTTATTCTGACCTGCGCATCCAGCACACTCTCATTCTCTCTCTCTATCAGTGTCCCACTCTCTCTTCCTGTAACTCTTCCTCTCTCTGTCACTCAGCCTGTCTCCGTTTGCATCTTTCTCTTTTTCGCTTGCAGGTGGCAATGCCTGAAGTCCGGTTACATTCATTGTCATTGTAGAGCCTTCTATTTGGCCGAGTGCGGTGGCGTTGCCAGACTGTTCATAAAGTTAGTTGATCTTTTAAGCCTTGGGATGCATATTAAGCCTACCGATACTTTACGATCTTCAAATTTAAAAGATAAAGCATTGATTTGAACATTATTTATAAAATTTAAGTTGAATAATCTGGCAACTTTGAGTTCTTGTAATGGGACAGCATGACGGGTGGGGTCAGAGCGAGAGAGAAGTAGAGAGAGTGCGCTCTTGAAAAATGGGTTTGGCACAACACTAGAGCGATAGAGACCAAGACCGCCAAAAAGAGAGAGAGAGAAAGAGAGAGAGAGAGAGGGAAACTGGCCTAATATTACGTATACGCAACGCGCAGCAACACAGCACAAGCCAAAGCCCATAAGCCTGCGCGTTCCTTTGACATTGACGAGCACGAGGATGCTGTGAAGTCTAACAAAACCCCAACCCGAACCCCTCCCCTACCCTCCCCCAATCGCTTTGCCCGTTGAGAGTCGCATATTTGGGAGTGGAGGCTACGACAAGGCTGCAGGAAAGAGAGCGCACAATTGTTGGGCACAATGAAAAAAAAAATATAAAAGAAAGAAGGGAGCGCAAAAATCACATTGCCAGTTCTGAGTTCACAACTACCAATGCAACTAAAGGAGCGTATACGCATACAACTATGTAATAATTGTCTGCATGTGTGTGTGAGAGTGTTGTTCTAAACTGTTCACAATAAGTTCAAATGAACGAATCACAAAATTTAATGAAGAAATTAAATCAAAGAGATTAAATCAAACAAATGAAATTGAACTAATAAATTTATCATATATTTTTTTGTATTAATAAGTAAAATATATGTTTATATATATTTTATTCATTTTAAATATATATATGTATATATATATATTTATAGTTAACAAGTTAAAGTGAGCGGAACACGAAATGAAACGCATTAATAAAAACTCGCAATATTTGTTTTAAATTTTGTATGTTTGTTTTTAATTATGATATCCTTTTTTTCCTTATTTAAATTAATAAGTATATATATTAAATTTTCGTTATATCTATACATATATATATATAAATCTTTATATTAATAAAACTACGGTAAATTCAAAGGTTCAAGTAAAAAATCACGAAATTTAATGAATATTTGTTGTTCATTTTGCATGTTTGTTTTTATTTATGATTTTTTTGTTTTATTAATTAAATTAACTTTAATAATAATAATAATTAATATTGTATATGCAATATAAACATAAACATAACATATATATAAAATATAATAAAATGTAATGTTGCTCTTCTAGTGGCTTTAACTGGGTTCCAGGTACCGATTTGGCTTCATACCAGAGTAGACTATTACTTATTAACCTCCCATCTTTAACTAATCATCGCATGATGCTGGGATTTATATTCTTACATTAATTAGTAATTGACAAAATTGTCTCATTCCTTACCTTCTATACTTACTCGTAACTTCACACTGATTTCTCTTAATAGTTGGAGAATACTTCTAACTACTCTTTGCGTTTACTTTTTTGAGTGCTCTGAGATGCTTTTGAGTTTTTAGCTCAGATTCCTCTCTTCCAACTATTAGAAACCAAATTCTTAACCTTTTACCTCTTGTAACTAAAACTTATTGAGTTTTTCTGGGTTTTTCCCAATCCTCGCAAAAAATGTTGGATCATTTAATACATTTATTTTGAGCAATAAATTCAATTCATAGTTTACATTTTATTTAATATAATTTAGGCTAATTCTATTTTAATATTTTTACAGCCAATTCTTGGCTGTTAATAGTTGACATTAAATAAATAAATAATATATGTATAATAATACTATAATTAATTGTAAAGGAGGAACGACAGCGTCCAGGACTTCAGTTCTAGGGAGAAAAGCCTAGCTTCAAATTAGGTTAGTTAAACTACATATTTTTATAATGAAGTATATTCTATCTATATAGGAGCCTGAGAATTATAATGGGTATATGTCTAGTGTTGAGTTAGGGAAATGCTTTTTTGTTTTTCCCTAAAGAAAATCAAACTTTCAGAAAGAACGGAAGTCGCTTCGAATAAGCAAAGGAACTGTAAACGAACGAATGAGCCGAGTGCTTCGTTCAAGTGAACGACTGAACAGCTGCCTTCAAATGAACCACAATGCGCAGCACTTGTGTGTTTATGTTTCTCTATGTGTGTGTGTGTGGATATATGTGTGCATGTGTGTGTGTGTGTGTGAAGTATTTGTAAATTTCGTAATCAGCATCCATTCTGCTCTGAACTTGTCGCTGCCGATGCCGAGGCTGCTGCTGCTGCTGCTACTGGCGCTGCTGATGCCGATGCCGATGCTGCTGCTGCCGCTGCTGATTCTGGTGGCGCTGCTGGTAGTAACGGTTGTGCTTGTGGCCCGGGTTGGCAGTGCCACTTCGTTGCTTGTCGCATTCACTCCGCATCGGCATCGTCGCATTTCATCTGCGGGGCTAAAAACAGTGGCCAATAAACGCGCGACGACGACGACAACCGACTGACAACCAGACGACCAGACCCAAAACCCACAGACAGACGCAAACAGCAACAGAAGCATCAGAAACTGAAACTGAAACATAACTGAAACTGAAACTGAATTTGACTTTTGAATTGAAATTAGTTTTTGGCTAACTGAACACAAAGGACAATTACAAACATTTTGTTACGGCTAACCGACTAGTCAATCAATTAAAAGAGTCTGCTGGCTGGCTGGCTTGGTGCCCAACCAACTGGCCAAGTGGCCAAGTGGCCAGGTGACCAACTGACCCCAGACTGACGACTGACGACTGACGACTAACTACAAACCGACTGCCGACTGCCGACTGCTGACTCCTGACTCCTGACTGCTGACTGCCAGTGTAGGTATATAACAGTAAACAGTAAATAAGTGAATGTAAGCAATCAAATGAAGACCCTCAGAGTGCTCAGCTTCCATACACAAAAAAAAAAAACAAACAAAAAAGCACAAAAAAAAAACAAAAAAAAAAATGAAAAAAACAAAACCGTTGACAAAGGCCAAAAACAGTTAACGCAAATCCAGGCCACAAAATTCAGCTCGCAAAAATACATATCACCGTGACTGTTTGTATGTGTGTGTGTGTGTTTGTGTGCGTGTTTATATGCGAGTTTGGGTGCGTGCCTGTGTGCGTGTGTGTGCGCCGTCGTCGTGCGTGTCTTTGAATTTTTGGGTGTGGACTTGTTTCTTGTTTCATTTTGTTGCTTCTGTGTTGCTTCTCTCTTCACGCTGCCTGAAGCCATTCTGAAGTCCGATACCCGCAGTCCCGCACCCACACCCGCACCCACACCCGCACCCACACCCGCACCCACACCCGGACCAAACTCTGGCTGCTGCAACAACAAACACAACAGGAAATATTAAAAAATTGGACAACAACAACAGAAAGTGATCAAATGTGCATGACAAGTGCCGTTTGCAGATGCACCATGATTGTTTTTTTTTGTTATTTTTTTTATTGTTTTTACTGTGCGTACATAAATTTTGCCTGAGCCGCCCTGTGCCCCTCACACTGACTCCCCCACACTCTTTTTGGCTGCTTCTTTGCCAAATATTAATTAAGCGTCCCCTCGAAGTATGCAACATTCTTCTGCGTGTACATATACATGTGCTGTGTGTCTGTGTGTGCTTGTCTGGCTTATAGGAATTGGGTGGGATAATCAGTGTATATATTTCTTTTAAGTATACTTTTTTTTCCAGTGCAACAAAACTGATTAAAATTGGCGACGCAATGCGAAAACAATTGCAAAGAAAGTCAAAGAAGAAACAGATCAAAATCTTACATACCAGACTGCCATAGACACTCCCTATCAAACAGTACTTTTAAGAGTTGCCAAGCTCCTGCTATAACTGATAAGAACAGCTAATAAGAAGAGATCAAACTGCTTAAAGGAGGACAACCCTAGTCAGAGCTCCGCCTGTTATCCATCCAAGTAAAGATATCCTTAGATAGAAGCCAGAGCAAAAAGCGTCTAGTCCATCAAATTAAGTATAACACGATCAATTTTCCAAGCAGTAGACAACCCTAGTTATCTACCTTAAAAGGGCTGCCAAGTCACAGCAACAAACACAAAGAAAATATATAAAAGGCGATCCATTTTTCCATCTTAAGAGAGTCCTAGCCAAGTCTCCCTTCAAATGACTTCCTTACAAAGATCAACAGCGACTTGCAACGTGCCACATGCAACAACTCTATAGCCATGGATTTACGTGTATATCATGGCACGCACCGTCGCACACCCAACTCACACACACACACACACACACAGCTTAATGTGAAGGACTTTCACATTGATCAACAAAACACAAATCCAAATGACAAAAATAAAAACGAAGGTTTATCAACTAAATTAATTGTCTGCGTATATGTAGGCATGCCGCTATATACATATGTATGTGTGTGTGTGTGCTTGTGTGTGACTGCACAACAAATATAAGACAGCTGCTCCTTCAATGCTCTTGATGTTGTCATTGTTGTTGCTGTTGTTGTTGTTGGGTTGCTAACGAATCGCGCATCATCAACGTCAAAAAGATAACACGCCCCATTTTTCTCGGCTGCCAGTTTTTGTTTTTGTTTTGCTTACATTTTGTTTTTTTCCTTTTTGCCATTCTGGTTACATTTTTTTCTTCTTCTTTTTATTGTCCTTTATCCTGGCTTCTGACACGTCGCAGAAAAGGCCGCAGCGACACAGCAAAAGTGGCAAAATGGCCAAAAACTAATAAGCAGCTGCCTCAGCACCAATAGCACCAACAGCAACAATAAATCCGAACGCCTTAAATATTTAATGCTCGACTAGCAGATATCACTTTGACAAACTCTCTAAAAGCAGTGCGATATAAGCAGTGCGCTTTAGGCAGCGGCAGCCCTTAGCTCAGGTTTTAAGTAGAAGTTTTCGATCATCTCTCAAGGAGTTTACTCTAGAGTCTAGACCAACGATAGATAAAGATAACGATATATATAGACCAAGGAGATATATAGTATATAGTAGGATAGTGTTACATATATATATATATATATCTACCTATTCTTATATATAAACCTAATCTGTATACAAGGTACAAAGCAAATGCAACGCCTTCAGCTCTTTTAGTCTCCAAGAGCGACAACTGCATTTCAATACACAATTTGCCTGATCATAAATATATATGTATATACCAAACATATATATAGATATACCCTCCTCCTGATAGTAGGGTATTATAATGGGACAGCAATAATAAGATGTAGAATATTTGTAACAGGACACGCGCTGACAGCGGTCGACGCACTGTCAATTTACTACTGTTTGGGTGGGTGGAGGGTGTGAGGAGGGGGGAAATGAGGCTGTACGGGTGGAGCAGGTGGTGCCGAATGTGAAAGTAAGAGTTCACCCACAACGCACAAAAACAGTTAGTAAATTGCGCCAACCTTTGGCAACTGCATTTGGCTAGTGGGCGTGGCAGGGTTCGTGGAAAGTAAATAGAAAAACTGTCACACGGCCAAAAAGGCGCACAAGTTGCCGAAAAAACTGTGTTAACCTCTTTTTTCTTCCCTTCGTTTTTTGTTTTAATATATGTGTATATATGTCGCTATGTGTGTGTGTGTGTGTGTGTATGTGCGTCAGAACGGTGTAACTGCAAATGGAAAAGTGGCGCAGAAAAATCCATAGAAGTAGCAACGTCAAAGCACATTTGATGATGATGCCATTACAGGAGTAAAAACTACAAATTTTGGGTAATCAAATAAGCAGCAAGGACGACTACAGGATACTCTATAACTCAGAATCAGAGCACCAACAATTTGTCTCAAATATTCCGAAGCATGACCCATTGGAAAGTTGAGATTAAGAGAAAAGAAAAGTTAGTCAAAGAGGGGTGAAAGTTAGCAGAAGGACTTGATGATTAGTTAGTAAAGCTGCAGGACAATCGATAGTATTAAGGTATTGCCACTAATAATATATTGAATAAGATAAGAGATCGATAACGCTAGCAAACTTGTTAAGAAAATCTCGCTGTTGGATAGACAATAGAGTTTGAATAATGAAAATTGTATAGACCAAAATAGCCTACTACAATATATCGATAGATTATTAAGGACACGCAACTATAGAAACATTGTATCAGCTCTTGGCTAGTTAGTTCGTCGAGCTAGAAAAGCATTTATAACATTATCAACCGTATCGATAGTTTTTCTTCTATTTAGCAACAATACTATCGGATTTCACAGAATCTACTCATAAAGCTTTTACGCAGTTTTTTATAACTATAACTTAACTTCTTTAAAAACTCTTAGTATTTCTTTTCAAATAACTATCCAATATCAGTTTTGAATTTCTGCTTTCTGCGATCTATCGGTAGTTAAAGCTTTTAAATCATCCGTTGCCCAGGCAACTCCTACGAGTAGATAGTATGACAGATACACCCACAACGTTGCGTATACTTAATGTCAACTTAAAAATGTAGCCTGCAAGGGACGAGCAGTCGAGAGTTCAGAGCATCCGACAGAGTCACGGACAACAGCCCACGGACCAGTAACGGCTTTTACGAGTATTTGGTTTTCATAAGATAAAATTTATTGCAGCCGTGCCATGTATTGTACACAGGCACACATATTCATCATATATTATATATATTTATTTATATATATATGTATATAAGTATGTGTATATACGTGGGCATGTTTTATTGTATGGTCGAAATGCTTAGCCGGCTTCTATGTGTGTGTAGTTAAAGCACGGGCTCAGACATAGACATAGACTTGGCCAAGAACAACAAAGACATAGGCGAATAAAAGTCGAGGCTTTTTATGGCTTTGTGTGTGTGTGTGTGTGTGTGTGTGTGTGAGGGTGTGGGTGTATTGGATAGCTGTGACCTTCAGTGTCTTTGGATGCTACGGCAAATAATGCAGCCGTTGTTGTTGTTGATGTTGTTCTTATTGTGGCTCAAGCCGACCAAGCAACCAGTTCGCAAAAGTAATCACTGTTTTGTCCCTAAACATTAGATCAACAACAATACCGGGCACAACACAACAAAACAAAACACAACACAACACAACACACACATACATGTGTAGAGGCGTTGCGCTGCTTATTGACAGCAACCAAGTGACAAGCAGAGGTTGAAGACACAACGCCGCCCAAGCGACCCAATAAATACGAAGCCAAAGTCTCAGTCCCAATCCCTAAACCAGTCCCGGTCACAGCCTTCAATCCCCAAGCCCGGCACGTTACCCAGTCCGTTGTATTAAATCCCCAACACCCAACACCCAGCTCCGGTGTCAACAGCTACATTCTACGCTTCAGCTTCAGAGCTGCTGCAACCCGAACAAATCCGAGAGGCAGGCGACAAGGCGAACAAAACCGAGTCACGAGTTGCCTGCCGCAACAACATCGACAACGACAGCGACAACGATAACGTGCTGACGTAGAAACGCTAACAGAGCAACCCCTCCCCTCCCCTCCCCTCGCCCACATCCCGACCCTCATCCTAGACACCCCACATATACACCGAACCCATCCAGCTCCACCCAGTCCTCGCCTAGCTGCCCGATATTTGACGCTGACAGGCAGCAGCGGCGACGCCCAAAATAAGATAAATATAGCATCAGGCATATTAATAATAAAAGCAATAAGAGCTCTATCATAATACATAATATATCTATTAATATTAATATGATTATTATTTTTATATTATATATTAATAATTAATTAATATTATTATTAATATTTTTACTATTATTATTATTATTATTATTATTATTATTATTATTATTATTATTATTATTATTATTATTATTATTATTATTATTATTATTATTATTAATATTTTTACTATTTTTATTATTATTATTATTATTATTATTATTATTATTATTATTATTATTATTAATATTTTTACTATTTTTATTACTATTATTCTCATTACTTTTATTTTTTTTATTATTATTCTCATTATTTTCATTTCTCCCATTATTATTCCCATTATTTAACTACATTTATTGCCACTCTTAAAGAGAGATCGGAATTAAATTATCCTGCACAGAGTTGCCATACATTTTTTTAGGGGGGCATATCGAGTTAAGTTGGCTGCAGTACGCCATTTTAGGAAATTGCTCGGAATTCGTTAAATCGAGTTTCGTTGTCCTTTTTGCTAACACGAATGAGCACGGTAAATAATAGTTAGACATAAAACATAATGGCACAAATATTAACCGGCAAATTGTCAGGCATAACTCAACTCCAATCCACACCCAATTGGCGAAGGAAGCTCCATGTTAGGCTTACGCATAGACAGGGGAATAGAGATGGGATGGGGAAACAGGAACAGAAACAGAAACGGAAACGGAAAGCGAAACACAAGCAGAATCTGTGGGTGGAGCCGCAGCAGCAACAAAGGAAGGAATTGGGATGAGAACAGGAGCAGAGACAGCAACAGAAACAGGAATAGGAAATAGGAAATAGAAAATAAGAAATAGTAGAAAGGAATGGTGGTGCCTGAGATTGCCAAATTCGGAAATAGAGTGAGGCACATGAACAGGATCAGAGGTAGAATCAGTAGCGATGGCAGAAGTCTTGTTCAGAGATGGTCTTAAAGGGCAGAAATTGCTAGGATCAGAGGGTCTTAGAATCAGAATTGTCAGGAAACGAGGCATCATTATAAGCAGAACCAGTGGCTGGAGCTAAAACAAAAGCAGTAACATTGGTGGAAACTGATACACTTGTAGTGACAAGGATCAGAAGCAGGAAGAGAGAAAGGATCAAAAACAGAAGGAATCGGCAGAGACATTCACAGCAGAAGCTGTGCAAACTGGGGCAGTAACAAGGACAGTAAAGTAGCCAGTAGCAAGGACAGTTACAGAAGTAGTCACAGAGTCAGGAGCTTAAATAGGAGCGGACACAGAAGGAAGTGAAACCACAGGAACGTTGGTAGGAGCAGGAGTAGAAGTAGGGATAGGAGCAGAAACTGAATCAGATTTAAAAGCAGAAACCAGCTGGAACGAAAGCAGACCTTGGGTCAGTAGATTTAATGGGCGTGGGTAGCAAGGAAGGAGCTTTGCCTGGCATATGGAACAGAGGGAGGGGTAGGGGCAGGGGCTGGAACTGGAACTGGGCCAGGGTGGAAACAGCAGCAAGATGCAGCAACTGGTCCAGGAGCATTCATGAAAAATGCAGCAAATGGATTTTTAAATTAAAGCAACTCATTGCGTTGTTTCTGCGTCTGTGTGTGTGTGTGTGTGTGTGTGTGTGTGTGTTTGCGTGTGTGTGTTTGTGTGTATGAAAGCATATATTTCCATAAATATTAAGCCAACAAGCATGTTAAATTCAATTAAACAGAACTCAAATTGCCAAGGCCCAACAACAGTTGGCACCAACAGCACCAACAGCAGCAGCAGCAGCAGCAGCAACAAGAGCAACTGTAGCAACAACACCTGTGCACACAAACACTCCACATCCGTTGAACGGTGGTGCAGAGTCGGGCAATTGTTGCCACCGGACAACAGCAACAACAATTGCGCCTTTATGCCTTTTAAACGTGCAACAAATTAGCAACGGAAACGGAAGAAACGTCAAGTTGCAACTTGCAAGCTGTAGCTGCTGTTGCTGTATGCGGTCTCTGTATATATACATATATATATATATAAGTGTGTGTGTGTGTGTGTTGAAAATAACTTTGGTATTCTTTGTGTTTAAAAGGAAAAAAAAAAGGAAAGCAACAAGAGGAGCAACAACAAGACGAACAACAACTGCAGCTCAAACTGTTTTCGAACCTAATCCATCCACCAAATAAATAATTATATATATACAAAAATATATATATATAAATATATAAAAAAAATAATGATATATATATAGAAGTATATATGTGTAAATACAGAGGAGAAGAAGATAATCAGGTACTTCAATTAAAAGAAGAAAACAAAGAACACAAATGAGCAACAGCGAAGGAAATCGAATTAGTCAAGGCAAACGACGTGACAGCAGCAATAAAATCGACGACGACAGCAACAGCAATAGGGCCAAAAAGAAATTAATTTAATTAATTATAATTATAATTACAATTTCAATTATAATTATTGCGGCATCACGAAGACGTGGCAGTTCAAATCAGTCCAAAGTTTGGTAAAGGTTATGGTCGAAACAATGCGAAATGCTGTCCAGCGGCAACAGCAACAGCTACAGGAGCAACAGCAACAGCAAGAGCACTGGGAACAGACCAGCAACAACAGCAATTGGAGAAAGCGAGTGCTGACACGTGGCAGTTGTACAACAAAAAAGGTAAAACTGAAATGTCAACCGACAGCAACAGCAACAGCAACAGCAACAGCAATACAAACAGCAGCACCAGCAACATCAGCAACAGAAACAGTTGCTGGGAAGCAGACGGACACAAGTAAAACGTGTTTCATTGCTTCTGATTCAAAAATGTCAGCAACAGCAACAGCTGCTTCTGATAATTGCAATGTCAATGCAGCTATTGTTAGCTACAACAGCAACAACAATGTCGACAACAGCAACACTGCCAACAGAACTCGAAATAGCAATATAAGAACCAACAATGCAACACCAACAACAACAACGTTAACAAC
The DNA here is from genome assembly GCA_035045065.1 of Hirtodrosophila trivittata. Lineage (NCBI taxonomy): Eukaryota > Metazoa > Arthropoda > Insecta > Diptera > Drosophilidae > Hirtodrosophila > Hirtodrosophila trivittata. The sequence goes on along the minus strand of JAWNNK010001028.1, from coordinate 13,412,193 downwards.
AACATCATCAAAAACAGCAACAAGCACAACAACATCGACATCAACACTATTATCCCTATTGCCCCTTCTACTGCTCCTACTGCTCGTCGCATGTCCTGCCAGCGATGCACTGCGTCTCACCAACGGCGGCAACAGCCTCACCAAAGGCGTTGGCGCCAACAAGGAGCAACTCAACATAGGCCTCATTGCACCCCACACGAACTTCGGGAAACGCGAATATCTGCGGAGCATCAACAACGCTGTCACAGGACTCACAAAGACTCGCGGCGCCAAGCTCACCTTCCTCAAGGACTACTCCTTCGAACAAAAGAACATACATTTCGACATGATGTCACTGACACCCAGCCCAACAGGTGAGTCCACTCCATCTACTCCAAATCCTTAATCTACTTATCTCTTAAGTATCTCTAGAACCTCCTTTAAGTCCTTACAAAGTTGTAAACAAGAATTCATTCATTCAGATTCAGATTCATTCTTAACTAAAGATATACTCCTGAATAAAGAAACACTCAAAAGGTGTACTACAAATGATACAGATCATGCTTATATATAAAAATCTGTATATATATCATATATGGTTCATATAATAGGAACAAGTCGAGAGTCTTTAGGAAACGAAGAACTAAACTAAGATAATTTGTTTGAGGCTTATAATAGATTCTGACTTCTCTTTTCACTCAAAGAGTGACCAGTTCAGTGAAATGTGACTGATCAAAAATCTGTATATATATATATAATATATAGTTGATAGAATGGGAATAAGTCGAGAGGAAAGGCGAATTAAACTGACATAATTTGTTTGAGGTTGAAATTTGGTTCAGACTCCTCAGGCCTTAACAGCTATTTGAGCTCTGATAAATGAAACTTATATATCTTCTATATATTTTATATTTGTTGTGCTTACAATATAATTTAAGGAATGGTTCAGACCATCAGATGTATATATAAAAAATGTATTTTGTGACTGGTTTTATAGAGAACTTATACTTATACTAGTTAATGTGCTCCTAATCTCAGGATATAAAGGAGTTTATATCTTGAACTCGGTATAAAGTTGGGTCCTTGGGAGAGTTTTATACTCATTTTCTAGGAACGATTCAGGTTCTGTTCGAAATAAGTTGTCATAAATACGAATAAGTTCAAAGCTAACAAACGATATAGGATCTATAAACTATATAAAGTATAATACCAAAGTTTTATATATATATATTCGATAGCTACATAGAAATCTATTACATATTATTAAAGGAACAGAAATGAGCTCAGTCCTGCGTGAACTACTTCAGGTTTCAAGCGCAGGACCATAACTAATTGGGTTAAGTTATACCAAAAAAAACTATATATTTACACACATATATATACACCATATCAGAATTATAAAGATCAACTAGAAATCCTATATAGAAGCCCATCATAAGCGGTTTCCCAATTTATTTTCTCACTGAAAATAAAAACCAATTAAAAAGAAAGAAATTATAAGCAGAGGAAATCAGTGTAAAACTGAGGTAAATTCTTCGACTTAATGACTTTGAGGGAAACGAGTGTAGAATATAATATGATGTTGGGTAATGAAGTGTTTATAATACTATAACCCAATTAAGTTGCCAAAATGGGCGTGGCTCACAGCAATATAATGGATCATTTATGAGTGTGTTAATATGCTAAATGACCGACCAACTAATTGGCTTAAACTCATTTGCCATTTAAAAACTTTGCTAATTTAATGAGGGTGCACTCTGGGACTGTAAAAGCCCATCAAATTATTAAGCAGTAAGGCCAGTCTACTCGTATAAAGAAAGTCTATTTATTATGTATATGCTGCAGTACAGTAAAGACTCTTATAAAGAATCTTTTTCAATAAGTTTTATTATAATATGGAAACTCGAATCGAACTCAAAAGACATGTGGAATATAAGAGCAGAAATCTCTTTGTATACAAAACTTATTATATAGATAGATATAATTCTCAGAGTAGCTGATCAGGAATATATATACTATATACAAGTTGCCTTCTTCTGCTCATAAAAACTCAGCGTATTCCTTTTAAACCCTACCGAAAGGGCCCAATGTCTATGTCTATTTGTCCTAGTATAATGTATTTATGTAAGTTCCTTTTAGCGATGCTCCACTGTACTAATAAGGTGTGGGTGTAAGGGCACTTGCAGGTATATATAAACGAGTATGTAAATATATACGAGAACATTCATCTGTAAAAAATGAATCTTGTTATGCCCGCCGACAAGCATTAAGACTGATTGGACGCCCGGGTACCGAACATGTGTATCTGTGTGTGAGAGTGTGTGTGTGTGGGTGTGTGTATTTGTATATTATGTTACATTATTGCAATTTTTCTCAATGTAAAACAGTCGATAAAAAATTGAAGGGGCCAGCCCAATGATTACTGAACAATTTTGTTGAATAAATTGATAAGTAAAATGAACTCGAAACTCATTCGCTTGGACGAGGAACAGGACACGAATCAGTATGAGTAGGAGGACAAGTGCCAGGATGACGGCCCAGAATAGGGAACACCATGAGGATGAGAGCGACGACGACGAGGACGAATACTCGTGGAGCATCTGAAATTCAAACAAACGAAATTTACATGATGTTTAATGTTTATTGTTGGATGGTGCTAGGCTCTGACTAGGGACTGCGTACTGTCTCTCTCTCTCTGTGTGTGTGTGTGTGTATGTGTGTGTATGGTGTAAATGTGTGTGTGGGTGTTGGGCATAGGCATGGGCAAGGGATGTGAAAGTGGAACTGGAACTGTAGCTGTAGCTGAACGCCCTGGCATGTGGGTGAACAAATTACGACACAAAACAAATGTCTGACGACTGATTGCCAAACATGTCTAGTGCTGCTGCTGTGTGTCTGTGTGTGTGTGTGTGTGTGTGTGTGTGTGTGTGTATTGTATATATGTGCCAGTTGGGAATTTACAATGTTTCTCTATTCTCTGGCACGCACACACTCGCAGCTCTCGCACATTCCCATAATCAGTTGCAGCGGCGCCGTTTTGCATTTTTTATTTATAAAAGGGGTTTCAAGGGGGCTCTAAAGGGGTTTCTTTGTGTCTCAAAACTTTTCGGCAGCCACACCCCAAAACTTATCCAACTCTTTCAGTTTCTTCTACCTTCTTTGGGGGTTTGTTTCCACCCCTTTTTGGCGTACGCCACTGCTCGGTGGGGCTCTTTTTTTCTAACAATAGAGGCATATGCGTACGCTTGATTTGTATTTCAGTTCTCATTTTTGTTGTTTGGTCTCTGGCACTTTGTGTGGTTCCATTGATTGCTTATATCATGTTTGCCAGCTCCTTCAATGGCCTATCCCAATTGAGAGATGAGCGTTTTGTAAACAACCCAAGCTAACTTCTCATCCTCGTGCCCCACTCCTCCTCATGCTCTTCTCTATGTTCGCAGTTAGCCTCTTTATGGTGCTGCTATTCATGTGTGGAGCAAAAGTTTTGCCGATTTTCATTTGGTTCATTTGAAAAGAAAATTTTGAAATAATTGTATGGAAATTGAATTCGATTCTGCCACATCTGCCACATTTCATCTCCACACTGTGGCAGCAACTTTATGACCATGCCAGCTCAATTGTGGTACATTTGTCTGAAATTGGTAGCTTGCTTGATCCTGTTACACAAGCCATTGACTTGACTTGACTTGACCTAACCAAACAATGGACCCAGCTTCGATCCAGGATTTATCCAAATTCTAAGAAATAAGCGATTACGATTACGTTTACAGATTCGCCATAGGACTCCAGACTTCTTGAGCTCCAGACTGCAGACTCCTTAGCCACTTGGAGAGCTTGTGTGTTGGCCATTTCTTGGGCCATCCCATCATGTTCTTAGCCTCTCTTTCTGTTGCCTTTTCCTTTTGATTGTGTGTCAATATAATTTGATATAAAATTATATTACTTTTACCTCCATCCTTCCAACCGCTGCCGCTACTTGGGGCACAGACACAACAAACGATTATTGACCATTGTGGGTATGCTTAAGTGTGTGTGTGTGTGTGTGTGTTTGTGTATGTGTTGATGTGAATGTGCACCATCTGAAGAGCAATGGACAAGCATATCCACAGCCAGTAGCCAATAGACAATGATATCTCTAGGTTCATCCTATACATCCACATCCTTCCTGCGCCCATCTCTGTTGTTCTACTTCCTTTTCTTTTCGTTAACTGGAACCATCATCAAATTTGATTGCCTGTTTATCGAGTTAAGTTCATTTGAAGCCCAGCAACATCAGGGCATTTACAGAGCTGGTTCCGTTACTTTTATTTGGTTTGAGCGTTGCTACATCCTGTCCAGATGTTGGTGCACATCATCTTAAAGTGTTCAGACGTCATCTGGTTTCTATGCTTGAAATGTGACTAGTTTCGAGAATATCTTCAGTAAGCATCAGTATCTAATTGTGGATTGAGCCCCTGATGATGTTAAAAGCATCTTGGAGCTCAGTTTCTCAGCTCTTCTCCTGGATAGATCATACTGAACTTACTTTAACCTCTTGTGTGTATACTTCACATCTGTTTCGGAAAACTCTCTCGGAGCTTTGTTTTTGCTTTGGGATTGTAACTTTCCTCGCAGAGATCATTGTAAACTTATGTTAGATTTGTTTCCTTAGATTATATCTAACTAAGCTCAGCTTTTTCTGGTCAGTTTATAGTTTAAAGTCGCTACGTTCCTATTCTACCCTATCAGTCATTCAGTTATATTTGAGAGATTTGATTCCCGGTTGGGGTCTCATAAATTTCCTATAGGTTTGGAGGGTAACCACACCGTAAAATAATTCGTGAATAGTAAATTCATCTCCTCTTATTTTAACTTTATCCTGATGAATCTTCCCCTGGATAGATCACAATGAACTTGGCTTAACTTTACCTTACCTTCTCTCTAGAAAAGTTCCTCCGATGCTTTGGTTTTTGCTTAGGATTATACCTTTCCTTACAGAGATCATTGTGAACTTAGGCTTGTTTCCTCGGATATTCTTCTCAGCTTCTTCTGGTCAGTTTATAGCTACTACGTTCCAATCCTATCCTATCAGTGATCCAGTTACCTTCGATAGATTTCACTCCCGGATAGAGCCTTGGAGGTTTTCTATAGGTTTTGAGTTACTTGCAACTCCACAGTGTGAGATGTCATAGGTGAACCGAGCAGACTATAAATTTCCGACAATCTAAGGGCAAATCCTTGAACGGTCACCTGGTGGTCACCACATAAGCCCTTTTTCCTAAGTTAACCCAAGTTATTTCACAGAGTTCTTTAGGAATATCGTAGCATGTGTACGGCAAGAGAATGTTTTAATCTGTTTTAATCTTGACTTTATTTATTTACAATACGAAATGTAATAAAAGTAGACACGATTTATTTCTTATGCTCCTGCTCCACCACGCACATAAGCTTTCATCTCCTTTCCAAGGAATGCACTTAGAGAAGCATATACACTGATGTGTGTAAAGCACACACAGAGTTCATGTGGAATCTAAAGCTAAACTCACAAAGCCATTAGACAGAGCCGCACTGTAAAATTTCCTTAGATTTAATGGAGTATAAAAAACTATTTATTCATTAAAGTCAACAGACTTTAAGTATTTTATTTATTCATTAAGTTAATTTTTTTTCGTGAGTAAAAGTAAATTCGCTTGGAGTGAAAACTTTCAGCGCAATTTCCTGAGCAGTAACTCAAATTTTGCCTGTGTGGAAACAATTTTTCATTACAAATAACTTAAGAGCAATTTGCTGAGTGAAAAGAAAAGCTTTGTCAAAAAAATGAACAAATTATTCATGGTATGAAAAGTTTCATTTCAACTTTAAATGCGAAATATTTCTGCATTAGTTGGATGACGTCAAGGAGCTGTCACAAATGCTTTCAGCCCCCAAAAACCAAGCGTGATAGGATTAAAGCTGAACGTAATGAAATGTCATTGAAGCCCTGGAAACCTTGAAATACTTTCCATTTTCCATGCCAAACTTGTCACAATCAGTTAAATAACTTCAATGAAAAGTATTGGGAAACGTTTTAAAACAAGTTGATGGCTGTTAGTCCTAGTTTAAACTTTAGAAAAACTATTTAACTCTTACATCCATCTATCCATAATATCCTGTCGATTAATACCAAGCATCCTGCCACATCCTTCTGTTCATTGTGTAAACTCTGCTTGCGACTTTTCCCTGTGAGTTTGATGAAAAAGCCACGCGGAAGTTTACTAAATGGCAATCAGGTTGTATAGTTACAGACAACAATTTATAAAGGAAGTAACTTTTGGTCTTACCCTGTATAAAAAGGACTTTTGCACGGTTGCGTAACTGTGGTTGATCCTTTGAGCAGCTGAGCATACCAGGGGCAATCGTCACAGAAGTAGGCCAAACTTTGCTCTGTCCGTCAACAAGGTGAAGGTTCTTTCGATAATCCGTAGAAATTCTTCATGTTGTTTGCCTTGAACAAAAGCAAAAGAATAATCGGAAAATATTTTATTTATTATAAGTTCGAACGACAAATTGACATTGCACGGAAATTATTATTCAGCGCTGTTGAACTGATTCGTGGTTGATTTAAACCAAAGAAAGGACCTCATAAGGCAAGGAGCTATTATTTGCGATACACAGATAAAGCTATTTGAGTTTCTGAAAGTAGTCTCTATAACCAAGATAAATCCTCATGAGGATGGTTAACTATTTGAAAGGACCTCATAAGGCAATGAAAATTCTTATTATGTTTGGTACTCAGATAAAACTATTTAAAACTCCCGACGAATTGGCAGAAACTTCTATATCAAAGCTTAAAGGGAAAGTGAATTGATGGAGAAAGATATCAATCAAATGCAGACCTTATATAAGGAATATGTTTATGGCTTTAAGTGCACGTCCTGTTCGTTAGCTCCTTGTGAGCATTATATGCTCCTCCTAGTTCGACTACTCTACAGTGCACCCTCGTATGGAGTTCTTAGATGCTGAGGTGCCTAAGCGATTGACTCGTTAAAGTGCCAGGAACAGCATCGGAGGTTCGATAGCTTGTTAGTATTTATTTGCTGTTTATAATCATTTCTCAATCTATATATACACCTTAGTATGTAAATCATATGAAGGCGGGACTTTAATAAATTGCACATATTTTTCTAGAGTTTTGCTATGCGTTTTTCTTAGTGTAGCAACATTTTAGCAGCTTGGCTGGGTTAAAGTGTTTTTCCTCGTCGCATCATTTGTCATCTGTGGGACGTGTTTGTTCCAGTCGTTTCGAGCTTTCTGAACCATTTGACATTTGTCTTGGATCTCGCAAATCTTTCGGTTCCTTAAACCTCTGTCTAAGTATTATTATTATAGCTCATGCTCAATGCTTCAGACATGTGTTACACATATAATATATACTGAAAGTTGACAGAGGCATCATCATCTGGTACATATTTCATTTCAAGATATTTCCTTATAGATTTCTTTAGATAAAAGTTAGCTTCATTTTAAGCATGTGCACCGGTGCGTATGATTAATATGCGCTCTTAACTGATGCAAAAGGCATGTTATTCATACGCATCGTTGTACACACTTAATTAAGCTCACTTTTATCTGTATCATCTTTAATATTAATTAATATTTTAAAACAAACTCACGCAATCTCAGATTAAAGCATAAAGAATGCTTCAGTCGGGATACCCAAAAGACAAAGGGACTCAGATTGGTCTGAAAAATAACCAGCCATATAAATAAGTTTAATGTAACCTTTTTAGTAGTTAAAGGGCTTAAAAACATAAGTAAATATTCTAGTTTGCATAAAATGAACAAATGTTTGGGTCTCATACGAATTCATTATAGAAATGTTTAACTGTATAATTAATCCCGAATTATAAACACACACACACCCGTATATTATGAGCATGTTCTGACCGCAGGAGTTGTTTATGTGTTGTAATCGTTGTGGAAAATTCAAAATTAAATTCGCTTGGACCGAATGTTTATGTAATGCTCTAACAAGGGCGCAGTCCAATGGGGTGGAAGGAGGGGGAGGAGGTGTCGAAGTAGTGCTCAAACATGCGAACTACAAATTCTAATAATTAAATAATATATCCCCAGGCTGAACCCATTTAAAATTCAGGTTTAATATTCAAATATTTCAAACTTTCGATGCATTTGGCAAACATTTACTTATCTGTGGGAAGGTGGAGCGAGGGGTGGTTGACACCCCCCTTGGCTGCTGCATTGTTCACCAATCAGTTGTTTTGTCCATAGCAATTTATGGATTGTTTCATAGACAAATTAAGAGGCTGAAAAGTCCTTTATTCCCTGGTGGGATAATAAATCGATTGCATTAGTTTTGTCACCAAGTAATCACGTGGCTTGTTCGAAATATTTTTGGAAAATTATGGAAAATCTCTTAGTCAGTGTTACACCCACACATTCAAGCGGTTAACCCAAAACCTCTGGTTTTCAGCTCGTTCGTTATGGGTTTTCAACTCTGCCAATGTCCAATTCAAATTTACAAATGTCGCGACGTACAGGCGGCATCTAATAGATGTGCGTGTGTGTGTGTGTGTGTGTGTGGGTCAGTGTGTGTAGATTTGATGACTGGCTCATTGTTGCTGTCAATAAATGATTGAATGACTGAACCGCAAATCGCCCAGCTTGGGTCCCAACTGCTGCTTTTGCTGCGCTAAATGATATTTCAGTCTTTTATTTCCTTTTTTTTCATTTTGTTTCTTTTTTTTCCCTCCTTTATTTTATTTTTTGTACTTTTTTTTGTTATGTCCTGGCAGCACTCTACCCGCATATGGCACCCCATTGTGATGCCTGCCCCTGCCTCCGCTCGGCTCGGCTCGGCTTTTTGTCCGGACAGACGAAAAGCCATTTTTCTTCATGTCAGAGTCCAAACAGATGGACAGCTGAGGCAATGGCTAGCAGAGACAGGACACATACAGGACAACTGAGTAGAGCGCTATTGCTGTATATCCATTCCTTGTATATCAATTTAGGGAACTACTCAGCTCTATTCATTGCAGCCTCTTTAATTACTCACCTCATTAACATTTGCTGCGATTATCCAGGTGATGTGTTCAGGATATAAGGCAATCGCATTTAGTTTCTACTCTCTTGCACTTTCACACATCCTCATCCTCATCATCATCATCATCGCCATTATGCTCATTATTATCAGCATAACAATCCAGCATCAACAGCAAAACCCGCATCAGCCCTTCCACATCCTTAGCATTATTATCAGCACAATCAGCTTTCATCAACAGGAGCAACGTTGTTAACCTTGTTTACACATTGTCTACATGTGGCATTACAAATACCTCTTTAGCTGTCACCCTTCCCACCACCCACCTCCACCCAGTCGTCTGCCCGCTGATTGACCCGCCGCACAATGCCAACCGGAGCAGCCACAACAACTAGTTAGAATCTTCTCTAATTGTGGCTCGCTCGACTACCAGGTATCCTACTACTAGGGTGGAAGCCATAAATCAAGATTAAGCTCAACTTTGCAACTTGTTTTCATATGGGGATAAGCTCACCCTCAGTCCTCAACTCTCAGCTCTTATATACAGTTATATATATACATATATATAGAGAGAAAGTTTATAATTGAATTTCTTTATTTACCCTTATACAGCTTCTACAGATATTTCTATATATATATATATACACTCAGCGAGTTTATACACCAAACGACAGTTGAAAAAAAAACATAAAAATGCTTTTCGACTGCATCAATAAAAAGCTGAAAATTCTGCGAATTCTATTGAACTTCATTAAACGGAATTGCAATTGCAATTAATCTAGCTTTATATTGAACAATTTGTACACAGACATATGAAACTTAAACGTTACGTGACATCTACTTCCATTTTATATATAAAACAGTTCTATAACGATGAAAGATGTGCGTTTAATTTCTTCCTTTTTTGAGTTAATTTAGTTGCAATTTTATTTGACGGATATTCAATCACATATTAAAGTAGGAACTACTTTGATGAATGCGTTTTATAGCTGTTATTATTTGTACTTCCCAACATTAGTTGAATATGTGTTTAAAATAAAAAATTAATCTTTCTCTTAACACTTGTTTTAAATCTAACTGTCAACTCGACAAATTTGAAAACAGTCAATGAAAAAACTTGCTCGAAATTTCTGCAGAAATAATCTGTTCAACTTTTTTCACATTTCTCAGTTAAGGCTAATTTGAGTTTTATTCGATTACTTTATTTACCCTTAAATACAGATAACTGTTTTTCTAGAATTTAACTAGCTTCACAGCTAAAATTAAACGTTATTTACAAAAAAAAATGGGTTTAAAACTTTACAGACGCCAGACATAAAGTCAAGTTTTCTATGATAGCCATGGATTAGCTGAGATGAAAGGAACTGAGTTTAGTAGAATGGCATATAAACATTTTATTCAGTTAATATCTGTTAATAACAGTTCCACATAAACTCTTTGATTGGCCCAGCAGAATTTTTCCTTTTCTTTCTTCTATATTATACAATTTATACAGGAAACTGCATGTCACACTTGATATCCCTTTGCTTAGTCTCTGTTTCTGATACTTCCTGCTGCACATGAATATAAAGAAAGAATGTTATTCCGCTTCCCTTTTTCTTACTCTGCAAACAACTTTAACTGCTTATTTTTATATACTTCACCTTAAACTACTCTCTGTAAAAAACTCCCTTTCGGATCTTATAAATATGTTTTAGGTTCTGTCTTGGATTTTCTGGATTCTCTGCAAGAATTGTGGATCCACTACAACATTTTATTTATTTATTTTTTAATTTTCCAGAGTTTTTTATATTTTTATCTCTTTGTTTATTATCTTATTTTCTTATCTTAAATAATCGACTGTTATTTGTTGACTCTAACTAAATAAATAAAAATAAATAAATAAAAATAAATAAATAAAAATAAATAAATAAATAAAAAAATAATTAACAAATAATGAATTAAAGAAAAAAATAAAATAAAATAAATACGTAAATAAATAAATATATATATTAATATTATATATTAAATGTAATAAATAAATAAATAATAAATAAATATTTAAATAATAAAAAATTAAATAAGCAAATATTTAAAAAAAAAAATATATATACATATATATAAATAAGTAAATAAATGAATACATGAATATTTAAATAAATAAATAAATGAAAAAAATATTATAAGTATGTTAATTAATAAAAATAAATAAAAAAATAATAAAAATAAAAATAAAAATTAATAAATAATGAATTAAAGAAAAAAATTAAATAAAATAAATACGTAAATAAATAAATATATATATTAATATTATATATTAAATGTAATAAATAAATAAATAATAAATAAATATTTAAATAATAAAAAATTAAATAAGCAAATATTTAAAAAAAAAAAATATATATATACATATATATAAATAAGTAAATAAATGAATACATGAATATTTAAATAAATAAATAAATGAAAAAAATATTATAAGTATGTTAATTAATAAAAATAAATAAAAAAATAATAAAAATAAAAATAAAAATTAATAAATAATGAATTAAAGAAAAAAATTAAATAAAATAAATACGTAAATAAATAATAAAAAAAATATATATATATATATATATATATTTAATTAAATAAATAAATAAATAAATAATAATAAATAAATATTTAAATAAATAAATAATGAAATAGGCAAATATTTGAAAAAAAAATAATATATATATGTAAATAAGTAAATAAATAATTAAATACAAAAATATATAAAAAAAAAATATTATAAGTATGTTAATAAATAATAAAATGAGTAAATAAATGAATTAATTAATTAATAAATAAATCAAAAGATCAATAAATAAAAAATCATATTATAAAGTTATAAATAAACTAAATAAATAAAAAATTAAATTGCTTCTCAGTTGTCACCTGGCATAGCATAGGTTCATCATACCCTTTCAAGCGCACACTCTCTCTCGCTCTGTACAGGGTATTACCACAGTAAGAACAACAGCAACAACAAAGTGCACATTGATATGCTGTTGAAGCAAGTTTAAGCATGTTCAAGCATGTTGAAGCATGTGTCCTCTCGATAGGCGGCCAGCACTTTCAACACCTAGCCAGGTGCCGATGGCAATGCTGGTGGTTTGGCTATGTCCGATGCACCCGATTGGATACTGCCTGTCTCCTTGTGTTCCTTCCCCCTCTCTTCTCTGCCTTCCAATTGAAATCTCAGCCTGTCTGGCGTTTACTGTAAGGCACTTAAAAGGTGCAGAGGCGTGTGCAAAGATGAAAGGAATTGATGTCTTACTGGGTGTACTTTAGGCCTGGGGCAACCAATAAGTACAGCAGCAACAAATCAAATATATATAGTATTTATATATATATAAACACAAAATACATATATAAATATATATGTATATATAAAAATATATATAAAAGCATATTTTGTGCTCATAAACTTGATGTTTACTTAAGACAAGTTTTTGGGAGCTGAGCCCTGGTGTAAAGAACCCATAATGCTATATCCATTCTCTTACCTCCATTAGGGCAGAAAATTGAGAGATTTATTTATTGTAAGGAAAGAGAGAAACAGAGGGAGAGGAAATAATGGAGGAAGGGAGAGAGCGAGACTGGACAGTATGTGTATGGAATTCCAATGGCAAAGTGGTATCCACACACAAAGTTATTCGAGTGAAAGTGAAGACTGAGGGAACTAAAAGTTAGTCCTTTTGCACCCAACTCCAGCCTGTATTGTGCTTGCTGCTGCTATCCACGTCCAGTTTCTTCTACTCCCAGCCTTAGCCCCTCTGTGTTGCCATCCATTGCCATCTCTAGCTCCAACGCATAAACATTGCAATTGCAGACCAAGGATAGACAATGGATTCCATTCAGCTTGTGCCTTGTTTGCGGTGCGAAACTGCGTAAGTCAGCGGGTGGCCCCAGGCAGAAAAATAGCAACAAGCCGAAAACAAATGGTCATGAAAAGGACCTAACAGCAAGCAGCAAGCAGCAAGGACCAAGCACCGACTCAAAGGAGTCAGCAAAAGTAACAGCAATAAGGCGCGAGCCAAAAGGCAGTCAAATGAAAAAGGATGGCCCTAAGCCTGGCCAGTACCCACTGAAGTCAACCCAAGCAAGAAAACGCAGAAAAATCCTACCACACACACACACACATGCATAGAGAGAAAGAAAGAAAGAGAGTGAGAGACAAGTATACAAAGGGGTCGTTAGAGTAGTAAAAAAAGGAAGAAAGTTTGAGGAGATGGAAACAAAGTTGATTTCTATGGCATAAACCCTCGAATTCGTTGACTGGACCTCAACTCTCAGAGAGCTAACGTTGACTTACACCATCTAATTGGGGCACAAGGACACTCGCACAGTCAGTTCCAGGTCAACTAACGCCCCTCACACCCCTCCTCAATGCTGTTCCACCCTCTTCCACTTGCACAGCACCAAAGAGAGACTTTTGAACTTGGACTGTGCGCGGCCTTTTTTTTGTTTTTTGATACTTCCCCAAGAGAAAATTACAATTTCGTCTGTGTCTCACAAGTAGGAATAGTAACTACACTATAATCAGTATAGATAAGGTATATATATTACTGAATAGCTTACGAAACTAGACCGATTTTCGCTGTGCCTGTGCTTCTTTTTCTGCAGCTGCTCTTCTCTTTTTAGTTGTAAAACCTACGCGGTTGCTGCTTTTGCCATGGGTCAAGTTGGATCGTTTCATAGACACAATTATATAGACACCATATAAAGAAAAGATCGAGGCTGAAGTCTGGCTTAGGCTCTTTAATCTTTATAGTTTAAACTCTGTCCGAACTTATTAGTTTCTACTCAAAATTGATTGCTTCTAGTTAAGCTAAGATTATATAATGTGTTTGGTTGTTCATCTTTAATAAGATAGGGTACCTACGCTTCGGTCTTTCCTGCTTTTACTAAGTTCGACTGGTGTTGGACACTTGAAGGAACTGGAGCAGCAACAATCTGCTCCAGGCCTCCGATTGCGGTGCTTTTGGCTCAGCTGCGATGCGATGCAGTCGTATGTCGGTTTGGGGTTACAGGTTATGTTTCAGGTTTCTGGTTTCGCAACAGCTACGTCGTCTGACCTATGTATCTGTCCGATTCCGTGTCCGTGTAGTAGTAGAAGCTGTCAGCAGCAGCCGCGGGCCTCGAAATCAGTTGCTGGTCAAGAAAAAAGTGACATTGTATTAGTTTATTATATAAAAAGTACATGGCAAACAGCTAATGATGCGCATACGTCCAGCCGTCCAGCAGGGCCGGTGTAGTCGTAATCACTCGGACAGGATCCTAAACATTACAAGCCTAACCATCTTTGTGGTCGACAGCTCAAACAGGATGTTCATGGGCTTTGGCCAGTAAGCTGTGGCCTCCGCACTGCGGGCACCGGGCACCAGGCACCGGGCAACGCCCAACGTTCTGGCTTTGTCCGTGCACTTTGGCTAACCGCCGCTTTCAACTGGAAAGAGTAAAAGGGGAAAGGCGAAGGGGAAGGGGAAGGGGGTCACAGGCAGAGTGAGGGCCAGAGCCACCCCGTGTCTGCGGTGGACACCATTAAGCTGTTGCGGTTATACACCAAAACACGAATAACGATTTGCATTACTCCTAAGTATTCTGCCATTATCCAGTTACGAGTATCTCATGTGAATGCTGGCCAACAGCTTTGAGTACTCTTAATCCTTTCGACTGCAACCAATGCAGGTACTCGTAGCTAAACGTACAACCATCGGTCATGCACCACAACAATAGAACTAAGCCAAGCGACTAACTCGACGTAACACACCACTCTGAGAGTGAGGGGGAATGAGAGAGAAAGAATGAAAGAGAGAGAGAGAGATAAACCCTAATTAAAAACGCTTCAGTTTTTTCAATCGATTTCATGCCACAAGATGTTGCACGCAGAACTTGCATAGTCCACAGAACGCTTTAAAGATTATACAGTTATCGGCGATATCATCGATTCTTTATGCAACTTACAGGAAATATCGATAACAAAAGGCTTTCAAGGATTGTTCAACATAAATGAGAAATGAGCTGTTTGTAAATAGTTTACATTCTGGCTTTAAGTATAGAATGTTATCGATAAAGTTAAGTATCAAATGTAAATAAAGTGATATTGATAGAGGGTATCGATATATGATATGAAGCGTATATCGATACATGAAGCTGCCTGCTTTATAAAAGGATTAAATGTTGAATATGTAAGTTGACAGAAACTTGAATCAAATTTCACTCTTTCTGTCCTCTTTCTGACTATATTATGCATAGAATGTATCGATAGTAAATCTTGCTTTTGCAACCTATCGATAACCACATATGCTGCTCAGACTTAAAGATATGTTCTATTAGTTATACTATCCAGCAATTCTGTGTCTGCCCTGCGCATACTTTAATATGAATTCAAGAGTCTTTAGGGGGAATTGATGGGCTACTAAAAGTTTCCCTCAAACGTTGAGCTTACGCATAAATCCTGTACCATGTTCAGTCGAAATAACAAGGACTTCTGCTCAAAAATATAAAAACAACAAATTGCGCTGCCAAATACCATTTAATCTCTTATAGTTTTATATTTCTACTCGGAAAAGTAAAGGATCTAGCTGGACATACTCATGTTGTCCTCGTTCAGACATCAACGGAAATGCGTTGAAATATGAGTTTTTATAAAATAAAAACTTTTCATTTTGCTGCTTGTAAGACACCGAAGTCTCACATACTCTATACTATAACTATACGCTGCATGAGTGTGCCCAATTACAGTCTATTAATACCCCTTGCTTACCCTTTCGAAATTGATATAACTGGGCACGTTTCAACTGAGATTCTGAGAACTACTCGAAGCTAAGCTGCCAAAGTTCCACTTAACTACTTAGGGTATTACGAGTAAAGAGTGCATTTGTGTGTATGTGTGTTGTGTATATTTGTATTTGTGTTTGGGTTGTGTGTCAGTTAAGCATCTCACGTGTAAAACTCATCTGACAAGAGCACAAGAAGAAATAAGGACAGCCGAAAAATCATTTTTACAACACTTTGATATTCGATAAGACGCCAGCAGGAGACAGAATGAGGCGTCACACTGTGAGGCAACAGGACGAAAAGCTTTGAGAAAATCAAAAGCAAGATAAGAGTATATATATATATATGTATATATATATATATATATATATATATATATATGATAGAGAAATCAAAATGTAAAGCTCTTGAGCTTGCTGCTGAATTTTATGAATATGAAAATGTTTTCTGTTTACAAAATTCAACATTGACTTTGGTGAACGCTTTAAATTGTATATATTTACAGGACTTTAAGGCTTATAAACTACATTTTAAGCTATTGTTTTTTCTAATTTGACACTAGCGTTAATTTTTGGCATAGATAAACATAATCAAAGCCCACTGTGCGTTGTCAGCAGTGTCAGCCTCATCCTCATCTTTGTCGTGGTTGCTGTCATTGTCATCGCGTGTGTAGCTCTATGTGTGTGTGTGTTTGTTTGTGTGAGAGCGGCTTTGTTCTTCTATGAGTGTGAGTGTATGTATATGTGGTAAAGATTCTGTGTACTTGTGTGCTACAGCTGACCGTGTGACGTCAACATCAAGTTATAAAATATGTGCCAAGTTTTACGACAACCAAAGTTAACTTTAGTTTCCCTCTTATTTTTTTTCTGTTTCTTTCGCATACCACGTCCTTGTCATACATACATTAACGGTTTGTATATCTAGTGTGTGTGTGTGTGTGTGTGTGTATGTATATGTGAATTTGTTGTTATGGGCGCGTGTGTGTCTGCCTAGATTATATTTATGAGCCCACAATCTCGATATTGGAATAGCGAGCACATTAGAGAAGCATCAGCCATATAACCAAGTTGGACTACCTCAGCTTTTCCTGATGATTAGTGGTGGCCTCTAGCTGTGTGTAACTGTGTGTGCCGGGGTGTGGTTGCATGAGTGTGTGTCTGTGTGTGTGTGTGTGTGGCTATGAAAGTGTGTGTAATCGGCTGGAATTATCATCAGCTTATTGATTAATTGTGTGTGTAACACTATGCAGCTCGTATGCGTATCCGTATTGTGTAGCACGCGGCGTATACGCAATATGTAATATTTGCTTTGATTAACAACTCACCAAAATAAATATTCAATTCCGTTAACGCTCATCCCGAGAGATACTCAAATCCCAGCCGTATGCCCAATATGGTTACATTTATATGAATATATATCGAAATTGCTTTGGATTTTGACAAGGATAAAGGATAATACAGAATATGCGCATGCAGGATTAAACAAACCGAAAAGAGCAGAGATTTCATATAACTTTAAATATATGTATTTTAAAGTGTGACCAAAATGGGAGGTCGTTAAAAATACCACAATGCGATTTACGCACTAATTTAGATTAGAAAATATGTAAATTTTTGCGCGATTGTGGAGAGAATTTCGGGTTTGTGAAGCCCACTTTTTGTATGCAAATGCATGTGGTACATGCGACAAGCACACACAACAGCAAACACACACGACCACTAAATACACACTCACACACTCGCACACACACACACACACACACACACACACACACACACCGTACACATGCGATAAGCAACGAATGACTCTTGACTAATTGTGTTTTATGGCACTTGACACTGTCCCATCCTGTCCTGTTTCTGTCCGTTCGGTATTCGGCACGTCCTTGTCCTCGTCCTAGTCCTCGAACTTGTCCTTGTCGCTGTCCCTGTGGCTGCCCTGGTTTTCAGCCCTCTGCCAATCCTCCTTTTTGGCCACGTTCAAGCATAATGCGTGTATAAAAATATTATTGTTCTTTTATGTCGCTGCAGGCTTTTTGGCCATTTTAGCACTTCAAATAGCTTACCACCGCATCGCCATCGAATTGTGTCGTAAACTTTGTGTGTGTGTACATACCACACACACACAACACACAAAACACACCCAAACACACACACACATTTGTGTGTTTGTGTGTGATCTACAAATCGAAACAGGTCGTGAATTCGTGGAGATGAATACAAAATTCCATTGAAGCTCAAAGCCAGACGCGTTGCAGAGTCAGGGAACTCTGCCTCTCACCCTGCTTCTCTCTCTCCGGGTGCTGCTACCTCTTGTGTTACCTCTGATTCCGCCTTTGGCCTGTCAGACGTCGCCTTCCAGCTGCCTGACTATGTGAAGCTTAATGCAAAAACTTTGCCAGCACGACTACGACAAAGTTATGTTATAGACCAGCATTGAACACGTGGCCAGCATTTGCAACAATAACTTTTGTTTAATCTAGAGATGAGACAAACTCGTGACACGAGTAGGCTAAAAGAATATCGTATGAAAAAGAATCTGCATACATAACTAAAATCAAAGAACAATACACAAAGGTTGAGCTTAATTGAAGAAATATAATTGATTGCAGTTCGTGTTGATGTCGTGTCGTGACACGCGCCCATCTCTAACATAAAAGAACAGCAGAAAGCACTTTGAGAACTCTAAACTCTACTGGCAGCGTATTGTTGCCAAAGTCTTGATAACTTGCGATAAATATGAAGGCAATTGAATGATGCTTAAATGAAATTAATGGATGTGATAATAACTTGACAGACTTGTCAGTGTGCCCAGCTCTTTGGAAAGCACTTCTATTCTCCTGCGTGTGTGTGTCAAGTGTGTGTTCAGATTCAACTAACTACCAATTATGCGTACACTTAGGAAAACAATTGCTTAAATGGAACTAAAATTGGGGTTAATTTGTTATCCAAGTAACCAGAGTCGTTAGGTAACAATAGCACAAGGAGAACTTAAGTTGAAGCTATGCCAGGATAAGGTGGAGGTCAGTAGTAGTGTGTAATGAATAATGGTTAACCCTGATTATCCTTCTAATGACAATAATGGCGGCGTTGAAAACATTCTGAATAACAATGATGATAATAATGAAATATTTAAACTTCATTTCCGTAATTGCAAATGAAAATTGTACAAAGAAAATAGTATAAAAGGAAAGGAAATCCTTTGGCGGCACCCTCACCCCCTTTTTGTCTAAGTGTATTTTCTAATAATGCTGACAAGGCTGAAACCAGAGCTGACAAGTAGAGTTACTAGATGACTGCTTGACGAGTTGACTGAATGACTAGCACGAAGTAGGAGCATGAGAAGTGGAAGGAGTAAGAGAAGGAGCTGTAGCAGGACAAGGAACATCTAACACCTCAGGCTGGTAGCCAAATTTTAACGGTACACGGTGTTAAAATTCAATTTTCTCATTATTATGCGAAAACTCTCGTATTCGTCCTCGTTAATGGTGAGGCGACATCGTCGTCCTGAATGCCACGCAATTCTGAGCTACTTCCGTGTACTTAGCACAACCGTTGGCGCTACGCCACGCCACGCCCCCTTCAGCAGCAGCCTCTTATTCTTAGTGTTTGTTTTTTGGACCACAATAAGAGCCCCCACAGCTCGAAGCCTCAGACAAAGTCGCTTTCATAGTGTGCACATATGCCATAGATGCTTGTCACATTGTAGGGCCCCAGGAGTTTTGATTTTGCCACTGTGCGCCGCAAGTTGGTGGCTTTGCTGGGATCCGTTGATGAATTATTGGCGTTTCCATCGCTTTCAGAGGCCACGTTGCGTGAAATATTGAAGTAACGAATTTTGCGCACTGGTTAATCTGGGGTAACAGAATAACAGCAGGAGCAGGAGGAGCTGAGGCAAGAGCAGTGGCACGGCTGGATGATTGCGAGTTGCTGGATGCGAGTTTTTGACAGACAGGCAGTCAAAGTTTTGAATTTAGATTTCAATCTTAATTTGAATTGACAGCATGCAGACAACCACAGGGAGGAAACAGAACCAACAACAAACTCAATAACTGTTTTGATAGCTGTGACGTCAGTCAGTTATGTATCCATATTAATAAGCCCAGATGGAATAACTTGATTGGAAAATGCGCGACAATAGCGACAGTTGCTGATCAGGAGTATTTTTTCATTCAAGAAAAGAACAGAAAAAGGCAATGATCCAACAATGCACACTAGCGCCTCCAGCGGCGGTAATTAGCTGCAAGGCACAGTCTGTTTGCATTGCAACAAGAAGAGAGAAAAACTGCACACTAACGCCTCTAGCGGCGGTAATTGGCTGCAAGGCAAAGTCTGTTTGCATATAGAGAAAGAGAGATAAAGACGTGCACACTAGCACCACTAGCGGCCGTGAAAAGAAGCGATTGCAGGGAATGATCGGAGGGAGAAACTCACGCTAGCGCCTCTAGCGGCGATAATTAGCTGCAAGTGAAAGTCTGTGTGCATTGCAACAAGAAGAAGAGAGAAAAACTGCACGCTAGCGCCACAAGCGGCGACTTCCATTAGGAATTATCGGAAGTAGAAATGAAGAGTGGCGCCAGCAGCGGGTGTCATAGGCTGCGAGGCAACTATTGAAATATTGAAGGACGCAATAAAATGATCAAAGCGGGAAACTCAATGAGGAACTCGCAAGGATACTTGGATCCTTGGAATAGCAGCGTTGCTTTTTGTTGAAGTTGGCAATTAAAACGCTTTAATTGTTGGCATTTGGACGCTGCATAGGCAGTGTTTGAACAGTGGGAAGTGGGAGGATGCGAGGATGGGAGGATGGGCGTCTGGCAGGACGAAGTTTGTTTAAGAATGGCGGCTTTGTTAATGGCCAGACAATGAATTTACTTAATAATGGCGGCAATTCGGAGTATTGGCAAATAGAAACTATTTAATTACTCGGTTTTGTGTAATAATAACATTTATTTGAGCGCTGGGTTAATTTGATCAGCAATTCTGTAGGCCTAACTGGGTTATAGGTAGTTTTTTTTGTTTTGAGAGCTCTGCAAACAATCAGCGGAGAACGGAAACAGTAGACGAAAGAGAGACGGAAACGGAAACAGAAAACAGAAAACAGAGAAATTAACGGAAACGGATGGAGATAGGCAAAAATAGAATAGAAGCGCCAAAGACCATTCAAAAACAATTAAAAATGTTTAATATATACAATTAAACATTTAATGGACAGGCGCATGCTTGTCAGATTGGGTGTGGGCGTTGTCAGTGCTCCAGGACAGATGGACAGCTGGACACCCAGACACTGTGGCCTCGGCACGTAGAAGCTGCCAAAAATCAAACGTTTTTCGACTGGTAATTAAATCAAAATTCATTCAGGCCGAAATTAAATTTGCCGACTGTATATTTCATAGCCGTAGGGCCAAAAGGGTCACAGGCTCATAAAAGGTATGGGCGCATTATGTGGCAGTGCCAACATAAAATTCATAAGTCTGTCTTGCCAGCAAGTCAGGAGCGGGAGCTGGAGCCGGGTCGCTCCTTAAGCCTTTAAGACTCGCTCGAAGGAAGCAACCCTCCAAGCGTCCTGCTTACATTTTTGGGGCTCGGTATAATTTTATTAAGTGATTTTCTATTGTCGATTTAATAACAGCACCATAAGCAGGGCAACCCTGCTGTGCCACTGTCCCTCCTCCTGCCTCTGACCCACCACTGCTAGTCACATTCTCAGCGCTTACACTGAAGGTCTATCCATCAATGCGACCGTTTGCTCGTACACTGAGCGAAAAAAAAGCACATACCTTTGACTCGAATCTTAGTAAAGGAATCTTCAAACATTTCTTTAGTTTTCCCTTGAGAGAAGCGATTTCAACAGCGTTTGTAGTGCATTGATAACGTGTATCGATAACAACTATCGATGAATTCACAATATTTATTTAGTGCTTTTAATCAGCGCTGGAAGAAAAATTTATTCATTTTACTCATCTAAAGCAACTACCGGGCAATTCGTAATATCTCTAAAGTATTTTTAAACAGAGTTGAACGAAAAATTGATTAATTTCATCCATCGATAACAACTATCGGGCAATTTGTTAATTATTTTAACCAGAGGTGGAAGAAAAATTGATTAATTCCTTTCATCGATAGCAACTATCGGGCAATTCATATTATTTGTTGGGTAGCAGTTAAGTAACAGAGCTGAAGCAAAAGCTTAATTTATTTCATCAATCGATAACAACTATCGCTTAATTCATATTATTTGTTAGCATTATACCAGAGCTGGAACGAAAGTTACTTCATCTCACCCATCGATAATAACTAATGAGCAATTCATGATATTTGTTAAGTAGCTTTAACCAGAGCTGAAACTAAAAATTAATTACTTTCATCCATCGATAACAACTATCGGTAAATTCACAAAATTTTCTTAGTATCTTGAAACAGCTTAAACAAAAATTGATTTCAACCATTGTCTTTGGGTTTCCTTGCAGTGTTTTGGGCGTGGGCTTTTTTATCCAACCATCCATCTTTCTGTGTATTTAGCTATCTATCTATTTATACAAGTATATGTTTATGTATATGTTTGAGTGTGTGTGTGTGTGTGTGTGTGTGTGTAGGAGTATCTTGTCATCTTCATCAAGTCATCTGGTGCTGCTTAACGAACTGTTGGAACCGGTGGTGTTGGTAATTGAATGCATGGCTGGCATTGCATAAGAACTGTTCTGGTAAAATTAGCAGCTCCTCCGCCAACCAAATGCAAATAGCAGAAGTAAAGTGATGAAAAAGTTAATTAAACTTTTTGATGAGATTTCAGATTTAAGCATTGAGGATCTTTTAGTACCTCATGCCACACCTCTCTATTTCCCTCTCTCATCATTCTATCACCACAATTTCAACGCTCAACGGAACCCATCCCTCCCCGGAACCCATCCTTCCATCCCAGCAATATTCACGTTTCACGTTCGAAAAACTTCGACATGTCTGTTTTGTGTCACTCTCTCATTTTGCCCAAGTTATGTTTGTTCAAGTGTCGACCGGGTGTCGCTCTCAACTTTCAAGTTTAAACTTTGACATGTCATTCACATTCCGCCCGCTGCCCGCTGCCCCCTGTCCCCTGTCTCCAGGCCGCTCGACCTTCGCCTCAAGTAGGGTGTTTCACTGGAACCGTCAACAAACTTTCTAAATTATCGCTGGTCATTGTTTTCTCTACCGAAATAATAAAATCAGCAAACAACAAGAAGGAATACTCTGCCTCAGGTTGCTCAACTAAAGGATACTCACTACATCTTTTGGGTAATGTGATTGATGTCCAACTTCGTTGCTTCTTCTCCATTGAATCTCTGTCACTGATGAGGTCAGCGCTGTGTGAATACCCGCTTTGTCGCCTTTTGTTTAGCTACAGGGTATAGCTAAGCCAGCACGGCATTTCTCAGCGGCACGTAATGAAAATTCCATGGCAGCAACATCCTTTGAAAAACCCATTCCTAATCTCGTTTCCATTTCCAATCGCAATCCCAATCCCAGTCACAGTCTTCAATGCAGACATAGTGTTAGCCGCAAGCGCCTTAAATCGATTGAGGCGAAATCATAGGAGGAGGTGGCTCCGGGTTATACTGTATTCCCACTGCGAGCACATATGAATTAATTACAATGTGGACCCCCCCACATCAATAGAAATGACTCTCAGCTCTAACTAGTAGTAGTACTCGTATGAGCCATGTACGTAATATACCTTTAAATAGGTCAATTAACGGGCCTTTGCCCTCAGGCTTGGTGCTTGTCGTGCACGTAAATTTTTAGCAGGCCGCAGAAATTTGGCCATTTGATGAGGTCTGCAATACTACGCGTAGGTGGCAGCAGTGCAGCCTCCAGCCACGAGCTTACCATCAATTGAGTTGCGCTCATCCACGATTTGATGCGACCTCGCAGTGGCACGCCCCCAACCGCCAGCGACACTTGATAAGCTAATAAAACAAAATGCCTCCCACTCTGTTCACACGCTCAAACGGGTGGCTAATCTGTAATTAATTGGCACACATCTGTAAACAAGACACGCACACACCGAGGCACCGAGGCAGCAGTGCGGGAAAGTGGACCAAAATCAAAACCAGCAGCAGCCGGAGCCACAAATAGCACCAACGCTGAGGGCGTTACGGTCAGTTGGGTAACCAAATCGGAGCCAATCCACACATTGTCGCCAGCGGGCGAGACCAGACGAGACCAGCCGAAAACAACGCTTTAATGAGAGCACGTAGTACAATTTGGGTACGGGATAAGTGGGCAGTCTACTCGTATTGATGTAGTAGGGTTTCAGCTCCAGGCACTGGCACTGGCACTGGTACAGCCTGGGTCAGACCACTGATTTCCCGTATGCTAATGGACCTCAATACAGATGTTTTAATACCACGAAAATTGTTTATTAAATTGATGTTATTTTTTAGCATCAAATCAAATCATTTCGGCACATTTCAATGAAACCATTGTAAAAGCAACCGTTAGGTTGTTTATGTGCCGAAAGGTGTATTATATAGCTTGATATATTAGACTAATATCACTCAGAGTCAGAATACAGAGTCTGTCACTTAGACAGCTCACTTTATTCACAGCTGCTTAGGCTTCACTTTGGCATGCCAGACACACTTTTGGCCATACGAACTTCATCAATAACTTTGCTCGATTTGTGTCAAGTCATTTTTTGATATGAGGTCCTTGTCCTTAATTCACATTTAAAGTTTAGAACTACGATCTCTTAGAGTCGTCGTTCCTGAACCTTAATTCACATTTAAGGTAAGTTTAGAACTAGGATTTCTTGGAATCATCGAAAGGCAGGACAAATGTTTAAAAGGCCCAGGGCTTACCCATAAAAGTATGCTATGTTTTTTTTTTGAAAAAGTTCAATTAAAGCCAAATTGAAAATAGCCCGCAGAAATCTATCTAATTTGGATTAACTTATATACAGTAGGCGTCCGGTTTAGCGTAGTCTCGGTTGAGTACCTTATACAACGAACTGTTATACTAAATTTAATGAACGAATAGGGAAATGTATGTAAACAGAATATAAAATCAACGCAGAAATGTTAAGGAACAATGCCATGATAGAATATAAAAACTTAAAAGTAAGAAACACGATCTTAACATTTTGACATTTCGCTTTTTGAATTGAAGCGCTATTTACTATTTTGAAAAATTAATGTGTTTAGTTTTGAAAGAATTGCAGTTTAAGCAGCAAACTTTTTAACATATAACACATACATACATACATACATACATACATATATACACACATACATATATACACACATACATATATACAAACATACATACATACATACATACTCACCCATACGTACATACATACATACTCCTCATAGATACATAAGACACCAAAAAAAGCATGGCCTTATATGAGCTTAAGTACTACATTTGAGAATCGAGGAGAAGGGCGGTTGACTCACTTAAAACGGGTAATTCTTAGGATTGTTCGTCATGTCGAAAAAAAAAGTAGTAGTAGATAAAGTTGAAGACAAAACGAAATTCTGTTGTGTTAAAGCTAACCTTGAAGAAAGAACTGAACAAGATATGTTCCATATACTATATATATATATATATATATATATATATAAATAATAATGATATGTAAATAATAATGGTATTTATAGCAAATAATAATATGGTAGAAGTCAAGTTAAACGTACGTTGAACGGAGTCAACGGATCTGCGACAAGCGCCCTCAGTTGAGTACTCGAAATAACGAACTATGAGATTTAACGTACAGCGGATTGCATTTAATGGTTCGTTAAACCGAATGTCCACTGTATATATAAGATGAAGATGGATTTGTCGCTTAACTTATATTTCATCAAACTTATTATAGTTATCCTTAGGCTTGATCTTTTGGAATCTTAGGATCTCTGAGAATCTCTTAGCACCATCGAAAGGCAGAGCAAAAGTGAAAGCCCTCTCGTTGCCCATAAAAGTATGCTATGTTTTTTGTGAAGATAAATCGATTGCAGAATCTAGGCAAATCTATCGAATTTCGATTAATTTATACATATGATATATATTACGAAATGATGACTGACTTACCATCTTTCTTATCTGCTTCCATTCGATTCTTACAGCCATTCTCAGCACGCTCTGCAAGGAGTTCCTGCGCGTGAATGTCTCGGCCATTCTGTACATGATGAACAACGAGCAGTTTGGACACAGCACGGCCTCGGCGCAGTATTTCCTGCAGCTGGCTGGTTATTTGGGTATACCGGTGATCTCATGGAATGCGGACAATTCAGGTCTGGAGCGTAGGGCATCGCAGTCGACACTGCAGCTGCAGCTGGCGCCAAGTATTGAGCACCAGAGCGCTGCCATGTTGAGCATCCTGGAGCGATACAAGTGGCATCAGTTCTCGGTGGTGACCTCGCAGATAGCTGGACATGATGATTTTGTGCAAGCGGTGCGTGAGCGTGTGGCTGAGATGCAGGAGCACTTCAAGTTTACGATACTCAACTCGATTGTGGTGACCCGGACAAGCGATCTCATGGAGCTGGTGAACAGCGAGGCGCGCGTTATGCTCCTCTATGCCACCCAGACGGAGGCCATAACCATACTGCGTGCCGCCGAGGAGATGAAGCTGACGGGTGAAAACTATGTCTGGGTGGTTAGCCAATCGGTAATTGAGAAGAAGGATGCACACTCCCAGTTCCCAGTGGGCATGCTGGGCGTTCATTTCGATACGAGCAGCGGTGCACTAATGAACGAGATATCCAACGCCATCAAAATCTATAGCTACGGCGTGGAGGCCTACTTAACGGATCCGGCAAATCGTGATCGACGTCTGACCACCCAATCGCTGTCCTGTGAGGATGAGGGTCGTGGTCGCTGGGACAATGGCGAGATGTAAGTACCAAGCGAGAGTTTACATCAAAATTCAAGATTTGGTTGCCAAAAAGAACCGAAATTTGACGTAACTTCCCAGATTCTCTTAGGGATTATATATATAATATACAAGTATATATATCTCATCCAATATTTGTTACAACCTCCTTAGCTTCTTCAAGTATTTACGAAATGTATCGATCGAGGGCGATCTGAACAAGCCAAACATTGAGTTCACAGCCGATGGAGATCTTAAGTCGGCGGAGTTGAAAATCATGAATCTCCGTCCAAGCGCTAATAATAAGAATCTCGTCTGGGAGGAGGTAAGTCCAAGTGTTGTGCATGAATCACTCTCTTTCTTCCTCTCTCTCTCTCTCTCTCTATCTATCTATCTATCTCACACACACTTTTGCTCTAACGATTAACTTATCTCTGGCACAAATATATAAAATACCAACACCTACACCTAACACCCACACCCACACCCACATCCACACACCCAAACACCCATTCATTAACTCACGGAACGCTTTGTATAAAATTGCAACCCCATTCATTTGCACTTGGTACACTTGCTCTTAGATTGGCGTTTGGAAATCGTGGGAGACACAGAAGCTAGATATACGCGACATTGCGTGGCCAGGTAACTCGCACGCTCCGCCGCAAGGTGTGCCCGAGAAATTCCATTTAAAGATCACATTCCTCGAGGAGGCACCCTATATCAATCTGTCACCCGCCGATCCAGTGAGTGGCAAGTGCCTGATGGACCGCGGTGTGCTATGCCGGGTGGCGGCCGACCATGAGATGGCCGCCGATATCGATGTTGGTCAAGCACACCGCAACGAGTCCTTTTATCAATGCTGCAGCGGCTTCTGCATTGATCTACTCGAAAAGTTTGCCGAAGAACTGGGCTTCACCTACGAGCTGGTGCGGGTTGAAGATGGTAAATGGGGTACACTTGAGAATGGTAAATGGAATGGTTTGATTGCCGACTTGGTTAACCGCAAGACGGACATGGTCCTCACATCTCTCATGATCAACACCGAGCGCGAAGCGGTTGTAGATTTCAGCGAGCCCTTTATGGAGACGGGCATTGCCATTGTTGTTGCCAAGCGTACGGGCATCATATCCCCTACGGCCTTTCTCGAGCCTTTCGATACGGCCTCCTGGATGCTGGTAAGTTCTTTTTGGTCTGATCTATCTTAACCGGTAAGTGCCTTACGTTCTATTTTTACACGGTTCTTCTCTCTTTTGCATCTTTAACTTCCTCTTCAACTCCCGCTGCTTCCACTACAAATCCACTGCTGCTCCTGCTCCTCCTGCTGCTGCTGCAATCCCCCATCCCATCCACTCCCATTCTTTCTATCTGCTGCTGCTGCTGCTGCTCCCGCTTCTGCTGACAATCAACAGGTGGGTATCGTCGCCATACAGGCGGCCACGTTTATGATCTTCCTCTTCGAATGGCTATCGCCGAGCGGCTACGACATGAAGCTCTACCTGCAAAACACGAACGTGACACCCTATCGTTTCTCGCTCTTCCGCACCTACTGGCTTGTCTGGGCCGTACTCTTTCAAGCTGCCGTCCACGTGGACTCGCCACGTGGCTTCACCTCGCGCTTCATGACCAATGTCTGGGCCCTCTTCGCTGTCGTCTTCCTTGCCATCTACACTGCCAACCTGGCGGCGTTCATGATAACCAGGTTGGTACTCCCAGCACTCTCGTTAACTGCGATTCACTCAACCACTCTCACCCACTTCTCCCAGAGAGGAGTTCCACGAATTCAGTGGCCTCAACGACAGCCGTTTAGTTCATCCGTATTCGCACAAGCCCTCGTTCAAGTACGGTACCATACCCTATAGCCACACGGACTCAACCATTCACAAGTACTTTAAGGAGATGCACTACTATATGAAGCAGTAAGTAGCCTTTGCGTAACGATAACAGCTGGAAAGCTATCGAATTTGAAAATAATCGATACTATCTATAACGATAATGAAATTTTAGAGCAACAATTAGTCAAGAGATGGAAAAGCACCATTGGAGATTTTCCTGGAATAGATCAAACATTTATCGATACTTGATAATCGATATTTTTAGCTAATATCCATGATTGCAACACCAAAAATATATTCAACAGTTGTTCAAAGTTTCACTTAACCTTCGATTTACCAATTAATCGATATATATCGACTAATAGATCTATCGATATATGACAACTAATCGATTAATCGATATTTGCACGAATATTTCGACAGTTCTAGTAGAAGTAATCGTTGCTATAGTAAAACTAAACCTTAAGAAGCAACGATTCTATCGACATTTCAGTCTAGAGAAAAATCATAAGTTTAGCGATACTGAATAATCGATAATTTGAGTAAATATGCACCACAGTAAAACAAAATTCACAATAACACTTTACTTTCACATTATAAATTAATCGATATTTATCGCCAAATTATCGATAGCTCGATATAAGCACCAAATTCAATGACAGCTCTAGTAGAAGTGACAGTTGCCCTAGTAAAACGAAGAAAACTTCAATAGGTATCGATATTATTGATTTTGTCAACGATAGTTTTCCAGCCTTAATCCTGGATGTCCCCCATTCTTTAAGATCCTTTTAATTCCTAATCCTCGCCTGAACTTCCTTTTAGATACAATAAAACGAGCGTCGCTGATGGCGTTGCAGCTGTGCTGAATGGAAACTTGGACTCCTTTATCTACGATGGAACCGTGCTCGACTATTTGGTGGCCCAGGACGAGGATTGTCGCCTGATGACCGTGGGTAGCTGGTATGCCATGACGGGTAAGTGCTATAGGTAAACGTATAAGGTGACAGTAATTCTTTATTGTGGTTGCTCTCCAGGCTATGGATTGGCCTTTAGTCGCAACTCGAAGTATGTCCAGATGTTCAACAAGAGGCTGCTTGAGTTCCGGGCGAATGGAGACTTGGAGCGATTGCGACGCTATTGGATGACGGGCACTTGTCGGCCAGGAAAGCAAGAGCACAAATCCTCAGATCCACTGGCATTGGAACAGTTCTTGTCAGCTTTCTTGTTGCTCATGGCTGGTATCCTATTGGCCGCGTTGTTGCTACTGCTGGAGCACGTCTACTTCAAGTACATACGGAAGCGGCTGGCCAAGAAGGATGGCGGCCACTGTTGTGCACTCATCTCGCTGTCCATGGGCAAATCCCTGACGTTTCGTGGTGCGGTCTACGAGGCGACCGAAATCCTAAAGAAACATCGCTGCAACGATCCCATATGCGATACGCACCTGTGGAAGGTTAAGCACGAGCTGGACATGTCTCGACTGCGTGTGCGTCAGCTGGAAAAGGTTATGGACAAGCATGGCATCAAGGCGCCACAGCTGAGGTGAGCACACAGGTTCAACCGCAAATCCTTCTGCCCTCCAGCTCATCCACTAAATACGCGCTACTTTCTATTTCTATCTATTTGCTTTCATTACGCGTGCAGATTGGCCTCATCTTCCGATCTACTCAATCATCATCATCTTAAGGAGCGTCCACCGTTGCTGGGAAACCTAAGCTTAGCTGCCAGCGCACAAGATCTATACAGGTGGTAAGTTTTCTATTACTGTGTGTTCCCTGCCCCCACCCGCTCCAACCTGCTCCAGCTATCCGATGCATGCCTTAAACCGCTTATTTAATTTCCTCCTGCCTGCTCCTCTCACATCAGCAGAATTAACCTATCCCTATATGTATGTGTATATGTGTGTAGCTCCATCTCAATCTCCATTGACTGTCACTGGGACAATGTACGAGTATCGTATCCGCAACGTGCAAGGAGAACGCTCTGGCC
The DNA here is from genome assembly GCA_035045065.1 of Hirtodrosophila trivittata. Lineage (NCBI taxonomy): Eukaryota > Metazoa > Arthropoda > Insecta > Diptera > Drosophilidae > Hirtodrosophila > Hirtodrosophila trivittata. The sequence goes on along the minus strand of JAWNNK010001028.1, from coordinate 13,381,740 downwards.
TAGGTTGAGGCTTCAGATTCCTTGCCAGTCACCCACTTTGCAGTAATTCAATTAAGCAATTGATTAGGATAACATTTCAGTGTTGTTCTTTCTGTCACATCCTGTCGGTGCTCTGCTGTTTCTCTCCCTCTCTCTCTCTCTCTATCTTCTCTTCTGTCATGTACTGTCCTCTAACAGAGGATGTGGGCCCTAAACGCTCGTTTGGCCGCATAATGACCAACTGCTGGCCCTTCTCTCTCTCACACTCTCTGCTTCTCTCTTTCCAATCTCTCGGTAGCTGCTGCTGCTGCTGCTGCTGGTGCTTCTCTAATAAAAATATATGGAAATTACTTTATTAAATTACCTTATCTCGGTTCCTGATGTGACGATGTGGTGGCTAGACGAACAGCTAGCCAGCCAGGCTAAATCTCTGTCATAGTCCCAGCAGCACAATTTCCGACAGTTCCTGTTCTTATTCATTTAGCTTGCCTCAGCATACCATCAAAAGGGATGTGGATGTGGCTGCGGATGAGTGTGTGTGCGTTCAATAAATACGTGTACGTCCGTCCATTTGCATATCATTTACGGTTGACACCCTTGACAAGCGCTTTAAATTACATAATCAAAACCAATCGGGATACACAAATCGAATACGACCGGGCATATGAGTGCGCCGGCTACGGGTCCGGGTACATCGGGGTGATGACATAACGCTTGGTTAGCATTAACAAACCACATCGAAACATATATATTGCATATATACGCTTAATCGATCCATCATCCGATATGTTTGCTTTGCTTTAATTTATTTATTTTCACTTTTACTTCAACAACGATAAATTATTCTCTCAGGTTTCGCACATTTTCGACTATGTTGAATCTCATGACCTTCGGCTCTAATTACTCTAACAAAAGCTAACCCAATCCTCTGTGGATTCCAGCTATATTAAGTTCGGCGTTTGTCCATGAAATTCCATTCAAAGATCCCATTCCTCGAGGAGGCAACCTGTCACCCGCCGATCCAGTGAGTGGCAAGTGCCTGATGGACCGCGGTGTGCTATGCCGGGTGGCCGCCGACCATGAGATGGCCACCGATATCGATGTGGGTCAAGCACACCGCAACGAGTCCTTTTATCAATGCTGCAGCGGCTTCTGCATTGATCTACTCGAAAAGTTTGCCGAAGAACTGGGCTTCACCTACGAGCTGGTGCGGGTTGAAGATATTCAATGGGGTACACTTGGAATGGAATGGTTTGATCTGGTTCTTCCTTCTATCTCTCAGGATGTGCAGGTGTTCCTTTGCCAGAAATCTGGGCTGCCATCGCTAGCTATATTGTGTCTCCTTTCAAAGAAAGTAGAAACGTTTTGTAATAGACTTAATCGAAATTCCATTCTTTATTCCAATATGTGTGTATGAGTGTGAGGGTGTTTGCTGGTGTGTGTGTGTGTGTGTGTGTGTGTGTGTGCGAGGAACAATTTGTTACACACATACCCAAAAACAAAAGCCAGTCTGCTCTTAATTTACATACTCGCATGTTTTGAATGAGCTGAGAGAGAATTCTATAGCAGGATTTATTCAGTATGAATGATACTTGCAGCTTCATCTCACGCTTCGGTTAGTTCGATTCGTTGTCCTTTTATAATACAAAATAAAGAAAAAAGATATATACAGATATATATAGATATGTGTATAGATATATATATATATAAAAAGGCTCGTGAAAACTTTTTGACAAATTGTGCAAATGAAGCGCATGAATGTAACCGCGAAAAAGTTTACGATACAACAAAATATGCAAACAAAAAAAAATCATGAATGCATTTACATAAGTACACACACACAACCATACACACATACATATTGTTTGTGTGTATGTGTGTATATATTTATATTCATGCTACGTGAAACAAGAAAAACACTTAAAAACTTTGCCAACAGCAGCAACAAAAATGCCTCCCCCTGTCTCCCCTGCTTCAGCTCCTGCTCATCGTCCTACCCCTTGCCATATCAACGTCTGGGCAGAGAGTAGCGGCCTCTACCGGAGGGTAGAGGCTTCATTTCAATAGCATTTTCTTTTGTTTCTGTAAATATTCTTTCTCTCCCTTTTGTTTTGTGTTAAAAAATGTTCTTGATTTTAGCAACATGTGTTTTGGTTTACAAAAGCTCTGGCCTTATTCAAATTGTATTAAAGCGCCTCTAAGGATACAAAAAAGTCCTTAAATGAGAGCCTTTTTGATGAGCAAAACATACATTCATTGTATAGCAACATAAAGAAGTGCCAATATTTGTTGGGTTTAATCTTAATTACTTGATAATTTTTTGTGTTCTTTAACCCATAAAACTTTTGCTTCCCTTCCTTCGCTTTATGACAGGACCTTCATGCTTCGGTTTTATGTCCTGGCTTAACATAGATAAACATGGTCAGTGCTTTGATAACACTCAAGACAACTAGGTTAACTTCTCTTGTTTCTGTTCATTTATAGTTCACAAACTGTTTTATGACTGCTATAGAGAGCTCTATGATTGGACTGAAGGGGAGAAGATAAAGTGTGTTTCTTTGCGATTCTCTGTTCTATTTCAGAGATACTTTTAGATCTATCGAAAGTAATACCCAATTGTGGATTCTATGTGCATATCTTTACTCCCAATAAGGATATATTCACTTAGATAAGTCGCAACTTAGTATGTATAGACTGAAACGTGTCTAGAATGATAGTTGTAAGGCTTTGAGTAACGTAAGGAAAATGTTATTGTACTCAAACGAAGTTTTTGAATTCAATTTTGTATACAAAACAATTTAGAAGCAGAATTATAGAACTAAAGCTTATATATGTGGCACACTTATGTATATAATTTCTCTATTGATCAGTTCTAAAAACTTCAAAAGACTCGTTTAATATACATGGAAGATATTTATCATTAATTATCTTGCTTGTTATTAGGAAATAATTAATCGAAAAACTGTATACCTTATATGTATGCCTGTGTGCATGAGGTCCGTTCATCAATATATTGTCCCTTCAAGGTAATCCCCCCCAGATATAAGGCACTTATGCTAGCGATGCTTTCAATCCTCGAAGCACTTCTGAAATGCGCTTTTCGGTATGTCTATCAGCTTTTGCTTCGATTCCGACTTTATCTCAACAATTGTGGCAAATCGCTTTCCTTTCATTGGTCTCTTCAGTTCTTGGGAATAGGAAAAAGTCGCAGGGAGCCAAATCTTAATACGATGGTTGAGGCATGATTACGATGCTTTGGCCAAAGACTCACGAATAATCATTGATGTGTGAGCTGTTGCATTATCGTGATGCAGAATCCATTTCGATCGTTTGAGCCGTATTGTTTCACGAAAACGTTGCATCCTTCCTTGTAGTATTCCTTATTAACCATACGACCTGTTGGCAAGAGCTCAATGTGTAGCATCTTATTGAAGTCGAAGAAAACACTGAGCGAAAACCTTCACCTTTTCTCTTGAACAGACTTCGTCTATACTATATGAACGCTGGGTACCTCATAGTCGAGCATGCCGCTTTCCTACCTATTTTTGTTTATATTTCTTCTCTTTCTTTTCTTTCGGGTACTGCCATAAATATTGAATGTGGAATCGTTAAAAGGATCGGGATCAGCGGTCGCAGCTTGTGCCGTCGATGCTTATCAAAAGCATTCAGCCCTAACCCTGTTAGCCCTCTCTGCTCCCAATGTTTAACCCAAAATTTGTCTTCCTTTTCGGTCCTGTCTGCTTTTCGGCAAACAATAGCTCCTTAAGCATTTGGATTTGACTCTGCTTAGCCGAATAATCCCGAAGAAATGCGCCAATTCTAAAGATTTATTATGCCAAAAGTATAGAAAACAAGTACAAACAGCTACTGCAAACTCTTCCGTTAAACGGATAACAATTTGCCTATCACATTTGATGTTTTTAGAGTCTTGACCTTATAGTCTCTCAGCTGATTCCAAGTATATAATATATCATATATAAATATATGTAAACATCTGTTAAGGATTCCCCTCAGCTGCTGCCTGCACACACATATTTTGTACAACTTCCTAACAACCGCCCTAACATCATTTGCATATTATATTTAAATTTAAAGCAAGTAATTTTTTGGTAGAATAAGCTCATCCGTTAATCTGTTAACCCAGCTGTGTAGTGAATACCCCTATTTAACTTCTACTTAATGTTGTTTCATGCATGTTTAATGTCTTTGCACGATTCTATATGGATATGTAACGAGTGCTATATTTTATACCTGACTAACTTTTGGAATCTCGTTTAACTGTTTTCGATTACCCACTGCAACCGCTGGCAATGTGACAACCAACGACAACCACCAACATCCATGGAAAGGTCGTACAAAACGGAAATCGCCGAAATGGAGACGGTGCTTTGAAGCGATTTGAATGAATCATATGGTTGGCATTGACACTGACACTGACATTGCCACTAATCCTAAAGTTAAATATTTAAGTCCTACCAATAGTTGGAACCCAATCAAGCAAAACAGCAACAACAACAAGTGAATCGCATTTCAACAAACAAACAAACAAACAAAAACATTGGAAAATGCTTTTATTTTAATTACTTTTCGTTTTTTGTTTCAATTAAGACTACGATTAAAAATTGACGAAGCAAAAGAAAACAAACGATACGCGAACTGCGTTTGCAAATTTACACCAAAAAAAAAAAACGCGAAACAAAAAGTGGAAAACAAAAAGAAAAATGAAAAACGAAAACGACAAAAAAAAAACTCTTTAAACTCTTAACATATATACAAAAAATATAGGTGTATAATTAATCAAAATGATGCCTTGTGGCAGATAAAGAGATGTTTCAAATAAATGTAAACTGAAAGCTTTTTAAAAGTTAAAAAAAAAGAGAAATAACAAAACAATTAAAAACTAAAACTAAAACGAAAAAAACCAAATAGAAACAACAACAACAACAACAAAAACACAACAATAGAAGTTCAGAGCTCAGAATTGAAATTAGAAATAAATTCGAAATTGTTGTATAAAACTAAGGAAGAAGGAGGGTTCGAAAATGAGTATTTCGAGAAGTTTTCCAAATCAAAAATAAAATGAGGAAAACATTCAAAGAAAATTTATTGTTATTCTGCGAGTACTCAAGATCGAACTGTGAACAATGTTAACAAATGAAAAACAAAAGCACAAAACTAGTAAATGTATTTTTTTCATACATATTTTTAAGTTTTTTTTTGAATATTTACTCAATTATACATACGTACATAAATAACTTATCAAATGCGAAACGATGTCTATATACTCAAATGGTACTTTCTAGTTCAATTCACAGAAGTACTCGTAGTTCAATTGTTCGACTTCTACTGAACGAATCAATATCACTCACTTAAGCTCCCCTAGCGTTCAATTGATTTCCATTTTTCGTCAAGTTATTCCGAGTCATTTGTGTCATTTGAGTGAATCCAACTCATTTGAATCATTCACATCACTTTCGTTAGTATTCGAATGGTTTAGATTCCAAAGTCGTTACGAATCATTTGAATCGCAAATTGTTCAGAAAGTATTCAAACATTTATTCTGTCTGTTAATTTGAAAGCACTTCATAAGTTCCTTTATGGAATTGGGTTAACTTAAGGGTCTTTTGGCTTAAAGTAGCTCTACCAAATCATTCGAAAGGTAATACACCTATTTCTTCCCATTTCTCAACACTTCCCAACCATTTTTTGATTCCGAATCAGTTTTCTTACACCCAGACAAACAAATAATGATTCGATTTAAACGACTTTGGAATCTTAATGATTGAATAATTATTAATTAACAAATAAAAATGAACGCAATTCAGGGTTGTATGTAGTTCATTCGTTCAGTACTAAGAGGCGAGGTCGAGCTGGAAATGGAACTATAACCTATATAAAAACTGGGAACGAACCCTGTCCAGAGCAAAAGTTCTTTTAAGGTGAACAAAAATGAAAATCAATGAAATGAAAAGTTAATGGAAAAACTACGCATTGCTAAACATATACACATTAACATATTTATATGTATGTATTTACTTAATTATTATGATTATATGATATAAATGTTATCGCATATACACGCATTTATTGATATACATATATACATGCATCCATATTTATATATACACATTTATATACATACATTTTTTTCTGATTTTTATAACAAGTGCTTGACAAAATGAAAGAAACCAAAAACAAACAAAACGAAACTATTACAAAGCGTTGAAGTAACAGCAACAACAAAGTGCAAAATTGAACTATAACTTCTAGTTGAATCTATTTTATTCCAATACCAAATGTTTTTCCTCGTCCCGAAAGGCTCTTCAGAATTGACAAGCTTCCTTTATAATTTGCCCATATTTAATCCCTTGTAGAACTAATTACTTTTAACCTTTGACACGACAACAATAACAACAGAACGAGAGAAAGGAGAAACGATCAAAATATCAACGGAGTATCGTTGATTCAATATCCTTGCAGATGAGATGCCAACAATCCAATTAACAGAAGATAAATGATGTGACAAGGTGTATAAGAAGATCCTCTGCAAGGATATTCTGCTCCAGAACAGAGAAAAGTTGAACTTCCAAAGCAATGCTCGAATACAAGATATCCTGTACCCATAAATCAAAACGATACTTAACCCTAAACAAAACAATAATATTTAAAAAATGAGCAATTCCAGAATTGCCAGATCAAATCTGACATTTATATCCTGCAGTTTAGTACTATTTTAACTCTTTTTTTTTCTACATGGAGTTATATATCCAAGTTGATTAATTGTATACTTTTTATACTTTTCGGGTACAGGATATAGAAAAGAAAAAGCTCAAAACGATTTATTGGATTATTTCTTACAAAAATACAACACTAAATGCGTAATAATCTAAACAAAAAAGTTAAATACTTAGAGTCATAAAAAAATCTAAATAAAATGGAAATTAAATAAGAAAACCTAAAAAAAAATATAAAAATAACTAAATAAATAAATAATACGTTTAAAATTAAACAAAATCAAAGCTAAAAATTTTAAAAATTAAATGTTTGTGTTGCTATTTGTTTGATGTGTCTTCTAAGTGTTTAGAGTGTCAAATCGAAATTATTTAAAAAAGAAGTTAAAAAAAACAAAATACATTTTAAACGAGTCCCTAAAACATCCTGTCATGTGTGCTTCTTAAACAAAAAACAAAAAAACAAAAACAAAAGGAAATACTTCATTTTTGGATTGTTGTTCAATATATATATATATATATTTACTGAATGTAATCGCTTTAAGCTTGTTATGTTACAAAATCCAAATATGAAACAAAACAAGCAAAATACAAAATACCAACAAAAAAAAACTAAAAACAAAACAAACAAAAAAATGGAAAGCAAACAAATGTTAACAGAAATATAAAAAACAAAATGCATTGAGTTTTATTTGCAAAGAGTGATTTTTTGTAGTAAAAATATTTTATACACAATTAAGTACAGAGATGGATTTAAACAAAAAAACAAAAAAAACATAAATAAATGGAAGAAAAAAACAAAAAGAAAAACCAAAAAAAATAGCGAAATGTTAATTATTACGTATATATTTTTTAAGACAAATTGTTCACATTTAAAACGTAAGCAGCATCGGAAAAAGGGCAAAAAACAAAAAGAAATAAAACGTTGAAGAAAACAACTTAGTATTAAAAGGTCAAAGAAGGAACTTTACGGACAAATTAAAACAAGCAAAACAAGTTAACATTACATTGTATAAGTAGTTAGTAATTAAAAACACAAACGCCCGAAAGAAAATAAGTTAAGACGTAAACAAAAACAAAAACTAAAACTAAAACTAAAAGAAAAAGAAAATGTTTTATGTATATGTATACAAAATGTTGTTTTTTATTAATGTTATTAAGTTACAAGTACGTAAAAAGGATAATGAGAACGGAATACTCATAATAGACATATACACACAAACGCATTTTGTTGGATAAATATTCAAAGTAAATGGAATTAAAAACAAACAAACAAAAAAAAACGAAAAAAATTAAATAAATGAATATTAAAAAAAAAATATATATATATATATATATATATGTATATGTATATATGTGTATGTGTCCTTTACGTATGCGTATACATAGGTCAAAGCTCAGAACTCTCAAGTATGTACATATATTCCTTTTAAACTAATGCACGTGACATAAGAGAGAGAATCCAACATTAACAAACAACATAAATAATAACAATAATAATATAAACAAATTATAATATGGATAATATTGATAAACAAAATATGCATTGTTGTCTTGGTTTAAGCAGCCAACAACGAACAGTATTCCAATTTACAAAAATTGAATACAATTTTTTAACCAAAACCAGATGAAATAAACTCAGATAACTTATTGTATTGTACTATTGGCATGGCAAACCCGAACAAATGAATCAATATCAATATTATCGAATATGCATTGATGTGGTAGTTACAAACAGATCTATACAACAGATGAAACATACAAGTACATACACACGTACATTACGAATATAAACAACCAAACTTGCAATAAATGTGTATACAAAAACAGAAAAAACAAACACTATTTGCGTTTTCAATCACTCAAAAGATTCAATTCGTGGGCAACGGCTGCTCCTCACAGCCGTATCAGGCAGCTTATGACAGTGACTAATGGTGCAGACGGTGGAACCTTAAAATGAATCCGTTAAAAACAGTGAACTCCTGTTTCACTCTGAAAAGGACAATCCCATCCACCCGGAGTGATTATAAACCAGCCGCCGCAAGCTAGATAAGAGACTCACCCACACCTGAAATCTGTTAGCAAAAGATGGGGCCTAAGAATGCAACAACTGCGCTGGCTGACGAGAAGAAGAAGCGCAATTTCGCTGAAAGCTAAAAGAGCACTATATGTCCACTGTACCATGCCCATCGGGCTGTACGGAATACAGATCTGGGCGATCGCAAACGTTTGCAGGTACTCCAGAATCGTGCCCCAAGGCAGATAACCAACTGTCCCTGGTACGTCCGTGGTTCCACCCTACACAGAGACCTTCATCTGTATACCGTTGAAGAGCAGATCGGACGACACACCAGCCGATACGGTGATAAGCTTTTAAGACACCAGACTGCTCTCGCAAGAGATTTACTCCTCTCAGGCGTCTAAAGAGTTTAGGGTTCGCTAAGACCATCACTCAACAGTGAGATATTCTTCATCTCAATGTCAACGAGCTCCTCATGCTTTAATTTTCTATCATATTTCTAGCATAAGGTTTGGTTTGTAAATATGTTTATATTTGTGTTGTTATGGTGCTTTCTGAATGTACGGATTTTTCACTTAATAAACATATATACAATGAAAAAGAATATAATTAACTCCGCACAGTTGTATCAGGCAGCTTATGACAGTAATTGCGTCACTTAACATTCGCACACACAATATAAAAATCTATTATTGATCCTTTTCTTCCACCAAAAATCAATGTTTCAACAGTTTGTGGTGTTGGTGGTTCACGTCGATACAGGATGCTTAATCGAAAACTACAAAGGCGATCTGAATTATAGTCCAGACCAGACTTTTCCGGATCTAATATGGCTGAGGTATAGTAGTATTTCTGTTTTAAACATTTTTAAAAACGTTTTTCTTTTCAGGAGTCTTTGAGAATTCAATTCCAACTTATACGCTGCCAAGGATACTATTTAACTTAATCTACGGCAGGCAGAGTCCTGCTGGATTATTCGTACAAGAAGCACTGTACCCGAAAGGACACACATCCAAGGAATGCTTGCTGCACGCATACTTCCTGCAAGACACAGAAATTGGCGCTAAATAATAAAATAATCTATATGTATTTAAATATATATATAAAAAATAAATATTGATATATAAAATTAAATATAAAATAGTGCAACTTTAAATTATTTATACACTATTTATTTATAATAACATACATAATTTTAAATTATATAGTACTCGTGAAAACTTTACTGAATAAAATCTGATATTAAATTTTAACTGTGTTTTCATTTATTTATGTTAAAAAGAAACTCCCGTCGTTAGCATAAACTAAATAAATTTCAACTTATCAAACTCCCCTCGTTGGCATAAACGGCAACTTATCAAACGCCACTCGTTAGCATGAAAATCAACTTTTCAAACTCCCCTCGTTTGCATGAACAGCAACTTTTCAAACTCCCCTCGTTTGCAGTTACGCATACCTATCAAGCTCCTCTCGTTAGCATTCACACCGACCTTGTTGTCAATGTGTGTGTGTGTGCCTGAAATTTCCATCAAAATCTGACAGAATCCCATAGGATTTTGGCTGCCAAGCACCAGGCGAACAGAACCCAGCAGATGGAAGCTGCACTAGAATTGCGTACGTAAAAGTATGCACCACTTTTTTTCTTTATACTCCGACTAAAGTATGCACCTCTTTTTTTCTTAATTCTGAGTTAAAAAATTGGTGCATACTTTTAGGTGCCCGATGAGAGTGGAATTCTGAGAGAAATTTTCTCTTTGACATTTGGTGCAGCTACCATCTGCTGACTTCTGTTCGCCTGGTACCTCAAAGTGGAAATCAAATGAATTTTCAGCGAAATTCGAGTGGAATTCGATGTGGATGGATGTGTGTTACCGAGGGGAGTATAATAAGTTGGTGTGAATACTAACGAGGGTCGATTGTAAAGTTTCAAAAAAAAATTTTTTTTTTTTTTTTTTATTATTTACAAAGGTCAATATCGATAAAGCATTACCGAGGGGAGCATTATAAGTTATACAGCCATTGTCATCGACGTTGGAACATCGTTTTTATGCAGAATTACCATGATTAATAATAAAAAGATGTCGTTTAGTTTTTCAATGTTTCTTTATTCAAAAATATGTACTTCTAACATATTATTTCTTACAATATATATTTCTTTTATTAAGGTGTATACTTCTAACATTATTTTATTTCTAATTCTATCGTCTTAAATTGATATTATACTTATATTTACTTATTTAAATAACTATTTTCAAATATGTAATTACAAATTAGAACTCATATAAACTATTTATTTTCATTTCTTAAAGATTAACAATATTTGATCAAATCATTTTCTAATGTATTTTATAATTAGCTAGTTAATTGGTTTTGGGATTGCCTTAAAAAATAGTCATTTTGATGTCGGCTGCGGCTGCGGCTGCAATTCAGATTGGGGATCTCGCCAGAGGATTTGGAAAGGGCGAGCTTTGCTTAATTTTTTTTTTGAGCTTCATTTGCACGGAGCCTCAGCGATGTATTACAGGATTTTGAACAGAGCTTACTGGATAATGTCTACATTGGTCGGAATTTCTGATCATTTGGAGTTACTTAAAATCGCAGGGTCATCACGAAAGATAAAGGTTGTCGGCGGGTATATCCGCCATATTGAGGATATGAACGAGTAGTCCGAGGACGTTATCTTGGGACACTCCAGCTTCCATTACGTGATCATGTTAGATCCTTGTGTTACACCTGTAAATAAATTATAGTATTTATTATTTATAACATATAAGATATACTTAAGTGCACGATATAATTGTTATTAATAAATGGTAATATGTGTCATATGCTTAAAAAAGCTGCTGATTGTAGAGGATTAAAGGATCTTTTAAATTGTCTTAAGAATTATTCTTGAATTAGATTTCTTATTTTTTTTTTTTTTTTTTGTATTTATTTATTTAAACTGGTATTCTGCTACCTGTGTGGCAGCTTGACTAGCTGTATATAACGGAATTAGATTTCAAAATCAATCAGCTATTTTCAATAGCTAATTTTGTTTATGGATAATTGGCAGCACTGATTTTGACTGATTTTCAAGGAATATATCAATAAAAAGTGTTGTAAAGTGACTATATTCACTAAAAATTAAAATAGTCTATCATTTGAAATACTTTGGAACATTTCTGAGGCCTTGCAAGCCGTCACTGGTTTACTATAATATATACGCTAAGCATATAATTATTATTATTATTATAATATACATATAATACTATAGTCTGTGGAACCAATTTTTCGACGGACTCGGTTGTAGGATACGTATAACTATTTTTATATTTTTTCACCACGCTCTCAATAGTTGGATATTTTGAAAGTTATTTTGCTCTTAATTTTGCTATTTTTTGCTAGATCTCTCAGCCAAACCTGATTTTAATTGGAAAACAGTTGGCAGCAGTGGTTTCTGGTCTGAAGAGAACAATTTTATACTATTTACGATTAGATTTATTGAGAGAGAGTGAAGTGAAGTGAAGTTATGATTGAAAATTAATTATTATTATTTTGTACAATGCACATAAATGTTTATATATAAGTTATATGCATATAACAGACATCAAATTTAAAAAATTTGTATGCACTGCATTTATAGCAGTTAGCATTCTATTACACAGTTGCATGTTGCCAGTGCTGTAAGCCAGTATACGACATGCGCTTACCAGCACTATACCGCGGCTAGCTCGACCCACGCTGTGCTAGCACTCGTCCATTTTGTCAACGCTCCCAGCGGCATCCAGAACGTGAGTAAAAGAAAAATTTAGTTTGCCGTCAACATGTGCATAAAAAAGTTTAATAATGCTAAGAAAATTACTACAACAACTGAGATAACAAGATACTATTGAAAAAAGATGTAAATAATATACATTTAATAGCATTTTTTACAATTTTGTGTATGTTCATGTATCTTCATTGGGCACGTGGACTTGTCACAAGACTTAGGTTATGTACGATTGAGTGCACCATTTATTAATTTTGCTGTGTTTTTAATATCATTTCAGGTTTCGTAACTCTTTCACGTTAAAATGTCGGGAGGCTTAGATATTCTGTCCCTCAAAGAGGATGACATTACTAAAATGTTGGTCGCCACCACCCATCTGGGCTCGGAGAACGTCAACTTCCAAATGGAACAGTACGTCTTCAAGCGCCGTGCCGATGGTGTAAACATCATCAACTTGGGCAAGACCTGGGAGAAACTCGTCCTGGCTGCCCGCGCCATCGTGGCCATTGAGAACGCATCCGATGTAAGTAGCAAAGATTCGCTTGAAAATATTAACAAATCCCTTTTGATTTGACTGCGTTGGTGTTTATGATGATTTTTCTATTATCTTTCGGGTATGAAATGCAATGATTTCAACTTCAAAGCTGATTACACCACACGTCACAATCAACATGCTTTGTTCCAAAATTTAAGCTATGATATCTCATGATTTTATGAAAAATTAACTGTAGAGTTGCCACGTATTGAAAACTCTGTATGAATTCATGCACTTTCTACACGTTTATTCATAAAATTGATGAACGCAGCATAGCATAAACGATGTAACTAAGCTAGGGAAAATTAATCTGTTTTTATGAATACGGATACCAGATGGATGTAACATCATCATTCTAATGCATGATTATTATCTCAATCTCTGCAGGTCTTCGTCATCTCATCGCGTCCCATTGGTCAGCGTGCTGTGCTGAAGTTCGCCAAGTACACCGATACCACTCCCATTGCTGGCCGCTTCACACCCGGTGCCTTCACCAATCAGATCCAGCCCGCTTTCCGTGAGCCCCGTCTGTTGGTTGTCACCGACCCCAACACCGATCACCAGCCAATCATGGAGGCTTCATATGTGAACATTCCCGTGATTGCCTTCACCAACACGGATTCGCCTCTGAGGTACATCGATATTGCAATCCCATGCAACAACAAGTCGCCCCATTCCATCGGTTTGATGTGGTGGCTGTTGGCTCGTGAGGTTCTCCGCCTGCGTGGAACCATCTCACGCTCCGTCGAATGGCCCGTGGTTGTTGATCTGTTCTTCTACCGCGATCCCGAGGAGGCTGAGAAGGAGGAGGCTGCAGCTGCCAAGGAGCTTCTGCCCCCACCCAAAATCGAGGAAGCCGTCGACCATCCCGTCGAGGAGACAACCAACTGGGCCGATGAAGTCGCCGCCGAGACCGTTGGTGGTGTTGAGGACTGGAATGAGGATACCGTCAAGACCTCCTGGGGTAGCGATGGCCAATTCTAAGAAAATGTTCAGACACAGACCTAAGGGTTTTTAAACGACCACGCAACATAAATAAACATCATTTATGTTTCTTAAATTTTCACGTGTTTTCTATTTGAGTGCTGCATCTACATGTTGCATGCAGGAGAGATGCATAAATGTGAGCAGGAGAGCAACATGTATGTGAGGACAGCCACATGCATTCGAGCGGGAAGGCTGTATATACTGGCACCGGCATAGGTATGAAGAGTACAGCAAGATGCACACGAGAGAGAAGAGCAAAGCAGCTGTTGACTGGAACCGGCTCATGCGCGATTCAGTTCATGTTTGCGTATTCCGCAAATGGCTCTTTCGGTTTTTGGATCGATTCAAAAGTAGTTCGAAACGAATTCAGCCGTTGCATTAAGAAATCTAAACTTTATGCAAGCCGCAGAAACGGCAACTTGTTTTACTTTAGTCTTATCTCTTTCACTGTTGTAACTGAATAATACAAATAAAGCACAATATTAATAAATTTATTTTTTGATTCGCTTTATACAAATAGAAAACAGTTAAAGGTTGCTTAGTTGTATACATAGATATTTTTAAAACGTTTTTCGATCGGTCCTAGACACATATATGTATACGTATATATGTATGTATGGAAAAAAAGTAATGTTAGACACATGTTAATATATAAATATATATATATATATTGTAAACTTGATATATTATGTATATTTCGTCTGTAAATTTAAAATGCCCATACCGTTACCCCATTAATATAATGAATGAAAAATATCGTTGCTAGAGTTTTATATCCATATCTTGGCTTCTTCATATTCTTATTATAATAACAATTAAAAAAATATTAAACGATTTTCGACTTGACATATAGAATTGCCACTGTCATCAGCCCCCCCTTCCCCAATTTCCATTTACAGATCACAATCAACGCATGCGTAGAACTTGTAAATATGTTACTTGAATGAGTGCATAAAATATATATATATACATATATATATAAATATGCGAGTATATATATATATATATATATATATATATATATAATAAAGATATTGTGGACACTATTACACATACACACACACACATAAAGATATGAGAAGATTACATTATCAGTGGAACGCGTCGTGTGGCGACTGTCTCCACTTATATGCAATGATTCTTTACAGATTGGTTCTATGTGTAAGGAGTACAGTACAAAGAAATAGAAGACATTTTCAAATTTATCGTATAGTAGTATGGTATATCGTATATATATATATATCTCTATTATGGGGTGTGTGTTATTGTAGAATTAATTAGGTTAGTTATTTAAATGGGTTTGGACGAGCTTTAAATTCCATCATTTTGCGTATTTCCTTTTTTTCATCCAGCTCCCTTTTCTTGCGTTGGTCGTCTTCCTGCAAAATATATAAACATAATACATTTTTATTAGTCGGTTGCTAATAAAAGCTCATTGAACTCTATAATGGGAATTGTAAATATATTGTATAGTTTTATCAGATGACTGTATACCATTATAAAGTACTGGAATCTTAAGTTTTATTCTCTTCACTATTGAAAACTCTATATAGAAGTATTGTATTGTCATTGAGATGCTTTGCAATCGACATCGTTTTAGTACAATGGCAACCGGAACAATAAACTAAGACAGTTACTCAGCGGGAGCAACTGTGTGTATATAGGAATACGATGTACACTGTGAAGGTTATCGTCTCTGGGTTAGTCCCCGCAACGCTTTGCATAATGAGTCATATTAAATTGTGTAATGAACTTTGGTTATTGTTTTGCCTGACACTAAAGGAAATCTCGTAAGACCTTGGTACGGCTGATGATATTTATAGATAGAGAATACCAAAGTATGTGCTAGGGGTAGGGGGGGGTTTCAGGTTGTTGGACATGTATTACACATAATGCGGATATATGGACATCATAACTTAATTATATATATATATATATATATATATAGTTATATAATAGAATATTAAGAATTATCGTAAGTCAAGAAATTTAACAAGAAAATAATCGTTATATGAGCAAGAACATGGAACAGTTAGCAACATCAGAGACAGCATTTGATAAGGCGGCTGAACTTTAGATATAAATATATATATATAAATAAGTGAGTATTATGTATGGCACATATATACATATATATATATATATATATATATACAGTTATTTTAGCTGGTAAAATCCGCATGGTCGAGACGCCAAACAGCGCGAATAACAAGAAGGAAACAAACGGCAGATAAGATTAGCATAAAACTTGAATCAGAAACTCTAGCCATGGAATCTAATTGTACTTGTAGCATTTCGGCGGAATAATCTTAATCGTTAATGGAGGCTCTTATCGCACCTATTCCCACTTGTACGGCTAAGGGAATACTTTGACTCTTTAAAATATTGTTGAAATTGAAATTAAGAAAAGAGGTGTATGTTTAACTATGTAGTAGTAGTAGTTGTAGTACCCGTGATCCAGTCCATATCCAGTGTGCCTTCTACTCAACATTAACCGCCTTCCACCAACCTTCCTCCATCAGTATCATTTTTATAACTTGTTCAGGGGGTTCCCCTCAGCAATTGTTTGAGACCGCAGCCGTTGCATTGACGGATGATGCATTGGCCATGGAAGTGGTCCCCGTCGTTGCCGAACCCACTGAATCATCATGAGCTGACGACATGCTGTTGTCGCCATAGAATCGAGGCTGGTCATGTGCCTCGGCAGCGGGTGAGGCAGTATCCTCGTCTGTGTCATCATCATTGGAGCTATCGCCACCGCTGGCATTTAGTTTGGTGCCACTGCGCTCAGAAGAATCCGCATCACTGCTCGTTGGCGCGTGCCGTAGACGCTCGTAGCAAGCGTCACAGACGCGGAGCGCCTTAACGCTTTGTTGGGGCAAAAGGAACTTCTTGGAAGAGCAACCGGCACAGACGACAGCGCCGCAGTTGCGACAATGATGGCGTCGCTGTACAAAGGTGAACTGCGTCTTCTTGCAGTGCATGCAATTGCTCGCCTGGGCATCCGGCACCCAAACGGCTGCATGATTCTCCACCGGTTTTTTACCACTTTTCCGCAGTAAATCCTCGACGCATTTGTTGATATGTGCCATCCATTCCTGCTTCTCGGTACTTGTGGCTGCATACACCACAAATGATTTTGTTGTGGTGCGTATGTACCATCCATTGCGGTACTGTTGATTATCTGCTATTGACTCCAGGGATACTTCCTCAAGTGGCATTATATGCTGCTTGTTGTACTTCTTCTTTCCAATTACAATGTTTCCGTAGACGAGTATATCATTGAATAGGAAGAACTGACGAGACTTTGGCCTCTTGCGGCACATCTTTGTGAGTACACCCTCACCGACCAGTACGCGGCCGGAAACGGCCAGTGGCACCCCAGAGCTACCAAAACAGTTCTCAACGGATGCAATGCGCCGTGTATTAAGCTCTGAGTTTACAAGACGATCAACCATTTTGTTATTGTTTGTGCTTTCTGGCTTCGGTTGCGGTTATAGGTACGGTAACGGTTATGGTTATGGTTACGGTTACAATTGTGTCTGCTGCAGCGAAAGTTGCGCTCTCTTGTCTTTTGAGTTTTGTTTACAGTTTACAATTTATCTATCGTACGCGCTTACAAAGCTTCACACCGTTGGCGAGACAGAGAGACAAATATATGGACTGTTGCGCTTCCACTAACCGTAGCGTACTTCAACTGTGACGACGGTACTGCTTCTGTTGTTGCTGCTGTTGATGTTATTGTTGTTGTCTCTCTGCTTCCACTGCCGTCGCCGTCACTGTCACTGAGTGTAAGAGTGTGTGTGTGTATATGGGCGCAGCAGCTGCTGTTAATCCTTTTGCTTACTACAATTTGAGTATGTGCTTTGATAATTTATATCAAAATTTGTTAAATCTATTACGAGAGTCACGCGTTGCGCCCTTTATGCAATGCACAATATAACTGTTTTCTACGCCGTCCGTTTACCGAAACGTCATGACTCACACCACACACAAACAACAAGTATGCATACACACATATGCAGATGATATGTAGTACATATGTAAATTACGTGTATAAACGGCTTTAAATACTTTTTATTCGCAATTGCTCACTTTGCAAGCCTACTTAGCTATTAATTTATTTATGTTTTTCACTAAACAAATACCGGTTTTAATTAAAATAAAACGTTTTTATCTCTGACTTTTAATTTACTCAACTGCTAAGCTGCAGCTGCTAACGCAAAAATGAGCCGCTACAGCTACATTGACGCAATACAGAGACAGTCAACATTAAAGATTTCGCCATTCACAGTGATACACGGACAACTTGTATTTTGTACTTAAATTAAAGGAACAAGTTCATTCGTTCCACTTTTGGTGAACTAATGAACGCTCATATGGTTACTTCGTTTGCTTCTGTTTTGTTTTTGACCGTTTGTTGTGTTCTTAAACATCGAATTCGAACAAATACATGTTTTAAAAAACTAGCTGATTGTTTAAAAATGTGCACCAACCCAAGTCTAAAATATTAAACGCAATATAAATCAGACCGAAACAAGCAGATACCTGCTCGCTGTTAATAACAGGGGAGCAAAATGTTGCGCACAAATCATATGTTTACTCGGTCGAACTAGATAAATGATCATATTTTGGTTGTTCAGTTTAGTCAGTTTGATTAGTCAGCTCGATCGAACCCAACTGAACGATTTGATATAGCTCATTTCAACAGGGCTGTAGGCTAATTTTTTATGCGCCAAATACGATTTGATTTTAGTTTTACCTGAATTTTTTTTTGTGCCTGGTTACATTGAACAGTGGCGTCGTATTCCCGACGTTCCCGCACACGTTGATCGGACCGTAGTTGGAAAGGCTTTATGTCTAGCAAGGCTTTGCGCGGCAGTTTGTGACTGTCCAGTTCCTTCTGTTGTTGCATTAACTTTAAGCTGATTTCCCATTAAATGGCTGTTTACGTTCACTTACTTGATCCTTCTGCTTACGTCTTTCATTGTCGGCAAATGAGTGTTTAACTGTCTCTGGTGTTATGGGCACTGTGACTTTATGCTCGAGAACTATATCCCCCAGACGTTTATGTAGAGCACAAAAGTTTGGTGCTGGCCGACTCCGAAATATGCGTGCCTTGCGCTCTTCCTCTTCGCGCAATCGCAGCGCCGTTTCTCTTTTGCACTGGTATATATCCTTATATTTATACGCCTTCGGTGTAGCCACAGATAGGGGGGCACATTCTCCGCTACTACCGATAGAGTGACGATGTAAAGGCGTCCAAGCTGACTTAAGGCGGTACGTCTCATGAGGATGTTCGTGCATTTCCTCCTCCTCCAGCTTTAAGGGACGTTCTTCGTCGCTTTCATTACACTTTATATTCTGGCGATGTTCGTCCGGCGATGCTTCATTGCCCCAGTTTAGCCTACTAATGGGATTAGTGATAGGCGGCGTCCTTTCAATCTCAACGTTTTCCTTGTTTGAAGAAGCAGCTGCTAAAATGGCGCATCTTTTGTCTGAAAGTTAACTGTAAAACAAGCACACCACGCATAAGTATAACGAATTACATACCAAAGAAATGTTCCGAATCATCCATGTTATAATCGCCAATACTTATGTTATCCCAGTCAAACTCAGACTTTAGTTGAATTGTATCTTTGGAGTTATCCATATTCTTATTAAACACTGCGGCGTTCCCACAAAATTCAAACAATAAAGCAAAGCCACACGCTTGCACCGCAGAGGGCTGCAATGATCTTATCGATCAGCTATGATCACTTATCGATAATATTGGTATATATGTAGCCTCAACGATATCGAATCGAATTTGAATCGAAAGACGGTTGAACAAAAGCAGCTCTAAAATATACTTTTTAAATTCAATTTCAAACTGAGAAATACAAAATATTGAATTAAAAAAAAAGGAATAATGCGCTGGTCGAGGATGCTTAAATGTGTCAGGACATAAAGCATCAAGACTAGTGGTTGCCATCGCAACAGACAAAGGTTTTCAGTTTTAAAATTTGTTTGAGGTAAATAATTTTTATTATTATTATTTCGGGTAAATAATTTTTCTTATAACGCTTATGAATGTAAAAAAATAAAATTACTTAAATGTATGAACGTTTGTACATTCAAATAATATAAATCAATATTATAAATATAAAGAAAATTATAAAATTTTGATGGATTTTTGTACATATGAATATTGTTATATTCTATGTACCTCTAGCGACTTTAGATAATATTTCTTTATATAAAGAATATCTTTATAACTGGGCTCTAGAATAGTTATATCAGTCTTTGCTAGCAGATCTGCCCAATAATCATAGGTTGGGTGAAAAATATGCTAACGGAATTTTAAACGAATCTAGGAAAAATCTTTTTTTTTTGAGATTTGGCTATAGGCTTTGGATGATCTTGGTATCTCTAGAAACGCATACCAGTGGTGGATGATACTTTGTTGGATGAAATCCGCTTCGGTTTTACGGGCGACTCTCTTCTGTGGTGACGCTTGCGCGGAATCACCCGCGGAGGGGGAGGGGGACCGACAGTACTCGTAACTAAAAATTCAAGTGAATCATCTGAATCCTCGTCTTCACCACTTGCAAAGAGCGTACGCCTTACGCTCCGTCGTTCTCTCCGTGGCTCTTCGCTTTCATCGTCAGTGTGAACATTACGGGCGACGCCACGCACACGCGGACGTTCTACGACAGGTGACCTGGGTGGCGTATCACACTTTTCATAGATAATCAGGAATATATCTGTTGCCAGCTCGTTCCTCACACGAGTTTCCAAGTAGCGATAGCCCAACGTCAGCTTCATTTGGCTCGTCTCGTCAATAGTAATACCACCATCGTCGAATTCATGAACTCGCTTTAGCATGCCAACCGACTCAATGTAGTATCTCGGCTCCCTATTATGAGCCACAGTCCTAGACAACGGTATCGGTATTGAACAACGTTCGTCACGAGGCGGTGTGCACATCAGAGAAGGCCAGTTTCTGGTAGAGTCGCCAGTGGGGACGCCAACGGGAGCTGCAGCGCGGGCGCTGGCGACAGCGGCAGCGCGGATGCCAGCGAAAGCGGCAGCGCGGGCGCCAGCGAGAGCGGCAGTGCGGCCGCCAGTGGGAGCGGGAGCGCGGACGCCAGTGGGAGCGGGAGCGCGGACGCCAGTGGGAGCGGGAGCGCGGACGCCAATGGGAGCGGGAGCGCGGACTCCAATGGGAGCGGGAGCGCGGACGCCAATGGGAGCGGAAGCGCGGACGCCAGTGGGAGCGGGAGCGCGGACGCCTGCAGGAGCGGCAGCGCGGACGCCAGCGGGAGCAGCAGTGCGGCCTCCAGCGGGAGTGCCAGTGGGAGTCCTAGTTGGAGCGCTAGCAGGAGCGGCAGCGTCGACACCAGTGGGAGTGCCAGCGCGGAGTCCAGCGGGACCGGCAGCGCGGCCTCCTGCGGGAGTGCCAGTGGGGGTCCTAGTTGGAGCGCTAGCAGGAGCGGAAGTGTCGACACCAGTGGGAGTGCCAGCGCGGACGCCAGCGGGACCGGCAGCGGGACCGACAGCGCGGCCTCCAGCGGAAGTGCCAGTGGGCATGCCATTGGGGACGACTGGGCGGACGCCAGCAGAGACTCCAGCGCGGACGGCATTATGGGTGACATTGGGGCCGACTGGGCCGACGTCAGCAGGGACGTCATTGTTGATGCCATTCTGAATGCCGTTGGGGCCGACTGGGCTGACATTAGCGAAGACGAGTGGGCGGGCGTCAGCAACGACGCCGACGTGGCGGGCGTCACTGGGAACGGCGAAGTGGTAGGGAGCGGGAACGGCTATGCGGATGGGAGCGGGAACAGCGAACTGGATGGGAGTGGGAACGGCGAAGTGGATGGGAGCGGGAACGGCTAGGCGGATGGGAGTGGGAACAGCGAAGTGGATGGGAGCGGGAACGGCCATACTGATGCCACCGGGAACGACTGGCCGAACGCCTCGGGGAGAAATGTTCCCTGGAACTTGTCTTCGCTCTTGAGCTTCCTTTATCAATTTTTTTCGCTGTTTTTCGATACTGCGTCCATATCGACACTCCAAATAGGCCTCTGTCACTTCACCACACTTCCGTACATCCTGAAAACCCTCATGCCTATACCGTCTCGTTAACTGCGTACGCACGTACCCCGACACAGAATCACCGCCCTTGGCACAATGCGCAAACAGGCTAATGATGCAGTCCTCCGACAGCTCACTGCGTACGTTGCCATCATCAACACATCGAACAAATTGACGTAGAACTCGCATTGCCGTCGCTGAAAAATTTTCAAAAATGTATAACTTATTATTATCGAGTTGATAATTCAGTAACTTACGTCGCCGCACAATGCATGGTTCAACGTCCATTTTTCTCAATATTGGTAATTGAACGCTATATTTATATATACAAAAATATATTGATATTTATGTATACGTTTTCCGAGCAAACTTGCATTTATTCAGAGTGAAGCGATTCATCGATTTTTATTGTTCTTTCTAGAGATGAGAAATGCTGCTATTTTTCTGTAGCAGTGATAGCTGCAACTGCGACTGCGACATTAAAATATCGGTGACTAAGTGATTTTCAACCGATACAAATTGCGCTTAAATTATGCGTTAACTAAAAGTTCGACTTAAGTTTGTTTAATTGAAAAAAAAAGCTTTTTGTCACTGATATTTTTAAAATTCTGTCAATGCTGTCACTGATATTCACTGATATCATTTTTCAATATTTTTAAGAATATTGTTAACATGATATGTCACTCAATTCCATTAATTTCAACGAAAAGTGTGACCAGATGTAAAATATTAAACTGAAATACTCAGCTATGTATGTTACAAGACAAAATTTGAGTTATCAAAATATATTCAATTTTTATGAAACAAAAATTTCTATACGAATCTCGAACGACGTTTATAATATTTAATAGGTTTAGTTATGGGCGCAAATAACAGTAAGCCACAAACCGTGCAAATGTCCAATACAACCCCTTTTCAAATCAGTCGGGACGTTTTGGAGCGTGTTGAAAAGGCCAGCAATCCAGAGAAAGTTGCAGTTGCCACTGTTTGCGAGAATTGCAGCCGTAAAACAGCACCCGGAGTCCGTCAAGTGAATTCCGCAAACGAGGCTCAGCAGAGCGGTGAAAAAGAGTCTCACGTCCAGGCCCAGGCCCAACCGGTGGCCGTCTCCTCAAGCTGGTCACGTCGTTCCGTAGAAGTTGAAGAGACGCAATTTACAAAGACACTGGACCGTGTACATAGTTTGTTTGGGAAACCTGTTAAATGGGCCAAGGCCCATGAGTGTGCCTCCGATATAGAGTTAATGGAGCAACAATTGATAGCCTGTTACCGCCAATATGGCAATGAACCCCTCAAATGCGCACCATTGGCCAAACAGTATCACACTTTTGTATTCAACAAGCAAGTTGCCGCCGTAAAAAATACAAAATCAGCTGGTCAGGATGCGAAGGAATCTGGCGACAAGTGACAAGCTATTCATTGATTGCATTCAAAATGTAACGGTCATGTTTTTAACGCCAATACATTGGGCTCCTAGTTATGAAATATTTGACAAGACTTTAAAAATAATGCTGCAATATGAAATTTATTATTGAA
This sequence comes from Hirtodrosophila trivittata, assembly GCA_035045065.1. Taxonomy (NCBI): domain Eukaryota; kingdom Metazoa; phylum Arthropoda; class Insecta; order Diptera; family Drosophilidae; genus Hirtodrosophila; species Hirtodrosophila trivittata. The sequence goes on along the minus strand of JAWNNK010001028.1, from coordinate 13,358,122 downwards.
CAAGTAACACAATCTGTCACATTGTTATGCATAAACTCAACATACTCTTTCCCACTAACGTGCGGTATAGTGTATTAAAAGCTCACCAAAGCTTTTTCTTTATCAGCTCAGCACGCAGTCAGCACGACACAAACTGCTAGCAGCTGACAGCTGACGCACAATAACAGAATTTAGAATTAAGTTTAGTTCATTAGAAATTTCAAGAGCACGTTAACTGTGACGCTCTGCGTCCCGCACACGCTCGTATTTATGTACATAGTACAAACTAGGATAAACATAAATTTTAGTTACTACTTTCGCTAGTTCATCCAATATATAACCGTATTATACATATTAACATATATTTATACATATATGCACTACTTATGTGAGTATGCGAATTACAAAGCAGAGACGACGCGTCGACGCGACGGCCTTGGCGCTTATTTCAATACAAAACAAATCTTTTCTGGTTAGTGTTGTTGTTGTTGCTGATATTTCCGCCTGTGGGATGACTTAGCGAGTTATTTAATTCTTATGCCTGCCATAAACTCTAGAAACTACTTCAGCTTAGGGCCATCACATGGACTTTCGTCGCACAAATGTTCTATAACATAATTACATAAAACAAAAGCGCGCGCGCATGTACTTATGTTTTGTTATAGATTTTCATGCGTAACATTTTCATTCAGTACATAATAGTACAGACTAAAGCCCCAATAGGAAATTGGACAGCGTGTTATTTATACCTGTTAAATAAACCTTGAACTTGAACTTATTAGTTAGAATCTCCAGGTTGTAAAGATTATTATTTATGTACAAGGGATAATTACTGCATACATAATATTTTTATTCAGAACAAAAAATATTAAAACCCAATAAGAAATGGACCACTGCTCTATTAACATATGTTAAATGATCTTTGAACTAAACGTTTTATAGCCAGCAGCCTCTAATAGTATTGTTTAATTTGATTTAGTGCTCACACACACATACATACATTTGTCTGTATGTATTTACCTTACGTTTGTGCTTGCATCCCCCTAGGAAATTGACACGTGAGCATGTCAACAGCAAACAGAAAGGCTGTCAAGTTCATGATCATATTTTTTGGCATGTTACACATATGCCACCGCCCACCTACCACCCACCAGTCACCTGCTATCCAACTGAGCGAAACGGAAGCGAAAAAGCTTTTTGTGCACGAACGATCGTCCATCAATTGCACTTGCCATGCAACTATTACATTGAGTTGAGAATTTGTAGCTCTCCTTAAATTTTCGAAACTAGAAAACAAATTACAGCTTTTTAGTATTTGTTCAACCATTGCGACATTTAGTTCTTAATAGAGCTGATTCACCCTAATAAGAAGAAACCATAGAAGTAAGAGAGAGAGAAAGAGAAGAGTGCAATCAAATTTCGCCCCTGCCTTCTATAAGTTCAATACAAAACAGCAAGTACAATATTTTTTTTTTAACTTAAGCCGTTTCCACTTGACCCTGGCTAACTAGCGTTGCGCATATTTTATATATAGCATATGTTGACATTGACCTTGTAGCACGTGAATCTTTGGGTTGGGTTCTTTAGGGGATTAGTTGCTTCTCTCGTCATCCGAGTCGTCGTCGTCGTCGTTGTTATCGTTGCCAAGTGATTTTTTATTATGATAAAACGTTTTTTTAGTGGCTGTGAAACGCTGTTTCTGGTGAAGATTAGTTCATAAGTTAAATAATGACTCAAGTTTTTAAACTACTACAAACGTCGCTGGTGGGCTGGCAACGCGGATTCTTTGGCAATGGAAATGCTAAAATGCATCCCATGGCCAAGGGAGTCGTGACATATGCGTTAATGTGGCCCACGGGCAGCCTCATCCAACAAACAATGGAGGGACGTAATCTGAGTAAGTTCCATTGGACTTAATTTCAGTTTTCCTTTAATATTCCCCTCTCCCTCTCCTTCGCACTATAGAAACCTATGATTGGGCACGTGCCCTACGCTTTAGCATCTTTGGAGCCCTCTATGTGGCACCATCACTTTATGGCTGGGTGCGTCTGACCAGCGCCATGTGGCCTCAGACAAACCTGCGCATAGGCATTATCAAGGTGAGTAGTTAACAGTATTGAAAGAGATGGGGATAGCTATCCAAATGTGGGACAGATTTGCAAAATTCTGCAGTATTCTAAACCAAGTTAAAGTTCCTTAAATTTAAAATATAATAAAGGACTGACTGGTACCATCTATTAGCTTGACCAATCCTTGAATCTATTTGTGTAACTTCCACACTAATGGATTAGAGTAGTACAGATATAGTACCACACCTAGAATATTTTCATTTCTTGTGGCAACATTTACAATTCTTAGGCCATAACCGAGCAGGTTTCTTATGGACCCTTCGCTTGTGTTAGCTTCTTTATGGGCATGAGCCTCTTGGAATTTAAGACCTTTGAGCAGGCCATCGATGAGGCTAAGAAAAGGCGTTGCCCACATATAAGGTAAGGTCTCTGTTGATGATGATAAATTATATAATACTATTGCCATATCCATGAAAGGTGGGTCTGTGTGTCTGGCCCATTCTGCAGACAATTAACTTCTCCTGGTGCCTGAACACAATCGGATCATATACGTCAGCGTTTGCAGCCTGTTATGGACAATTTTTTTGGCGTATATGAAGACGCACGAAAGAGATCATACCTCAGATGTAAACGTATAACCGGAGGAGTAACATAGTCAATTAGCTCTGATTCTTGATGTATTCTAGGAAAATTTTTAGGTAAATAAAAAGCATTTAAGTACATATCCTGAGTTTATAGCAGGGGCGGCGGCACACGTGCCACTATCAATTGTCCAATCCAGACCCTTGAGTTGGGTGATTTGGCGACCGTTTCAACAATCCAGTCCACATAGGCAGATACTTCAGTGAATACACCCGGATAGGGCGGTCGTGTGCAGGGCTTTATGCTCCATGACACGATACCGATTTGTGTGTCCGTTCCAGTGAGCAGTAGTGGCCCGCCGGAATCTCCGCTGCACTGTCCCTTACCACCCTCGGACACGCCTGCACAAATTTGGCTGGCGTGCAGTTGGGTCTGGTGACGTTGACTGCACTCCTCGTCGCTGAACACCTGCAGCTCCACTTTTTGCAAATTCTCTTGCACCACACCGCCGGTCTGTAAGGATAACAGCAATTAGCATGCGATCTTATTGTACCAGAGTATTAAGCTAATCCTAAATCGTTGTAGATCTCTGGAACGTAGACTTACCGCATTCAAACCCCAGCCGGCAAGGGTGGCCCTGGTGTTGGCTGACGTGGGCTGCTGGGGATCCGGTAATCGCACGGGCTGCACGCTTTTATTCAAGCTTACGGGCTTTGCCAGCTGCACCAAGGCAATGTCATGAATGTACTTGTTCAGTGGCTCATAGCCTGGATGCACATGAATGCTGGCGACTTCAGCCAGCTGGCTGGCATTCCGTGCGATTTGATTACTGCCGTATTGCACATTTAACTGCTCGGGTTTCGCGCCACGCACACAATGAGCTGCTGTTAGGACCCAGCCAGCATTGAGAAGTGTTGCACCACAGGAATGGTGACCACTTTTGGCACGACGCAGCGAGACCTGTACATAGAGATTGATTCCAAATCGGGAAACGAGCACAGGTGCAGTGTTCTCTTACCGCGTAGGGAAACTCGCCCTTTGCCGCCTCCGTGCCATTGACTATTTTCCCATCCTGTTGCTTTTCCTCTCCTGGTGTGGTGGCTATGGTGCCACTGCTAACTGCCAACCAGCACGCCAAAAGGAGTACAAGTCCACGCTGAAAGCAACGCATGTTGATTGCCTAACGGGTGGTACGTGCCATTGCATTTATTTGGGTTTTAGTGTCAGATACCAGGCGACCCGTATGGCAGATCGAGTTGGCCATGTCTAGCTGGAAACGGAATTAATTAACATTAATTAAATATGCATTTAATAGAGGTTACAACTTACTCCACACATTTCAATCTAATACACATGTGTCCATAAATATAGGGAAATGGCGTCTCCAATGCTCTGGCAACAGCTAAAGACGTTCGTCGTCAAGTATCCCGTAGCGCGGGGCATGATATCGTACAGTCTGATCTGGCCCACGGGTAGCATGATCCAACAAACCTTCGAGGGAAAGAGCTTTGGTGAGTTCGTGTTTAGTTATTTTACTGTTAATAACTTACGTACCCTTTCTTGGCAGGCAACTTCGACTGGTGGCGTGTCTTCCGCTTTAGCATGTATGGTGGACTTTTTGTCGCACCCACGCTTTACGGCTGGGTTAAGGTATGTCCATGTTTTAAGCAGCTTAATCTCACATTTTGACTGTACTGGACATGATCTGCTTAGATATCGAGCGCTATGTGGCCACATACATCACTTCGTACTGGTATTATTAAGGCGGCAGTGGAGAGCATATCCTACACACCCGGTGCAATGACTTGCTTCTACTTCATAATGAGTTTGCTGGAGTCCAAGACAGTACCGGAGGCAGTAGCCGAAGTTGGCAAGAAATTTCTACCCACCTATAAAGTATTTAACATAGATATATATTAATTTTATACATGAATTTAATAACATTACATTTTTACTATAGGTTGCTCTCTCCGTTTGGCCCTTGGTGGCCACCATTAACTTCTCCCTGATACCGGAACGCAATCGGGTACCTTTCATTAGTGTCTGTAGTCTCTGTTGGACGTGCTTTCTGGCCTATATGAAGCATTTGGAGCACCATGAAGTAGATCAAGTTATTTAATCACATACACACATATATATTACATTTGTTGTTCTTGTTTGTATTGTTTTTAAGTAGCTTTAATAAATTATTCCCTTAATTAAATTCAAATATTTTGCTTTGAAATAAGGTAAACAAATACGAAAAGTAACCATCACATTCGCTGAATAGAAACTGGCCACACTACAAAATTCCCATACCGGTTGCGCAATATCGATAACATCGGCTTAAAACTTTCGATAGCTGAACATTCCATTACATTTTTATGTGTATTGCTCTTATTTATAAATAAACATCATAATTATGATGATAATTTTTTAAGCTATAATATCAGCTATACATATTTCGATCCTTGACAAAAACAGCGATATTCAAATTTAATTCAAAATCTTAACATATTAATCATGGCCTATGTTAAATATCGTTTTAGAAATGTTTGGCGATAGGTCGATAGTTTTGTCATCCCTAGCCCCACCTTGCTCTTGGGTGTGTGCAGTCAACTAAATCGAGTCTTCTGAATTGTTTATACAAACTTATTATAAATTTCACCTGCACAATTTAAAAAATAGCTGCAGTTGGCCATAATGCGTAATCTAGGCAAGCAGCAGTCACAGGACACCACCGATAACGCTGTCGAAAAGGGCGACTATCCGCGAGCTACAAGTAGGTGACGCAGCCCCAAGTTGTTTGAGTTGTTTATCCTAACTTGTTTGCATGTATGTATGTTTTCTTTATAGATGGAGTTGTTTTTGGTGCAATCATGGCATTCGCCAGTTTCTTTGTGCTCATGATGTCCTTCTGCTCCCCATATTGGATAGAGTCCTATGAGGAAACGCATTCCAGCTTTAAGAATATGGGTCTTTGGCAATACTGTTTTAAGGACTTTGTTTATCCAAAATATCAGTTCCCAAAGCAATTCACAGGTTGTCACAACATATTTTCCCACGTAAGTACACACAATAACAGTTAATGAAGAGAAAAAGAAATACTCACTCGCATTTGTTCATTAGGAATACTATGTTATACGTGAATATCTGCTGCCTGGTTGGCTGATGGCTGTGCAGGGCTTTGTAACGATGTCCTTTATAATTGTCTTCTTTGTGCTGGTTCTGCTCTCGCTCACAATCATCCGTCTGCCTCTGAAGGCTGTACTGCAGTATGAGTGGCTTTTGGTGCGTTTGTCCTACATAGGCACTGGCTTATCATGTACGTATCTTAAATTTTCCCCTGTTTATGCTATGAAATTCAAGATAAAAATGTATCTTGATTTTGCAATTGAAGATTGTGTGTTAAGTTTCACCGTGTCATGCAAGAATGCACAATCAATTTGCTTGTACCAGCTGAAGTTCATGATTGAATTCCATGGAATATTTTCTTTGCAAAAGCATCGTAGCATATCGTATTTATATTTATTATATATATATTTATTTTTTTTTTTTATGTGAACAGCTTTGTTTATGTTCTTGGCCGTGTGCATATTTGGTGGCTGCGCCTATCGTCGGGACTGGCTGATGTATCCGAAATTCAACGTGCTGGGCTGGTCCTTCGCCCTGGCTGTGGTCACATTCATGCTGCTTGGCCTGGCTGCTTTAATATTGCAGCGTGAATCTCGTCAAGCGTATGAGGCGCGTGGCGAGCAGAAGAATCTAGTTATGCAGATGGAAATGCAGGAGCCGGGGTATCAGCCTCCACGCCATCATCATAGTCAATCGCGCAGCCTGCATGGTTATATATAAGGCGCAATCGTTGTCACAAATGAAGTTCGATTCCATTCCATCCATATCAGACAATATTTATCTATGCCGTCTTTATATTATTTTTCTACTCTAATCTTAATCATTCGATATTGCGAGCTAGAATCTCTATTTAAGTAAATAGTGCCTTTTGAATTTGTAGTTCAAATTTTATATATACTTTACTTACATATCGCTAGATCTGTAGCCTGTTTCTAAATCTATATCTTAACAATGTAAGCGTCAGAACGGCCGTCCAAAACGACACAAACTAAATGTATTACCGAATGCATTTGGCATCTCGATTATATATATATATATATATATATACATATATTATTATACACTTTATATACATCTTTATATATACTTATACACATACTTATGTCTATCATACGATATCAGTTCGAATAACGATAAACATGTATTCACCTTTTCCCCCCAATCAAATTGTATGTAAATTACAAGAATCTTACAAAATACATCTAAAAAGAATAAAACAAACGAATTCCTACTTGATGTCAAACACTTTTCGGGTTAATAGTATATATATCTCTCAATGTCTCCGTCTCTTATCTGAGTCCGCCGTGTGCTGATAGAGTGCAGCGCTGATTGTCAATTGGAGCAGCTTCGATGTGATGGTAGCTTCAGTGAGCAATGCGCGCTGACTGAAATCGGTTGTGACAAACTATTTGGATAAAAGACACGACACGTTTTCTATATATATATATATAATATATATATATCTTTTATTCTTTATATTTACTTTATCTTTGATCTTATCCAATACAAAATCATGCAAAGTGTGTCTTGTTTTTGCATTTGGCTCTTTATCTGCGGTAAAACATGTAAGATAAGCAGATCCTATGTTTCAGTTACAGATATATGCAGGTATATCTATAAATAAGTAGCACAACTTGATGTTAACTGTAATAACTGATAGCAACTCTCAATCAAAGAAACCCAAAAGCAACTTTCTTCCAGGTGTTTTTTAATCATTGTTGTGTCTCTTGGCGGAAATTGACGTAAAATACACGCATAAAAGATACGGCGGCAAGGCCATGTCTATATATCTATATAGCATATAGTAGAAGGGAGAGAGAGTGTTACGTTGGGAGATTGGGTCAGAGGCTATATGGCAATTATGAGCATTACATGGACACACTCCAACGTCGTGTCAAAACTCAACGAAAATATCCATTATTTACTTCTAAAACTTCTTCCATGGGTAAAACCCAAACAAGACTCAAGCACCGAAGATTAAATACTCTTCCATATAGAATCTATCATTATATATATATCTCCTATAGGAGTCAGTTTTCCCTAAAAGCTGATTATGCATCTGTTAATAGTTATAGTATAGATAGTTATATAGGACCTCGCATCTAAATCGATTTTAGTACTTGGATTTCCTAAGATCTCCAAAGATAAACCGACCATGATATAGTCCACCGTTTTGGTCAGTATATGGTACATATACCACTATATATAAACTGTTACCTTTAATGCTAAGAGACAGATTAAATTGTAGCACACCAGATATAGGTCAGACATAGCTTTATCAGCTGACTGATCATGAACATATATCAAAATATATATAAATATACTTAGAATATATCTTCAGAAAGGGTATAAAAAAGTGCTTATAATGACAGTTACTCTTCCAATCCTATAAACTATACTTACCATTTATATTCTCGATCTGTATCGACTAGAGAATAGATCTAGTCTATATACCATATAAGATATCTGACAATTCTAAAGTTCCACACTTCTTTACAGTCGCAGCGCAGCCGCCACAGATGCCACAGAGTCTGGAGCCGCGCATCATCAATGGCAGCGTCGCTAGCGTCGGCGAGACAAAGCATCTGGTGTCCATACGTCTGAGGAAGCATGACAGGAACTTTGGCAGTGGCCACATCTGCGGCGGATCTCTGATTGCTCCAAACAAGGTACTAACCGCAGCCCATTGCCTCTACAAGTAAGTAGGTCAGACAGAGCACCTGGAGGGCAATCCTGACATCCAACATCTCTCCTCAGCACCGGTAGGAAGCGTTACCGCAAGCCAAGTGAGTTCGTTGTGGTAATGGGCACACTGAACCGCTACGAGCGAAATAATGGCACCATCGTATCCGAGGTAGGCTCCATAGCCTACATGAACACCTTCACGCCGGACAGCATGCGTGACGATGTGGGCGTTATGTTCCTGCGGACGGGTCTGCCATCGAACCGCAGTCATCCTACCATATCGCCAATCGAACTAGCCACAGTGCCTACGTCTGTGGGCACCACTTGCCAAGTGACCGGCTGGGGTCGCACCGAAGAGGTGAGTTCTCTATCGACAGGCTACCCAATCATCTCTAGCGTCATTTACTTCTTATTGAACAGAACTCCTTGTCGAATGTCTTACTGACGGCAAATGTGAGCACGATACGACGCAAGACCTGTGGGAGCATCTATGGCAGTGGCTTGCTGCCAGGCATGATGTGCGCAGGTCATCTACAGGGCGGCACTGACTCGTGTCAAGGTGACTCCGGCGGACCGCTGGTGCACGAGGGACGCCTCATTGGCGTCGTCTCCTGGGGCTACGGATGCGCAGAGCCCGGTCTGCCCGGGGTCTACGCTGACGTACAGTATTACCATCAATGGATTCAGGCGCGCAACGCAGGCTCTTCACTTCTGACAACTAGCCTGTGGCACTTCCTCTGGCTGGGAGCTGCCTGCTGGGCCGTGCTGGCCTTCAATTAGATATAATTAAATGGCCTTTGGCTGAAAATAAATAAATTAATATACACACAATGGTTTGCGCTTCTCTTGGGGTGGCAGAATCCTGACGCAGTATCCTTGGTATACTCTAATTAGGTTAGATATGGATTGGTTGTCGTCAGGTTTGGTGTAAGACCTGGAGTACTTAGGCTGGAGCAAACTTGTCATGTGTAGAAGGACACAGACAGAAGGGCGGCACATCCTTACACAAATTGCTCCAAGTGCAGGTCAAGATGTGGTGAAAGGCTTCTTCGATATCCAGATCGTTAGCTCAGACTGGGCACGAAAGCGAATCCTCTTAAGATTCAATCAACAAGAAACGTTTATTTACAATTAACACACAAAGAAACGTAATAAGATAAGGAAACAATTGAATTGTAAAAGAGTATATAGTATATTGGTAATTGACTAGGATGTGGCGTCCCTAGCAGTTACAGTTACGGCGGGTGGGAGCGTTGTTCGATTCGTGGAGACGCACCATGCCTGGCCCATAGGCAGCGTTGGGCAGACGGCGCGACTGGGTCATTAAGACAGAGAACTCCCGATTGCAGACGGCGTTCTCAATGCGGTTCATGACACGACCCACCAGCATCTCGACGGCCTGCTGGATGTTGGTGCCGGTGCAGGCGCTCGTCTCGATGTAGGGCAATCGATAGCGTTTGGCTAGAGCGGCCACCTGCTCCCGGCTAACCACGCGCAGCTTCAGCAAATCGCACTTATTGCCGCAGAGCACCACATCCGGATCCTCGGTATAGGCATGCATGCGTAGCTGCTCCAGCCAGTTGGTTATTTCCAGGAAGGATTTCTCACTGGTTAAATCGAAGATGAGCAAAAAACCCATTGCATCCCTATAGAATGCAGTCGTTAGTGAACGAAACCGCTCCTGTCCGGCCGTGTCCCAGATTTGCAAATGAATCCGATGCCTCCGTCCTCGTGAGTTATAAACCTGTAAAGTTGAAGAGATGTTGGAGGAGGATTGACAGCTGGCGGAGATGTGCTTACCATGCGCTTTTCACGAAAGTCAATACCCACTGTTGATATGAATTGCGAGTGAAACCTTCCCTCTGTATATTGGTAGAGCAGACATGTCTTGCCCACTCCGGAGTCGCCCAAAACAAGGAACTTTAGTAAATAGTCGTAGTCAATGTTAGCAGTAGTCATTATGTCTCCTTGTGTCCCTTAGGAAGCATCCTGCAGCAAAAATTCAATCAATTCCAAAAGGAACAATTCGAATGACGCTTCGTCTCTAATACAACCACTTGGTTGGTCACTTTCGAAGTTGACCGGAAAATACTTTGTTTACGTTGCGTCCTAACAAAATGAGGGTACAGCAGTTCCATAAAGTTAAATATAATCAAATCGAATTCCAGAACTTCGGCTGGCCGAAGACAAAACACCCTGCCAGACGTAGTAAAAGTGTCCTAGAAGATCTATACTATGGATATACATATGGTACATGTATCTATCGGATTCAGGCTCTGGGTGCACTGGATGCGAATAACTTCCTTTAGGATACAACTCATAGGATTCAACCCGATGCCTAATGGGTTTGCTTGATGATCTGTTCAGCTCCAACTTCAACGGATCCAAGGTCCTGATCCAAACAAGGCACAAATAATCAAGGATAACTTTCCATAAGCTCTTCCGATGATTCAACCTGATGCTTAATGGTTTTCCTAGAAAATCAGTTTAGTTCCAACTTTTTCGTTCCGATCATATATGCATAGTTAATGGTCTTTAAAGTAAGGTTGTCTTCCGTATCAAAGACCCAGGTAATCAGGCCACTGACCTCTGATTGACTACGGAAAGTGTCCTGCAGGCAGCAGGAGTAAAGGAAACGAGCTCCAGCTAAATATACGAAACTCATTAAATCTCAATTTATTGATTTTCTGTCCTGTGTCCTTTGTTAGCTCTTTGGACTTTCAGACTTATAGGAAGCCTATTGAAAAGTTTATTGCAAGTACATAAATAGGAGGCAATAGGGAGGGAGGAGCCACCGGACAAAGAGTCCTTGCTCGAAGTTTCGCTTGTCATTTCTGAAAAGCTATTTCAAATGTTAAATGCGACATAATTAAAAAGAAATATATATAATATACAATGTGTATACGAGTATTAAAATAACACACACTCATACATAAAAGATGGCAATATGGGAGGATGCAAAGCGGATTATGGGATCGTGTGGGCGTTGGGTGCAGCTTAATGCCACCTCACAGTCCAAAAATAGACCCAGCTCGGCAAAATAAAAAAGGTTTAGAGGCAAAGCACTCCTTGTGACAGCTGTCACAACACTTTGGACAAAGTGCCAGGGGATGCTGCCTCATGTGAAGCATCCTGGCTGACAGCTCACAGGGTACAGAAGTTCATAAATACTTACAAACAACTTGCGGTTGCGGCTTAAAGGACGAACCATCTTTTCTTCCTTTTTTTTTCTTATAAGAATTTCCTGCTCGTAAATTTAGCTCTTTAATTAGCTTAAGCTCCCGCAGGATGTTGTATATTTTGTGCATTTCTATTTATATTATGTTTACAGGCGATATTCAATTATTTTGTAATCCAATGCCGCCCATAGATTGTATACAAAACAGGACTCAGCATATCCTTTTTGCTAGCTCCAAGTCATTCCGCAGGAAGGGGTAGAAGCTTATTCTATAAGAAGGTCACAAACATTTCAATCAAAAAGCAATAGGAAAAAACAAACTGCATGTGGTCGCCTACTAAATACCCTGTAGCTAATGCTCCTTACTATTATAAGCTTCGAGGACTCTGAAATTGACTTACACAGAAAGCTCAAATTGACTATTAATGCTGATTATATATATATATATATATATACATTGTTACAAATGCTTATTGAAATTGTATATGCCCTGTTCTGTTGAATGCAGAGTAAAAAATTGGGAGATTATTGGCATGTTCGAACCGTAGATAGGATTTTAAAAGTCAATTTCCCGTCTAGTTTCCCAATGAAAAACGGCGCTTAACTGTTATTGTGTTATTTTTTCTTTATATTTTAATCCTTTTGGCACCAGTCTCCTCCCTCCAGGTATATACACTGGTTGTATATGTATTTGTGTATCCAGGCTCTATGTTAACTGAATGTATGTTATGTTTACGTTTACGTTGGTTACGTTTTTGGTCAATGTAATGTGTATGTTACGCACATGTTAAATTCATGTTAAGTGCAATTAAATGAGCAAAGCGGGCGTACAGTGTGGTGTCTGTGTCTGTTGCTACTTGTTGCAGTTGTTGTTAGACCTTGACATTGAGAGCGAGGACGAATTAATTGCAACAATGCAATGCGTGTGTGTGTTACTGTGTGAGTGTGCGTGCAGCTGCGCTCGCTCTGAGTTTATTTCTGTGTCTGTATATGTATCTGGTTTAAAAATAAAACAAAGGATATGCATGTTGGGGGTAGGGGGGTCCTGTTACACTCACCTGGCCTCGGCATGGCTCTCTATACTGAGATAATTAAGTGATGAATTAGATAGCTGCACATATACATTGATTATTTATGTGTACGTGCGTATGCAAAAGCGTGCATTAAATGCTTATACGCTTAAGAAAATTATTAATAAAATGATTGATTTGACTTTGGCGCGCAAAAGTGTGCAATAATTTTTTGATCGTTGGTTTCGTTTGTAAATTGAACTTAACGGCAAAAAAAAAAAACTAATTATTTAGTATTAATTACAGTAAACTCGTATGTGTTTGATTAACAAATAATTTTTCGCGCGTGCGAGTTGTTTACACTTAGGTACAGGACTACAACATCACAAGGCATCACTCAGAAAGGACAGAGGGATGCGGTGCGTTGTCCGAGACAAACTGTGAAAGTCTGAGCCTGTGAAAGCTGTAAGCAGAGCGGCCAACTTGCGCATTAAAAGCGCTAAATAAATCGTTTATCAGAGCGATATCGTTATGATAAAATCTAATCGATAATTGTGCTTTGTTGCGTGCGTGCGAAACATCAACGCAGCTATCGACTGTTCGCGATTTGGCGCGAAATTTGAGCATGGTTTGAGTTGGTTTTCTGTGACGTATGCATGGACGAGCAACAGCGGCAGCTATTTTATTTTCAATTTATTTTAAATGATATTTTGATGTTTAATTAACAATGTTTCATTTTTTTATTTTTCCTTTAAGAAAAAAACACTTAGTTTTTAAGATTCATTTTGTTAATATTAAATTTTTGTTTGTTTTGCAAACTCAAAAACCTCTGCGGTAGCAGCTAAATATTTCATTTAATTTTCTTCTTCTCCCATTTCTTTTCAGTTTCATTGTAATTTTTTGAGTGTACTTTTTTTTTGTATTTTCTTATGTATTTTCTCTACTACAGTTGACATCAAGTACATTTGCTTATGATTTTGCTTATATGCGTTTATTTTGCCATTTTGTTTTTGATAGTATTTCTAAGTTAAACATTTAATACGAAATCATGCCTATGAAAATACAGCATTCATAAATGAATATATTAACATATATATTTTTATATTTATATATAGATTTAAATATATGTATATATACACATATATATAAATATACACATACATATATATATACATATATATAAACCGTATACCCTTTTTCATTTAATGCTTTGCAAAAATTTAAAACAAACAAATTTGTCGAAGCTGGATGTTATTTTTCTCTTTTTCTTGTTTTTGATGATCACTTCAACGGAAAGCGTCTGCTTTCTTATATAGTACATGCTTTAAACAATACAAATATAGATATATAATATATATATATATATATATATAAAAAGACAGAGAGAAAGAGAGAGATGTATGCATATTTGTATAGTTTATATAAATAATAAAAAATAAAGTTTAAGGCTAAAAGAAAAACGTAATGTACATTTTAGTTGGAAGAAGCCAAGTCGATAGCTGCTTTAACCGTGTGTCTGTGTGTGTGTGTATGTTTTTTTATATCATTGATTATAAAAATTGATTGCTTTTTTCTTATTTTCCTTATGTAATTCAAATAATTTCTGCATAGTTATTTAGGAATTTGCAACAACACTCATTAAATTCACTTCATAATTCTTTTTTTTTGTATTTTTTTATTACTTTTTCTGTGTGTACAACATTTATGTAATTGTGTGTATATATATACATATATATATATATATATATATATATTAAATGTATTTGACAAATGAACCGCAGCAAATCCAAAATTGATATAAATTGTAAATGCAAGTGCAATAAAAACCAATAAAATGAATATTTAATATTTAAATTTAAGAACATGCCCACACCGTCCTTTCTTCCTTAATTCTTTTTTTTTCAGTAAGCGTGTGAACTGTTCACACAAAAAAAATATAACAAAAACCGTTCAATTCTCGGCGTATTTGTCTGTCTATGTGCAAATAAATATATGAATCTAGTGTGTGTTTGTGTGTTTTTGTGTGTTGTGTAAGCAGCAACCAAATGCAACGGCGCACGCGCAACGCCGCGAATTTAAAAACAGAAAATTAAATGAAAGTAACAATTATAAACAGAGATAGGGCGACAACAGAAGAAACGCCAAAATACTGCATGCATACGATTTGACTTTCTTCTGTCAGTATGAAGAGTTCGATAGAGAGAGAGAGAGAGAGAGCTTTTACATAAGCGTTCTCTGTCTACGCTTATGAATACGTTTCTTTTCTATATAACATTATATCTCTCTTTTTTGATGCAACTTTTGCTTACGGGTACGGGTATTTTTGCTTTGTGTTTTTAGTTTTTACTTTTTTCTCTTTACTTTTACTTTAACAATTACATTATCTAAACATGTGTCTTTTTATGTGTAAATGTGTATATAATTTTGGTAGGTTTCATAGCTAAAACAAATTACAAGTTGGCTCATTTATATTGATAGGCTTTGTTTTTGCTAAAACATAGTATAACAGAACAGAAAAAATATATATATATATAAAGGTATTAAAAAAAAAAAAATAATTAATTCAAAATGAGCAATTTATGAACATATTCCTTTTTATAGTTAAAATTTTTGTTTTTTTGTTTTTGTTTAGAGAATTTACCACTGCTGTTGCCGTTATTTTTTGTTGCTGCTGTTATTCCAGTTGATGTTGCTGCTGCTGTTGTTGCTGTGTTCGTTGTTGTTGGTGTTATTGTTTTTTATGGCATTCAGAGCATATACTTGCCCAGCAACAAGCCCAAAATGGCCGCAGCAATTGCAATTGCTATATAAAATACCGGAATCTGTTTTTCAGCTAAAGCTGGAGCATAAGGCTCAATGATTTGCTTGGTTGCCGGAGAGCTCCGTAAGCGCGTGACTTGATCCTAAAATGATAGAAGCAGTTAAATTGATACCCTCAATTGCTATTGTTATTGTTCTCGTCCAAACGAAACGTTACCTTCAAGTGGAGATTCTCTTTTCGCAGATCGGTGTTTCGCTCACGTACCTCTTTGAGCTCAGCAGCCAAGGATTCAGCTTGCTCCGTAATATCAGCCATATTCGAGGACTGTAATGTATAATTGATAAATTGAAACAGATTAGTCAATGACACAATAGATAGTACTAGAAATAGATATGAGCGTGTTTCCTGATATGGAATGTAGTGCGATACTTTAGCTTATAAAAGCTATCTCGAACGCATTCCAAACATTTATCGGAGCCCGTCCCATATCTAACCGAATGTTTTTTCGTACCTGCTCCTCAACGGACAACTTTGGCGCATCACTCTTTAGCGTCTCGCCGATATTCAGAGTGGTGGGCGCATTGGCGCTCACATTGCCTACAGCACTAGTGGTGCCTCCGCTGTTGCTCTCTGCATTCTCCTCAGCAGCTGGCATTTCGAAAACACACTTTAGCTTGGCATCCATCAGCTGATCAGGCTCCAGTTCCTTCCACTGCAAGAAACAAATATATCAATCATATCATTAGAGGGATATTATAGAATCCGTTGAACCGATAGTATCGATTTTCGATAGATCGTCAATACTTACCAACTTGTTTAAGTCAGTCAAATCAACATTTGGCGGTGCCAGGACGCTTTGCACCATAAACTTGTGCTTATTCTTCTCCTGCTGATCGTACATAAAGGGTTGCAGGCAAACTGTGAATAACAATACAATGATATTACCATTATATACATAACGATTATTATTGCATTATACTTACTTTCCACCTGCGTCGAACGAAATGGCGGAATCTTTCCAATGTTTGGACGTACACAATAACGCTTGGGTGCGGTGGTCTTGATCTTGAAGACCATTATCATGGCCGTATTATTTCTTAGGGTCATGATTGTCACCACTGGCCGATTGAACGGACCTGAAATCAATTTAATAAGAATGTTAGAAATTAAGTATAATTAGCATTAGTCAGTCTTCATCAAGCCCCCCTACCCCATCACCCTTCCCGCCCACAACCTAAACAACTCCCACCCAGCCATGCAAATATTTCTCTATGTATCTTTATTGCGTCATTGGCGAAAGTTGGCAGCACTCTCATTTAGTACAGGGCACACACATTGAGTACATTGGCTATATCAGAGCGTTAATTAAGGCATATTTTTTAATGCAGTTTTATAATTTAAAAAATATATAGGGATATCTAAGATTTAAGTCTTTACTTTAAGAATTCACATTGAAATTAAGTTGTTTATTTGTATGGAACTTGATGTAGAAGGTTGTAATCGAATTACAAGGATATACAAATGCAGAGTATTTAAATTTCGCCTGTGCCAAAGAAATAGTTTTCTTCCTCAAATTAATTGAATTAAAAGAAAAACATACACACAGACAAAAGTCAATTTCTTAGCCTATGGTGTGATTTATTTTATTTTTATAGGAAAGAAAATTCATTCAATAAGACGCGAAACGCATACATACATACGCACGTATGCATATGTGTGCGTTGACGACAGTCTGTCAAAGATCGGCGTTCAATGATAAACGGTATATGAGGGCGGGGGTCGCGTTTTAATGAATAACCTGTACATACTTATGTATATATGTATGTAAACTCATACTGTTACACATATGGCACAGTGGGCATGAGCTCGCATTGTTTACATTTTGGATTTCCTAATGGAAATGCCTTAGCTCTTGACAATTGGACGAAATCCAATGGCATATTGAAGCACGGTGCGCACTAAATATCAACGTGCTGTCATATGCATTGTTATTGTTGTAGTTCTTGATGCTTGTTGTTGTTGTTATTATTGTTGCTGTTGCCATTTGGCCAAAATTCAAAAAGCCAAAGGAAAAATGGCTCATGTGAAAAGTTGTTGAGTATAAAAATAAAATGTTAGCCCAACGGCGGCGACTACGACTACGACTGAGACTGAGACTATGAAGGTTTCAATGTACACAGAAGCTCTTGGCAGTGAGCAAACTATAGGGGGGAGCATGATGGTCCAAAATGAAAACGACGCCAGTTGCTGCCGCTATCGCCGCCGCCGCTGCTTCTGCTGGCAGCAACATGCCAAAACAGCCGCACACACGTCAACTCTCGAAAAAAATGTCAAAAACTAAAACAACAACAAAAAACAACGAATAATTATTGATAAGCTGTGTGGCCAAATGTGATGAAAAAGAAAAGAACATAACGAAACGAAACGTTAAGTGTATAAAAAGAGAGACAATTCGACAAGCGGCCCTGTTCGTGCGGTTGTGTGTGTGTTTGCATGTGTGCGTGCTGCGTGTGAACTTTGCAGTTTGCTCCACCAACGCCAGCGACAGCGCCACTTTGCAGCAATGTTTACAATACGCATTCTCATGCATGGTGATCGATATGACGCCACTGCTGCTGCCACTGCCACTGACACACATGAATGGCCTTCCTTGTTTTTGAATAGACCATGTCAAGTCCAAAACAAAACAATTGCAAATTGCAAATGCAAATGCACTTTAAGGTGCTTCATCTTCTTCTTTTTTGAATTCGAACTCACTCACACAGGCATATGTATGTATATACATACATACGGGCATAAACTTACCAATAAAGCGCAACTCATGCTCTGGCTCAATAGTCAGCGGGGACTCGAACTGCGGTGTTTTGTTCATTTTCGGTGTTTTTTTTTATGTGGTTGTGCTGCTGCTGCTAATAACTATTAAGTATTACACGTCTCTGCAATTTGCTGCCGTCTTCTTAGTTGTAAATTCCAACGATGCTGATGATGGCTTCTTCTGTCTAAGGGCAAAAATTGAACAATGGACAATTGGGCATTGCACTTATATTTTTCATATTTTGTATATTTGCTTACGTTTACGCTAGTCTATCTCTGGATATGAAGACACTTTCGATTGGAATTCGAATTCGCTTAGCTTAACACACTTTGGTGATTTTTGTCTCGACTCGGGCAAATTCTGCTTTCGATTTCGCTTGTTTTTTTTGTTTTTTCTTCTTCTTTGCTGCGCTTCACGTCGTCGCCGTTGCTCGTTCTTGTCGTCGTCGCTATGGTTCTCTCTCTGTGTACGTGTGTGTGTGTAAGTGTATTTATGTATGCATGTGTAAGTGTATGTGTCAGTGTAGCCACCAAAATATCGGTAAATGTATGCGCAAAAATTAAACACGGGAGGTTGTTGCGTGCAAAAAAACGACGATCAACGTGTTGTTTGCAATGCACTCAAGCCGCTTATATCGAAATGTGCTTAATACGCCTGGCTTTCGATCCGACTTAACGTTATTTCACGCACTTTTGGCTTCGTACTTTTCTCAACGAAATTTTTCGTATGCAAAAAAAAATCAGTCACCGCCGTCATACATATGCACGTCAGACGCATGCGTTAACCATAGCGTACCAGACCAGCCGGTTCGCAGAGATGCCAGATCAGCTAAACAGCGTAGTGGTAACGCTGCGAAGCCAAGTTGGCAGCACATGACGCACCGTGGCCGCGAGTTCAACCCGCCAATTTACGAAGATGGCGCCCAATGCTGACACCATTGAACCGCAATTGAAAAACAATTTCTTTTCTAACATTTTTTGCCCTTTGCAATTTAATAATGTATGTAATATTGTATAATACTTTCATATTGAACCCTTATGGTACTGCTGGCTTGTTGAGCTTTGAGTTCATGAGCTGCAAAAGCATTTCCTTGTTCACAGACTGTCCAGATGATTTTAAAAGGATCTTGAAATTATTGACGGCAGCCGATAAGTTCTCTGGCTGCAAGAGTTTTGGCGCCTGCAGCAAATGCTCGACAAGACAAGGATAATCCTCTGGCTTTGCCGGTTTAATAAGGAACTCTTTAAATGCCCGCATATAGCAGTCGAAGAAAAACGCATAGGCTTCAAAAGCATTCGGCGACTTACTTTTGTCTACTGTCTGGGCAAGTTCACCCATAATGGCCCGATCATTCCTATGACGTATGGCATCACTCAGCAGCTTCATGGCCTCCAGAGACGAAGCCTGTGCAAGCAACTGCAATGAATTTTCATCCAAAAATAATCAAATAAATAAACAAATCAAATCAAAAGTTCGAAATCAATGCGATCCAGTCGATGCGATGATGATGATATGAATTATCATGGGTTGATTATGATGATAAGATGGATAACCATAGGTTGATTATAGATCTGACTATCCTTATCCTTATGATATCTTTGTTTGGAATCTAAATCCTGGAAAACTAGAATCCTAAGACGAATATCACTAAGAAATCAATTTGGTCGAAAAAAAAGAATTTATTATGCTACGCAAGGATAAAATTATAAGATGTTAGTAGAAATAGTGAAAGTTACCGGGGGATGGGGGACTCCAGTAATATCTTTTTTAGTCGTTTTAACGGGACGTTTTATGATGTTTTGTTTCGATTTTTGAATAGGAATATTTAATTTCAAGTTGTATCCTGCGGGGCCTTAAATGAATACATATTTCCAATTAAAAAAAAAATTAGTTTCTTATAAATACACATTATGTGTACCACAATCTTTGGGATGTTAATTAGTGATGAATGTGAGTGTTATGAGTGTCAATCTCAGTTTTAGTTTTCAATCCTTTCACTCTCGGTGGTCCTTTCGCTTACCGTAGCGCCCTCCTTTGGCGGTTGAGGCTTTCCGCCCGTGCCCAATAGTATCGCCAGGTGCTCATCTTGCCAGAGGTGCTTGTGTCGCAGCGTCCTAACCATGTCCTTAATCTTGCCGTTCATCTCTGCCAAGTATAAATTGTGGTTATTTACTACAGTCATACATACATATATAGCTAACTTACCTGGACAAAAGAGTAGGGCATGGGACATGTTCTTGATAAAGTAGTCCATGACCATATCCAGGACTCGTGTGCGAGCCGGTTCGAAGTCCTCAAGATTACCACGTAGGTCATCCATGGTGCGTATTAATTGGGCGACTAGTCCCCAGTGGCTGAGACGCCACGATCCCAACTGACCATGCATGGTCACGTAGGCTCTGGCCGTTTGCAACTGCTGGCGTATCTGGGGCATAAGGTTTTCGGGTGCGTCGGTAACGCGTTGGCGCTGAAGCTTGAGACACTTGCGGCTGCTAGAATTAAGACGCTGCTCGACCGATTCTAAGCGCAGCAGCGTTTTCATTAATCTCTCCAGGACTAAATAGTCTTTGGAAACTGTGAATTTGTGCAAGCCAGAGGACCAAGCGGTCAAATAGCCACTCTGGGCTTCCTTAAGCTGATCCGCATTGTATGGAGGCTCAGAGACCTCGAGATTCAGACACAGTTCATGTGTAATGCGACGTGCCTTGGTCGCCTGGCGATAGGTCATGCCTTTTAGGATCACTGGATGTTCATACAATTTAAGGAGCAGATCAGTCCCCATCTGAAGTTGTGCCTGGGGCTGGGACATCAGGCGCTCATCCTGCATTAGACGGGCAACGGTGAAGGGTAGATGCTTGATGGCATGTGCACCACACTGAACAGCGACGTCCCAATAGAGAGCGGCAAAACGTGTATGTGACATGGCCAACTGGGCCAGAGCAAGCCAGGTCTCTGATGGATTCTCGTAGCACAAGTCGAGAAATTGAAGTAGAGGAAAACGCTCGATGGCATAGGATAATTGATTGAAGAAATAAGTGCGGCGAGAGGTGTAATCTTCCAACTCGAAGCGGTAGTGGGGTGACAGGTGCAGCTCGTCGCGCTTTTGTAGCAATTGAAGCTTCACTTGAGCATCCGAACAGGCTTTGAAGACGGGCAGCAGTACAGTGCGCAAAAGGTCACCGTACGGTTCAATTTCGTCGTCTTCTTCGTCTGGTACACCCTCATCTCCGTCCTCCTCCAGTTGTATCTGTTCCACGAGCATCACTTGAGACATATGCTCAAACATTATAAGGATGTGAGATGAGTTTAAGAGCCTCACATGTCTGGCCATTGTCTCAACACACTCATCGCTGCCAAATGATATGGAACGCTGCATCAGCTGGTTCAGCCCCGAGAGCAGGTGCCCATCGCTCACCGCGCCCATTTCGCCATCGAGGAAACCAAGGAGCTCGCCTAGGGTTAGCGCCTCCAAGCGCTGCTCTAATGTCTGGGATCCCTTGGCAAAGTTCACCAGTTGCGCACATAGGCTATGTGTCTTCAGCACATCGTCTTGGGCCAACAGGTCAAGTAGCTCCTGTGACTGACTGTTGATGTGCGCCTGAAGATGATAGAGCAACCTGCCGGAGGGCAGGTCGTACCAGGCCATATACGTGTCGACGCTGATAAGAGGCATCAGGCGCTGCACTGCATCCATAAGTTTTTCAGCGAAGGTACGCAGCTTGGATACTCCATTCTCTGCTTCCAGCTTGAATTTTGGTACCTTGGGCGTACGCAGCAAGTAAACCAAACAGTAAACCGGAATGTGAGGGCGCGCGTCAATACAATGCATGACCTCCAGTATAACGTCCAGTAGCTGCCGCATAGCCTCACCCAAGTAGCTGTAGCGTAACTTGGTGCTGCGCATATTAGACTTCAGGCGATCGTCCGTGTCCAAAAGATGACGCTGCAGCAGCCGGAATGAATTACGCATCAAGGTATCATTACACAAGCCCACGTTAGCACTGTAACAAATAGATTTGGTTACAGCGCTCAGGGCGCCGCAGAGGAGCGGCAAAGAGGCGCGTCTGTCGCTGATCAGATGAGTGAGAGTTTCATTGAAGCTATCATAGTACTGAGTGGTCAGCCAGTGGGGTCCGCAGGCCAAGAACTCCATGAACTGCTGCTCCAGACCGCAGTTCAGAGCCACACTGATCATGATAAACTGCGGCAAGGGTTCGGGAAATTGATTCAACAGATGTACGCAATGAGGATTCAAGCGTGCCAGATCAGCTTCATGGCTTTTGCTTGATTTGACACTATTCAGCACCATATACATCAATGTGCCCCGAAGCTGGTCGAGATCTGCACCAGGCGCTGGCTTTCCCAAAACTTTTTGCCATCCTTACCTTGGCGTTGCTGTACCACGAGTCCATGCTCTTGCAGTACATGGAGCACGGCTTGTGACAATTCCTTGATATTATCCTCATTGCCTAACAAAGGACACAGAATTGAAGAGAAGTTGAGAGCGAAAAGGTTGAGCTTAACTTACCACTAAAGAAATTAAAGCTGTTCAGACGTTTCTTTTCCTGATGATAGCTTGTGATTGCAATACGTATTTGACTAAAGACCTCGCAATTATTCAATGGAAGTAATTCCTCCATTATGCTCTTTGTTTAAGGATCAAAATGCTAAAAAAGAATAAAACACAATATTCTTAGCGGTTTCTCATTTCGTTCGCCGTAGGAAACTAACAATTCGCCGCGTAGTGAGTGCAATTAACAAGGTCGTCTCTGCGCAGTGCGCAAACTAGGAAACTAACAATTCGCGCGTAGTGAGTGCAATTAACAAGGTAACGCATTGTTCGTCTTTGCGCACACCTCATTTAAATATGGCGGGCTGACTTCGATTTAAATACCTGAAAAATAACTAATTATTGTAAATGTACCAATATGTTGAAAATATATGCTTGTGACGTTATAGAATGTTCAATACACCTCAATAAGTCTTGCTGATTTTCATCTTCATTGTTTTGCAAAGGCGAAATTGTTATTTCTGCACTGCAAATTCGCCGCAGGGCAACACAATTCATAATGCGCAGGTCAATACATAGTGAAAATTTTAAAGTATTAGAATTTTTATGCTCATATAGTTTTATAATATGCGCACTGATTTTAGTTAAAAGTTGTGGAAGATTTTCTTCTTATTTAAATACGTTATCTGCGGTTAAGAACAAGCACACGTGTTTTTCTGACGTCACACGGTTTTGAGCACTAATCGATACTTATAATCGGCGGCTAGAAAACAGCTGATTGTGGGTGGCAGGCGATAGCAATAGCAGCAAAGGGCTGACTATCGCCCGGCCATAGGTATAGCGTAAGGCAACGGCTGCGAAGGCCGTAATATTACGACGAAGTACTGTGTGCAGTAGTGGAAGAAAAGTGGGCCAAAGCAATGCAAATGGGCGCTAGATAAAAACTACGACACTGCCAACAATTGACCAGGCGGAGACTGGTTGTCATGGAACTGCGTGATCTGCGTGCCACTAACGCCGCCGGCACCAGTAGCAACATTAACTCGAACACCATCAACAACAACAACAACGCCGGAGGGGGAAGCAGCCCTGATGAACTGGGCGGCATTTGCATTAACAGCGCCGCTGAGGGTGATGTCCAGCGGGTACCCACCAAGGCTGATCTGTTTATGGAACAGTTGAATGCGACAAATGCAAAGAAGGTGGCCCTCCTACTAGTCCTGGGCTTTGTCCTTTATCATGGTCTACTTAATTGGAACTATGGTGAGTAATCGATATATTGCATTGGTTAACTTTACAGACAGGCGCGAATGCTCGTTTGTTCCTATTAAACACGATGGATAATGTTTGTTTACACTTTATGCTGTTCGTTATCGTATAGGAAGCGACTCCTGCCAGTGGCTGCTATCGAAGGGCCGTTTTAAGGGCGACAACGAGTGGCAGCCGTACGGCTGCATGATGCATAAGTACTCCTACACGTGAGTAATCGATGTTTAGCTGCCCTTACCCGATGAGTCAGCCATAATAAAGTTTTATCTTTTCCGAATCCGATTGATTACAGCGACACGCGACGCTGCCTACGTTATTTGGCCTTTTTTGGGAACAACAATAATTTTGTGTTTATTGGAGATAAAAGCGTGCGGCAGCTATACCAGCGCTTCGTCGGACAACTACATCTGCCAGAGACGGAGGCGGAGGAAATTGAAAACAATGGCTCGTCTCTCGCGGATGTGGCGCGCTTTGAGGACCAAACACTGCAAATGATTGCACAGTACATACGGGCGGAGGAGGTTAGCCCAGCGTTAATTGATCGCTTATATCGATTGGAGCAGGAGAAGCAGGTGTCCTCCGTCTATGTGGTGGGTTTGACCTATGGAACACTGCTGGCGGGTAACATTACCGAGGAGGTATTGCGACAGTATAGCGTCAATTTGACGCTGTTGGTGGCGCCATTTCATCGTTTTGTATTGCAAAAATCACGCGTGCTCTGGAAACTGGTGGAACGCGTTGATGAGGAGAAGCTACCACCTGCCTGGAAGCAGGTACTCAACGAAGACATTGATCGACTCAACAATGTCGCTCGTGGCGTTTATCGTTACACCGATGTCAGCGTCTGGGAGTCTGCCGCGCACATTGCCAATGGCCTAGTCGACAATGCCATCGATGGCCATCGTCTCAATGCCCACGGACAGAGCCTGGAGGTTCAATTAATTTGGAACATGTACTGCAACGATCAAATGAACTATAACGATGGCACCTGCTGCAGCAGCGCCGAGCCATACACCACTCTGCAGATTGTGGCCTATGCACTCTTCGGAGTGTGCATTGCTCTGGTCTTTGCCATGTGTCTGCGTCGCTGGGTGCTGCATCTGCGCGGCCAGACACTTTACGTACCGCTGCAGCAGTACCAGAACCAGCAACCACACACTGGTCATCCCTTGACCGTGCTCATTACGGACTATGGTACACCTTTGGTGGCGCTGTCACTGCTGGGTCTTATCCTGGCTTACTTCTATCTTTGCGATCGGACCAACTTCTTCATGAAGGAGAACAAGTACTACTCGGAATTCAGTTTTTGGATACCGGTAGGCTATGTCTTTGCATTGGGACTGTTCTTCACGGAGGACTCGCGCTTTACCAAAGTACTTAACAGAGATCAGACGGACGAGATGCGTGGCTGGATATTGTTGGTGGTGCTTATATACTATATGACCGGGGCTCAGCGTATACTGCCGATACACATGCACATCAAGCTCCTTATCTCTGGCTACTTCTTTCTGACAGGCTACACACACTTCACCAATGTGTGGCAGACGGGCAGCAGCGGTTCCATGTTCGTGCGCTTTTTCCAGGCCATGTTCCGGGTGAACTTCCTCAGTGTGCTGCTGTGTTTCTGCATGAATCGTCCGTACCAGTTCTACTACTTTGTGCCGCTCCTCTCCTTCTGGCTGTGCATCATCTACTTTGTGCTCTCGCTGCCGCCACGCATTACCTCCGCATCTCTGGATGGCAATCCGCTGCACTATCTCTATTTGGTGTGCAAGTGCATTGGTTGCCTGGGCGGCATAACTGTACTCTTCATGTCTGAGGTATTCTTCGAGCGCATCTTTGTGACGCGTCCCTGGAAGGCGCTGTTCGTGACCACCGATGATGACATCCATGAGTGGTGGTACCAATGGAAACTCGACCGCTATACGGTTACCTTTGGCATGATCTATGGGGCCTGTTTCCACATTGCCCAGAAGTATAATGTGTTCGATGACAACAACCATGGAAATCTATTCTCACGGCGCACATCCATATCGGTAACACTGCTGGCTCTCCTCGGCGTTGGCATCTATACGACCTTCTCCTTTCTGTGCCGGAACGTGCAGAACTGTGAGGAGATACATTCCTATATACTGTTCATACCCATTATTGGGTATTTGGTGTTGCGGAACATCTCCGGCATACTACGCACCAGATACTCGAACTTTTTTGCCTGGTTTGGACGCATCTCGCTGGAGCTCTTCGTCTGCCAGTATCACATTTGGCTAGCCGCCGATCGGCATGGTGTCCTGGTGCTGTTGCCCGGTTTCCCTACGCTCAACATGATCATCACGTCGTTTATATTTGTGTGTGCCTCCCATGAGGTGCATCGCCTGACCCAGATCCTATTACCATGCAGTGCCCAATGACTGGCGTCTTGTCATGCGCAATCTTGTGGTGTTCCTCATTTTGCTCATTCCGGTCGCTCGATCTGATGGCATGTTCTAAGCAATCAAATTGTCAATATGGTGCCCTAATTTCCTCCAAAGGTATTCACCCACACACACACACATACACAGATTAGAATATAACACACACACTAGTGAAACACATAATAGAAGAGACACACTAGTACAGACACACACACACACACACATGCACGCACGCACGCACGCACACACACAATGTTATTATACGACTATGCAATATGCAATATGATACGCAAGAATTAGTATTAGGACTAAAAGTTAGCTTTAAAATTGCACAATCTACTTAATTGATAATGAATAATGGTATTTATAGCGTTTATCGGATGTTGATTATGATCAGGATTATACGTACATATATGGTACATACATCAAATACTAGCTGCCATTGAGTAGTCTGCGAGTGTATTACAATATTCGGCAATGCCGAAATCATTTCTTCTATCACAGACGAACAAAGAATTAATAGTTTTTAATTAATTAAATAAAAACCTAAATGAAAATATATATAATAATAAAATCTGAAAAATTAAACGAAAAGTTGAAATCGCAAACGAATTCCTCTTTCACTCACCGCCCCAAATAGTTGTCAGCTCCCGAATTATCGATAAAGGAATGTCTTCTATTCCTCCCAACTGTCACAGAGGTTTGACACACTGACACACTGACACAAATCCCGGAAGCTGTCAGGGCTCCCTTATATATGGTACAGTTATACCAAAAACTGGATGTTATGTATTCCCTGGCACACAGAGTAGCTTACACAGAAAATTGCTCATTTTCACATATATTGTTAAACGGTTTTCTTAATTTGCTTAATAAAATAAATGTTTCGTAGCTTGTCAAATAATTTGGTACATTATTTTGGTATATTTCTTGTGGTATCACAGTGTACCATATGGAAATTCATTGGGAGTCTTCATTTCGAAAGATTCATATGGGACTGCTGGGAGAGAGGGATTTTAGGTGGATTAACTTTATGTTAAAGTCAAAGTCTGGCAACGCCAATCCTTAAGAGAAAAACCTTAAGATGGCGGAATGAGCCTAGGTACAGTAAAAGCTCGCAGATGATTACTCTCAGAAGCTCAAAGATACAAAAAATTATAATCTCTTATGCTGTTGAGCGTAGATTATCCGTAACGCGTTGGCACAGAGCTCGTCACGGACTTCGAGTCGAGATCACAGTGTAAAAAAACTAGTGAAAAAACAACCGTTAGGTATGCATATATACACTGAGGAAATAGAAAGGTAATACCTATAATTTTGATTTAGATTTTCAGCGTCGTTTCATTAAAATATATTTCGTTTCTTACTTCTTATTTCTCTCAGTGCACATTGCTTGTGTGATTTGCAGTTGGGCAGCTGACAAATCATTGACGACCCTTGCAGCTATTTTTTCTGTCGATTTTGTTGTTGATTTTTCTGTAAATTTTGTTGTAGCTCGGCTGGCCAGCACTCTTGTTGATTATGATGGAGATGATGATTTTATTGAAGAAGCATTTAGATGGCGATAGAAATGTGTTCGAAGCTGATTACGTAACATGGTTAAGATTGGAGTTAACATTTGGGTGGACAATTAGCTGTGCACCAAAGGATTTCCGACAGATAAACATAAACATAAACATAGAAATAACTAATACTCTTACAAACAATATATTCAATAGCCATCCATGACAGGCTTGAAGGTCATGCAAATCGCATGGCTCGAGCACTGCGTAACGGCCAACCGATACGAAGGCTAAAACGGCTTAACGTGGGGCACACGCTTTTGACAAGAAGCAACTAAAATCCATCTCTGTATCTATTGTACATAAATCTTATTAAATCTAACTGCAAGTCCATTGTTATAGATAGATAGGCGAATTATTATATTTAAGAAGCAAGTTAGTTATGAATTTATATAATTCGATTCAACCGCAAATAAAATACTTAAAACAAAGCCTTCCAATATAGATGTATGATGATGCCTTTATAAGATTCTTTAATATTCCTATATTAAGCGCGAAGGGTAACACAACGGATTATGATTATGTTTTCAATAACAAAAGCCGTTCTCTACCCAAAATAAAAGCAAATGAAATCAATGTGGAGTACCAACTGGTTGGGTAAAATAAAATTTTCTGTAATTTAATACTTGTGCACTATTTTTGCTTGCCTAATGAGGATTGGGGATTGGACCTGGTGATGTTTGACTGCATTTTAATTGGGCATGAGGCTTCATGCCTGGTCAAACCCGGTATGAGCTTACACTGGCGAAACGTCGCAAACTGATTGCTATTGTATTAGGCCAAAATAATAATATTGCTTTATTTGCCTACATTTTGCTTAAAGCTTTCTTTACATTGATTTGTTTATCCGAGTTTAGTTAGTGTCTTTTCAGCTGAGAAATATATTTAAATGCGTTTTACATTTACAAATGGGTATTATGAATAACTAAAGTCTTTCAAATAAGGAGACCAGCACTAGATACTACTACTAAGAAAATAGTTGTTGTTTTTATAAAAGTCAAAAAACTTAAAGTAAATTCGATTTTTTCTTTATGTTAATGGAAAATAGTTTAACGAGACGTGAAAGAAATCTTAAAAGCGTGTACTTATTAATTTGACCAACTCTTGTTTATGTTTTTTAGATAAAATTTAAATAGCTGTATGCTTATAGTTAAAGCTAAAGCTACAGAGGTGCAGCCATAGGTACTTGGGCTTTCGGCTTAATTAAAATGGTTGTACTAGTTCGCAATTGCAATAGGATTTGCTACTTATGGTTAGATTGTGTCTTAGAATGTTTTGCTTCGTTTTCTTTGTCGCCTTAACTAAATTATTTGGCTTTTTTGAGGAAGTCTTTGATTATATATTATATTGTCTTGAGCTGGAACGGATAGAAGTGACGTGTGAAGTGCTTTGGGATGTGGATTCTTAGCTGTTGGAAGTGTTTGATTGTTTTAATTGATTTTAATGCATTATGTGTTTGCCTGGCGCTACAAAAGATTTAAAAAAAACAACATCGACACCACACTTGAAATCCCTTGAAATAGTGGAATGGACCTGGTATCAACACTGGTATGAAAAAATTCAACACCAACAAAACCAAATTAAAACTGCATCTGTCGTGGGACAGGAGACGATGATTAGTACTCACCAGGCTGAGAACTGGATTAACGGAGTGACCAAACCTGACCTTGGGGAACTTTTCTATTAAACATCTCCTTGACGATTGTCCCTGCCATCAATTCCACAGAACATCCATTCAACATCCTAGCCAATCCAACAGATAGTAACATAAACAAATAGTTTAATTTTCTAGGTTGAGTCGAAGGCCCTGCAGGTAGAACTCATGTAAATTATATTAACTATTATATAATAATAATAAATTAGATATTTTCTTTATGTTAATGGTAAGGATTATAGACATAAATCGTCTCAAAGAGATTTAAAATTAACTAACTTTGTTAACTTGTTGAGCATTCCCGAGTTAATTAGTACCAACAAATTCGAGCTGCATGTATTTCAATATTCTTAGCTGCCATATTCGTAGTAATTGCGTCAGCAAATCCTTTTTGCACATTGTTTACAAAATCAAAAGCCTGCAGCGCAACTGTACTTCATTTCCAATGAATTTGCTCGCTCTCTTGCATTTCTGCTGAAATCCGCACACATATATATGCACGCAGGTAAGCACGCACACCGATGCAAGCCAGCGCACACCCACGCTCACCCACGCTCACCCAAGCTCACCCAAGCTCACCCACGCTCACCCACGCTCACCCAAGCTCACCCACACACAGCCAAACTGCGCAGAACTCTCTGCTCGCAAGAGCTTTCGTTGCGACGTCGCTGCCGACGTCGAAATCGAGCAACCTGTCGCATTAACTTTTAAAAATTCTTTGTTTTTTATCCGATCTTTATGAAATTTTCGGCATAGGTCCAGCATATCATCAACACAAAAACTGCCAAATTTTATCTAAATCGGATGAAAAATAAGCTAAGTGCAAGATTAAAGAACTTAGAGAAAAAAACTTTTCAAATTTGAGTTTCTTTTGTATCCAGGTATCTCCATACCGAAATTTGTATCCCTAGCTCTTAAGATTGCCGAGATCCATGGGTATATAGAAGCAAAGACGCACATGGCTCAAACGACTTTTCTTTTGATTCCGATCAAGAATATGAAATATAAATTAGTATTTCAAGATTTGTTTTACTTTGGAGGCGGATAAAAAACAAAGTATTTACTCCAGCTAATAGCTTAAGATAGTTTTTACTACCTTATATTGTGTTTTCCCAAGAAAAAGTAAGTTAAGTCGAATATAAGTTCAAACTTTTGTTCTACTTCAAGTTTTGCCTGGCCAGTAAAATAGGCGCAGACTCTTTGGCATTTGAGACCAAGATTTACCGTGTTAAAGTAATTATTTCTTATACTACTCAAAAGTATCTTAATTATTCTACGTCGAGTTAAAAAAGCAATTGAAAATAGTTAAAAATGTGGATTTTAGCTGAACAACAACAAATTATATTAAAGTTCGCAGGCCACATCAAATTTGGCCTACACAAATTCCGTCGGCAAACATTTGCTTTGATTGACAAATGATTTCTATATGATATCTATAATGTCTTCATCTTATATCTATAATATATACAATATCTTCATTTTATATGAAACCACATGTATTGCATATATAAATCATTAATTTGTTGTCCTAAGTTAATCTTATTAAACATAACTGTTATGCAACTGCAACTTTTGGCTTGTGCTACAGAAATTGCGGTAGCACTTTAATGTTGAATAATAACTAGCTAAACTCAATTAAAATTGAAAGAAAATATGCCTAAAATAAATGATATCTATATGATATCATTTCCATCTTCATCATATATGAAAACATATGTATCCAATATAAAAAACTTTAATTTGTTCACCTACATTAATTGTATTTAATACAATTTATCTGCAGCTGCAATTCTTGGCTTGTGCTGCAGAGATTGCTTTTAGAACTTTAATGTCCAATGATCTTTAACTAAACTAAATTAAACTTTATACAAAACATATATCTTCATTATATATGAAAGCATATACAAAATTTTAACTTATTTACTTAAACCATTTTGATTGCAGTTGTGTTAATTTGTTGAACGGGTCAAGTTGTTGTATGTCGAATAACATTTGACTAAAACTAAATAAACTGAATAAAAGTTTAAAAGAATACAAATGATACTATACGATATCTATAGTATCTTCATCATACAAGAAAACTTATGTATTGCATATAGGAATCATTAATTTGTTGACCTTAGTTAATCGTATTAAATAAGCTTTCTTTTCAGCTGTAACTTTTCGCTTGAGCTAGAGAAATCGCTTAAGAACTTTAATGTCGAATAATTATTAAGTGAACTAAGTAAAAATTGAAAGAAAAAATATGAAATACAAATATAAACCTTTAATTTGTTCATTTAAATCAATCGCATTAAAGACAATTTGCTTTCAGTTGTTCTTATAATAGCCAGTCTACACTTGGGCTTGTGCTACAGAGATTGCATAAGAACTTTAAGGTGGAATAATTTTTTGAATTTAACTCAATTTTAATTTAAGGAATTCATATGTAACGCATATAAAACTATTTAATTTACTATTCACTTAATTTAACTATATTATTTAAATTTGTTGCAGCTTTTATCATCTATTTGGCCAGCCCAAATTTGGGCATGTGCCTCAGAAATTGCTTTAGAAGTTTAATGTCGAGTAATATAAGCATGAACTCAATTTAAATTTAATTTAATTTAAAGGAAACATATGTATATTTGGTATATATATATCTATAATATCATCATTTGCATATTGCATATAAAAACCTTTAATTTGTTCACTTGCATTAAAAAACTTCTTTTGCAGCTGCAACTTTTGGCTTGTGCTACAGAAATCACTTAAAAACTTTAATGTCGAATAATTATTAACTAAACTAAATTAAAATTAAAAGAAAATATATCTAATACAGATAAAACTTTAAATTTTGTTACTTAAATCAACCGCCTTAAAGACAATTTGCTTTAATTAGTTGACCTGGTCAAATACAAAAATTGCATTAGAACTTTAATGTCGAATAACATTTGACTAAACTAAATAGAAATTTAAAAGAAAACAAATGATTTCTATATAATTTTTATAATATCTTTGACATCTTCATCTAATACGAAAACATAAGTATTTCATATAAAAACCTTTTATTTGTTCACCTATTAAATACAATTTACTTGCCGCTGCAACTTTTGGCTTGTGCCACAGAAGTTGCATAAGACCTTTAATGTCGAATAATATTTAACAAAATTTAAATTTAAAGAAAACATGTAATGCTTATTGATACCTTTAAATTGCTATTCACTGAATTTTATGAAATCAATAAAATTATTCTTGCAGCTATGTTTATATTCTAAATTTGTGCTTGTGCTTCAGAAATTGCACTAGAAGTTTATGTTAAAGAATATTTAACTAAACTTTGTTTAAATTTAATAAAACTGTATGTAATACAACTAAAAACTTTTAATTTCTTTACTTAAATTAATCGCATTAAACACAATTTGCTTTCAGTTGTGGTTATTGACCTGGTCAGAAATTGCGTTAGCACTTTAATATCGAATAATAGTTAACTAAAATAAATCAAAATTGAAAGAAAACATTTGATATCTATAATATCTTCATCATATATGAAAACTTATCTATTGCATATTTATTTACCTAGATCAATCGCATTTAACACAGTTTGTTTTCAGTTCTTCTTAGCTAATTGACCAGTCCTCATTTGGGCTTGTGCTACAGAGATTGCATAAGAACTTTAATGTGGACTAATATTTAATTGAACTCAGTTTGACTTCAATTTAAAAAACAACACATATAATGCATATTTGCAACATTTAAAACCCTTTAAAGTACTTTTCACTGAATTTAATTATATTAATTACAGTTTATTTCGGCTTTTATTATCAATTTCGAAAGTTCAGGCTTAGGTTTGTGCTTCAGAAATTGCACTAAAAGTCTTATGTTTAATAATAATTAACGGAACTCAATTAAAATTTGAAGAAAACATTTGTAAAGCATAGAAAAACCTTTAAGCTGTTCACTTGAATCAATAAATTGCTTGTTATCCGAAACCAAAGTCATTTTTTAGCTGTGCTTGTTGATTTAATGCTTCCTTTTGCCTGTTGAATGCGAACTCCTCCACTTGTTACCCATTTTACTATGAGTTTAGCTTCTAAAAAGAAACAATCAATCCTTACAGATAACTAGAAGAAGATGAGATATCTATCTATCTATCCATCTATCTATCTATCTATCTATCTATCTATCTATCTATCTTTCTATCCATCTATCTATCTATCTATCTATGAGCTCCTACTTAACTGCCAATCAGAAGCTGCCCAATGTTTTAAAGTCAAATTAACTTATAATAAGAAAATAATAAATAAAATAAAAAACTTGACAAGAGAAACAGTAAACAAGACTTATATTTTCTATGTGTCCCTTTAACTTCAACTAAATATGGCTGAAATTATTGAAGAGGAACGCAAAATTATGTAACAAACAAAGCGAAGCAGCATTGAATCAATAACGGAGTCAATGTCAGTTTATTTAAATGCAACGAGCTAAGAGACTTTAATATCTGTTTTTAAATTAAATTTGTTGGAAAATGTTGCAGGTTCCTACCGCCTATCCTGTTTCGCATTGCAGGTTCCAGCTCCCTTTCCTGCTCCCGCCAGGACGTCAGTCATTTAAAACAAAATGATTGAAAAACGCAGTTCAACTGTAAATTTGTGGTCGATTTGGTATGAAAAGCGATGGAGAAACATGAGCACATGAAAAAAAAGGGGCTGCACCTTATCCAGGCATTAGATAGATCGGATAATGTGTATAAAATAAGTAATATGGACTCCACATGTAGCAGAGACATGTTTTCTGGGCAATAATGGGATCCGACTCCACATGGATTACAACATGAGAATGCGGATTTCAAGGCAGCCAACTGACGCTGTACCTGTTACTGGCATAGCTACAATCCTGGTTGAGCCTGGTATATAAGATTAAGCAGAGAACCCCATATAGAATATGCGATTTTGCACCTATGACTTGAGCAGTTATTCAAAGGATGCGGCCAGCCTTTCTCAAGCTTGTTTAAATGCTAGAAGTACGTCCAGAATTACAGAATTGGAATCTCTAGCTCTGAATCTCTCTGCTTCCCGGATGCCAAGGACCTGGTCCTGTGATACTACTCAGGAAATGCATGGCGTCGCTTGAAGACGGATCCAGAATAAGACATCCTTCGCAACTTTGGCAATAGTTTTCTTAAAAAGATTATTTCGTATATTCTGGACACAATCAGCACTAGGCTGATAAGGCTATAAGAGATAGGTATGCTCTTGGGCTTTTTAAGTCTGAGAACCAGGATACTTAGAGAACACTTTCACTTCGCTTTATACCCTGCTTCCTGGATGTCATAGAGAGTTCTATGATACTGCTCAGGAAGTCCGTGGCGTCGCTTGAAGGTGAAACCAGGATAAGACTTCTGCCTGACTTCTTTCTTAAAAAGATTCTTTCGTATATTTTGGAGACAATCAGCACCAGGCTGATATGGCTATAAGAATTAGGTAAGCTCTCAGGCTTGGTCGAGCTGGAAACCAGGATAATTACGTGATACTTTCACGTTGTACCCAGGGACAACCTGTTTGATAAAAAACATGCACCTTGCAGCTTCTCGATGGTATTCGCAGGTGAATCACGTGGCTCGAAGGAAGTTAAGAGGGTCTTTAAGTGAGTTGCGGAACTGTGTCGAATGTTAAGGACACGGGTAAAACATGAGACAAACCTGTTACATTGCACGAAAGTGCGTCAAGCAAGGTTTTCAAGCTCAAGGAAAATTGAGAAAAGGCAAATGAAAGCAACAAGCTGCTTGCAATAAGACCTTAAAGTGTGTCTTAAGAATGTAAAAATAGATCCGAGTAAGACGAAGGATGCATCCCTCTTAGCTAAATATGCCCTTGAATGCGATTTGTGGAGCCTTGTTTCATTTTTTGGCTTGATGCAAAAATAGAAGTAAAACGGATCGGAATTGTTGCGTAACATTTGCTGACGCAGATAGCATACGTTGTCGTTGTTGTAATCCTTGTTGCTTCATGGGCGAGTGTTTAAATGTCAAGGGCAAATAGGACGCGTGTTGCACCAATCAGAGAGCAAATGCGCAAAATTTAACTACATATATATATATATATATATATTGCAGGGCCAATTTGGTATGACAGATCAACAAGCAGTAAGTTGAAGAGAAATGCGTCACTTTGCTAATTACGCAGTGAATCTGCGCACCCACGTTCCAGTTAAGTGGTAGAAACAACAACAATCTCACAATCCCAATAACAATACCAATAACAAGTAAAACAGGAGAAATGCCTGGAAGTGACAATTATGAGAAGTGAGAGAGAGAGAGATGCCAACCTGTCTCCGTATTTACCTTTTCATGGCGCTGGCGTTGGCGCTGGCTGCAGGTTGCACCCACACATCTGGGTATCGGCATGAAGGCTCTATTCCCGGAAAAGACCAAGGCAAATATAGTCCGCTCTGCCGCTGGGAATGAAATGAGAGCGAGAAAGAATCATAACCGTGCATTCAATTTGCATCCGACCGTGAAGGGTGCGATGGGTGCGAAGGGTGTGAAGGGTGACAAGGGACGAGCGAGCATAGGCCCTCCAAGTGGGCGTATTGCTAATGCCAGCGCCAGCGTCAGCGTCAGCGCCAGCGCCACAGTCGGTGCATTTCCGCGTAATTCATATATATATAAATTAAGGAGAAATATCTGGTTGAAATAATCTCATTTCGTTAGCAACAGGCAATCATTAACGGTGCTTCTGCGCCCTGCACGTTTACCGTTAAAGTATATAGCTAATAAGATTTTAGCAGAGTTTTAAGATATCCTAATATTGCCTGATCCAATATTATAGTTAAATATATATTATAAGGGGAATAGGTAGACCTTCTATAGAGTATATAAAATATTTAATTAACTAATTAAAGAGGAATTTTTCATTTTTTTTTTGCTAATAATTTCTAATTATTATAAGGAAATATATCTTTATATTTATTATCCTTATTATTTCTTAATTTGCTTTCCTATATTTTACGATCCTTTTTAGTGTAACGCTTATTTATCTGGTCTAGCTTTAGATTTTATTTCATGCAGTTTCCGGAGCGGCAAAGCTACGAACTTTCTGGTGTTTGCTTTCACGAATGTAGTGTACTTGGGCTGGCGGTGAGCTTTGGAAGTGCTCGACCAATGGTTGGCGGGGAAAGTTTGTGCCTAAAGCTCCGAGGAAGCTGCCTTAAAACGGGGCACGCCAAGCGTGCTGACGTTAGTTAGCGCCAGTACGTGTAGTAGAGCGGTTCGTTTATACTGACGCACGAAAGAGCAACAGAGGCAGCAAGGCTCACCCAGCCTCGGCAGAGCAGAGCAGTAGCACACACAGCGCAGCAGCAGCGGTGGCGGTGGCGGCAGAGACAGCGAAAGCTTTGAGCTGCCAGCAAGTGCAACGAGAGTAGCAGCATAAACAGCGCAGCGCGTAGGGGAAATGCACGAAGCTTAGTGGAAGCAGCTACGCACGTCTGGAGCACCATAATTTGAGACTACCGCTCTCGCTCGCACTCATATGCACATATGCACATAGGCTCCACCCCTGCCTGCAGCTGCAGCTTGGATGCTGCGCAGTAAAGGCTTCCCGTTGCGTGGGCGAAAGGAAATAAAACGCGCGCATCTCTGTGGGATTTGTTCAGTCTTGCTGTTGCAGTCAAAGTGTGTGCACTCTCCTAAGAAAAAAGAAAAATTGAAAATTAAAAATTAAAATTTGCAATTTGCCTTGCTACCTCTGTGCTCTATTGATATTATAATTATATTATAATTATATATATAAAAATATATTATAATTATATATTAATTTTTTATCAGTTCTTTTTTTATTGTGAATTTATTAACAAATAATTAAATAACCAGTGTCTAATACATTTTTTTGTATTTTTTGTTTCACAGCACGCATATCATACCATTTTGTGAAAATAATATATGGAAGATATAGAAGATTAACTAAAAAAAAAAATAATTAATATAAAGCAGCAAACTCAATTTTATTCAATGCATTTTAATGCAATTTTCAATTCATTTCAATTTTAAAAATTCAAAAAATTTCAAGAAAAATTCAAAACAAAAAAAAAAAACTGACTTCAAGTCAAAACTTTTCGTTTCATCAAGAAAAAAAAACCTAAAAACTATCTAAAAAAATCCATCTCATCGCCGTTCCATAAAAGTCTTCAACAAGTTCTACAAGCTACAAGCTACAGTCTACATTCTTCAATCTACATTCGAAAATCTAAATTCCAAAAGGGTCCCTTGTTTCCCATTTTCAACTTCAGGTGAGTAAATCTTGAATTTTTAGCCTAAGATGTTAATTATTATTTTATATTTAATTTGTGATATTATTATGGTTATTCTTTGTTACTATCTCCTACATTATTTCTAAGTATGTGTCTGTACATCTAAGTACTTACGTAATATGAAAATCACACTTGTTACCCAGCATTGGCGTATGCAGGCGTCTGGTTCCAGCCAAATTCGAAAAAACAAAATTCTATTAGGCCCAAAAATATGAAAAATATACAAAATTAATTTTTTTTCTTCAAAAAATTCACTGCGTACGCCTCTGGCCATTTCCATACACTTGTATAGTTTCCGCTGACTACGAGTTAATTCGACATTTGTTCATGTCTCCATTCCCATCGCTTTATCACCCGCTCTTCATCCTCTTTTTCATCTCTTTCCTCTGCTCTTGTCATTTTCCATTTGAACATCTTAATGCCATTTATTGCGCATTAGAAATCAAAGTGCTTCCAGTAAACAGAGGACAATTGCACTTTTTGTTTTTAGCCAGAAAAAGGACGAAAACATCCTTAGTGCGAATCAAAATAGATTTCTTATTGAATTTTATTTTTTATATATTTTTGTCAGCCAAAGTTTTCCAAATTATTCGAGTTTTCTCTCCCATTTTTTTGCTGTTTGCTGCGAGATTTTCAAAATTTTCCTTTTTTTCTCGTAATTTTCCAGGCGAAAATTTCCAGGTCATTAGCTCAAAATTTTTTTCTTAACATATATTCTCATTATTTTAATCAAATGGAATAGAATATATATTTCCTTGAGCTTAAGTTTTCCAAATTATTCGAGTCTTTTTCTCCCATTTTTTTTTTGCTCTTCGCAGCAAAAATTGGAAAATTTTCTTCACTGCGTTATAATTTTTTTTGGGCGAAACTGCAGGCAGAAATTACCAAGTCAGTCGATACAAATTTTTTTAAACATATTTTTTTTTTTTAAGCAATTAGTATAAATAATTCCGCGAGCTTCAGCTTGCTCAGCAATTCGATCTCTTTCTCCGCTTTTTTTTGCCGTTTGCGAAAAAAATTGGAAAATTTTCCTAACTGCGTCATAGATTTTTGTCGCAAATTTCCAGGCCAATTTATCGCGTCATTCGATACAAATTTTTTTTCTTTTGAGCAAATAGTAAGTTTGCTCAATAATTCGATCTCTTTCTCCTGTTTTTTTTTTGCTCGCGGAAAAAATTGGAATTTTCTTAGCTGCAAAATTACGACGTCAATCGACCAATTTTTTTTTAAGCATTTTTTTATTCAGATGTCATAGAATATGTAATTCCGTGAGCGCAAGTTTTGACCAATTATTTGAGTCGTTTCTCTGTAATTTTTTTTGCTGCAACGATTTGAAAATTTTCCTAACTGCGTCATAGTTTTGTTTGGCGTGACTGCAGGCAAAAATTACCACGACAGTCGATATTTTTTTTTATGGTTTTGCCGCGCAAGATTTCCAGGCAAAAATTTTCAAGTTTCAATTTTCCCAATTTCATTTTCAATTCCACAACACAGTTTCATTTCTTACGTGTTTCAAATCTTTTCCCTTTGGCTTTATCATTCTGACTTTTGCATTTCTTCAATTTATCATTATATATATCATAATTTCATTCGATTGCTTATCGTTTCATTTTCAATTCAATTTTCACAAAAAACTTTTATGTCTTTCTTCAAATCTTTGCGTACAAATTTCTCTGTGTTTTGCTTAGTTTAAGTACTTATAATTATTGTATAATAATTGTTGTCGTTGTTGTTGTGGCTTTTTTACTCCTATTTTTGCTGCTTTTGTAATATTTATTATTCTTACTTTTATCGATTTTTGTATGGCTTTCTCTCGATTCTTATCGATTTTTAGCGCTTACCTTAAAGATAGTTTTTTAAGATCTTTTATAAGTATTAAAGAGAGTCCTGGGTAAATCCCAGATCGAGAAATATGCTGTAATCGAAATATGTTTATTGCAATTAAAAAATTACGTAAAATTGTCGTTTGCCTAATCGATATTTATATTCTGCCGTAAGTCTATCGCCGATAACAATACAAAAACTAGAGCTGAAAATGCCTATCGATATTGCTATCAATAAATGCCAAAAATCCGGTATATTTATATATTTTTCTATTAATTTTATTATCTAAAATTATATCGATAGTATTATCGATTGTTTTGCAGCACTAAATTCAAAATTACAAAATTCAACAAAAATTATATACGAATATATATAAAAATTTCTCTCGATTATCACAAAGCTTATCGCATAATATATATATATATATTTGTATATAATTTTTGATATATTAATCGATTAAAATGTTTGTATGTAAATAATACTATGTTAATCGCCGTTAAACGTCTGCTCATTGAATTGAAGTGATAACCTCCCGAAAGAGTAGTCGATAAATATATCGATTACAAACATATAAATTCAATTTTGTTAATCGTTTTTCTGTCCAAGTTTTGAACTGATTTCGTTTTAATACAATAATCGATTGTACATACAAATATAATAATACTAATCCTTCCTCTGTCTGAAGATTAAAATGTTTTCTGTTCAATAGACAAATCGATAATTATATCGAAAAACTCTACACTGCGATTGTACGTGCAAAATAAATTCATTCTCATCGTTTGCCTTTTAGAGCAATCGAAATGATTTCCCTTTGGTATACCAATCGATAATCATATTGATAAACGCTCATACCCTAACCATTTATATCGATTTCGACGCTATTTGACTATTTTACCAATCGAGGTGAAACTATTGAGATAACCTAAACCAAACTGTTGCCTGTCCTTGTTACATTTCTCAAACGGACAATTAAGGTTAAGGCTCTGTGTGCAATGGGTCTTGGGGTGAACCACGGAAATGAGGGAGAGGGGGTAAGGAGGGTGGCAGCTGGAGGGTCGAAATCACAGCGTGTGAGGCTGCGGCATAAGTTACAGTTCTATGCAAATCAGTGCCAAAGCTTGTAGAAATAATCGATAAACAATTAACATAAGTAAATCAACGTTAAAGGTGTCGACAAATCCAGCGATTAAGCCGCATGTTACCCATGAAATACGCATTAATAAGGGAAAAGGAGGGATATATATTCTTGAAGAATAAAATCTATAGAGATCAAGATTAATGAAGATTAAAATATTTGTCATTATGGTTATCTTTGGGTAACTTAGTCTTAATCCTAATTGTGGGTTCAGGGTATCTTATAGTGAATATAATTTGCTTAACTAAAGGATATAGAAAAGAAAAACTGAACCGACTTCTAAGTGGTATCAATATGAGTATCATAGAACTATATACGAATCATTCCAATAATCAACAAAATTTATAGCCTAGATCCATTTGACATTAATGAAACTGAAACAAGTTCAAAATTAGTGAAAATACTTTGATTTCTATTGACAGAACGTCACGCTAAATCGCGTTACGGGGTAGCCATAGGTCGGGAGCTGTGCTGCTGCCTGTGAAATACACAAAAAAGCCGAAATATGTTCAAAATTGCTGCCTGCTCTCTGTTGTTTTGGCCAGAAAAAATGAAAGATTGCTGCACACACGCACACTCACTAACACACACATAAATACACACAGGTCTGTCTGTCTGGCTGTGTCTGTTGAGCCGTGTTGACTGTTTGTTTATGAAACTTTTTGTGCTGGAAAATTCATTTGTTGTTTGACGTTTGTCTGAAACTGAAAGTTCGCACTGAATTGCTCAGGGTGGGTGAGGTGTACAAAGAGGGTTCTGTGGGGGAGGGGGCACTGCACGATAGGGCAGGGGTATTTTA
Source organism: Hirtodrosophila trivittata (assembly GCA_035045065.1). Taxonomy (NCBI): domain Eukaryota; kingdom Metazoa; phylum Arthropoda; class Insecta; order Diptera; family Drosophilidae; genus Hirtodrosophila; species Hirtodrosophila trivittata. Next base: position 13,316,476 of record JAWNNK010001028.1, on the reverse strand, counting down.
TATGCTAATGCGTTAAAAATCATTCAAATCGTGTATGCACCCAATTTTATATAGAGCCAATGGCATAACCATTGCCTTACCCTATCCTTATGTATATATGTTTGTACTTTTCAACTTTTTCCGAGCTGTCGCCCAGCATGTGCAAATGTCAGTCAAAAATATGTGTGTATGTGTGTTTTCATATTTATGACAAAGCTGTGGGTGCGTGTGAATTTGGTTTAAAGCCCAGGCTTAAAGCTTTAGCCAGGCAACCAATCACTCTTGCCTAAAAGATACCCTGTACTTGAGTCTAAGGTATAATAACTTGTACTAAAGAATGTCTGTTCTCTGTTCCAGAGAAAAGCACAAGCACAAACACATACACACATGCACACACACACAAACACACACAGAAACACACAACTTAGATCACAAAGTCTGCTATTTTTCATGAGGAAAGAAACCTTCATATATAATATCATATGCGATCCACTCAGATTAACAATCAAATGGTCTATCGATAAACTAGAAACTATCGATAACAGAACTCTAAGTATGTATCGATTTTTCCTGCATACATTACCAACTCAAAGAAATACATTTCTGAAAAATTTTTCTGCTTAAGAGCAGCTCAGCTTATCCAAGCTTTCAACTAATCTCCGTCTGGAATATTGAAAGATGAATTATAATACCCATTTATATATGAGTATAGGGTATACTATAAAACAATTTATATGTACACAGAACTCATGAAAATAAAACACACACACAAATCGTTTGCCAGCAGCGTCAACATCTCTCCTCCTGCCTTCGTCCTGTTCCTCTTTTGAAATGGGTAAGAAAAGTGAAATAAGATAAATGAGCCAATTTGACTTTACGTGCGTGCCAACATATCTGTACATATATATATACGATGAATATGCATACTATATATGTATATAAATCGGATTCAAGTTGTCTTTACATTTGTTATTTTAATAATATAAAAGACCTTTTTCGTTTCCGACTGCAAAAAGTTGACTAAATTTAGAAACTTTCATGAGAAACCATTAAAAAGTTTGATCCAACAGATATAGATGACATGTTATTAATACTTGCTGAATACTATATACTGGAAAGGAACTGTAGATGAGATGTTATTAATACTTGCTGAATACTATATACTGGAAAGGAACTGTAGTATAGCTTATATACTAAGTATTCTCTTAGTATTCCTTTAGATTGTCAACTTCCTTCAAGCTATGGGGAGCTTATAGATTTAGCTTAGATGTACTAAACGAGCATGACCTAACTTGCTAGAGTTGCCATCACTTCTTTGCATTTAAATATCTTAAATGTTGTATTCTCTACCACAGTGTGCCAGGGTTGCCATCATATTAGACAACATCATTTGCAGCTTGTGGGTCTGTGACTTTTAGGCTCTTTGATTGATAAGCAAATGTGTGCGACAGCAGCTTATGACACTTGGCTGTTCAATTTAGCAAATCAGCAGGGTTGTCATCGTTATGAAAAACATTTTCTTTTCCATTCTTTCTTTCTGACCCTTCAATTCAACATAAGCCAGACACCTGCCAGATTATCAGCGAGGTATTTCCTCTTTTCGAACTCACCCAGAGTTGTCATCTTTACGGAGCATATCTGTCGGCTTAAAGCTGTGCCGAGTCCCAAAATGTTTGTTGATTTTGTGCAACCGTCTACCTCGGGCAACCCCCCAACCCCCTTAGCTTCCACTCTGGCACCCCAACCCCTTGCCTTAATAGTCTGTCATTATGTTTATGTTGTGCGTCTGTGTTGCTTATTGTTTTGCCTGTCTCTGGGGGGCGTTGATGTGTGCCATTGTGAGTTCTGTGTGTGTGCAAGTGTGTGCGCGTGTGTTTAAGTATTTGTGTGTGTATGTTAGTATGGGCCTGGCTAAGAGTTGGCCGCAAAAATAAAACAAAACAAAAGCGAAACAAAACAAAAACCTCGAACGTAACCGCCCAACATGAAAAGCCATTAAGGCGTCGAAGTCAATGCACTGCCAGTGTTGTAGCCAACTTTCGATCGGATGTTTATTGACATTTAAATTGACTTGCAGCGCGTGACATTTCTTGTTACCAGTCAGCAGTTAGTAGTTACCAACATTCCATTGCCCAACTTTTAGACAGGATTCACTATTAGCCAATCTAGCTCTGATTTCCTTTTGATAGACTACTTGTATTTCAGCACAGTCCCACAATGAAATAGTTTTCCATGTAGTTTTCTATGTAGTTTTCCATGTACTTGTCAAACTACACTTGCTGTCAACTTTAAGTTTAATTTGACGGAAGGATAAGCTTTATTTTCCCCTCTCATTCTCGTATCAGCAGAAAAATTGGTTAGTTTTGTGCAACTTTGGCAATGCCGCATTCTCAGGTTGACACCAAAGAGGAGTTCAGAAGGCGTTTCAAAAGAGATATATTAAACACTTATTGTCCGGTGTTGCCATATGTAAAGTTGATAATGGTATCAGCTATGTTGTTTGTTATTTAATAAGTAGATTGATGCTCTATCTAAGTTATAGACTTCGTATCAATTTGAATCCTTTAAAAATCTAAGAATCTAACAAGTAAATATGACTAGAGCCTAACGTGAGTTCAGTTTTTCGTTAGGTGGCAGCGCTGATGAAAATTCTATATTCAAATGATAGATGTATACCTATTTTTAACCTTTAAATGTTGACTGCAACTCAAAGACAATTCAAGCTGATAGGGCGGGTCCGACAAAGTGAAGGAACCTATTAAGATGTACCTGTTGTATGGACAATATATCATCAGGTGGCAACGTTATCAATTACCCAACATGCAGATGGAATTATTGATTTCAGATCATTTTCAAGCCTTTGAGAGTTGGTTGGCAGCACGATTCGGCAAAGTATATAAAGCTAATGTCTACTATGAGAGTAGTAGTTCGTTGGGTTAGGTGGCAACGCTGGAAAATAATTAATATGCAGATGTAAATGCTGTCTACAAACGATAGAGGCTATACCCATTCTTAGTCTTTTTAAATATAGTTTGGCTGCAACCCAAAGAGAAGTTGGCAGCGCAGGTGGAAAAAGTTAAATCAAACAATCACTTTGCACTGCCCCCAAATGCAGAATACTTGGCAAGGTGGCAGCACTGTCCAAAGTTTAATATGCCGTCGCAAATACTCTGCAAACATTCAGTTTTGTATATCTCAATGTAAGAAGCTGTGAAGAAGCTGCAAGTTACTTGCATCTCAATAAGACAACCTGCGCTGATAAGTATGCTACACTTTTTGATTACGCACATGTCCTGCTTCAATTTCAAGTGTCAGCTCCTTCTGCCTACGGTTGAGTGATTTTCACTGCTCACAGTTAGGACAAATTCAATTAAAGCAATCAATTAATTAATCAACTAAACCTGAGCTATGCAATTATTATTATAAGCTGCCTTATCAAACAGCGCCGTCATTTTGGAGGCATTTCATGCCCCCATGGAGTCAAGTACTGCGCACATTATAATTATTAATTAGTTATTGGGCTGTTGTTGTTGTATTGTGTTGTATTGCACTTAATACTGATTAGAGCTGTGGGAGGCCACACACATAACCCATTGTCCAGTTTAACGCATGATTTTCCTACACAATAGCTGAGATTGAGTTGAAGCACAGTGTCCACCAAAAGTATGCGCTCATTGTCTCAGAGATGTTCGCTTTCTCACCTGCCCCCTCCACAACCAATCCCAGCCGCAGCCCATATAGGCCAGGCGAATGCTGTTATCAGCTACTTGCAGGCGCTGTCGCTATAGGCTCAGGGAGCACCTTATCTACGCGCGGCAGTGGAGGCGACACTCTATCCATTGGGCCACGTCGACAATCAGAAACATCCACGTGGCATATGGCTTTGTCCTTGGCCTTCTCGTTGTTGTCGTCGTTGCTGCTGTTGTTCTGCTGCTTCTTGCGGCGTTTGCGAGCAGCAAGGATAATGGTAACTGCTAAGCCCTTGCGTGCATGTGTGGGTGCAATGCGCCTGTGTATGTGTCTGTGCCTGTACCTCATGCAAATATAACGCCCAACTAATTGGGTACACAAGAAGTCAGTGCAAATACACTGAAAGTATGAACAGTTGACTTACATGTAATACTCTTGTCATCCCGGCTTGTAGTCCTTGATTCCTTCAACACGTCCTGTCGCTTAGGCAAGAGAACAACGCTGGAGATTCGGGTTCGAGTTGCAGACTAATACTATAACCTACTTCATAATGATGATGATAATAACGATAAAAATGATAATAATAATGATAATAAAGTAGACAAAGACAAGGCGATAAATAACAAAATGTTACTCATACGACCCATGAGCCTAAGTCGGGTCTGACTTCTATTTAGAAACTGAAGCATATACGAAATAAATGGGGTAAACAGATATATAGAATATATATATATATATATAAAGTAGGTCTATAAGCTATATATATTGCTGATCCAGAAGAAGTTCGTCCCAGAGGAAACTCTGTAATCAGATGAGTTTCAGATATTATGTTATCCGATCTAATATCGATCGGAAAGTGAGCTTTAAGGATATAGGAAAGTGCAGCCTTATATCATAAGCTTGCATGCATATAACTAGTTGGAAAATCGGTTATATATATATCTATATATCACAGGTGGACTCTAAGTAGACTGCACTAGTCGACTAGATTCTATTTTTTTTGAATTGATGTTGCATGAACACCCTGACCTAAGGTATAATAAGTTTTCACAGACATCAAGTTTTGGTACGTATTTATCTATCAGATAAAAATTGTGCATATTTTGTGTGTGTTTTATTTCTAAATTTTTGGATTTTCTTCAATAAAAGCGCCCTGAAAATTTGACACACATGGTCCCTACGCCTAACCGTTTTAGGCTATGGTCATCGTGGGTCCAATATTTAAATTTTATTGTTGTATGTAGAGGTGAGTACTACGCATATATATATATACCCATTATATAATCCAAGCGCTATAACTCATACTTCCATATCTCACATATATATCCACATAAAATTGATGGGCATTTTCAGTTTATTTTTTTTTGGTTTTTGTATTTTTTCGAATCATTTGCTTCATACGCAAAATTATTTCGCGTGTTACATCCAATTGGTGTTTCATACATTTCATTTTATAATGAGATGTACATTCGATCATATATACAAATATATATGTACATGTATATTTTTACACATGCCTCGGCATTTTAATTATTCATGACATTCGATTATATTGAAAAATAAATGAAGTGCATAGTGCACTCATTTTTTTTAGGATTAATTCGCAGAAAAATAATAACAACTGAAATTTAAACGAACTTTCATTTAAATCCAATCAGAAACCCATCCATTACATCTCCCCCCATCAGCGTCCCTTAAATCCACTAACTTGGCTTACGTATATCTGTAATATAATATGTATGCAATTAACAATAATATTGTACGAATTTGTGGAGAAAAATCATTTTTAATAATTTGACAGCCAACATTGATGCAAATTGCAAATGCAAATGTGAATCAAAAGGTCAACCTGATTTGCCAACAAAAATTACCATAACAGTTAGAGTTAGACAACTTTGATTTTATTCAAATAAAATTAAGTTTTTTTTTATAAGAAAAACAGTTAACTTTATATTTAGTTTTCCGAGCAGGAATCTCGATCGGTAACAAATTTTAATCGAACTTTTAAAATTGAGAAATGAAGAGATAAGAACTCGACTACATATACTCAATTATATATACATGACTATATAAATTGGACTGTATATTCTTGACTATATATACTCGATTTTGAGTATAAATGAGGGTTCAAAATTCTTGTCTCTTCTCCTAAAAGAATTGGTGCTACTTTTTCTATTATCGAATTTTTCTTTATTCTTAAAAGACATCTTGAAGAAAGCTGAACTAAAAATTTCTAAATAAAGTTAAGTGTGTGCGACTATAAGACACCTTAAGCCCAGGCCCACAAACAGAGAGTCTAACGCAACTTGCTTGTGTATATATAAGCACATATATACACACACATATTAGACACACTCACACACACACACTTTACAAGCAATCCTTTGTTTGAGTTTTAAAGAAAGCTGCTGCGATTTAAACTTAATACATTTTGTATGAATCATCCGATCGTTATGAAAGCCTCCAGGGTATTAAGGCATTGTTGATCAAAATGATATATATAATTGATATAAATATTTGATTTGAATATGTGATTAGATGAGGGATAAGTTTCTGTATAAGGACATGTACTTGCTGTGAAGGATTGTGAAGGGCGCAGAGGCCGCCTCGTAGAACTACTATCATGGATACAAAGATACAAAGATATAAGGATATAAAGATATGAAGATATAAATATATAAAGATATAAAGATATAAAGATATAAAGATATAAAGATATGAAGATATAAAGATATAAAGATACAAAGATATAAAGATATAAAGATATAAAGATATAAAGATATAAAGATATAAAGATATAAAGATATAAAGATATAAAGATATAAAGATATAAAGATATAAAGATATAAAGATATAAAGATATAAAGATATAAAGATATAAAGATATAAAGATATAAAGATATGCAAATATAAAGATATAAAGATACAAAGATATATATGCTATAAAGGTTGATAGAAAACTAGGTTATAGAGTATAGTAAAGGCTTTAAAGAGACTGCTGCGGTCTGGCCTGGAGCTGCCTTTAGATATCTGTTAGCATTCAATGCTTACAGGACATGGAAGTATATAAGGACATATGAAGTGAATTGTTGTAGTCTTATCGTTGCTTCAACCGTAATCCAGTCCATCTAATTAAATGTAGAGCACTTTGCGACCACCGAAAATCCATGTGCCTTGGAAATATTTTGCGGTTTTACTAGAAAACAGAAATAAATTACAAGTAAACACCAAAACCAGCAACAAAAACAACAGAAACAGAAACAGGAATAACAACATAAATGGGAACAAGAGTCCTCGTAAAGTGTATAAAGTAATCAACGACAACATTTTGGTTGTGTGCTTAAATATACATGAGCATAAGTCATGGCTGTGTGTGCGTGTGTGTGTTTGCGGTTGTGTGCGTGCCTGAGCGAGAGCTTCTGTGTGTGTGTTTAACAGGTGTGAGTTCTGTGTGCTTATAAATTAGGCACATGTTGCGCCGCTTCAAATCGAATATTTGCCTTTGATTAGCAGCGGGTTTAAGGGTCCTCGCACCGCTTGAACCACGTCAACCAATTGAAATTTTTTCAGCCAATTGAGTCACTGGCGACAGTTGCACATTTTCGCTTGAAAGTATCGATTATGGTTATTAGTATTCTCTTTATAGTACGATGGCATGTACTAACTGCTAAATAAATAACGAAAATGTCCCACGCAGCACAGGCAGGACCTGACCTTCTGCTGCACCACGGCCCCTGCCTCTATTATTCACAAACAAACCCAAAGTAAATCAAAAACAAATCGATAGGCAAAGTCGTCGCTAGGTAAAAACTATGGCATGATATAGCGCTATCATTATCTCCATGTTTACCTAAGTAATAATATACCTAATATGTGTTATATATATCATACGTATGATATATATAATCGAAAGTTGCATTTATCGAAGTCTATGCATAATTGGAAAGTCAGCGAAACCTTTGTTACAAGTTTCGTTTTTTGGTCTGGGGAAGATTAGGCCTCAAGTCTGAGAGTTTTCTTTAGAAATTTCCCTAACAGTCTTAAAGAAAATATGTGTCTTATCTACATGTGGCACCAGCCTGCTCACTTTTCATTGAGCTGTTGACCACTTCTTCAATATAAACATTGCCTTACGAAATTAACTTCATCTTTTGCTTCGAGATAAATGAGAAAAATGACTTCATTTAACTGCTAGTTAGCTAACATTAGCTTATGATAGGAACTTGGAATATGCGGCTTAGTTTTCATCTACTTCAACAAGTGAATTCTAAAAGTTGTTCGAAATCCCTTCGAGCTTTGCAGCTTAGCGCAATGACAGGTACAGTTGTGCTTGTTTTCCATCTAAATGTTAGAATCAGACGGCATCTTAACATGTGAAACTCTCTGCCTTCGTTGAGGTGTTGCCATATCCTACATATTCTATTGAGCTCTAAAAAACAAGTGTCACTTTTGCTTTGAGCTATGCAGCAGTCTGCTTTAACTTCTGAGAAATAATTCAGAGTTCAACTGCCAGTTCGCTAGCATTAACTTATGATAGGAACTTGAGCCTTAGTTTTCACTTAGTTTTCTACTTTAATAAGAAAAATTTAACAGCACCGATTTGACATCTAGGAACTTAAACGTTATTTAACTGCCAGTTAACATTCACTTTTCATAGGAACATATGAAAAACGCCTTCTGCTTACTTTCCAACTGCTTCGAGAAGAGTTTTCTAGAAACAGTTCTGAGTCCCACTGAACCTTGCACTTTTGCTTCGACTTTGTTTGCAGGTACAGTTGTGCACGCTTGCACTATGATTGGCTGTGCAATGATTTTCATGATGGCAGTTAATTGGCACGTGTGCTTCCACTTCGATGCGTAGCTGTCAATTAGGATTACATTCGACTTACGCCCATTAAAAATCGTTACTGCCAATAATAATTTTAATACGAATCCCAATGCCAATGTCAATGGTAAATGGAAATGGAAATATTAATGAGGTTGACAATGGGAAGGAAAAACATGCACGCAATTTTTATTTTAATGAGAATTTTCCAGCGGAGAACATAATACGTCAAGAGGTTTTTAAAAATAGTTTTTATTGTTGTCTTCCTTCGTTGTGCGTTAACAAGCGCATTTGATGTTCCTAGAATTATCAGTAGCTCCCACGCCACCCTTATAATGCCCTAAAGGATATTAAAAATAGCTAACTGCTGGCGCTGCCTGCCAGGAGCTGCTCCCATCGGTCCCCTTTGGAGCTCCGGTCAGGTTTCATCCGCCAATCGTGCAAACAACGCTAATGAGCTTGGCCCTGACAGAGGCTTAAGAGGGCGCTGCGATGCATCATCAGTCATCATCTATAAAATTCATAAATAATTGGTCCGCGTCTCAGCTTGAAGGACACTTAATCCTTTACTGAAATTGCAACGCACGTAACTATTTTCTTTCTATTTTCGTATTTTTAACAACAGCCCTTCAATTACATAGTTCGAGTATTTTGTTTTTCCAACAGGGAAAATGATAATCACCCCCATAATCTTTAACGTGTTTTCTCTCTGCTCCAGCAGCACTTCCTTGAAGTAGATTGATTGATGATGAAATCTCTCACTGAGTGTTAAGAACAACATCGAACTCAATATCCTTCAATATCGAACAAACAAAGCTCTAAAATGAGAAATCCTCTTAAGTACTTATGTATATTCATACGCATAATGCACTTTCACTTTATTATGCTCGCTTGCAAGTGGGCACAATTGAATTGTTGTAGTCGATGCGATTTCAACGACGATTTAACGATAAATGGGAGATAGGTGGAGATACTCGATACTGGCAGGAGCTGCTTAGCAATCGACTTGAAGTAAGCTTAACGATAATTGGGGGAGGAAACGCAAAGGAAAGGGAGAGCGGGAGAAGCTACCTTAACAATTGACTTGCAGCTAGCTTATCGATGAGTGGGAGAGTAAGATGTAGAAGGCTGCTCTAGCAATCCAATTGATGTTACTTCAAGCTAATTTATCGATAAAGAGGGTAGACGGAGGGGTATATTAACAGGAGGTACGTTAACTTGCAGCTAGCTTATCGATGAGTGGGAGAGATAGTTGGCAAGGACTGCTTGATAATGAGAGGAACTGCCTTAGAAATCGAATTCAAGTTAGCTTATCGATTTATGAAGAGATATAAAGGCTAAACTACGCGACTTGACGCTAGTTTATCGATAAAGGGGAAAGACAGGCGCGGAACAGATGGATGAGAAAGGCTGCTCTAGTCTCTAAAGAGAATCAATCAATAAAAGGCGTCAGAAGATAAAACCTAGAAGATTAATCAAAATAGAGAATGATTGCCTAAGACAAGAATTAATCGATAAATAAAGGGATAAGGAAACGAAACCAAAACAAAACACTTGAATCTTTTTGGAAGCACTTAAATTCCCTCAGAAAGAATTTCTGTCTAGGGCTTCAATGCCTACTTTCATTTACGTGGCAGACACTTAGCATTCTGTCTGTCAAACAGTTATACAGTTACACAGTTAGTTAGTCCGTACGTGATGCCGTCTGCAGTGCCACATAAACAGGCAGCCAGGGTCCTCCCCTTCGCTTCTAAGAAAATCTGAATAAAACGTGAATGCGATTTTTTGGTGTGCAATAAGAGTGCGCCGTCTGCTGTGAACTAAAGCTAAAGTGAGCTGTTGTTGTTCTTGTTAAAGCACCCTGTATATGGATACAGAATAGGGTGGTCTGATTCCAGCTATAGCTATATATCCATCCATATGTATATCAGTTCAACGAGCGAGTATATCCAACTGAGTGAAGCAACAATTCCAGCCGCAAGTTTGAATGTCATACTGAAAGCTAAGTATAGGGTATCTAGGAGTCGAGTATTTTTACCTAAAGCTGTGCAACTAGTTTAGCGGGTTATTAAAATGCAACAGCGACAGAAACTACAAATGAAGTGTGCCAGAGGTGCCTGACAGGCGCTGGAAACGCTTCCGGCTGCATCCGACCGTGCAGCAGGAGCGGGAGCAGTCAGATGCCTGGAAACAGGGTGGGCAGCGGCCTACGAGGGATGGGATTGAGATTGACAATGTGAATGAGCATGGTAAAAAAAGAAGCGGCGGTGAAAGTGGAAGTGCAGGTGGAGGCAAAGGCAAAGGCAAAGGCAAAGGCAAAGGCAAAGGCAAAGGCAAAGGCAAAGGCAAAAGCAAACACGGACACGGACGCTGACGCGTTTGCCTTTCCGTCGTCTGCATTACGGCTTATACTTGACTTGGCCCCACTTGCCGGCACTTTATTATATGATATTAAATTAAAATTAAAAATATTTTACATTCTTTTCAAAGTGCATCAGGCTTACCTGCGTTAACGCATCCCCCTAACGAAATTGCGGCCTGGTTATTATTTTTTTTTTATCATTATGGGTGCTCCACTTGAACTTAAATTTCATTTAAAAATTCCTTAAACAGTCAGGGGTCAAATAATGTGAAAGAAGCTGAAAGTGATTGCTGGACAAAGTGGTTTCAGCTTACCTGGCCAGCAGTTCTGCAGAGGACTTGCTCGGGATCTTATGTGGGAGTAGATTAAGCTTGGGTCAGTTCAAAATAGCCGATAGCTTCGATATAAGTATCGAACTGCAAGAAAATTAAAGGAAATTCTTATCGAAGTTAAAAAAATTATTATAAATTTAGATAAAACTTTTAAAAATATCGCATACGGGATAAGCCAATATATATCAATGCTATCGATATTTGTTAGGAAGTGCAACGCATAAATAGGTCATGTCCGTTCTTTACTTAAAATCTAACAAATACTTACTACTTCTATTAAGTACTCAATACATACGAAAATATCGATACTTATCGATATAAACTTATCTATCGATACTTGCTTATAGATACTTCACGATCTATATTGTTACTGATGTATCGAGACTAATTTATCATAACTGATTTATCGATATGTATTTTTGATCGATACTTACCTATCGATACTGGCTTATAGATAATGGGATTTAACGTTACTGGTTCATCGAAACTTGTTTTTATCGATAATGTATCGTTTATGATTTATCGATTAGTTTTAAGTATCGATGACATCGATTTTGATATTGAATTTCAATGGAAGTTAACAAAACTGTTGCGAAAAAACCTAATTTGATGTATATTCTACTCAAAATATCGATATAAACTTATCGGTCCTAACTAACTATCGATACTTATTTATTGGTTCAGTCGAAAAATATCAATTACATGGAGATTTAAGGAACTTGCTTATAGCACAGCAAAGTCAACAAACTTTACTTCATATCTATTCAGTTATCGATACTTACTTATCGATTAGCAGAAAGATGTGAGCTATAAATGAATTCGAAATCGAATCGAAAGTGATTTTAATGTGAGGCAAAAGACTTGTTGATGACAGAGCATGTCACGCCGACAGTTGCATGATAGCTACGACTACCCCTGCCCTTAACCCCTTGTCGCCCCTCTTCATAGTGTTTCTATGGGCAACATTCGAGGGTAAATGTTGTAATCAACACTTCTAACGTTTTTTTCCTTCTTTTTTTTGCCATTGACTGAGACTGGGTTAGGTTTGGGATTGGGTCTGGGCCAGGCGGCAGTCAATCAACTCTGCGTGCGATTTCAACTTTAGCGGAAAGGTGATGTTTATACGGGTCTCTGAGGAGTTTCAAATCGAGTGTGTGAGTGTGTGTGTGTGTGTAAGTCTAGACCAACAAAAACAAGCAGCGACACGCGATTAAAGCGATTTATTGAGCGCGCTGCGCTGCTATGCGGTAGAGGTAGTGGTGCAGTGGTTGGGCAGTGGTGCGGGTTCAATGTGCCCTGTTGACTTTCAGATGAATGTCGAGCAAATTTGTCACACGTGCCAGTTGACAGTTACACGCAGCAGTGTATAACACTTGCCTCCATACCCATTTCCACTTCCGTTTCCGCTTTCCGCTCTCGACAAACTGACACGACAAACTTGGCCATAACATTTGCAATTTGAAGGAATTCAACGGGCCAACTTAAGCAGAAAGTCTGTTGCAATCAACGTATCACAACGGGCGACAGCATCTCATCTTTATCCACTCCATGTCCTGCGCACTTTCAATTACAATCAGCCAACGCAACGGGTCGCCTGGTTAGGGCACCAGCTGGATATATACGCCCTCACATAGTGGGTATCAATTAGGAAAAGTATTTGTCAGTGGGCGTTAATTAGTGACGACTTTCTAATTAGAAAGCCGACATCCGTTAGGGGTCCACGTTGCATTCAACCGGAATGTCCATTTGCTCAGATATCGAATATCCTGTTGCATTCATGCTGCACCGCATCTGCTCTGATCCTACACACACGCACACGCACACACAAATTTAATGATTCGTTTCCATTTACTTTTGCCAAAATCTGTTTTTGAGGCTGCTAATTGCGAATGGACAATGGAAAATGGAAAATAGAAATGGATCGAATTTCCTTCGTTAAAAATTAAGGTGTTATTCTGCTTTTTAGGGCGGAAAACAACTTTTGTTCTGATTTAAGTCGAACTGAATATAATTCTGTGCATGCAAATTGGCAAATCCTTCCTAGAAATTGTTTGGGCAAAAGGATTTTCCTCTGCGCTTTTCATTGGAACTGAATTAAGCTACTACTCATTTGCAAAGGATATAAGACCTGAGATGTCACCCACACAAGACCCTTCTGAGTTCTTTTAGTTGCATTTTTCTTCATTTTATAAATCTAGGATAATAAGTTCTGGAAACATGCAAATTGCTTGTTAATTGGATTTAGTCAAGTTGTTGTTGAAGCTGCTGCTGCGGTTGTTGGCAATAAAATAACATGTTCAGCTTTTACTCAATGCACGAGTCCTTTTTTTCCAAGAAATCTTGATTATGTCATAAGCAAACAAGCCGCAAATGGCTGTCCGACCCTGCAATGTCATTACCGTCATCATCAGCATTACGAGGTTCAACTTTATGTCCAGCTACACACACACACACACACACACACCCACACACACTCGCACACCCACACGTCTATTGAAAGTTAAGCAAATTAGATGATGATGTTTACTACGTGCACAATGTGACAGGAAACTAAGGAGACGTCGGAAAACTGAGGAAAATTCAGACAAGCTGCGGTTTGGTTTCACCATAGAAACTGTATATATATATATTTCTGATTTATCAGATAGAACTTTAGCTTGAAAAACAGTTCTAGTGAACTTCAATTTGGGTGCGTTTGAGATTTCGAATCAGATTCCTGGAAAGAGTTAGAGAGATAGAGGAAATTTCCTATTAGATTTCCACACATATCCACACGCTTTTCTCTTAACATTTTCTTACCTACTCAGGCTGCTTTCACACAGCATACGGTAAATTGTATTTGGTTTTTTAAGAACAATAGATTTTCACACTTTGTAAGCAATTCCTGGACAGATGGATTCCAGGTTGACGCAGGACTGAGGACTACAAGTCACAAATTTGCAAAGAACTTATCGACATTTCGTAGAAATTTGTTGTCTCTTATCTCAAGTGTGTGTGTGTGTGTGTGTGTGTGTCTCTTTTGTTGTTTGTCGCCTCTTCATCTGTTACCTTATTAATTTATTTATTCAGTCTCTCCATTCAGTGTATTCACATACATTTTGGGATGGTCACTTCACTTCGCTTCACATCTCGTCCTGTCAAGTCCTTTTGCTAAACAAATCCAATTTTTGCTGCCTTTTTTTTATTTATATTGTCTGCTCTTCCTGTTGCTTTGGCAACATTTAAGTATTCAGCTTCAGTTTCAGTTGCGATTCTTGTTTTGAAGTCCTTTCTTTGGGACCAGAAAGCAAAGATGTGCCCTCAAATATCACGACACTATTCGGCCACTGCTAGGGTTAAAAGGCTCTGAGGGGGTTAAAGCTATGTGGCCTATGCAAACAATCGAGAGGCAAATGAGATTCATTCGTCCAAGCAAATAGTCAAGTACATTATTTATTTAAAATTAAATATCCTCAATGCATACTTAAAAAAATGTCTAAAAATATTATTGAAAGCAGCTTAAAATCATATATTGAAATTCCTGAAGCTGCAATGCAATAAACTTTAGACGACAAACGCTGCATGTCGTCTTTATGTGTATCAATAACACAAAGGACGCAGGACAAACAGTGAGAATTTTCAATCATATTTGAACGCGATGCAACTGGTTTATTGAATTTGTTTGCGAATCCAACGAAGCGAACTCTGTTTTCAGATTTCATCCACGCTTCTCCGTGGACGTCTATAATTTCTTTTTTTTCCGCTTGCCTTGGGGCTTTGGTTATATTTAACATAAATTTTATTAACTTTTGCAGAGGGTTGAACCCTCCCAGCTGTGTGTCCTTTTTTCATTTGATTCAACTCTATTTTATTGGCCAAAGGAATCGAAGCTTAATTAAAATCAAAATTAATAAATATGTTTATTTGCGCACATCACACTCAAAGGATAAATGCATGCGTGAAAGGACTCTGTGTCAGTTATTAGCCCTAATGTCCTCTAATTAATTTACATAATTTCATCGATTATATTTTGTGGTCAAAAACAGAACTTCTAACTCAAACCCGAAGGATGCAGCGTTGGGTGACATTGTGCACAGATTTGTATCTGTTCAATATTAAATATCCTTTATGATTGCGAGAAGTTTATCCAGGTTGAGGTATTCAGGAGACTTTAGGAGTAATCCGTCGGAATTTAGACAGTCTCTGAAAGACTTTTATTGGTCTATTTTCCCTGGGAATTTGGGAAGTTCCAAGACATTTTAGGATCTCTTTGCCTCTTAGACTATGAGATGTTTAGCTGCTGACTTGAAGTAGATCTCCCAAGCCAGGATATATTTTCACTTAATAGAAAGTTTCATGATATTCTAGGATCTTTTTGCCTCTTAGACTGTGAGATAGGCATATAGATCCTGTGGCAGGACATACTTATACTTCTTGGGAAGTTCTATGATATTCTAGGATCCGTTTGCTTCTCAGACTGTAAGATGTTCAGCTGCTAAGTTAGCATATAGATCCTGTGGCAGGACATGCTTATACTTTATAGAAAGTTCTAAGATATTCTAGTGTCTCTTTGCCTCTTGACTGAAAGATGTCCAGCTGAGTAGGCATATAGATCCTGTGATAGGACATAATTGTACCTTATTCATTCTAGAATCTCTTTGCCCCTTAGACTGTAACATGTTCAGCTGCTGAGTAGAAGTAGAGGTCCCTAGACAGGATAAGCCTATACTCTATGAGAAGTTTCAACTACAGAACGTTCTTCTACTTCACCTCAAGGGAGCTAGAACTTTTGCAAGCGAATATCATTTCTGCAGTTTCTCTTCAATAACATTCCTAACATTTCCTATAGATTTCTCTCATATATCCTTTTAGGCCAGTGCAGATTTTCAGCCAATCTAGATTATTTGTATTGTCTTCAACTCCCACATCTTTGTCCTTTCACTATTCACACAGAGGGGATGACATGTCGAGGTCCGAGCTAATGAGAGTGTGACCAATGCAATGGGCACTCAGAGCCACCACTTGTACCGAACATTTACATTTCGCATTGGCTTCACTTGTGTTTCTGTGGGGGAAGGTGCAAGTTGTGTGTGGCAACCGTCTCATTTGTAATTACAATTCATTTATCATGCCACATGCATAGCTCCCATGCCACAAGTTGGGCCAAGAGCAGATGTAACCACACTTGTACTTAACCTCAACAGCTGTGCACTATGGGAAATTTGACCACTTTTTTGGAATAAATTCATTTTTTTGAGTTGCTAAAATTGAAAATGTTTCGGTATTAACATACCAAGAATACATCAAGCTTTAATGTTACATACCAGAAATTTTAACATTGGCGCGCTCTGTTAAGTTAACAGTTCTGAAAGAGGACTGTTAAAAACGATAACCACGTGTTTGCATTATTCAATTTTTAATCGTTGAATTAAAGTTGCTCAAATTTAAAATTAAAAAACATTTTGTGAAAAAGTTTGAAATGGATTTAACTCAGTGTGGTTCGTACTTTGTGTTGGAAAATCTGTGTCGTCCATATTGTTTGTGTTGTTCGCTGTGTTGTGTAAGTAAACAGCTCGTCTTAAAAATAATTTTTTTTAAAGAAATTTTATCTTTGAGTAGAGTTTTAAAATTTTGTCTGAATTTGTGTCTCCTGTCTTTATATACGTTGTATAGAGCCGTCAATTCTGAATCAGAACACTTAAGCTCATTGTGCCCTTCTTTACTTTTTTTTCGAAATTGTACTTCTTATCAGGTAACCTCAGTGTAAAAAATGCAGTTCTCTTCTGCCGCTGCCAGCATATCAAACCATAATTGATTGTTGAATAACTTTTGTGTTTATTATCCGATCGTTATGAATGTGCTAATATTTATGTATGTTAAGAATTATAATATTCGGTTAAAAAATGTGCATAATAATCATGTTTTATCGAATTGCGGGAGAAATAAATTTCATAATTTTAAATAAACATTATCTGCGTACAATATACAAGAATATACATTCCAATTTTGGTGTCTCTAACTCTTACCGTCTCTAAGATAGACACGTTTATACAGATTTTGGGGGCGGGTGATGGGTGTGCCACGCCCCTTTTTTCAAAAATCACTGCAGTGTCAGTCGCCTAGTCTACGTCTCTATCTATCTGTGTGGTGTGTGTGTGTGTGTGTGTTTGTTGTGGTTGCCCTTCTAGTTACAGTCGCCTGCAGGCTGTGTGTGTGTGTGCCTAATATTACACACTTATTTGGGAACGTTCATAATTCAATGCACAATAATACACAGACAGACACACAGCTCCAGGGCTTAGACTGTGTGCGTTCATGTGTGTGTGTGTCTCAGAACATACTCGTTAACTGTTATGCTTGACTTTGGGCCTTTTGCCAATTGCCTTTTTTGCCTAAAAATGTTCATGAAATGTTTTTTGCCTTTTTCTTTCTATACTATAAAATACTTACTTACACTTTGTGTATTGGAGCTTTGTTATGATATGTGATGATGCAGTCATAAAATAACTTTTCCGATGCACCTACTCGCCTTTAAGGACACGCACAGAAACTTAAACGATTAACGTGATCAGAGCAGGACTAGGAATCAGTCGAGTTATTCTCAAGTTTTCTTCCTTCATTAAAGGCAACTTATCTCCTCTCTTTTGGAACACTTCCAGCTGAGAAGTATATGATATCTATTACATATTTGGACTATCATAAATATGTTCTATATATGCTATACATACAAGATCCTGTGACTACTCTAAGGAATAAAACTCTCCCTGGAGCAATTGAAAGCGAGCTTCTGCTTTTATTTTAAAGCTATTTATCCTTACATAACTTTAACTCAATTATGTGACATATATCCTGTCATATATCCTTTTAATAATTCACAGCTTAAGTTTGTTATCCTGTGATAAGCTCGTTATGTTCTTATTGCAAGCATATTAGAGCTTAGCATCCTGCCAAGCCTTTTGCTCAGTTAATTAAGAACTTTGCAATTGTTTGTGGGAACTAAGCTGCCATTTGTGGCATGCCACAAGATCATTGTCCATTGTGACGTATTTTACTAACGATCTTGTTTTAATTCGTTGTTTTTTACTTTTCCTGTAGTTTTAATTAATTGTGTTAATCCAATTTTTAATTAGCTTGTTAGCTGAAGTGTAAAGTTTCAGCAGTTGTGCGGTGTATTAATATTTATTTTAAAATTTTGTTTGCGGTGTTCGTTGTTTGTGTTAACAAACTATTTTGGCGCTTGCTTCTGTTAAGCTTCTGTAAAGCTTCTGTAAGGCTTCTGTTAAGCTTCTGTTAAGCTACTGTGCGTGCGTTTGCTTTGTTTGTCCTCTTCGTTACACTTGCTTGTCTCTCGCAATTTGTAAATTCGCTCTTGTGCAAGCGCGAGTTATCAATATGTGACTTCAATATTGATGTCGATTCAGATCAATCATTCAAAAACAAAAACCTTACAGGTCTTTTCTTTTTATATAAATAATGTTTTATTCGTGTTCTCCTTCTCTATTTGTTACACTTCCGTCTGCTCTCAGCGATTCGATTCAACTGCCGACCACGTTTCGCCGCTTCGCAGTTCTCTCTTAGTTCTTCGTCGTTCACTAGCTTAACGGTAATTCCCGATCGTGTTGTCTCACAGCGCATCATTCGTGTCCGTCGGCTTATTTATAACTAAATCCCGGTGCACCGATTCGTGGTGGCTTCTGTGCTAACATCTCGAGGGGAGCTGAGATGGTAACTCGTGCGTTTGCTTTGTTTGTGCTCTTCGTTGCACTTGCTTGTCTCTCGCAATTTGTAATTTCGCTTTTGTCCAAGCACGCGTCAATGCCGAATATACAGTAAAATCTTTTTTTACACGGTCTTTTTTTACACGATTTTGAAATAACACGGTTCGTCAAGAAGTTTTTTTACACGTCATTTTTGATTTGACACGAATTCCAACAATTTTTTTTAATTTTTTACATGATTTTCTCCAGTGTCAGATATCATCCAAGTGGCAACTCTACTTCGCGGTTTGTTTACTTTAAGGAAAATACCCTCTAGACATCCCTGCCAACTTTAACTTTAACTTTTAACGGCTAATTTAATTCGTGAGGGCTTGAAATTCGCTACAAGTTTGGAACAACATTTTATTGCCCATGATCCTGACATGGAGCGTGTGTTACAATTCCAACGCAAACTTAAATCTTGTGTTGCTGTGTATCAAGAGTTATCTAAACAACTGGAGAAACCAAAAAAACAACTTCTTTTACAAGACTTTGTAACCAAAAAACCTATAGAGGCCGCTAATAATGAAGATAATTCTGCATTAGATCAAAACTTAACAGTGTCAGACATATCTTCTGACGACAGTGCTATTTTTAAGCCAGTCTTTAATAAACGCACACGATTGTTATCAAGTAGCGATGAGTAGCTGTACTCTTGTTTCCTAATTTTTTGTACTTATGGATTGAATTTAAATTGTAAACTAAATTTATTTTCTTGTAATAAATATGAAGTTTTTTGTTTTATTCTTACTTAATGAAGTTTAATATCGCTTTTTTTGCACAGTTTTTTAAGAATATATTTGAATTTTTTTCATTTTACACGATTTTTATAGATCTTCAAATTTACATATGAATCGTGTATTTTTTTACACGGTTTTGACTTACACGGTTTTCTTAGGAACGTACCTACCGTGTAAAAAAAGATTTTACTGTACATTATATTTGTTTTTGTTCTTACATTTCTAATATATTTCGTCGCTCGAGTTTACACGACTTTTGTCGACGTGTTTGTCTTGCTTGTGGCTTTCGCTCAACCGATCTTCAATCTCTCGCGTGTGTTGTTCTGTTTTTCGCTCTCTTCTTTTAGTTGGTGTGTGTCAATACTTCAGCAATTCCATTTTTCGGCTTTATTGCTGTGTTGTTTGTTAGTGCTTTGCTCCTTCAAGCTATTTCCTTTTCTCGCTCTTATTTTGAGTGCAACTTGAGTGTATTTCACTTACTCTAACTATTTTTGAGTGCACCTCATCAAGTTTTTATCTTAAAACTTAAACTGCAAGTTCGTAATGAGTCGCCCCAACAGCAATCTTTCTTCTTTAAAATCTTCTCTTTCCATATATCTTAGTAGAAACAGTTAACCTCCTCTCTAGCTACATTACTTCTTATTATTATCTTACTCCCTTTTATTTCTGCATTATACTGCTACTTTTATATACTATCACTTCTAATAGTATATTAATTAGTAAGTTAATTAGTAATTCTCTTATACATTAATACTTAATATACTATACTTCTATATGCTATTGCTCCTAATAGTATATAATTGAGTAATTGTATATTGTCAATATTCTAATACTCCTTTATTCGACACTAATATACTAATATATTGATCTGATTGGGTTTTGCTGGGTTTTCCCCAATCCTTGCCACATATGTTGGATCGATTTAAATAGATCAATTTTTCTTATATTTTTATTACCCAGATTTAGATTTAAATTTAAATTTGTTTGAATTCCTATTTTAATTTTATAATTTTAATACTTCATTTGTTTTAAACTTAATTTCTTAGTCAGCTGCTTTTAGTTGACTTAAATAAATAAGTAAATGTATAACTGAGCTAAAAGAGTTATCCACATATAAATATATATATATATATATATATTTGTAATGCGCTTTGAGGTCAGGCAGCAGCGGGGGTGGCGATGGCAGCTGCTTCACTCCTCGCATTTCCCGTAATGAGCTGAGTGCGCTAAACGCTTAAAAAAGCCTTTGCAAAGCGTTTGTTTTGCCACGGTCTCTCGTGCTTCAATGTTGAATAGCCAAACAGATAAGTCGACCTGCACCCAGTCCAGCCCCCTTTTTATTCCCTTCCCCTCCCCCGCCCACACCCATTGCCACCCCTTTAAAACATTGCCATTTTAATAAGCTAGACGCGAGTCGAGGGCCTGCACAGGGCTCAAAAGCGGAGCACCCTCTCTTGACATGGTTTCCATCTGACGAGAGTCGACGAATACTTTCCGTATGATGCACATTCACACACACACACAAACACTCAGACAGACAGATAGACACACATAGATACACACTAATAAAAACTTCCGGTAACGCCTCGCAAATTGCTGCACCGCAAACTTGCTGCAAATTGGCGGCAAATTTGCAGCACTGCGAAATTAGTGCGCATTATTAAATACCCACTGAAAAATGCTCTCACACAGAGTATATTCGTACACAGAGACTGTTTGTAACAGGCACAGTAAACAGAGCTTTAAATCTATAAAGAAAATCTACTTGTTTTTGTGACTAGTTTTCATGCTTTCGCAGGAATTTTCTCCTTTCTAGAGCAGGAGCGAGGTACACAGCTTCTTATATAATAAATAGAGTAAAAGTTTAGATAATTTTCTGGAAATGCCATGAAAAGGATCTAAAATAATACGTAGTATTTTAATTTTCATATACAGTATAGTATATATAGAAAAACTTTGTGAGAAACTTATCAAAATCAATATCAAAGTTACCTACAAAATCTTTTTTTACTCAAAGAAACTTCCGTTCTCTGGGCAAGGGTAAGATCCTTTGGGCTTAGGCTGCTTGCAGGGTATCTCTTATTCTATAACATTCTCCTGTTTGTTTTCTGGCTTAGACGCTGCCACCTCCGGGCTATTGACCTCTTGCCGCCTTCCACAACCTCGAGCTGTACCCTGGGAATGCCTTCATTGGCCGCTCCCCAAACTTGTAAATTGAAATTGTGGAAAAGTGTCGGAAAAGTTTGTGGGGAGGAGGGGAGGTGGCAAATAGGAAAGTTGATTTTGGATGTCAGCAAGCGCGTTAGCTTTCCATTAAAAGTACAACAGACTGGCCAAAAGCAGGCCATTAATTCTACCTCCTTGGCCAAAAACAAACAGAGCAAAGCCTCTAATTGAATTCCACTCAGTGTTGCGGCTTCTGGCTGTCTGCCTAACTGGGCCAACAGAACAAAACCACAAAATGTCTATTGACTGTTAATAGACATAGACACAGACATTAGAAATGGGAAATGGAAAATGGGTTTTCTCCTCTCGGTTATTGCCCAAACAGCTTATATCCGCAGTAAATAGGCATTTATAGAAAATTTTCTACTTGTATTAAGTTTCTTGTTATTTTGTGACTGAAATAGCTGGAAAAGCTGACCTATATCTATGCTAGGCCCAAGAGGTTTTGACTTGGTTTAAACCAGCTTATGATAACGTTAATATTATAAGATCTGGAATGTTTGTGGGACTTAGTGTTATAACCATTTTCTCCTCAAGCTCTTGTGAGTTAAGACTCTAGGGAGACTTAAGTAAAAACAACAAGTGGAAAGTGGAATTGGATGACGCTTAGGTGGAATATCCTTCGAACCAAAAATACAATTTAAAGTAAAAGAGAGTCCTTAAGGAGAGAAGGAAAACTTCTTCAGAAGAGCTGGAGAACGTAATCGAAACCTGGAGTCATAAGAGAAGTTGCCTCAGCTCTCCGAATAGATAAGATAAGATATTCTGATAAGCATTTTGGGTAGAAGGATAGAATGAAACAAGGTCTAATTTAGAGTGAACAGTATATACTACATATATATACTACATACAGACATATATATCCTATATTGAAGTATGAGCAAGCCAAGCAGTATATCCTTCACAAAGCTAAAGTCCTTTTAGACTCCTCCTTTAGCTGCAATGCAACAGTTTTCACAGACTCGGAGTCCATATTAAAGTATCTCAAAGGCACTTTAAAAGTATCGATGCTTTGCCACTCAACGAGTAAATCCTCAAAGTTGACAAATTGAATATTTTGTGTGATATATATATATGTATATATTGATATAAGTGAACGGCCTGTGTGAATGTGGAGAGATTGGAATGGACATAAATCACAACTGCAAATCATTTTCAAAATGTCCACAGAGAGAAATGAAATGGGGTCACACAGGGAACGGAGAGCGGTTCACAGGGAACGGGATAATGTGGAGGATTTGTGTTGGCCAACAAAACGGAATTCAGTTCATCCGCAGCTTGTGGGCGACGCTGTCTTTTGGCCAGAAAAGCGCCATTAAAATAACTTTTGCAACTTTTTCGTTGGTTGAGCAGGGGGGAGGGGGGGTGGCGCTTGTTGTGCGTCCATGGATGATTGACCTGTCCATGTGACACCCTGACTTTCATTCCCGCCCAGAAATGCCAACAGCGTGTCAACTTTTCTACATTTTGTGCGCTTTGGAAAATCAAACAAGTGCGAGCGCGTTTCGAGTTTGGTCGAATTGCAGATACCCTGAGCATAGTTCTGATATATACCCTAGAAAACAATCTAACTCACCTTACATATACATATATACATATATACATACACATATATATATTTACACCATATACACACACACAGCAGTTGTACAAAACCTTTCGCTTTCGCTTACATAAAATCGTTGCTATTTTTTTTTATAAGTTCATAATATGCTCATGCTTCGATCGATATAAATACTATATATATCACCAAAGATCAAGAATATGCTTGTATATAACTGTATTTATAATCAATTACTGGAACCAGTTCCAAAATTTTAAATTAAACTGGAACTTCAGATGGTTTCTGGGTAACAAGTGTGATGCCTCTAGCTTAAAAAGTCGTTGCTTTACTTGAAAGAGATGAAGTCAGACTTTGTTACTGATCAAGCATATATATGTATATACTTAATGAAGTTGTAGATGCTTCCCTCTGTCTGTTACATATCTTGGCATAACTTCGATATACCCTTTTTAGCCAATTTCAATAGCTGAAAGGCTTTTAAATTATCACCCACTGCTCATAAATTATGCAAAGTGCCCGACGCCTGCGGCTTTTTGCGAGTTGCTATTCCTGTTGCTTTGATACCCTGTAAAAGGTACATTAGTTCTTGAATGAAACTTGGTATACACATATAAAAATGTGTTCTAAGTGCTTGCCAAACGTAATATATAATAGTATATAAAAAGTATTTATATACATATAATTGTTAAAATTGAAATAAATCAAAAAGATTTTTCTAGTCTTAAAAATTTTTACCAAATTTTTGCTACAGCCCATTTCCCTTTGGGTGTAAAATGTATGAAAATGAGCAGAATAAGAGGCAGCTACTTACCATACTTGCTTTAGTTATCTCATATACATTATATGTTCTTGATCAGTCGAGTCTCTTCTATTGTATATAAGAGTATAAGAGCTGGAGACACCAATTTTATATGTGAGTTTTTGTACATATTGGAAAATTGCGGAAAAGAATCTTTTTCTTTATCTCTTGTACAAATTTTGAAGTCTGCGAAAGGCAAATTGCTTTCCTACCCACTTGCGAGGGTATCCCTAAGTCGAACATGCTCTACTTGTTGTTGGCTTTCAATAACGTTGCGCTTTCAATAATAAAGTTGGGCCTGTTTAATTGTTTTCGACGTCAGCACAGACACACACATACATATGTATATGTATGTATATACACACACACACACACACACACACACATACATATGTTTATATATGTATATACAAACACACACACAGATGTATTCAGTAGGCTGCTGGCATCTTCAATACAAAACAATTTACTTTGTCTCTTTCTTATTATCATTTATTATCCTTGTTTCCCGTTTGTCTTTGCTTTCGTTGTTTTCTCTATTTTCTTCTAACCATTTGATGCGTGTCTTCTATTGCATGATATTCCTTTTGGTTGTGTCTTAGCCAAAGGATCGAGTATGGAGACGAAAGTGGATGCGCGGGGCCAGAGCCAGAGCCAGAGCCAGAGCCAGGCTCAGAGTCTGGGTCAGTTTCCGGCATCGTTTCCGGAATCGTTTAAGAACTTCTTTGAAATGATGAATGATGATGAGGATCATGTCGAGCTAATAGCGAATTTGTTGGAGGATAAGGTATTAGCAAACCTCAGTCTCTACGGTTCCTTTCCAGCTGTAGCTTCCTTCAATCCAAAAAATCAACTGCTATACGCTGACCCAATTGATTGATTAGCATTCCATTTGAAGCTTCTTTCCTTGTCTCCTCCCTCCTGCAGGTCATACCCCGGAGCAGCAGTCAAATGTACCCAAGGCGTTGTGGCGGCAGCTTGCGCCTCCATGGCAGTCATGCCAACCACAGAGACCAAGCTCCGACCCAATCCCGCCCAGTGCAGGCACAGCAACATCGACACTAGCAACTACTTCCTCAGGGACAGAGTCGCCGTGGGAGTAGTAGTAGTGAGATGTTGCTGAATAAGACTGCTGCTTTGGATGCGGACGATGTGGGAGCTGTAGGTGGAGGGCCGAGTGGCATCAATGGTCGTTCAAATTCATTTCGAATGAATCGCTTGCATCGCAACTCATTCAGCTCGGGCAGCTCACCCATGAATCGTGTAGCCCCTGGCAAGACCAATGGCATTTCAAGTGCCAGCACCAGCCTGGCCAATCTTAGTCTCAATCTCAATTATGAGAAACCCAAGCCAGGACAAGCCTGTCAAGTTGACCAGCGCTTGGCCCAGGGCTGCATCGGTTCATTGGGCTGCACGAGCAGTTTGCTTTGCAAGCATATCAAATGCTGCTGTCTGCATCCGCAATCTGTCAAGCATCCACCGGATGCTCAGCCGGGGAAGACCTCCTCGTCGGTTCGCGGACAGCAGCAGCAGCAGAAACTGGAAAAGGAGCTGAAACAGTTGCGCCTTGGACCCGAAGGTGAGGACAATGTAGCCCGTGTATCCTTTAACTTAACGGGTGGCGTTATCCCAGATGCTTCCATGGATCGCCAGAAGCAGAAGTCCAAGTCGCAGCCGCCGCGACGTCATTCGCTCATCCTCGAGAGGGTTTTTGACTTTGGTAAGTGAGCGATATAAAAACAAAAATAGTGGACAGTTTAGAGCCCAGGACACCGCTGTAATTACTACTAATCACATCTATTACTTTTCTCATTACTAAAAGAATTAAATAACCTTAAAAAAATGCTTTCAATGTCTTTTAAAATTAAGAGAAATTTTAAAATTTGCCTAAAAAAGTGTTAAAATTATCACTGACCTTTCCAATTACTTAAATTTTGAAATATATCTTACTAACAATATATGTAGAGCCTAGAACTTGCCTAGAACCTAGTAGCGCTTAGAGTTCAAGCTGTAATTACTAACAACCTTTTTAATTACTTTTCTAATTACTTTCTAATATTCTCAGTAATTTGTTATTTGTCTTAGCTGCAACAATATAATTTAAGTATTTAATCGAAACTTTAGTAAAAGCTTAATCAACTAGTTAACACTTAGATACTATATGAATAATATATAGTTATATATATATATATTCCTGAATAGTTTCTCAACTCTCCAAAGAAACTATTCTTCATTTTGTTACTTGTCCTATAACCAATCCAGTGAATCAGTTAACAATATCTTTGAGGTATGAGCAAGTGCATTTTATATCAGCCATAGCTCATTCTATATCTATAGCTGATAAATATTATATATACTTCCGATTCTTAAGACTCCATGTATCTATTCTTAAAGAAAAGAGTCACAAAATGTGCTGATTGTCAAGTTTAAGCCTGTTAGACCTGCACTGCTTCCCTTTAGTCAGGTGTATGTGCATGTGTATGCGCTGTGTGTGCTGCCAATCTATGCATACATCATCCTACGGAGACACACACATGTGACATGTGTACATAGCATACACTGAGCAAATAAAAAGAAGAATAAAAACTCAGCTGAGCTCGTGTCTGCTTCAATTCATTAAAAATATAATACTTTTAACATTTACCGCAAAAAAAGTTGTTTGAGTAACAGTAAAAAGAGCTCGTAACATGAGTTTGCAGTATGTTTTTTCTCTCAGTGCAAGTGTATTTGGCATTATAAAATGACTGTGGCTCTTTTAGTGGAAGATCCTAAGGGCATAACAGTTGGCGAGTATTTTTTTGTGTGTGAATTGACCGAAGTTTCAAGCTCAACTGCTTATTTTAATTAACACACACACACACAGGCACACACACCCCTGTGTGTGTCTGTTGGCACACGAACATTATTTTACAGCTTCTATAAAGTAAATACATATTTTATGTCCATTGCAATACTCATAGCTAAAGGGCAAACCAAAATGGGAAATTTTAATAACATTTTAATCACCCTAGAAAATTCAAGTATATACGAGCATATCGCATATAGATCATATACACACCTTAGCTGAGCACATGTGTATAGGGTATCCCGTAGTCGTGAACTTTACTCTGCTGCAATCATATTTGCTTTACTTTATTTTGTGAATATCTGCATGAGATGCTTTGAAGCAAACGTCAATTCCAAGAATTTTATTCATATTGCTGGAGCGAGAACCAACACACCGACACACGCACACACACACACACACACACCCACACACACCCGCACATACGTCAGTTTGTGACTCACAAAGGCCAGTCAAAATTAAAAAGAAAATCAACTTTTAAAAAAAGTGCAAAATGAACAGCGAAAAAACATAGAAAAAACACGAAAAGTAAATAAAATACATGAAATGGATACAAAAAACTCTGTGGGCCATCCTTATTGGCCTTTTTGGTTGATTAAAACGTGGCCCAAACTGTCCAACAGGAAAAATACGAAAAGCGACAAAAACGCGCCACAAAATGACCGCAAACCGAGCTCTTAATGTGACAGCCCAGGACCTCGACCTGTTGAAGCGGACATTTGACATCGGGCTAAAGCGCAGGATAATCGGCTCAGGCTCAAAGGAAAGGCAACTTTCGTTTGAGACATTCCTTAGAATTCCTTAAGAAGAAAAAACTATAGGAATCGATTATCCTTAAGATACAAATAATTGACGTTAATATAATGAAAGCTTTTAATCACAAAATCTGTAGCCAAAAAGAAAATGAAAGT
Organism: Hirtodrosophila trivittata; assembly: GCA_035045065.1. Classification (NCBI taxonomy): domain Eukaryota; kingdom Metazoa; phylum Arthropoda; class Insecta; order Diptera; family Drosophilidae; genus Hirtodrosophila; species Hirtodrosophila trivittata. The sequence goes on along the minus strand of JAWNNK010001028.1, from coordinate 13,288,467 downwards.
CACAAATTTAATTCAAAGTAAATCTAAAGAAAATCAGTCTCTGATATATAGTAGGAGTATAGTTAGACCGATTCTTTATATACATTATATATATGTATATTTTAAGCGATTTAAACAGCTTGTGTTGGTTTTAATCCTTTACCTTTTACCTAACATAAGTAGCTCCTATGATAAAACGTTTACAAGGACTCTACGAATCTTTGATGTTTCGCCTGAAGCATCTTTCAACCTATCCTGATACATATCTACAATATATATATATTCATACTTGATAAACAGTCGTTTACCTGTTCCACATCGAATTCTGTATCAACTTTCTTGGACTGTATTTTCTTAACGCTTTTCCGGGAATTAGGCAGGCTTTTCATCTATAATGAAAAATTCAAAAGCTTCAAATAACAAACACAACAGTTATTCAGCAAAAACTTTCCCATTGTCCTCACTCGAAAGAGGTAAGCAGGAGGGCCCATGTTCATTTCCTAGAAGTGCAATTGCAACCAGGTTATTGCTTATAGCATGTGTCTCTATACTCTGCCTTAGGGTGTATCAGTTCGGGGTATATCAACCAGAGCATGTTATATGTAAGAAAATTACGGAAAATGTTCTTCCTTGAGATGAAATCAAAATAGGGATACATATTTTTAAATTGATTCTTTATACCTCTTAGAGTGGGTTTCATCTGTCTGATATATAAGCCATTTAAAAGATAGAGTATAGCAAAATCTCTTTCTATTTCTATATCTCTTCTTAGCTCACCTAAAGAGTATTTACTTCTCGGCATTTGCAACTTTTCTTTTCTGTTTTGATTTCTTTTCTTTTGGGTTGATTTGTTTTATGACGCACAAAGCGAAAAATTTGATAAAGTTGTCCCTTGCTCTCGGAATTAACAAAGTGTAAAACAAATGGGAGTATACGACTATGAGATAGCCTGTACCCAAAACAAAAGTAAGCCACAATTTAAAGTCTTTAGCTCCTTAACAAATGGTGAAAGCTGCGTCTAGGTGGACTGAAGCTATCTTTCATTCAAAAAAGTATATCTTATATATCTTGATCAGTAGCAATATCAATTATATATATCTATATGTTATTGTATATATATATATAGCTTACCTGGACTGTTTTGTGGGGTACTTCGTAGCTGGCCTGAGGGCTTTTCCTAGTCAAGCAATGCGCAGCTCTTTAAAATATGTTCTGTGGGAGTATTAAAACACGCAAAGTTCCGCCTTGCATAGAGCAACATAAACAGAAACCGACATATACACACCCACCCACACACCCACCCACACACACCTGCCTGAACACATTGTGTGTTGTGCAGGCCACAGGATACGACCGCAGAACGTCATTGTTTGTCGTTCGGGGCGATTTAATGACACGGGGATGTTTAGGTCGACGAGGAGCTGCTTGCTGGCGGAAATCTGCTGATCGCTATTAACTTGGCTAATAGGCAGTTCGCTGCCTTTTCAAGTTACAGTAATATGTGACCTCCAGCACTGAACCCTGCCAGCTGTTCTCTAGATAGCAGATTCACATCGATTAACATGAGGCGCAGGAGTAGGAAACTGAGGGAGAGTTCAGTTTGTCCCAAGGAGCAATTCCTGGGTTGAAGGATTAGAGTACTTCAATAGGGTGGGAAGAACCAGCTGAAAAGGATGTTGGAATTCTGCTGGGTCTCCTTTAAACCTGGTTAGTTTCCCAGAGAGCTGGTGTAATCATCAACACTCAGTTGTTAGAAAAGGTCTTAGGCACTTTGCCTAAAGGAGGGTTTAACCCATGAAAGGAAGCAAAGGATCAGGACTAAAGCAATTACTTCTTTGCAAGTGATTGTTAAAATACTACAGTGAGTACCCTTAAGCTCATGCTGGAGCAAACAGTAAACTAACGGAACTTAAAGAAGCTCCTTAAAGTCAAACAACAAGATTTGAGACGATCCGAAAAGGAGCATCAAGGAACAGCTTAGGGCAGGCCACGCATAAGTGCAAGGGAAAAGCTGCGGGGGCTGTAAGTCTAACACCGTGCCAAGGAGCTGCTGCATAACAAAAAATATATATAATAAATACAAATACTGCGCGCACACACACACACACACACACGCACACACATAAGCACACCCACTTGCAATAAAAGCTTTGAAAAATACTATAAGCAGTAAAGTTTACAGCAGACAAGTTTCTTACAAAACATTTGAGCTCAACTTCCACTTGCGAAACAAGCAGACATATTTCTTAGCTCAACACACACTCAACACACACATATGCACATGCACTTGCACACACACAGACAGACAGAAATATGCTTTAATATTATGGCCCAGGTGCGGTTGCTGTTAAGACCAACAGCAAAAGGCAAATGGTGTCCACAAGAATAGTATCGACAATGCGTTTAGGCCAAATAGTTGCGTTGTCTCACACTTTGTACACTCGATTAGCAGTTTATTAAATTCTTCTCCCACTGCACCCACTGCTCCTCCTTCTGCTCCTTTGAGGTATGTTTAGTCCTTGTTTTGGGGTACCAGCTGCATTCCCTGCTTAGCTTAAACACACCTTCCACTAGCTATGCAGTCTTGGACATTAAAAAAGCAACTCTGGCTTGCCTCCTCTTACGCATCCTGCCTAGAAACGCATTTTACCCTCACATATCCTTTAGAAAAAACGCATCCTTGTTGATTTTTAGTACCAGACTCGCGAGGGTCGAAAGCGTAAGTAAAGCTTAAAGCTAGATTTAAATAGACTTTTGATTCTATTGTAATATATATTTCACTTAACTACTTTTGAGATCTGCTTTGGCTTCTTAAGATTTCATTCATCCTTCGATTATGGTGCATACGGATTATCAGAGATTTCAGATCGATCAGATATAATGTTATGCGATATATATTTTTGGACAATTGCAGACCGACATAAAGATGACACCGACACCGTAAGCAACGGCCCCAGTCCGGTGCCCTCCCCGGTACCGCACCACTCACCTCCCCATACATTAAAACCCATCCTCAAGCAACCCCAACAATCCCACAAGTGTAGGCAGCCAAATAAAGGGCTGACCCCCGAACAGCCCCCCGACATCAGGATGGACGACGATGATGACGACGACGACGACGAGAAAGCCTTCAATTTTTGCGAGTATGATGTACCTGATCAAATGTACATGCGGCAGCAACGGCTGCTCCTTTACACTGGGCAGCATCAGCACTACCAGCAGCCGATGCACCAGTATGAGCCGTTGCACCAGCAACAGGCGCCGCAGCGCCAGCAACAGCATCATCAATATCTCCCGATGCAGCTACAACCTCCACTGCAACACCAGGAGCCGCTACACCATCAGCAGCTCCATCAACAACATCCACATCAGCACTATCATCCGCTGCAGCAGCAGCTTCATCAGCAACATCCATTGCAGCGGCATCAACAATACCCGCTGCTGCAAGAGCACCAACTGCATCAGCAGGAGCCACTACACCAGCAGCAGCTTCATCAACACAGCCCGCTGCACCAACAACATCGGCTGCAGCAACATCATCCACTGCAGGAGGGAGAACATCCGCTGCAACGAGAACACCCACTGCAGCAAGAACATTCTCTTCGGAAGCAACATCATCCACTTCAGGAGCCAGAACACCAGTTGCAAGAAGAACACCCACTGCAGAAACAACAACAACAGCGGCAGCAACTGCTATACGATGAGGAGCCGCTGCAACAGCAGCAACAACAACTGATGCTCCAACAACAGCTGCTGCGTCAGCAACAGATGCAGCAGCAGCGACAGCTGCAACAGATACAACAGCAGCTGAAGGAACAACAACAGCAGCAGCCACAGTATCAGCAGCAGCAAAAACTTCACCAGCAGCTTCAATATGAGCGGCAACTTTTCCAGCAGCAGGCTGAAGAAGAGCAGCAGCAAGACTATCAGCAGCAGCTTGAAGAAGAGCGGCAGCAAGACTTTCAGCAGCAGCCTCAAGAACACAAGCAGCAACATTTTCTACACCAGCAGCAGCTGCAAGACGAGGAGCAGGAAGAATTTCAGCAGCAGCAGCAGCAACAAGAATTGAAACAAACGAAACTACCGATACCGAAACAATCGACACAAGCGACACAACCGATTAAGCCAAAAGCCAAGAAGCCAGAGCTTCAGAGTCACGTTCATCGTCTTTTGCCAATACCACCGACACATGGAGCATACAAGAAACGCGATAAGGCACAGCAGCAAAACCAGAAGCTGTGTGCCAGAGAAAATCGCAGTTCGGCATTCTCCAGTGTCAAGGCAAATAACGATGACCAGCGCTCTGAGGTTGCTGGAGTTCCGACCTCAGAGTCGAGTCGTGCTAACGAGTATAATGTGGAATGTTGTTGGGATGATTCCTATGAGTTCGATCGAACTTGGGAACAGCCTACTGCACCCGTCGCGTCCACAAGGGGCAGTTACGGCGATCATCTCCACGAAGTACCAGACCGTTGGCAGGGCTCGAGTCAAGTAGGTTCCATCTCCTCATTTATGCCTATGCATATGTAATATATATCATCCTCGATCTGTTTGATATTTGCAGCAGAATTTATCTGAGCTGAATTCCAGGACATTTAGGCGTCGATCTTCATCAATTGCTTCCAATCTCATTCATGGCAATCAATTTGGCCAACTTGGCCGCAGGGACGATTCACCAGGAGGTTCCACGGACCTCCTAAACGCCCCGCATCACACCCCCAGGTAGGAGTAAGAAATTATAACGTAAACTTGCACTACAGCCCAACCCTAGTAGACCCTCCCAAAGCGATAACCATATATTGTCGTATAATCAAACTAAATCATGCATCTTAGATAGAATACTTTAATCGCACCAAGTACCTATAGTAGTTATACTCTGTAGTTCTAGTTTTATATATATAATCCTAAAATACTCACCCTTAGTCCGTCTCTATGATCACAAACAATATTCACCCTTAGTCCGTCTCTATGATAATCCCTGCGTCTCCGAATTAGTTTGGATTCTATCCTTGTACTATACTTTATCCAATTCCATTTGGCTTCCAATGAGAAGCGCTCAAGAGCTGCAAATCTAGGGAAAATTGTCTGAAAATTTCATGGAAAGATATAGGAAACACAAAAGTTATGCGAATCTAGGGAAAATTGTCTGAAAATTTCCTAGGAAAGAAATAGGAAACAGAAAACTTATGCAGAATATCTTCTGAAAGACTTCCTTTGGTATGGAAAGCTAACAAGTTTAAGGATAAACGATAAACAAGTACTTCAACTATAACCAAGTACCTCAATGGGCTTTATCGGACTGTATCTGACCTAAGGCTCTCATCTCAGTGTCATCTGTCATTTCACAATTTCCCAACCCAGAAAACCCCTCCCCAATGTACTAATATTTACTATTGTAAATGCTGTCCTTGGATGGATAATTTGTAGGCCATGGTATTAACGTTAAAGACGTCACTTGTAACAGTGTTTGGAGTCTGTGTGTGTGTGTGTGTGTGTGTGTGAAAGTGTACCGAAATTATTCTAGGTGTGCTGTCCGTTATATGAAAGTTCGATTGTAGCGTAGAAGCACCATCTAGCGGTGTCTTTTAGTTCAATTAAAAACGAAAAACTTGTTGAAAACAAAAACTATCAATGTCCGCCTCTGTCTCCCCTCGTCGATACAGGGAGCGGAAAGGGCCCGCTAAATCCCCAATAGGACGTGTTGGGGAGAGTGGCGTGCTCACGTTTCAGCAGGCCATGTCCGGAGCGGTCTCGCCGCAGTATGCATCATCTGGAATGGGTATCGGACATGGGGAGGCTGAAAGCGATATAAGGAAGAGTTTAGCATGCGTCAGTAGCACGGGACTGGCGTCAGTGGTCGAGGATATAGCAACAAATGGTGGAGAAGCCACTGACTCGCGGGCACAACGAGAACAAGTACCAGAGGGACAGACCCGATCAATAACACAGAGTATCCAAAAGAGAGAGCGCGGCGTAGGAGAGTCATCATCGTTAACAGGAGGCAGCGGAAATTCCACTCAACATCAGGGAGGCTCCGCCACACTGCCTACCCGGCAGTTTGGCAGGCAGCGGCATAGAACAGCAAGTATGCCGGCGGAGAACCGCAAAGTGAGTGTATCAAGCTATCCTTCTACTTAACGACTGCAATTACTCGAGTATTTACAAAAGTAATTATAATAATTAATATAATTATAAATCAGCTTATTATGATAATATCTTTATATATATGTATCTATATGTTTTGTTGGTTACGAATGTTATTTATATAATTATTATTATTGTTTATATTATTTAATTAAGTAATTAACTAAATAATTAAACAGAGCTGCTATAATTATTTTGTCAATTCTGTTAATTGCATGAGTTAATAACTTGTTAGAAAGAATTTTTAACTTCAAATTAAATAATTACCATAGTAATTAAACTTTATTGATATAATTAATGACCTAATTCCTTCTAAGCAAGTATTTTCAGCTTTAAATATTCTGAAATTTAGTAAATTCCAAAGTAATTAAATTCAAAAGATATATTTACGCATGTAATTGTGGTAATAGAATGAATAATTAAACCAATTAACGAGTTATTTCATATCATATATCACATGATAAATCATATGTATCATATTGCTGAATACTTAGAGCTTAAAACAAGATCTTAAAGCTATAAAAATTTGGGAAGGGGCATTGCATCAACCGCAGGCCGAACCGCAAGCAGAACCGCAAGCAGAGCTTCAGCCTTGGGGACGGCTTTGAACAAAAACGCAAAAGTACTTTGAAAAATTCTTGCCTATCTTGTTTATCCTGACGAAAGAAACACACACAAACACACACATGCACTTACATGCACACATTTTAGAGTATCCTGGGGGCAGTAGTCTCAGCTGGATTCCGTTTCAACTTATTGCCAAAAATAAAGGAAGAGCAGCAAAACCCAATCTCAATCCTAAAACCAATCCCACTTACTCCTCGCTTGCCCTTGCGCGTGCCCAGCATCAATTGAGAATTGCATTTTCTCGTATGCAGAAAACTTGCACGCCTTCAGGGACCAGCAGTCAGTCAGTCTGTGTGAGTTTGTCTGTGTGGGTGGGTGTGGGTTGGTTGTGTGTGCAACTCTGGTGTGTGCCAGGCGTTGCTGGAAAGTTTTCTTTATTTTTCTGTTTAACTTCGGCTCAGTTGAAAATGCATAAATGCAGTAAAAATTAAAAAAAAAAGCAGTAATTAAAATGTAAAATGCTTTTAAATTTTCTTTAAAGTTTGCCCACTCCAAAAGCAACTACAAAGTAGGGTTGCCACAACTTAATTGTATAGAGTTTTCTATGGTTGTCTAACAAGTTTTCAATGGCAAAAATAGGTTTGAAATGTGGGTTTAAGATATGAAGATGGGATAAGAATATCTCTGAGACATGGCCAAGATTGACTACATTCTATTAGAATGTATCCAAAGAGCATAATAATATATCAAACATTAAAGGGTTGCCTAAGAGGATCGAAGTAGATATATAATATATCTGATAATATAATATCTGTTTATCATATCAAAGTATTAAAAAATATTGGTTGAAGTAGTTCAGGATTTCTTATGAAGAGCTTTTAATTTGGCTGGAATAGTGGTTTTACCTTTTAAGCATTGACAACCCTGGTGGTTGGTGAGACGAGGCTTAATAATAGACAAGTTTTTTCAGTTTGTGCGCGACTCAATTCGCTTGTCCCCAAGTTGTTGCCGCAATGGCTTTGACCCCCCTTCCCACGTGTGTGTGTGTTCGTGTGTTTGTGCTGCACTCTCGCAGAAAAATACACACACTCCCACACACACACACACACTTGACATTCTTCTGGCTGCTACTACTGCAATTTATATGACACGAGCACTACGTGGATGCCGGAGGCGATAGCTCGCAACGTGCATGAAAGCTGCCTGGTTTGCCATTGATTCCATGTTTTGCGGGCACTTAAAGCGGATTGTGGCCAGACAAATAGTCAAGAGCTGGTGGCCAATACCCAGTTGAACTGGCTTACCTCCATTTGGCATATGTCCTTTACCCTTTGACAGTTCGGTTCGGTCTGGCTGCACGTCCTCCCACTGGAAAATCTGTTTTATTTTGCGAGAATGCATATTCGTCTACACAAAAGCCAGTTTCAATTGCCGCCAAATTCTTGCTACAAAGACAACATTTTAAATTTTTCCGTCGTTCCGGGTCAATGTGCCAGTTTTCTCTTGTGACCCCCGCGCACAGTGGGGCAAATCTACTATTAAACGATAAAAAAAACAAAAAGTTCAAGGGAATAATTTTAGCAAAAAAGAAAAGTAAAGTAAAGAGTAAAGCATTAGTGTCCTTAGCTGTTGGAAGAGGCCTCGCCCCATCTGATATAGATATAGATATAGATATAGATATATACTTGGTCAACAGTAATAGCCAAGTCGATATAGGTTACGCCCATTTCTGTCTATATCCTATGCCTATATCCTATTCTAAAACAACTCAACCTCAAGTCTCGAAAGATCCCACTTTATCTAGTTAGATATCATATTATATATCGGAATTAGCTTTGACTTATATATACTTAATCAAATCATTAAGATTTACTTCGACTTATATATATAGTTAATCAAATCTACAAGATTTCCCACGACTTTTTCTTCCTATCGTTCAGTTAACTGCACTATAAATATATATCGCACTTTGGCTTATTGTTTAGACACCAAGCAAAGTTTGTGAGTAGCTCAAAAATTTGATTAGAATGTTGCACGTTTTGTGCCACTGTGCGCGACCCGAACCACCACGGTGCACCGTTAGCTACTGTCGCGTCTGCTGTGCATGCTCTGCACTTTGTGTTGCCTACTTTTTAGCGCTGTCTGCAGATTTTTCATTCGATGCAAAATATTCCCATCGGAGAATATTCCAAAACTAATTACATTAGCTGCAGCGACTAGATAAGTGCATGCGAGATAAAGCTCTGGGTTCAAAGGTAGTTCGATATGGCACTGAAGCTGCAGCTGGAGTTGGTGCTGGAGTTGGAGCTGGAGCTGGAGCTGGAGCTGGGGCAGGAGCAGGAGCCGGAGGTGCAGGGGTTATTGTCGATATCGATGATAAAAATGTTGACGTGCCACTGCACTGGTATGTTACGATGAGCGCCCGTGTTGTAGCTGAGTGCTAAGCTTAGTTGCCATAGTTTCACCTATAAATCCAACATAATGACACACACACAGACACACACACGAGCGCACACTATCATAGACTGCTTCACGCACGCATACACACGATTAGCTAGCCTGGTCGATTGCCGATTTCTCAACATGCCAAAAACGGTACAGCTCTAAAGAAACTTTGTTGGCACACAAGCAATACACACACCACACACACACACACACACACATAGAGGCATATGCAGTGGTTCGGAGGAGGGGAAGTGAGGCAGCTTTAAAGACAAGCTGCTTCAACAGAAGAAAATATTCTTAAGGCAAAAAGTTGACTAAGTGGCCGAACAGAGTGTTTAAGGGCATTCGTCGAGGGGTGCTGGGTGCGACTCCCAGCTGGCTAAGCTGGTCAGTGCTTAAGTAAACCAAATCCCAAAATAAAAAAGTTTTTTGAGTAACCAATTTGCCAAACTAAAAATCAATTCCCCCCTAAAAAGTGTTTAGCCAACGCCCCTGTAAGCCATGTGTGTATTTTGTTTTCTTCTTCAGTGTCTACTCTTATGAGCTGTTAATATCGGTTATACCAGCTGTCGCTACCCACACACACACTCACACACACACACACACACATACAGTCATCTCCTCCTGTCAACACTTGAGGGCTGACAGTTGCCTTGTCATGCCCAATGTTTGGTATGGATGTTGGCCCTTAGTAATCTACCTATTCAGCTCCTCCAGCTTCGGCCCGGGAAGTGGCTCCGTCCCTCGGCTGCCTCTTGGACCTCTTGGCTATCTCAGTAATTTATCTCCTTAATTTTTGGCAGTATGAAGTTAAATAACTCACAGTTGAGCGAATTGCTAATTGTGTCTAGAGCTGCTTTTAGCCATTAAAATGCACATTAGTCGTGAATTTCTCGGCTGGCCACAGGGGGAACACAAAATGATTTTCCCCCCAATCTAATTTATGTATAGAACCAGCAGGACCAACTTTCATTGGCCATTTAAAGGCTTGTAATGAATATGATATGTTTTTCCGAGAGGAGCAGGCAGCTTCGATGAGAGGCAGTGGAAGATTTCCAAGTGGGAACAGCTTCTATCAGAAAAGAAACGTTATACTAGAAACGTTTTATTACGTTTATGTTAGTTAAAGTAGCCTGTCAATACTTATTAGGCAGTTTATCCATCGATTAAATATTTGAAAGCAACAAAAGTACCTAGAGATTAAATACCCTAATTCTATGGATAGTATCGATATCGATAGCCTGTTCTTAGGTCAAAAAGAGTATACAAAAGATTGAACTAGCCTCAAACTAGCCTACTTTGCGAAGGTTCCTATCTATATCTACCTGCTCTGAACTACATCTTACTATATATAGCATATATATATCTAACTAAAGTATGCACTTAAAGTAAATTTGATATATTGTTATTGCATTGCACATTTTCCTTATCAACTTTAAGACTTAATCAATTAATCTGTTGATTAATAATAATCATATTAATCCCTTATCATATATATATATATATATATATACACCTGTTACTTCTGTTCTTTATATATTGTATATAGCCTCGTTTGGAGGAAACGCGTAGTTCTGCTATCAATTGTGGTCCCGGGGCGGAAGTGGATTATTATCGTTTGCGCAGCTTTAGCATAACACAGCATGGCGTTTGCAATTTGGGCGACTTATTACGGTAAGTGGGCGTGGCACAGGCACACGCCAAGAATTTATTTAAATACTATTTCGTTAATCTTTAGCATAAGCTTAACTTGACGAATGAACTATTGTATATACATGATAGATTAACGTTCATGGAGTCGTTCAATCAAAGATTAGTTTAAGTAGCGACAATTGAAAGAAAGAAAAGGAACAAATGAAACGAAAGATTAAACTAATGAATAGGCTAACTGAACGAATAAGCGAACTTAAGAAACAAGCTAACAGAGGGGAGAGAACAAACCTAACGAACATCATATTAAACCTTTCAATGAATCGAATAAACTTAAGAAGCTAATAAATACTCCAACTAACTGAACGAAGGTATGAGCAAAAGTAGTGATCAAACGAATGATAGAACGAACTTAAAGAATGAACAAATTTTGAACGAATGAACACCTAACAAGCAAAAGGAGGAAAGAGACAGTCAAATGAAGATACCGAAAAAAACAGACTTCAGAAACGCTAACAAGCAAAAGGAGGAAAGAGACAGTCAAATGAAGATACCGAAAAAAACAGACTTCAGAAACGCTTAGAAAATGTGACAAAACAAATATTTGAACAAAGAACATAAAGAAAACAAACTCTAAGAACAAGTCAACCAACAGAAAGGAGCCTGTAAACTAACAGATGCACAATTACACAGGGAAACTTAACGTACAACGATACTAACAATAGAGACTTAACGAACGATTAGGCACACAAATCAAGTTTACTTAAAGAAACAACCCGAGGAACTAAGCGAACATTACGAACAATTAAACTTAACGAAGGACTGGACAGCAGAAACTTACGAACGCATGAGTGAACATAGTAGTAATCACACTTAACGAACGAATGGGCAGATGTCAGAACGATAGAAAAAACTTGGTAAACACAAACGAAACTTAACGAATAAAATGAACGAACTATAGAAAGGGACAGATGAACTTTGTGTTCTTGCGTTAGAAAGGGAAACTATTAAAGTTTACGCTTAGATTGAAGTACTTTGTTTATTATATATATATATACACACATACATATATATATATACACATATATATATTATCTGTACTTTAACTGTTTTCGTCCATCTTTAAATTGATAATGTTTTCTTTTGTTTAATTTCTAAACGTCCACAGGCGTCGCTCACGTTCGACCCATTCTGTGGGTTCAGTACACAGTAGGTGAGTGTCAACCCAATTATGAGTGTGTGTGTGAGAGTGTGTGTGTGTGAGTGTCAGTGTGAATAAATGCGACTGAAATAAATTGTTTATAAAATGACAATGAAACGTCGCTGTGAACGCACATACAAAAGCGCAAAACAGAGTTCATAAGCGAAACAACCACAAAGCAAAACTTGTGCCACACACACACACACACACACAGCCACACACACACACAGCCACACACGCACACACTGACTAATTTCATACAATCTCCACACAAAACAATTTCCGCTGCCATTACCAATAGCAGCGAAGAGAGTTTCCTTTTTTTTTTATGCGTTTATTGTACATTTTATGGACCCCCCGTCTTGCTTTGACAATGGAATTTGATGTATTTTCCATTTTCCATTTTCTTTGCCTGTCACTGCTTATTATTGTTATGACATGCTCGGTCTCTTCATCTCTTCATCTCTCCATCCTCCAACCGAAATCACTATCTGTTTGCATTCATTCATATTGTGCACCAATAAAGTCATACAAAAATAATATTAATAAGCGCACAAAGCAGCTACATTCCTTTTTTTCTAAAGGAAAACTCAACTGACATTTTCCTCACAAATCTTTCTATTGCTAAAGTTACCCGATGTCCTTGCAAATTGATAGCTGGCAAAGCATAAAATAAGATGAAAGCTGTTACTTTCTTTTAGATGAATCCAAACAATGAAATCAAACTTCAATTCAATTTCTTTATCTAAATAAAATTGTTTAGTCGAACGATTTATCCTTTACTTTGATAATAGAAATCTCTCCTTATAAATATAGTTCAATAAAAGAATATAAAATATATCTCTAGTTCATTTCAAATATCTTGTTTTAACTTAAGAATCAAATTATTGTAGGAGCGCAAAATCATATCTAGACCTAAATGTTATTCTTCAGTCAAACAATTTCTACTTTGAGATTGATGAGAGGAAGTCAAAACTAACTCTTCATAAATATAATTAAAATTCAAAATAAATGTAAATAAATTTTAAGTTTTAAATTAAAATCAAATCTCTAATAAATTTAATATATTTTTGACTTTTGAAGATATATTTTATCTTGAGTTTTTCTATTTCTAAACTAAAATTATTTTCTTTAACAATTCAAAATTCATATAAAAACTGTTCCCACTTCATATAAAAACTCTTCCCATTTCATATAAAAACTGTTCCCATCTCAATATCTCTCGTTTTAATTTGAATAATTTATATATATCCCCTTTTATTTAACTGTATACTCAAAAAGCGACAACAAAGGTGTTAAATCACGCCACTAAAATTCATTTCCCTCACATTGTGTTTGAACAAAATCAATTGAGAGCCGAATTTTCACGCAGATTATCAGGCAACTGATTCTTTTTTTAGTATTGGGAAATCCTTTAAATAAATCTTGCTAACTGGTAACTAAAATAAATTGAATATACATTTCATGCAATTCACTTCATTTCATAAATATATATATGAATAGGAAATGCGTTGAATAAAAATCACTCGTGTTTTTTTCTTTTTTCTTCTATTTTTATAGCACTGCATCGCGCACATCTGCCGAAATCCTGGAGGGTCCTCCGCAGGCTCCGCTGCTGCATAATCCAGTACAGAAATCCGATATTCCAAAGGGCGAGAATGTGCCCGCCTACAAAGTAGCCATGCTAGGTGCATCCGGAGTGGGAAAAACAACACTCACGTATCAGTTTACAACATCCGATTACATTTGCGCTTATGATTTAAGTTTGGGTAAGTAACACCCAATCTCTTCTCTGCGGGCGTGTTAAACGGATATCGTTTGGAGTAATGCCAGAGCTTTGCGTGCGACCCTTGCCAAGGCTTTGCTTTGGCTATAAACTTGAGTCCTGCCTGTGTGTGTTGTTTGTCCTTTCATCCAGCGCATTTGCATTTTAATTATGATACAAAATCCCATAAAATATGAAAAGCTTCTCTGGCAATTTAATTAACTTTGGAAAACGCATCGCTGGGCAAGTCCAGTAAACAGGACACCTGACTTACCCACCTGCCGGCAGAAGCCTCAGCATCAGATTAACTTAAATAAATACGCTTTTTGCCATCATTTTCACAAACTTGCCAAAATTTTAATTCAATTTATTACCTGTTATGCGAGTATAGAAATTCTAATTCTTAAAACGATGACTGACCTGTTTGCTGGTATATGGCAGCCTTTTGAAAGAAAGAAGTCCTTTTCCTTTTTGAATTGTATTCGCAACTGAAAGCAAAAAGACAATCGATAAGTTGTATATGTATTCAAAGGGCAGCTTATGGAAGAAGTTAATATAAACAGTTAGAGTTAGATACAAATGATATCGATAAGTTTATCAAAACTGTAAGTATAAAAACGCAGTCGATAATACTATCGAAGATGTTAGTACAAGATCTTATAATGATCGATAAGTGTTTCGCGATAATCATACGAAGCCACATATCAAGAACAAATTTAAATGGATAAGATATATAAACATAGATCGGAGAGTTTATCGAAGATGTTTGTAGAAGATCTCATAAAGCTAAGACCGATAAGTGTATAGAAGATGTTAGTGTGAAGTTTATACCATCGAATACAAAGTAAAGATCGATGCTTGTTATCGTATGAAATCTCAAGTAAAGTGCAATTGGAATTCGATAAGTTTATTCGTTCATTCTAGAAGTTAATGCGATAGTTCTTACCATCAAATGTTGATGAATACCGATAAGTTTATCACGATTGAATCAGCAAGACAAAGTATTGATCAATCAAGTGTTACCCGGTTATAAAACTGAACTTTTTATTGAGAAGAGTGGAAATTCTGTGGGTATCGAAAAAGTTATTACAACAACTGAAGTTTATCCAGGTTATCATAGGAAATATCTCATAAGATAAGATCTTATAGTATAGATTAGAACCAATCTTATTTTAGCAAGTGACAATCGATAGGCTTATAGATAGTATACAATAAAAATATTATAAAATAGCCGGATACTTGCTGTTACCTTAACATTTTCGAAATTGTGGGAAACTTAATAAGAATTTGCGCTTTCATTGAGTGTTTTATTTATGGGGATTGAGATGTTAGGCGTCACACGTAAAAATAGGTTGAGGACTCTATCAACTGAATTAGTAGCTAATGCATGCAGCACGCACACATGTCCTGGATTTTTGCTGGCTGAGACTAAAAACTGACCTGTTTAATGCTTTCATGTCGGATGTGCATGCAGCGTACGAACCAAAGGGAATGGGCCGAGGCCTCGAACTCGGACTCGGTCGTGGACCTAGAGTCGGGAGTGTGAACTCGACGTCCGAATCGAACTCACGCTGCGTGTTCAGTTCCGCCTTTGTGTTATAGTGCCGAGAGCCAGAGACCACACTGGGAATGAGTCATATGCTGCCATTACAGTAATCCAGTAATGGTTAAAGCAACTACGTTCCACTCCCACAACCAGGATGATGTATGATTTGCGTGCAGGGCATCTTATGGGGGGATAGACTCCTAGGTGTAGGAATGGGTGTGCAACTGGCAGTGGTCCATGCGAAATTATTGCAAATGTTGTATGACTGTGGCACATGCATCAACATAGAGGGGGACAACGAGACAAAGCGAGAGAGAGAGAGAGAGAGAGTGTGAGCGGAAGGTTCTCCAAGTTTTAATTAGCACTTCAGTCAAAGCAGCAACAGATCCGACGAGAACCAGAACCAGCCACAACGAAAATATACCAACAAAGGAACTTAAGCTTTTGTTGTCCTGCATGTGTGTGTGTGCGTATGTGTGTGTGTTTGTCTGGGTGGATTTTGGTGGTCCCCTAGCTGAGTCGGGCTATTGTTGGTCTACGCTTAATGTACATAAGCTCAAAGTGCTGATGCTGCTGCTCCCGTTTTCTCCATATAGAACAAATTTATTTGTCGGACTGTTGCCCTCCAGCCCTCCAGTGTGAAGTACCTCAAAACTCTATACAAATGTCGAGGGAATATTAGTTAATCCTGAACGTATGTTGTCCTGCCTCAACTCAACACTTTTCTGTTTTTTTAGAAAATTTCCTAGAACTGTCAACTGATATCCGTGACCAGATGGTTGTACATCCTGACAGAATTCAGTGCAAGGTTCAATCAATACACCATGTGGGTTGGTTATTCGCCCAGTTTCCGCACAAAACTCAACGAACTGTCAGCTTATTGTCACACATGAACTGCAATTTGGTCTTCGTCCTCGTCCTTCGTCGTACAGTTTATCATTGAGTTGGCAATGCGAGCTGAAATTGATTTCAACCCGTGTGAGATGTGCTGCAATTGAGCTTAATTTCCATGGAAATTCAGTTTGTTTGTGTGGGTCTTAATACTCAAGAAGTGCAATTAGAGTTTCTGAGAAATATAAATCCTTCGTCCTTCGTCCTTATCCAATTATGCTTTGTGCTGACTGCTGCCCACGGCGTAGTTGCATTCAAATATTCTCAGTCTTCCTCTGAATTCCCTACAATCCATATGTTTTGCGGTCGCGAAGGATGCGCAGGATCAACATTAAGAGCTTGCTGGGGGGCACTCGCGCTGGCATAAGGCATTGCATGTCACGACTAACTATTATGGGAAACATGCTCAAAGATTTATATGAAAGCGTAAAAGTATTTTTATTCCCTTCAAATCAGCAAGAGAATTAAGTCTTTTACCCTGTAATCGCTGAGACTGAATAAAACGGGTATACGGAAGTCAAAAGGACTTCTTCGAGTTGTAAGGGATAGCTACAGCTATCAGCGCCAGAGTTTATTTATTTCGTTCAGAACTAGGTTCAATTCAACCAAGTTGATTCAAACGATTAGCCCAAACGAATTACTCAAACGAATAACTCCAAAGAATGACTTCAACGAATAACTCAAACCAATAACTCAAACAAATGCTTCAAACACTCAACTGAATACTTTTTGAATACGTTTCATTCATTGAAGGATAATAAAAATCTCCGATAAACTCCAATCAAAGACAGAGCTCAATCATTTAGTTCAATTAACTTCAAGCAAGGTTAATCAGGAACGCAGTTCATTTGCTCAATAAGAGAACCAGTTCCAGTGAACCATTTCCGCACTTGTCAATATTAATACAATATGCTTTTAGGACACTTCTCACAAAAAACTTCTAGCACTTTGAATGTTTATTATTCAATATCTGTTTTATGCCCACGCACGGACCAAATGCAAATTAGCTTGTGACAGGAAGTTGCAGTCCATACGTATGTGTGTGTGTGTGTCTGTGTGTGTGTGTGTGTGAAGCAAAAGTGCCTATTCGCCTGTTGGTGGACAAACAAGAACAAGACAAAAAAGATGTAAGTGCTCGGGATTATAGTATCACTTTTTGCAATGCTTAAGCCTGACATACGCTTTAAATATTCTCAAAAGTTGCTTTCGAAAATTTACTTCGAAACATTTTATAAGATCTGAAAACAAAACATAAAGTATAAGCTTCGTTTTCGAAGAGATCGTTTTAGCTGTAGTTGAACGATCACTTCATGTTTATGAAGCATGAATTTAACTATTGTTTTAGAAGAAGATTTCAGCTATAAGTTATTTGAATGTTCAACAGAAGTTTAATCAGCTTTCATCTGTTATCAGGGCTCTATGAGAAAGTTTGTGGTATTTATGCATAAATCTTAGTATTTCCTCACCAGAAGTTCATTCAATTTATACTTGTATTAGCAGCTGCTAGAAGTAGTTAGTAGAAGGAGCTTTCAGAAGCTTTTGGAGTATTCTCCCATACAAAACTTAGTTTAATTGTAGAAGAAAAGAGCGCAATCGATTTCAATCAGAAACTTTCATCAACTTTCAACTGTCCTGCAAAAACTCATTCAACATAAGGTAAAATCTTTGTCTGCGTGCACCATAATTAAGTTTAATGATATGCTAAAAACTTGAATGTGAACGGGCAACTCTGTTCGCCTTCTATAAAAACCCGTTTACTGTTACCTATAACTAAGTTGCCGCACTCCCAGGTCTTTATACACAACTTTGGCAGACATTCAATTAGCCAGCCTTAACTATGATAGTTAATTGTAGGGGAATCGCGGTGTAATGACTGTCGTTTGAGTATCGATTGAATTGGCAAGCAATTATTTAGACGTAAGCACATGACAGCTGTCATTGTAATAGACATTTGTTGGAAATATTTCAATTAAATTGTTTTCAATTGTAATTGAAGAAATGCGTTTACTATATCAGGTTTCTGGTATGTCCCCTTTCCATACAGATGATGACTATGGACAGAAAATGGTATCCGTGCTGGTCGATAACGTTGAGACAGATCTGGAAATTATCGATCATCCGGCCAGCGAAATGTCGGTAAGTAATCTATATGTCGAAATGATTTATAAGAATATTTGGGTACTCATTGCTTGTAATTACTATAAATACAATTGAAATCAAATTATTATCATTTGAAATTTAAATATTTTATTCTATAAATAGCTTTGGGTAACTTCTTTTTCTCTCAGTGTAGTCAAACATGCAACAACTTTAGCTACTTCAGCTCACTTTTGCTGCCTTCCAGCAGCGGAATAGGTCAACTACCGCCATTATAATGTGCTTGGAGCGAAGTACACATATGCTCACAAACACATACATACACACTCACACACGCACACACACACATTCACCCACTTATTTAGATTGTGGTGCTGTGGGTAGTTGCTGTACCTGACGCTTCTTTCACTTTTCAACTACACTTATCAACTTTTTAATTGCCAAAGCACATAATGTGGTTACAGAAAACTATTAACATTTATATAAATATATATAAGTGTGTGTGTGTGTGCCTGTGTGTATATACATATATACATACAATATACATGTGTGTGTAGTTGTCGCACTTTTGCTGCAGCTCAAAGCAGAAAGTTGCTTTGACATTTTCCGTTGCATCCTTTTAGGCGCAAAGCTTCAACTTCTACCTGACAAACTATCGCCAGCTGCTTTATCGATAAAGCATTGATAGTTTGACGTCATTGATACGCAACAATTTAGATTGAAACTATTCTTTAAGCCATTTCAATTGATATCCATTGATAATCAGTCAAATGATATCTTTAATTTCAACTTTAAGTTTCAGCTGTGTTTGTTTTTGATATCGTTTTCGTTATCGTTATCGTTATCGTTATATACTTGCAGACCGAAGCATTCTGTGCCACGTACAACATTGATATGTTCGTTGTGGTCTACTCAGTGGTGGATCGCAGCACATTCCAGTTTGCCGAAAAGGTACTAAACTACCTGAAGGAGAACGACATGCTATTGACGCGTGGCTGTATCCTTGTGGGGAATAAGACCGATCTGGAGCGGCATCGGAATGTGACATGGCAAAGTAAGTGTAGAGATCTAGAGGACTAGCAGCTTAGTCCTGAACAACAAATTTGGCATCTGTTCTATTTGTAGTGGCTCGCAGGCTGGCCCAGGAGATTTCCTGTAAGTTCATAGAGACATCATCGGGACTGGATCATAATGTGGATGTGCTACTGGTGGGCATCGTGGCACAGGCTAAACTTAATCCGCAGCGTATACATTTGCTTACGGATCGCCAACGACAACGGCTCAATACGCACACGACAATACAGAATCATCGACATATGCATCAGTCGGGACGTCGTATGGTGCGACAGATGAGCATGTGGCAATCGGATGACATTGACAACTGTCCAGAGGAATGTCTGGGTGCGAGCTCACCAACAGCAACAGAAGGAGCACCAGGAACAGTAGCAGACGGAGCAGAAAGCATAGCACGTGTTCAACAGACGCGTAGAACCAATCGTCGACCTCTAAATCTGGAAAGCATATTGAAGATGGGCGAAAGCGAGCTGGAGGAAGAGGAAATCAGCGAGGCGCAACGTCAGCAAGCATTCAACAGCAACCTGCGTGGACGTGGAGACGGCGAGGGTCAGCATCTCAGTAAGTTCAAGATGCTCACGGCCAGTATGCGTCAGCATCGTTTCTTCGGCCACAGCAATGATTCGCAACGCAGCTTCGATGACAACGGACCCTCCACCTCGCAACCCGCCGCAGCAACTGGAACTGGACAACAACAACAAAAGCAGAAGAAGCACCCGCGGCAGCAACATCTTGACAACGAGGAAGACGACGACTCCAGCAACTCCAACATCGATTGCAACCGAAAAGTAGTCAACAAGCTAACGGAACGCACCAAAATCTTTATAACATCCGTTCTGCGCTTCAAAAGGAATCTCAAACGCCGCAACTCCTCCAGCTGCAGCGATCTCTTTGCCATATAAGACCGGTAGATTGATGGAGCGTGGTGGGTTTTGTGGTGTGGTGGGTTTTATGGTGGAATTTGCAACTTGTACCGTGCTTTGTGTGTGCATGCTAAACAGGATAAGTAAATTGTGTATGGAAATAACTCTGAAGGGTGTACATAAAATAACAAACATCTCATAAAATAATATAAAAGGAACTAAAACGAAATATAACAATCAAAAGAATAATAATATGCTCATAACAATGAATATATGTCACAGAGATTATATCAAAATCATATTAAGGAAAAGATCTGCAAAAGTCGAATGAAATGCTCAGTTTTAATTTCGTATTTAAATGCTCTAAAAGAAATTCTTTACTTTCATCTGAAGACCTCCCTCCTTCACCCTCCCCCTTCCCCTTCTTCCTTCCACCTTCCCACCTTCCTGCGCTACCTCAGCCACTTTCAAGTTTAAACACTAGTTTTCACTTTTCACTTTGATCAAAAAAGGTTTTCAAAATGTTATCGATAAATATCGAAATTTGAAAATTTCTTTGGCAAACACGCAATCTAAAACCAACCTCCACCTTCCCCCTTCCCCACCTACATCACCCACCTATCCTTTTTTAGTTTTTTTAAGAAGGGGGAGGTCCCCACTCTTTTGTTATTAATCCTCTCCCTACCATGTACCTCCCTCTCCTTTCACCTAACTTATTATTTAGTATTTTTTTTTTAATTAATTTTATTGGGATTACGATTTGGAAAAATAAAAGCCAACAATTTTTATTTATTTTGTTTTGTAATGTTGGAAAAAGAAATTTTAAATTTATTTTATTTGAATAATGACAGTGTGGATTGATTCCTTCAACTTGTTGGTAGATCTCCTATCTGAATGATTAAACGAACACATATAGTCTATAAGAAAAGGAAAGAGCCTAAAGTTGGAAAAATTAACGTGAATGCAGAAAGGAAAAGAAAAGGGAAAAGCAATGAACGTTTAATGTAGAAGAATACGGCCAGTGTGGATCGATCCCATCAATTTGCTTGGTTGATCTCCTAGCTGGAAGATTTGAGATACATATAGCATGTAAGATGAAGACAGAGCCTTTAAAGAGTTGGAAAAAAATAATAGAAAAGAAAGGGGGAAAATAATTCCACCATTAAACGTTTAATGTGGTAAACAACCGACAGCGAGGATTGATCTCTTGGTCGTTAGATCTCCTAGCTGAAAGTTAACATAATCTGCCCTTATAACATATAATTTATAAGACAAGTAAGTGCGATAATTGTATTCAAGTGGAACTCCAAGGGAACCCGCTTTAGCCACAAGGTTACTGTAGGAGTTGATGGATTGAGCCCTTCCACTTGCTTGTCTCGAATGAAAAAAACATCTGAAGAGAAAAAAAACCAACTACTGTAAAACAAGTTAAAAAAAAACCCAAAAAAAAAATAACCGAAACAAAATAAAAAGAAAGAAAACAAGAAAGTGGAAAAGCTGATTTGCAAAAATCGAATTGAAGTGGAAGCCCAAAAACTGGATTGATATTGTCCACTTTCTTGTCTCGTCTAGAGAAAACTGAAACAGCAAACGTAAAACAAGTAAAAAAAAAATAAAAAAAAAAAAAAGGGACGGGAAAGTGGAAAAAGTTATTTGAAATGGAACTCCAAGAATTGGATTGACCCCTTCCACTTTCTTGTCTCGTCTGAAACCAAACAGGAACTTAAGAACAAAAAAAAGGCACAAGAAAGTGGAAAGTCCGAGTTGCAAAATTGATTTACAAAAGTAAATTTCTAAAGGAACTCCAATTACTGGAAGAATCCCTTTCACTTTCTTGTGGGAGCGTCTGGAAAAAAAAAACAAACAAAAAAAAGAAGCTTACGAAAAAAAGGTAACAAAGTGGAATAATTGATTTGCAAAAATTAAATTAAAGTTGAATTCTAAGAAATTGAAAAGGAATTATTGAATTGATCCCTTTCACTTTCTTTTGACTGGCCTAGAAAAAGCAACAAAAGAAAATAAACAAAATAGATAAGAAGAAAGTGCAAAAATTGAATTGAAGTGGAACTCTAAGAAATCCAACAATAAAAAACTTTATGTAGGATATTCTGGATTAATCCCGTGCACTTTTCTGTTGGGCCACCTGAGAATTCAGGAAAGAGATATTAAAAAATAAATAAAAGAAAAAGGAACTTGGAAAAATTAAAGTGAAAGGAAAAAGAGAAAGAGAAAAGAAACAAATAAATGAAAAAGGAACTTGGTAAAATTAAAGTGAAAGAAAAAAGAGAAGAGAAAAAAAAACAACTAAAAGAAAAAGGAACTTGGAATATTTAAACTGAAATGAAAAAGAGAAAGAGAAAAAACTAAATAAAAGAAAAAAGAACTTGGTAAAATTAAAGTGAAATGAAAAAGAGAAAGAGATAAAAATAAATAAAAGAAAAAGGAACTTGGAATAATTAAACTGAAATGAAAAAGAGAAAGAGAAAAAACTAAAAAAAACAAATAAAAGAAAAAGGAACTTGGAATAATTAAACTGAAATGAAAAAGAGCAAACGTTAAGAAAAATTATACTGAAACGCTAACTTCAATATTCTCTCGTAATGATTACATACAGCGGCCTGTTCCTATAACAGCTGTACGTATTATTATACCATCTAATAATCCGATTAAAGAGCACATAAGATCGGTTTCGAGTACAATTTAAAAAAATTTTGTTGAAACATCTTGAAAGATTCTATGAAAAGCTTAAATGTATTTTTTTTTTATATTATCAGTTAATATCAGATTTCTTTAATTTCATTGAAAAGCCTCCCCTCCTCCTTCCCCCTTCCCCTTATCCCTTCCCCCTTCCCACCTTCGTTCCTGCCTCAACCGTATTTCACATTTGACATTCAAATTCGATCGGAGAACAAAATTGTATCGATTAGTGAAGTAGCTAATGAGTATGATACTACGTTGTTGGCAAGCACCACCCCCCGCTCCTTACCCCCTTCCTCCTTCCACTATCACAACCTGCTCTATCTCTTCCAAAATTTATTATGATTTACTTTATGCTATCAGGGGGAGGCCCCTTCTCTTTTGTTATTCATCCTCTCCCAAATCCTTTCCACCTAATTTAGTTTTTAGTATAATTTTAGTTAATTTTAATTAATTTTATTTTAATTCATTTTAATTGCATTAATTTAAATCTAACCAATTTTAATTTTAATTTAATTAATTTTAATTTAGTTCATTTTAATTTAATTAATTTAAATCTCATTAATTTTAATCATTTTAATCTTATTAATTTTAATTTATTTAATTTTAATTTACTTAATTTTAATTTAATTAATTTTAATTTAATTAATTTTAATCTAATTAATTTTAATTTAAATAATTTTAATTTAATTTTTTTTTAATTTAGTTAATTTTAATTTATTTTTAATTAATTAATTATTTTAATTTGAATTCTCAATAGTTTTATTTTCTTTTTTTCTTTTTCATTTCTTTATTGTCGCTTCTTTGTCTTCGAACTCTAAAGCGCATTTTTCACTTTATACCTTTACATAACCTACTACCTTTATAACTATGTTTATGTAAATTTTTTTTCTTTTTCCTTTTTTTTAATATATTTTGATATTTTGCTCGAAGATTATATTGAGAAAAGAAAAGCGTCCTGAAGCAAGAAGTAAATGAAAAAGAAAAATGAGGCCAAAAAGGCTTATTTTTTTTTTTACGTAAAACGAGTTCCAAAAAAAAAGAAAAGAAAAAAATCGAAAAAAAAAGTAACTGAAGTTTATAGCGTTTATTAGAAACCAAGTAGTTTTTTCAATCTCTAAATGTCGTAACGAAAAAAATTGCAACTGCAGAATCAATTTAAAAAAATGTAAAAAAAAAAATGCAGGAAAAGAAAAAAATTGCACAGAAAAAATGTTAATTAAAATATATATATATATATATATATATGTACACGAAAACGCAAAAGAAACAATCAAAGCAAATGGAACCTGTCCAGACGGATTAGCATTCCTAAAACTCAAGTTGTATATGCTGAGTTCAATAAGATCCATCCTAGCGAGTATTCAGAGGTATTCCTAGAGGGTTTTAAAACAAATCCTACAATAACATGGTCTGAGCTTTGTTCTTTTGTCTGTTCTTCAGAATAATATACAAAAATATCATACACAATTATTACAAATCAATCCTTGCACATAACCTACATATTTCTATACATATCTCTAGGAACTTCTTTTGGAACTCGCTCGTAACTTTTAAGAGGAACACAAGTTCCTTTTTTGTTGGAGGGAGAACCAGACTTGTTCTTAGATGAGTATAAACCTATCATATCCTACGACGAAACAACCTTTAGCCAAAAACAAACATCCGTACCATCTACCCATACACTAATAACTCCGCCAAATACAGACACGCACACACACACACACACAATGACAACACAGTGTGAAGGCAGGAGTGAAGGTAGCACCCCGTGAAGGTCGTCGGAAAAGGCAAATGAAAGGAAAAAAGAAAGAGAAGTTCAATTCAAGAAATTTAAAGAGAAAGAGGGTGGGGGAGGGTTTATATGTAGAAATAAGATTTATCCAATTCTAATACCTAGTTCGTAAGAGATTTAAAACTATTTTCGAACCTAGTTCGTAAGTCAATAATTCATATAATTATGAATTAAGTCATATTCATCCTTGCTTTGATTCCTTTGAAGTACTTTGAACGTTTGAGATCAGATACTATAGATGTCTGGCAGAAGTACGATTTGGACAGTTCCACTCAGTGAACACATATATCCATGATTCCATTTGATGTTTCGAAATATTGATGATATGAAGTATTCGTAGGGGCTCCATTAATCAATGTCGGAACACCGTCAAATGGAACTGGACATTGGAACTACCGGCACTTAGACTTAAGAATTAAATAAAGGTTAAATCCATATATACTAAGAAATATATTAAGATTAGGAAAATACTTATTATATGATAACCTTGGCAGTTGAGTTGTCTGACAGGAACCGAGTGCTTTATTGATACCTGCTGTAATTACCAGGAACTGGTAGGAATACCCAAAAACTAGAATGAATCGTATACAGAGACAGAAATGAGGAAAACAGAAAAAAAGAAAAGAAGGCAACAAAATACTGATATAAGCCCCAAATTTATAGACAGGAAAAGAGAAACGCAAAATAGGCTCTCTCGGAATCGATAACTTTCGATATCCAAGGAACGAAAATAGGACAATAGAAGATATCCAATACAGATATAGTTATATAGGCAAAGAATGGCAAAAAGAAAGACATATAATATATATATTTCGTAAACGAATACGAAATAAATATATTGCAAAAGAATCCATCAATCATATTGTAGAGCCCTGAGCCAGGCGATACAATAAGGAAGAGAACAGAAACTTGGGAACGTGACATAGACACTGGAATAACTCGTACCAGATGCTATGGATTAGATAACTATATGGAATATATCTTAGTATGAATGAAAAGAATGGAGACTGGGCATACGAGTATTACGATTATTTCGAATATTTTGTATAAAACCAAAAAAGGGGAAAAAACAGGAACCATCCACTGATGAAAACTATACACACACCCACAAAGCTATACATATACATATACATATACATAAATAGGCACACACACTCTGCACACTTGTTAATTTTACTAATACTATTTACTACAACTTATATAAAAATAAAATGGAGACTGATAAAAAAAAAACAACTATATACAAACTATGCACCGCCTAATTTTGGTAAGCCCCATTTCGATAAAAAAATTCCCAAGTTTAGGTACTTTTTTCTATCCTATCTTCTAGCTTCTGCGGTGCATTTAACACCCATTTTGTACAACACATGCATATACCTTATACCTTTACACACGCACACACACACACATAAATAACCGATTATATATTATAACAATATATACATATACATATATATATATATAAAAAAAAGATAAATGAAAAAGTAAAAAAAAAAAACTAAGTTATTATACAAAAATTTGAATTCTTATACATACTTATAACTAATAATCCCTATATACAAAAAAGATCTATATAAGATCGAAAATAATTGCTCGTATATGAAGAACTTAAACTTAAATTATTATAAATATTTGTTTGTTTGTTCCTTTGACAAGAACTTTGGTACACAAACCTTAAGAAACACATTAGATTATCATTATTATTATTTTTATTATAATTTCGATACTCAAAAATTATTATTTAATTGCAGAGATACTAAACCCCTGATCAAGGTTTACCTCTGAAACAATTTATAGTTAAGTTTTTATTTTAATTTATTTATTTATTATGCGAAATTCAAAAGTGTTTTCATTCTGTTTTAGATTTCATTCATTGAGTTTTTACCCTTTTTTAAATTTATAATATATATGATATTCATTTGTAAATTCTTTCAGTTGAATCATTTCACTTTCATTATCGTTCAAATCTACGACTCGGACGACCGAATCCAGGGAATGACTTTTAGATAACCAAAAGAATAGACACTGAGCGACTCAAAAAGCTCAGAAAAACGAATGTGAAACGAAAATGAATCGAGTAGCCAGAGAACCGAAAGGACAACTCTGAAGATCGATTAAGGGAAATGAATCGAATGGACTGATAACCGAAAGGACAACTCAGAAGATCGAGTAAGGGAAATGAATCGAATGGACAGAGAACCGAAAGGACTACGGAGAAGATCGAGTAGGGGAAATGAATCGAGTGGACAGAGAACCGAAAGGACTACTCAAAAGATCGAGTAAGGGAAATGAATTGAATGGACTGATAACCGAAAGGACAACTCAGAAGATCGAGTAGGGGAAATGAATCGAGTGGACAGAGAACCGAAAGGACTACTCAGAAGATCGAGTAAGGGAAATGAATTGAATGGACTGATAACCGAAAGGACAACTCAGAAGATCGAGTAGGGGAAATGAATCGAGTAGACAGAGAACCGAAAGGACAACTCAGAAGATCGAGTAGGGGAAATGAATCGAGTGGACTGATAACCGAAAGGACAACTCAGAAAATCGAGTAGGGGAAATGAATCGAGTGGACTGATAACCGAAAGAACAACTCAGAAAATCGAGTAGGGGAAATGAATCGAGTGGACAGAGAACCGAAAGGACTACTCAGAAGATCGAGTAGGGGAAATGAATCGAGTGGACAGAGAACCGAAAGGACAACTCAGAAGATCGAGTAGGGGAAATGAATTGAATGGACTGATAACCGAAAGGACAACTCAGAAGATCGAGTAGGGGAAATGAATCGAGTGGACAGAGAACCGAAAGGACTACTCAGCAGATTGAGTAGGGGAAATGAATTGAATGGACTGATAACCGAAAGGACAACTCAGAAGATCGAGTAGGGGAAATGAATCGAGTGGACAGAGAACCGAAAGGACTACTCAGAAGATCGAGTAGAGGAAATGAATCGAGTGGACAGAGAATTGAAAGGACTACTCAGAAGATCGAGTAATGGAAATGAATCGAGTAGACAGAGAACCGAAAGGACAACTCAGAAGATCGAGTAGGGGAAATGAATCGAGTGGAAAGAGAACCGAAAGGACAACTCAGAAGATCGAGTAAGGGAAATGAATTGAATGGACTGATAACCGAAAGGACAACTCAAAAAATCGAGTAGGGGAAATGAATCGAATGGACAGAGAACCGAAAGGACTACGGAGAAGATCGAGTAGGGGAAATGAATCGAGTGGACAGGGAACCGAAAGGACAACTCAGAAGATCGAG
The DNA here is from genome assembly GCA_035045065.1 of Hirtodrosophila trivittata. NCBI lineage: Eukaryota > Metazoa > Arthropoda > Insecta > Diptera > Drosophilidae > Hirtodrosophila > Hirtodrosophila trivittata. Next base: position 13,260,483 of record JAWNNK010001028.1, on the reverse strand, counting down.
TAGGGGAAATGAATCGAGTGGACAGAGAACAGAAAGGACTACTCAGAAGATCGAGTAGGGGAAATGAATCGAGTAGACAGAGAACCGAAAGGACTACTCGGAAGATCGAGTAGGGGAAATGAATCGAGTAGACAGAGAACCGAAAGGACAACTCAGAAGATCGAGTAGGAGAAAATAATCGAGTGGACAGAGAACCGAAAGGACTACTCAAAATATCGAGTAAGGGAAATGAATTGAATGGACTGATAACCGAAAGGACAACTCAAAAAATCGAGTAGGGGAAATGAATCGAATGGACAGAGAACCGAAAGGACTACGGAGAAGATCGAGTAGGGGAAATGAATCGAGTGGACAGAGAACCGAAAGGACTATTCAGAAGATTGAGTAGGGGAAATGAATCGAGTAGACAGAGAACCGAAAGGACAACTCAGAAGATCGAGTTGGGGAAATTAATCGAGTGGACAGAGAACCGAAAGGACTACTCAAAAGATCGAGTAAGGGAAATGAATTGAATGGACTGATAACCGAAAGGACAACTCAAAAAATCGAGTAGGGGAAATGAATCGAGTGGACTGATAACCGAAAGAACAACTCAGAAAATCGAGTAGGGAAATGAATCGAGTGGACAGAGAACCGAAAGGACTACTCAAAAGATCGAGTAAGGGAAATGAATTGAATGGACAGAGAACTGAAAGGACAACTCAGAAGATCAAGTAGAGGAAATGAATCGAGTGGACAGAGAACCGAAAGGACTATTCAGAAGATCGAGTAGGGGAAATGTATCAAGTAGACAGAGCACCGAAAGGACAACTCAGAAGATCGAGTAGGGGAAATGAATCGAATGGACAGAGAACCGAAAAGACTACGGAGAAGATCGAGTAGGGGAAATGAATCGAGTAGACAGAGAACCGAAAGGACAACAAAGAAGATCGAGTAGAGGAAATTAATCGAGTGGACAGAGAACTGAAAGGACTACTCAGAAGATCGAGTAGGGGAAATGTATCAAGTAGACGGAGAACCGAAAGGACAACTCAGAAGAATGTCTATAGAATAAGGATTTTGTGAGCGGACAACTCAAACGAACGAACTAACGACTCAAACGGATAACTCAGAAGATCGAATAAGGGAAATGAATAGTTATCGAATGAAGAAGACATTCGTTTTCCCATTCGCTTTTACGTTATCAATTCATGGCAACTACTCCTATACTTTGAGTAATGTATATGAGTTGCTTTCGTGCGATTCGGAAGAACGAATGTCTTGAGTGAATGACTCGAACAAACAACAGAAACGATCGAGTACGAAAAAATGAAACGAATTAGTTGAACGAAGGGTTGAACCAATAGAAAGAAACGAACAACTACAAGGACGGTTCATAAGAAAAACTCAAACGGTTTTAAGATCTTGAACGATAATGGAAATCAAATGATTCATCTAACTCAAACGAATGTTAATCATGGACATAGATTTCTTAAACTTCATGTAGTTTCAATGATTCGATAACAGCCGCTTCGATAAGAACTGAGGAAACGAATCATCGATTTTGAATTATTCGGGCAATAATATTACGAGTATTAATTATATTGTTCTGTTTTGAATTTGAATAATTGTAATGGAATTAGTGAAATTAACTTAAAAATTGTTTCTCTAATATATTCAATTCTCACACTGACCCTATTTATATGACAAGCGCTGTACGAGTAGTTTACTGCGTACACGCTAGAGAGCGTTTCAAAAAGTGGAGCAACTGCATTTCCATATGTGTTATATAGGCAAATCTTTGCGTCCACTCCTTTCTTACACCTTTTTAAACATATACAATGTTATATATACATATATATTATAAAACTTTATACTTTTACATTTACGACATATACGAGTATACATTCTATTGAAGAAAGGATTGTAAAAAGTTAGATTTTTCTTAAAGTTTAACTAGGAATTTGGGAATGAATGTAATATGAGAATATTTTACCATTTTTGTACGGCAGATGCCAAACATAAAGTAATTTATTATCAATAGCTGAGGCAATGGGGTATGGCTTGTTGCAAATGGCTGTATCCAAGCGATTCTATTTAAGTACTAAACTGTTTAGTCGCATCCAACAACATTATAGAATCCAAAGATTGTAAACGGTTGGCTAGGATTGGCACATCAAAAAGAATGTATGCTTTTTGTTCATTTAATTTAATTGAATGAGAGATTTGACACTTCTACACAAATGTTTCAATAAATACTTAAATTATTCGAGTTACTTAAAATCCAATGTCTTTTTCTTGGGTAAAGCGTATAAACTGGGATTTTTTTATAAAGATTTAAATAAAATAAATAAAATAAATAAAATAAATTAAATAAATTAAATAAATAAAATAAATAAAATAAATAAAATAAATAAAATAAATAAAATAAATAAAATAAATAAAATAAATAAAATAAATAAAATAAATAAAATAAATAAAATAAATAAAATAAATAAAATAAATAAAATAAATAAAATAAATAAAATAAATAAAATAAATAAAATAAATAAAATAAATAAAATAAATAAAATAAATAAAATAAATAAAATAAATAAAATAAATAAAATAAATAAAATAAATAAAATAAATAAAATAAATAAAATAAATAAAATAAATAAAATAAATAAAATAAATAAAATAAATAAAATAAATAAAATAAATAAAATAAATAAAATAAATAAAATAAATAAAATACATAAAATACATAAAATAAATAAAATACATAAAATAAATAAACTTCACAAAATAAATAAAATACATTAAATAAATAATATAAATACTTTAAGACAAAAGTATAAATAATTAAAGTACTCTGTTTTATGCAATTTCAGCTCTGCTGCCAATCAAGTGGTTCATTAAAAAATCTTCTAAAAATAAAATAAATATATTAAACGTGTTTTTTATTAAACGGGGTTAAAATTTGGAACAAAGTTGATCTGCGCTGATGACCAATAACCTTTATACCATAACTGGCAGCTGTGGGTCTAATAGTATCTGTGATCCACGCGACGACCTGGTTGGACAGACCAGCAGGACTATATCGACGCTAATATTGATGCTGATCAGGATTACATATACTTTATATGCTCAGAGATGCTTCCTTGTGTCTGTTATATACACACATATGCACAATTTCATTAGCTGCTTGTTACGCATTTTAATGGGTTTCCATATTATAATATTATATTTCGGATATCAGCCTAACAAAGTCGATGTACGTACGGTTTCTAAGCTTTCTATATAACTTGCTTGGGAAACTTAAGATGTTAGAGTGAACTATGATATGCTAAGTATAACTTCCCAGGCTGCTCTTTGATAGGCTTTCAACATTTCATACTTGGCTTTTATAGAAAATATGACTATTTATACATATATGTATCTGAGAGTAGTAGCATCCATTATTTGTAATCGCTTTTACTTACTTTCCTATAGATATATCGATTTATGCAAGAAAGCAACTCTAGGTTCATATGACATCTGGAAACTTTAAGTTTCTTATTTTTAGGTCAGAAAAATATTCAATAAAATGTTAAAAACTATGAAATAAAATATTTTAATTTTAGATTAAAGTTAAAGATTTCTCTTAAAACGTTCAGGTTTTGAATAACAGCTAATCAAAGGAAAGGAGCTGGAGTTGGACCCATTAAGAGTTCATCCAGTTAAGTCAGTTAACGTGGTAGATTTATAGAGGGAGTAGGAACCACTCAGCTGCTTGTTCCCCAGCGCAAAATCAAAGTTAAGGCAAATTTACTTGAAGTTAATTAAGTGGAGCATCCTTTTGGGTTAAATGAGGTTGAAGAACTTGAGGCTCAAGGGCTAAGCACCGTCTGAGACTGGAAGTGCTATAGAAACTGGCTCTGTGGCTTGGCCTGATTTATCACGTTTGGACAGTTAATTGCGACGCATAGTTTCTAATTAAAAGTTATGCCATTCCTCGGAGTTTTCATCTGCTGTGCCTCTTGTCTACATTCTGACAAATGATGCGGCATATTATCAACAAAGGGGTAAATGTCGTGGCGGTGACGTCAAACAAGGCCCAGAACAGAATTACCATTGTTTGCATCATATTCGATTGTAATTACAGGACAAAGGATTTTAGCCAATGGCTATATATATATATATTGTATATATTGCTGGATATCTGTTTACTCTTCTCAACAGATTTCAGTTTCTATTCTAATTAAGATCTGCGGCTATTTTTGAATAATCTTCAGCAGATCCTGCAACTGGAGCTTGATCCTACTTGCTTTTTAACTTATCACAAGGTTCAACTTACAACTCTCATTTAATGGATCATGAATATAATAATAATATAATATCTATATATGCCTATATCTATCCGGAAAAGTAACCTCAATATCTTGAAACGTGTTGATTCCAGTCTTTCATTGAGAAGGTTTATATTATATATAAAAGCATTAAGGTATAATAAAGGTAGGTTAATAGGTTGTGAAATGGTCCTATAATTATATTATATATATATCTGATCAGCCGATAACCCTAAGCAGCTGCTTCGATATGATTTTATGGCTGTTCAGTTACAGCTTTAAAGGACTGTTCCTCCTTCTTTTTATAGGTTTGACTTTATACTTAGGTATAAATCTGCTTTTGTAAGAGACATATCCTATACACTATATGCCTTCGACCCAATACGTACCCTATATACAGAATATACTCTATATATGCCTCATCAGTCTCTCGATTCGTTTGATATTTATATTATATTATATCTGTATAATTCGAGGTTATAAAGCTCCATTTCTCTCTCATTAGTTCTCACTACAGACAGACAGAAGAAAGCGTGTCTGACAGTATATATCCATATACATAAACTATATATATATTCCTGATCAATCTAAGTTGCTAATGCTTTGTTACCTTATCCCTGTACATCTGTAGTCGCAAGGCTCCACCTCTAACTATATTTTATGTAAATTTTAAATTTTAAAACCTGCTCATGTTGCACGTAGGCAGTAGAGCCGCCACCTTTTGTGGCCACTCGGAAAAGGTAGTAAATGTTGAGCCGCAGCAAACCAGTTGGGTTGGGATTCCTGTAATCGAACACTCGCTCACATTTTGTTATTTAAATTTACGCATTTTCATAGAGGGTCAATGCAGCTTATATGACTTACATATATATCTATATAAAAATCATAGCTTTAATGAGTATTAAAAACCGTTTCGATATTTATATTATCGAGCATTATTTAATTGGTTTTTTTAATTTAAATAAATTAAGTATAATTAAGTACATTAAATAGAAAAGAAATCAGAGGTTACTTGGCAGCGGGAGAAGTTTTGTGTTCAGTGTTGCCAGATTGTTTTCAAATAAATAAATAAATTAACCGCAAAAGCAAAAATTATAAAAAATTTACTTTCTATACTAACTAGATCCTGATACTCTTCTACTCTCTATTCTCTTCTTCCCAAGGGTTTCGGTTTGATCTTTGCGTGCGGCGTTGCCAGATGTTTTCAATAGGTATAAAAGTTAAAGTATTGGAATAGTCTTAAGGCATATAAAAGATACTTTTATATACACTAACACCAACTCCTGTTGCTCTACACTTCACATCGCTTCGATCTCACTTCCGCCCTCTTCCACACTTTCTTCGTCCTTAATCCTTAATCCTTTCAGGGTTACGCGCAGCTCAACGTCGATACAAGGTATTTACAGTGTTGCCAAGCATATTGGCGAATTCGCGCTGGCCGCTTAGTTGAAAAAATCCAGGATGCCGTTGAGGAGCTCGTAGGCGAAGTCACCTTCGGCGTTGGTGGCTTCGTCCGTGGCAGCCTTCTTCTTCTTGTTCTTTTTCGCCTTCTTGGACTTCTTCGACTTGGCTGTGGTTGACTCGACGGCAGGCGTGGGCGTGGCAACGGCTGCTTCTTCGACTGAGGCTGGAGCTGAAGCAGAAGTGGCGGCGACTTCGGTACCAGTGGTGCCAGCCTCGTCCTTGCTCTGGATTAGATCTGTGCCCTGGGTTTCCGCGTCAACATTCTCGCGTGTCTGATCAGCAATGGGCGTGGCCGCAACGGCGGTGACTGGCTTCTTGCTGGGCTTCACCTCGTCGTCTTCGGCGAGCTCTTCGAGTAGACCACCAAGACTGAAGCCACCATAGTCAGCATCCTCAGCGGGCTCGGCATCATCGTCCTCTGCATAGTCGTCGGTATCGTCGTCCTCCGCTGAGGGCTCCTCGGCATCGGTATCGGCATCATCGTAGTCATCCTCATCGTCATCGTCGTCATCATCACCACCAGCTGGAATGAATCAAGTATCACCTTAGTCGACTTGCCTGCATGAATAAACAGTTCACTTACCACCAAAGCCAAAGATATCGTCATCGTCATCCTCCTCCTGCTTGACCTTCGTGGGCAGCGGCTCAGCCTCGGCGACGCGCAGACCCTCAGCACCAAACTTAAAGCAAGAAATGGGCAGCTGGGCCTCCACCTCATCCTCGGCGCGCAGCTCGAAGGCCAGGCAAGCCTTGAAGTTCTCCTTGGCCTGTGACAGACCGTAGACGCGTCCACAGAACTTGGAGAAGCCACCGGGCATACCCACGCAAATGGGACGAGCGCGCTTGCTGGAGATGCGTCTGGAGGCGAGTGTGATATCACCGAATTTCAAAGAGACGCTCATCTCATCGTTGCCCAGGTACGAGATCTTGGCACAGCCTGGACCGCTGGGCAGCAGAGGGAGTCCGAACTTGCGACAACAATCACAGTGGGATTCCGTGCACTTGCAGTACCGACTAATCGGATTCTTGTCCTCATCCTGAGGCTTGGCGGCCGTTGTCGGCTTTGGCTTGGGCTTCGCTGGAGTCGCTGTGGTCAGATCAGTAGCGGCTGGGGCTGCTGCTGGCTCTGCTGCTGGCTCGGCTGCCGCTGCAGCTGCTGCTGCTGCTGGTGCTGCATCCACGCTGGCAATCTCATTGATGCTCTCATCGACAATTGCTGGCTCTGCGGAAGTGGCAGCGCTCAGGTCCGCCGACAGCTCAGAGCTTTGCAGCTTCTCCGGCTCTGGTGGAGCCACATTGGGATCGATCTCCTCGGGTGCCAAATCCAATTGCTTAAAGTTCTCCGAGATCTTGTCGGTGCGTCGATGCACGGTCTTGGCATCGACGGTAATCAAACTGGCGCTGGCCAATAGAAGCACCAGCAGAAGTGACCGGGCGAGATCGTTGATCATCTTGAACTGAAATCAAAAAGCCACAAAATCCAAATTGATTACTGGAATCGAAGATGACCAATGCAAACACAGTTAGTTTTAAACTAAGCCCAGCTCGCAATTGGACCTCCACTCGCAGGTTTCACCCAGCCAAAAAAAAACCCGATAAAAGTATTTCAATAGTAAACAAAGCTCCACAAAAAAAAAAACGTAAAAAAAAATAAAAATCGCTTTCAAGTAGCGCGCGATTAAATTTCACCGTCTTTTTCCTTGTTTTGTTGTTTTTTTTTTCGCGTGAGCTGAGGAAAGAAATGAATTTAAATAAATATTGACATAATTTCTTCTTGCTTCTTTCTTCCTCTGCTTTGTTCCACCTTCTCTGCTTCTGCTGCCGCTTCTGCTTCCTCTTCAACCACTTGTTATCCATTTCTTTCACTAACACTTAGCCCCAGTCTCATGCGAAATAACAATAAGAGTAATAATAAAAAGAGTAACAATTTATCTGACCAATCACCAGATACCCTTCCAACGGTCTAACTATACGTACAATTGCATACACACACACGTACATATGTATATGTGACACAGACACTCACACACTCGAATCAACATTCTGCCTGGTTTCATATGAAGTGGACCTTTACGCCTCACTTGGGCTCACTTCTTTCCCAATATCTGCCAGGTTTATGGCCCAATCGTTATTAAACTCTTAGCAAATCTGAAAAATTAACTTATATTCCAATATATAGAACAGATCTGATATCTGTCCGATATATAGTACCTGGTATACCCATATACCTAAGTACATTCCAAAATTGGTATCAGCAGCTCTGGGATTTTCGGCGATTGAAGCTTTTATCCAATAAGTTTATAAAGGTATAAACCCAATTACTGCTACTGATCAAGATAAATATATATATATCTTGGGATATTCTGTCACATTTTATAACACAGCTTACACATTTTTTATGCATTTTTAATGTGTTCAGAGTATTTAGAGATAAACAAATTAATAGCGCCATCTAGCGTCAGCTAGAGTGGGCAGCAAATTCGAGAATGCGAATACAAACAAAAGGCAATAGACAATGGGCAATAGATGAAAGACAAGAGGCAAGAGATGTAAGAGACAATAGCTGACCAAAAAACGAGAGTGAAATCTTCTGACTTATAAGACCGCATAACAACAAGCTTGGATGGAACCGGAATCGGGTACAAGATAAAGACGGAGTCAGAGACAGAGATACAGATGCAGACAGAGATGGAGATAGAGACGAAAATCGAAATCGAAATCGAAACTGAAACCGGGACCGGGCCTACAATTATTTCATTGACGATTTAGGTCTATGGCTTGTTAGAATTTTCCCTCTCTCTATCTCTCTCGCTATGTTTTTTTATCTCTTTCCCGTTGGTCAAACGGCATCTCAACACTTAAGTGGACACAGAGGGGGTAAGGTGGGTGGGGAGGGGTAAGTTGTTTCTGTAACAGTTTCATCGAGCGTCGTTTTGTGCGCCGGGCAAAGTGAAATTTTTACCTATTGACTCATTGAACCACTCAGGGAGCATCAGCTCTCAGCTCAGCTCTTCTCTGATCTTTCGCTTTCAACGGTTGTTTTTTTTTTTGTTTTTTTCTTTTGGGAATTCAATTGGCGAGCTTTAACAAGGGGAGAAATCAAGATCTAAACACTGATTAAACGGTTCGATAAAAAAAGATGGTGTGTGTGCTGCGAGTACTAAATGGAATCTGACACGATGATCTTCGAAGGGTCTCAAGAACAAGAGCTTCCCGCTTGGTATGAGCTAACCTCTATGCCAGAGATTATTCCAGATAAAACCCAGTTTTGAATCGTGGTCGAACGACCTTCCACTGGACAGCAACAATAAGCAAAGGCAACTGTTAAGTGGTAACCCAATTGCCGTTGCTTTGCTTTGGCTACGAGTATGTCCACTTATTAGTGGATAGAAAGTATGTTACCAAATGGGGCAACAGCAATAGCAGCAGCAGCAACAGTTGCAGGTCGATTTGGTCATAACAATAACAGTTAACTATAAATGGTTATAGACTTTGGACAAGTTGTCATCGAGTAGGCCAATGTACGAGTAGTTGAAGTTCTTGGCTGTACTCCAGTTACTTATCTCTAACTCCGGCAACCTTCATACACAACGATTAAGCTAAGAATCAGGAAAAACTATAAAAATGATAGAAAAGTGGGATTCACGGAGAGAAAATTCGAAGAACTACAAATATGTATAAAGATCTTAAGAGAGTTTCGTAGAATGAGGAGAGAGAAAAGATCTCATAGTATGAAGTATTATTGCACACCCTAGAGGGAATTGAGTACTAGGAATGTGTTCCTCTTGGGGTTCCATAGGTTCGACTGAAGTTTCAAATTTGGCAAATCGGAGCGAGCCGCACGCGTTTGGGCCCAATTACCTGCTGTCGGCAGTTTCTACGGTTATTTTTCACATAATTTCACTGGCATTCCAATACGTAATAGTGCGGGCCTTAGCACATGGGATACAGAGGTATTCATATTCACTCATTCATTCATATTCATATTGAGATTCATTTGCATTTGCCGCATTTGGAACAAAACCAAGACAACTATTCCGATGTGTGTGTGTGAGTGTGTGTGTTTGTTTGTGTGTGTCTCAGACGCATATTTTCTATTTTTGTCAATAAATTATAACGGTTGTGAAAAGATATTAGCATTAATTAATTATTAATAAACGCATAGGAAAATAGAAAGTGAGCAAATGCCCCAGCAACAAAAGCTTTTATCAAAATTATCATAACACATCCAATGGCAAGGGGAGCGGCAGGGAGACGTTACAACGAGGGGGGGAGGGGTCATCGAAATCGAAATGAAATACTGTTAATTATGCATCCCCAACGCAGCGAAAGTGTTGAGTTGTTTATTCAATTTCAATCTTTGAAAACTGCAAAACAAAACCAAAAACAAAAACCAAAAATTTCTTTTGAATTTTTTTCTTTCTTTTTTTTTGGCATCTGTTTCTAATCAGACGTAGTCGATGGGGTCACTGATTACGACATATTATACTATATGTTTGATTATGCTAAGCAGCTCGACACACTTTTACATCCTTCAATGGATTTATATAACACACACACACACACAACAAATTTGCATAACTTATGACTATGTCTCACTTTCTTTGGGAACTCCACTTGGCATACGTTTTGGTTGGGTGAAAATCATAGCCAGAGCCAGATTTAGGTTCGGACTCAGAGTTGGGTTAAGTAACTTCATTTTGTATTTTTGACAAGTGAAATTTGTCCGCTGCATTTCCGCTCAGGGACCATTATGGATGCGCAACAAAGGCTCGATGATTAATGAACGACAACTTTACTTGTTGCTGGACCCCCGTTAGAAATCATATTACAATTAATCTGTGTGTGTGTGTGACTGTGTGTGCGGTTGGTGTGTGTGGGGGAGGGGTAAAGGGGCACATCTGCCAGGAGCAGCACTCTGATTGGTGCGTCCAAATCCACGAGCTTGCACTGATGCTCTTGTATTGGTGACTCTGTGTCCGAGAGCTTTTCAAGCTCCCACGCAAGTGCATTGCTGTCCACGCACAATATATACATCAATATACATAAACATATATATACATAAACATATATATATATATATATATATATATATTTATATATATGTGGGCCTGTGCGTGTGGAGTTGAGGGTTGTAAATTGAAGGTTGGGCCCAGCGGTTGGAACTATTCCATCGAGGGCTATAAATAGCAAATATTTAGCTGGACAGGAATGCACCGGACTTTCCATGGGCCTTGAAATGAAATTACCTCAGGCAAAACAGGGGTAGAGTGGGGGGGAGTGGGGCACGGCATGAGCTGATTTTCAGAATTGCCATTGAAAGAAAGTAAAATGTCGAGTGCCAAATTCAAATGAATTGGTAACCAACAACAACAACAACAACAATAAGCAGAACCAACAACCAAACAGAAACGGACGCAGGCAACAGTGTCGACAGCGACGTCGACTGCGTCGGCGACTGCAACAACGACGTCAAGAGCGGGTAAAGCAAACTGGTTGACACAATTTCTCGTCGACTTTTACGTACATTGGAGGTTGCTAGTTTTGGATATGGTTTTGGTTGTGGGTTTCCTGGTCAGTAGCAGCAGCAGCATTGTTGTTCTTGTCGCTTTTGGCCAAGTTAAGTGGCAGTGGCAGTGGCAAATGTTCTCATGGCCGCATTTCCCATTTCCCATTCGTCATGCGGCAGCTTCTTAGACCATGAACAACAATGAAAATGACCCCCGCACCCTTTCTTTCCTCTTAACCTTCCCTTCTTCTTATTTACCTATTTAGACGTCTTTGTGTGTGTTATCCTGGCGCGTCACGCAGTGGCAAGCAGCAACAACAAAAAAATTTGCGTTTTTTTATTTAAAAAAAAAACCAAAAAAATGTAACTCTTTTCACAGCGAAATAACGGTAGGAAATACAAATTAGAGTAAGAAAAAAAAACAAACTGAAAGAATTATTTGGAGCTACGCGCGTTTACAGAAGATTGCAGAGCTTTCTTTGGGTGCCCAGCTTAAAGCGTGAAGAGTGAACTCAACGTTTGGAGACGCGAAACACAACTGCGATGAGAAAACGACATCGAGCCGAGTTATTGGCAATTCCAACGATCCGATCTCAATCCGATCCGAGCCGAACACAGTCGTAGCTACAAACGAAGAGAAGACAATGATCAGCTGAGCTCGGCTTTCTTTTCGCTGGCTCGAACGTGTTGGCACCTGTTTGGCCTAACGGCGTTGATCTAGACGCACGTATTAACACATATCTAATATTTATGTGTGTGTGTGTGTGTGTGTGTGACTTGGGGCACCCTCGGTCTAATCTAACGGACACAACACGCAACAATATTCGACCTCAACAAGTTCGGCTCCATCGCATAATTAACTTTGCTTCGAACTTCAATTCGTGCCACTTGAGTAAGTGGCAAGTAAGCCAGCTCTCTTCCTCTTCCTCTACCAATGCTAATGAGCTCTTGTTGGGTTTTTCTTTTTGTGGCTCACTCACAGTTGCTTGCATATGCTTAAATAGCATTTCTTTGTCTAGCCACATGCAGCTCCTTTTGACTCATCCACCCAGCCGCACCCTGGAAACCTTGAGACAACCACAGCCCGGTTCAAGAGCTCTGCCCGCAGACAAAGAAGTCCCTGGCACGTCCCACCAGACAATCACATTACTCACAAGATCTCAAGATGCGTTGACTCAGTCACTGACTGAGCTACGATTAACTAATTGACCAAGACCTTAATCATAACTAGAACTAAATATATGTAAAGCGTTACCAAAGTTTCCACTTTCCTATAGCAGAACAAAAAACCTTCAGAATATTAAAGAGAAAGCATATGTACTTAAATACGGTGCGAGTATATCGAATATGAGTAACCATTGCAGAAAACGTAATACCGGTTTATGATCTGAACTAAGCTTAATAAACGTACAAGTTATCTTATATAGAAGCAGATATGATCGATCGTCTCTGATAAAGAACTACCCGTTTTGGAGTTCTTCTGATTTGTATCACTTTTTATATCCTGCATCCACTAAGAGCACCATGAAAGGAGTATAATGAGCTTGTGAGAATGATATAACAGGCAGAAGGCAAATTCTACAAGCCTATAAGATATGTATGCTCTTGATCGGGTCGATCTAGCACTATCTGTCATATATAAAAGATTGAAAACACTTTTAGGAACTTAGGTTCGGAGTGTAATATCCCAAGCTAAAAACAATCTCTTCAGTTGAAGTGTGCAATATATAGATAAGTTTATATATGTATATATATATATATGCTTTCTATCAGGCGGATATAGCCCTGCGCATCAGAAGCTATAGAAAACACTAACTGGTATGGTAGGTTCTTCTTTCGGCACTGTTAGGGGTGTTCAGGGTGTAATATCTTAAGCTAAAAACAATCTGTACAGGTGTATGGTACAATAAGTTCTTGTATATGCTTTATAGCTTCGACTATTGATACTGATCAATAACATATATATATATGGGCTTGTCTATAAAGCACTTTGAATGTTAAAGGTGATCAGATTTCTATATGGTATTGTACAATAAAAATTTGTTTCCCTGCAGATTGACGGATCTTTTAGATATTATACGTACATATATATATATAGTATATAGGCAGATACAGATGTACTCTCTGGAGTTAGCTAAAGAAATTTGGACATAAACAGTCAAATACTTCAAACATGGCTATACAAATTCAGAGCTAAATCAAAACATGTTTTACGTATAAACTTTTTAATAACAATCTTTATATTTTAGAAGTTCAAATATGCCGCCTTTAATTTAATTTAATGTTTATAACTTTGCTAAGTTAAGTTGTGGATTTTCTCAATGTTCCATAAACCAGCAGAGGCTTTATCCACAAGCTTAAAAAAAGCTCTTTTAGAATCCTATTGCGAAACCAATTTTCGACTTTGATGTTTGGGCACAGGATTTATATGTTTATTTTTGTAAGCTTTAATCAACGACAATAACCCATGGATAAATCATAATAGTTGATTTCGCAACCGATTTATCCTTTATATAATATATAGTTATATGTTATGAAACTATGTCTTTTAGTCCTGTCGAGAACTAGTTTATCATATATAAAGAGTCAATTAATATTTTCAATATGATATATATGTATATATATATATTTATATTCAACGTGCAGCTGCAAGATCGAAAGAATTTACAAGTATATATATATATATGTGGTATATAGAGTGGTACATAGTAAATGTTAAATCGATATCGGAATGGGTACGGTAATCAAAGCTTTTGGCATTTTGCAGCTGCATTGCACTTGATAACAAATTGTTTGGATGCTGTCATATCCACATGGGATGACAACAATTGAATAATACTCGGAACAAGAATACATATAGTACAGTTGTATCATATTATAATAAACATACAATTACATAAACAATTGCAATAACAAGGAGGGAAACAAAAAAAAAACGAAGAGAAACGCGACACGCAAAGAAAAAAATTATTTTAAAAAATTATTTTGTATGTGGTTTGTAGGGCCTCTCACGTGACCGATAACTCTTATGGTCAGGTTGGAGTGGCAAAAGAAAGGGAGAAGGGGCTTAGAATATGGGGATGTAATTGTCGATTTTGGCGCGATGCTTCTGGGCGACACACTCAGCAATCCAGACAATATTGCGGCACTCCTGCTCCTTAAGCTTAAGGTACGCGTAGAAGACACCAAAGTGGAACTGCTGCAAGAAGGCGAACACGTTCAATTTCACCTCGTGCTCAAAGAATTTGTCCTCGAGCGTCTTGTCGCCGGGATTGTTGCCAGAACCGTCAAAGAGTGCAGCATATTCTGCATAGTACTCGGCCACAGTCTTCACTTGCTCGTAATCATCGGCACGGGCCAGAGCAGCCAGTCCGTCGGGGTACATCTTGCCGCAGTTGGGATACAACTTGGCCCGATCATCCTTGGACAACTCGGTGCCGAACGAGTTGATGGTAATGATGATGGCGCGACGATCAGCCTCAAACTAACCAGGAGAAACGCACAAAAAGGTCACAATTAGCACTTTTGATGAAAAACAAAAGGTTTCTGGATTGCAGATACTTACAGCCAAGATCTCGCACATGACATCGGCGGTGGATCCGCCCATGTTCTTGCAGAAGTTGTAGAAGGCCTCCAGATAGGCTTTGTAGAGCGTGTTACGAATGATCTCGATGTTCATCTCATCCAGATCCTGCTCCGAAATGCAATCAACAAAGAAGGGCGCCAGCGGTGTGTCCACCAGCACTGCATTGTACAGCTCAGCAGGCGTGGATGCCACGTGTATGGCCTCCATCTGCTCAAAGCTGCCCAGTGGATGACACTTGGGAATCAGCTCCGAGATGGGACGCTGGTGCAAAGTGCCCGTGATCAGCAAAATTATGTTATCAATCATATAACCATATGTAATGAAGTCCAAGAAGTTGGACAAGGGCTCCACCGCATGATTGCGCATATGCTGGAACTCAATCACCAGCTTTTCACGGAGCTTGTCATCAATCACGGACACCGACAGTGGCGACGGTTCATTGGCCAAAAAGCTGCCGTAGTCCGTGCCCTGCAGATGCAGCTTAAGATCTACAATTTAAAAACAATTCCATAGGTAATGAAAGTAAGATCTTCGTTATGGAAAGAAGTCCCAAAGATGTATTGAGGTCACACATAGAGTAGCCGCTTTTCTCTGGAGCAGAACATAAATCAAATTTTTTGCATAACACTCCTAATCCCATCGATTCGAATTATTTCCACAGACAGAGAGACAGACGGACTGAAAGTTGGCTCCAATCAGTGTTTGATGCGGATCATTGATATATATATAGCATATATATGAAGTTTATTGAGTCGGAGATGCCTTCTACTGTACACAGATACACTTGCACACATTTGTCACACCTTTTTAGCCATAAAGTGCGTACAGGGTATAAAAAGTACAACAAATCACAAGACTAGCTTACACATACATATGCACACACGCAGTCACACACACACACACACACAGACGCATGCACATGTAAGCAACAGCTGGTGCTGCTGATAGCAGCGTTTGCTTGTCATGTGACCAACAATGGGCGTTAAAATTAAGGAGTATCTTGTGTGCTTACCTTCCAAGGTCTCGCACTGGACCAGATTCAGGTAGTCGGCCTGCTTGAGTATGCCGCACTTGAAGCCACGGCAGAGGCCCTCCAAGTATCCATTGTCAACGTTGAACATAAATCCGGAGCTGTCCATTATTGTTACACCAACACGGGGCACACACACACAGTTGGAAAGAGAAAAGATTGGAATTCGCAAAAAACGCTTTCTGCTTTAGTTAATGAAAGTTGTGTGCTTGTGACACAGTTTAGCACACGTTCGGCTGATGGCGTTTAAATGCGTGTGGCTAAAGCGTAACTTTTCTTAACGCAGCGCTCAAGGAAAATTCAACCAAATTTTTTCTCTATCGATCGACAAGTCATATGATTGCACTAACTGCTTCTTCTTTTTTTTTCTTTCCATCGTCAGCGAAAATACACTAAATATGCCTCATGTCAAATGACCTAAAAAGCTGCCAACTCGTCGCAAATCGCGTAGTTGGCAACGCCGCCGCAAGCATCTGGCAAAGCGATGTGCATCCCTAGTAATAAATTCGAAATTCAAGTGGCAAAAATAAAGTATATGTATTTAAATAATTAAAATTATAAGGTAAATAATTTAACCAAATGGATAATCATCAACTTCTGGTTTCGATTGCCCAATTAAAGTCAAGCTGAAGGTCTTTTCACCCAGTGCAAAATAAAACCGTTCATTTGCCATTTGCCATTGCATGCAAAATTAACTGTAAATAACAAAAAGCAAATGCAATAAAACAAAAAACGCAATAAACAAATCTTGTGTCGTGTGTAATTAATACCAATAAATTAAATGAAAACTCGTTAATATAAACTTCAAATATAGAGCCAACGGCTCTTTTAACTGTGCTATTATAAAATAGTCTACAGGTTAGTGATAATTTTCAAATACAACATGGACGTCAAATTCTTACCGATTGTTTTTGCACCAACAATCGTTACTTTCATTGATTGAATTGAAAATGTATTTTGCTAAAAAAATTCAAATCTAAAGTAATACATAAATAATTTTATATTTTAAGTTATATAAAAGAGACTTAAGATTATTTATAAAAATGTTTTCTTTTGTAATGAGGGATCGTTCACATATTACGCGACGCAGATTTCACGATATTTAGACCCCTCCCCTCCCCTTGGTGACAAAATGTGACATCTGTCTAACCCAGATGTGTCAAAATGTGTCACGTGTGACACCACAACAGACCCCCTGCCCCCCACGCAAAGTGCGTCGCGTAATATGTGAAGGACCCCTTGTGAAAAAAAATATATTCAAGTAAATATTGAAAAACTTCGTGCGCGTCGTGTGCGTGCTTTATATTTTTGGCTTACGCTCATCTCTAGTTTACAGCCGTTATTAAACGGCGATTTGATACCTCGACCATTTTCATTAATTTGATGCAACCTGAAAAGTGAAAGATACTGACAGTGATGTATTTTATCAACTATTCTAAGCATACATTTTACTGCAAACTTAGTTAAATGCTTCTTTGGTGCATCTTTTAAAGGAAAATGGTCGCATCAACAATTTCGCTATTATAATTTTTGCTGATGCGTCTCGCAAGCAAATACCTGAAACAACGACGATGATTATGCAAACTCGTAAATATATTTTCATTACTTGCACACATATGTATATTTTATCACACTGTTAATCTATGCTGTAAATATCATAATTAACACACAAGATATTAAGGAATTAATTTAATAGGATGCTGTACTGGCGCAAGTAGAGTCTTGCTTGTAGTGTGTGTGTGTGTGCACATATGTATCGATGTATTTGTTTGCGGAATTTAGTAAGAGTGTCAAGAATTTAAGAGAGTTACATCTGACGATTGGCGGCGCCATTAGCATCGCTATCACTGCCGCTATAATTTTTTAAAGACTCGACTTCCCTGTCGCTCTTCTTTGGATTATTAGGCACGTATTTGTAGGCGAAATACATAAATATCAACATATCGACGAACATAAAACACGCAAATAGGAAGAGCATGTTGGCCTGTGAAGCAAATTGAGTGAACTTAGCGATGATGACCACAATGACATTGCCGAAAGCCACCGTGAGAAGCCAGCAGGCCATCACGACGGATTTCATGCTGGGCGGTGCCTGGGAATACGAAAATTCCAGACCAGTGACTGCGAACACAACCTCAGCGAGTGATATTATTACATATTGTGGAACCTGCCATAACATATTTATCGAATTTGGTTCCGTAACCACTATCAGTTTAGACAGATAGCCACCAGTCGGCAACTCATCCACAAGCAGCGTATAAACGCCGCCCGTCTTCAGACGATAAGTTTCTATTAGACGGTTACCGACAAGCACATCGAAGGTACTTAAGGACATGCGAGTAAGGATAGTCTCGTTGGCATTAAGCTCGTAGGATTCCTTGTTGTTCTTCCAGACAATCTGACGCTGTTGCTGAACATTGGCAACGTTGCGAACCAGAGGATAACTATCGGATGGTTTGTCTACAAAGTCTGTCGTCCAGTAGGCATCCTGTGTGATGTTGTTAGCGTTGAGGAACAAAGACCAGGCCTGTTTTTCTCTTAGAGTCTGTCGGCTACCCGGATAAGCATGACAAGCAGGATTCGAAGGAGTCACTGTATATTCCAGATCAAAAGTGCCTGCTACACGAATATCCTTGTTGGTATAAACGCTATATGGCTCTACCGTGAACTTAGGAGTGGGTAGATTGGTGGTGAACACGTAGGAACAGTTCTCTGTGTTAAAGACGCGTAGGTGTGCATTCTGACTGTGGGGTAGTATAGGATAGGTTTTCTACAAGACGGGCATAGATAAAACAAAACAAAAGAGAAGAGAACAGAACAGAAGAGTGTGAGAGAAGCGTGAGAGAAAGATAAGAACAGAGTACGCGTAGTAGCATGTGCAACAACGAGAAATAACATCGAAGCATAAAATATATATTAACTTACCTCCAGATTGAGTTCTACAATGCCAGAAATTGTAAAAGCAATTCCAGCCAAAATACCGCCCATCGTCAACTTCTGTAGGGGACGTCGAATGCCAACAAGACGCAACGCCGGGTAGAAGGCAACATCACAAAAGGGAATGAACAGAAGAACCAACAGTGGATTCAGCACTTGCAGCTGATCTGGCTTAAGATTCCACGAGCCCATGTCGCCATCCATGCGAGTTGCCTGGAAGGTCCAACGGGAGCCCTGTTGTTCGAATAATGCCCAAAAGACAGGCAGCGGCAGATAGAGGAATAGCACACGCATAAGGACCTTGACATCCTCGATCAGCTGGCGATCATACTTCTGATCCGCATAATCAAGCCAGTGTTTACGTGGATTGGTTTTCTTCTCCTTGCATTTGGTGGTCAATGCTGTCCAGATGGTACGACTCACAAGCACAACCATGTTGCCGGCTGGTGGTTTAATCTTGTATAAAGGTCGGCCTAAAACAAATATAACCACCGAGACAATCATGAGAATAGCGGGTACTCCAAAAGCCAGTGGATAACAGTTGATATCGTCAAAGCAATGGACATCCTCGCGCAATATTGGTGTACCGAACGACGAAATTAATGCGCCCGCATTGATCGAAAAGTAGAATAGTGAGAAATAGGATTTAATCTGTTTGTCCTGCTCCGGTAGCTGGAACTGATCACCGCCAAAAGCCGCAACACAGGGCTTAATGCCACCAGCTCCAAGTGCAACCAGCGCCAAGCCTAATATGGTAAACGTTTCCGCTGGCAAATTGAGTGGTCCAATTGCACCCAGAGTCAACATAATCGATCCACACACATAAACCATCGATAGATACAATATTGTCTTAAATTTTCCCAGAAAAGAGTCTGAGATGATGGCACCAAAGAGGCACAGAAAATAAAGAAACATGATAAAGACGTGGAACAAAACAGTCGCCTTATCAGCTGTATAGCCCAACTGTCGGGTAAGATAGAGAACCAGAATAGCTGTAATGGGTACATTGATTAGATTAAGGATAATCAAATTTTGAAAGGAGCACTTCCTACTCACTACGTATGCCATGATAGGTGAGTCTCTCGCAGAGCTCATTGCTGATGATGAAAAATATTGACTTGGGAAATGGTACTTTCTATAGATGAATCATAGATTGGAGGTCTCAAAAGTATTGGTAGCTTTGAAATAGCTTACCTTCTGCTGGCTTTCAATGTTGGAAATATTGGTAAAGTTTTTACTTTCAGTTAAGTTAATTCCTTTATTAACACCTTCCTGCTCCTTCTCGCTGTCTACTGTCTTGGAAGTCTCCAGAGCATTTCCATTGCCCGATGGCTCTTGATCAGTAACAGCTTCTGCTTGAACAGTTGACTCTCTCGCGTGAGTCTTCCCACCGTTTAGCTCGCCTGGTTTAATATCTGCAACGGATAATTCAAAGGATTATTAGTTACACACAAGTTACAATGAATACTTTTTCGGTGTCAAACCTACCCAAGAGTGAAACTATCTCGTGTGGCGTTGTCATTGCATCCGTCGGCAGCCACAGCAAATTTACATTGATCTCGCTCCCATTTTATCAGAATATAAAACATTTTTAAACATACGAGATTCTATAAATAGAAGCTTTGGAGCATTTTTTATGCCACTAAGTATTTGATAAGGTTATACAGATCTATTCGTGGCGCTTAAAACAGCCAATATTACGATGAACCTCAGAGAGTAAGTAAGCTATTAATAAGAACATCAGAGAACAGTTTAGATTACTTTCTGCTAAAAACAAACTCTGCTTGTCCAAGAAGGTCAAGCTATGTAAATGTGTACTTGGAATATAGATATGCAAGTATGACAAGAATTCTTATGATGAATGCTGACTACTATAATCTAATGCAAATGTTCCAATTGGCCTTTGGTTGTGGAGTGTAATAGCTGAAAGCTATAGGCAACTGGATGCAACTATTCTACTAACAGAGTGTTATAGCTGCAAGCTTAATGCCAGCTACAAATCAAGTTGGAAAATAAATTGAGGGTCTGATCACATATTTTCTACCATGGAAACGTTTATTTCTATAATAAAACTACATTTTTAAAAACTGTACCTACATGTATATAATCACTTTGGAAAATGTCGTTTCTGTCTTGTTCGTGTTTTATAAGTGTAATAATCTCTGATATTTTTAATAATTTTAAATATTTAAACACGAAGTCTTTCCAAAAGACATGAAAGAACTCCTCTGGTTTAAGTAAGGCTTAAAGTAAAAAACTACTTCCCTCTTTTGAGACACAGCTAGCATATTCCCGGCACAGGAAATTTAAAGGTCTTGATAGCAGAATGTAGGGATAACGGGAGCGAATATAGTATAAGCAGAAGAAATACTATAAAGTTATTGTGAATTGCTATCAGAAAAATATAAATAGGAATGAACTTGAAAAGTAGATTAGCAGCAGCTGATGTACTGTTTGTATTTTCTATAGAAACAAAAACATGAAATTGTACATTAGCAGATAACAAAAGAGTAGAAAAGTTAAAGATTATATGGATGAATATAATAAGCTATTGTGTATTAAGATAAACCTAGATTAGAGCAAGACATATTAAACTTAACATATTGTTAGATAAAAACAAGCAAGACGTCAAAGAAATATAACTAAATGAATATATATACTATTGGCTATAAGCTTATTTTATTTCGATAAGATAAGCTTGTGTTTAAAATAAATTGTATATCGTCTTGTCTTATTCGCCAGCGTCTGGCGGCCGGCTAACCGTACTAACTGTGGAAAATTGATGGTGAGAGAATTACATCTGACGATTGGCAGCACCGTTAGCATCGCTATCACTGCCGCTATAATTCTTTAAAGACTCAACCTCGCTATCGATCTTCTTTGGATTATTAGGCACGTATTTGTAGGCGAAATACATAAATATCAACATATCGACGAACATAAAACACGCAAATAGGAAGAACATGTTGGCCTTTGAATTAAATTGAATGGACTTAGCGATGATGACCACAATGATATTCCCGAAAGCCACCGTGAGGAGCCAGCAGGCCAACACGACGGATTTCATGCTGGGCGGTGCCTGTGCGTATGAAAACTCCAGACCAGTCACTGAGAACATAACCTCAGCGAGTGATATTATTACATATTGTGGAACCTGCCATAACATATTTATCGAATTTGGTTCCGTAACCGCTATCAGTTTAGAAAAATAGCCACCAGTCGGCAACTCATCCACAAGCAGCGTATAAACGCCGCCCGTCTTCAGACGATAAGTTTCTATTAGACGGTTACCGACAAGCACATCGAAGCTACTTAAGGACATGCGAGTAAGGATAGTCTCGTTGGCATTAAGCTCGTAGGATTCCTTGTTGTTCTTCCAGACAATCTGACGCTGTTGCTGAACATTGGCAACGTTGCGAACCAGAGGATAACTATCGGATGGTTTGTCTACAAAGTCTGTCGTCCAGTAGGCATCCTGTGTGATGTTGTTAGCGTTGAGGAACAAAGACCAGGCCTGTTTTTCTCTTAGAGTCTGTCGGCTACCCGGATAAGCATGACAAGCAGGATTCGAAGGAGTCACTGTATATTCCAGATCAAAAGTGCCTGCTACACGAATATCCTTGTTGGTATAAACGCTATATGGCTCTACCGTGAACTTAGGAGTGGGTAGATTGGTGGTGAACACGTAGGAACAGTTCTCTGTGTTAAAGACGCGTAGGTGTGCATTCTGACTGTGGGGTAGTATAGGATAGGTTTTCTACAAGACGGGCATAGATAAAACAAAACAAAAGAGAAGAGAACAGAACAGAAGAGTGTGAGAGAAGCGTGAGAGAAAGATAAGAACAGAGTACGCGTAGTAGTATGTGCAACAACGAGAAATAACATCGAAACATAGAATATATATTAACTTACCTCCAGATTGAGTTCTACAATGCCAGAAATTGTAAAAGCAATTCCAGCCAAAATACCGCCCATCGTCAACTTCTGTAGGGGACGTCGAATGCCGACAAGACGCAACGCCGGATAGAAGGCAACATCATAAAGAGGAATGAATATGAGAACCAACAGTGGATTCAGCACTTGCAGCTGATCTGGCTTAAGATTCCACGAGCCCATGTCGCCATCCATGCGAGTTGCCTGGAAGGTCCAACGGGAGCCCTGTTGATCGAATAATGCCCAGAAGACAGGCAGCGGCAGATAGAGGAATAGCACACGCATAAGGACCTTGACATCCTCGATCAGCTGGCGATCATACTTCTGATCCGCATATTCAAGCCAGTGTTTACGTGAATTGGTTTTCTTCTCCTTGCATTTGGTGGTCAATGCTGTCCAGATGGTACGGCTCACAAGCACAGCCATGTTGCCCGCTGATGGCTTTATCTTGTATAAAGGTCGGCCCAAAACAAATATAACCAACGAGACAATCATGAGAATAGCGGGTACTCCAAAAGCCAGTGGATAACAGTTGATATTGTCAAAGCAATGGACATCCTCTCGCAATATTGGTGTAACAAACGACGAAATTAATGCGCCCGCATTGATCGAAAAGTAGAATAGTGAGAAATAGGATTTAATCTGTTTGTCCTGCTCCGGTAGCTGGAACTGATCACCGCCAAAAGCCGCAACACAGGGCTTAATGCCACCAGCTCCAAGTGCAACCAGCGCCAAGCCTAATATGGTAAACGTTTCCGCTGGCAAATTGAGTGGTCCAATCGCACCCAGGGTCAACATAATCGATCCACAAACATAAGCAATCGATAGATACAATATTGTCTTACATTTTCCCAGAAAAGAGTCTGAGATGATGGCACCAAAGATACACAGAAAATAGGCAAACATGGTAAAGATGTGGAACACAACAGTCGCCTTATCAGCTGAATAGCCCAATTGCCGGCTAAAATAAAGAACCAGAACAGCTGTAATGGGTACATTGATTAGCTTAGGGATACCCAAATTGAAAGAGGAGGAAAGCTACTCACTGCGCATGCCATAATAATTGAAACGCTCGCAGAACTCATTGCTGATGATGAAGAATACTGACTTGGGAAATGGTAGTCTCTGTAGATAAATCATGGATTAGGATCAAGGATTGGAGATCTCGGAAGGGTTGGTATTACCTTTTGCTGTTCCTCAGTTTCGGAAACGTTGGAGACCTTCTTAGCATCAGCTAAGTCCATACCATTCTTCTGGTGCTCCTCCTCCTTTTCTCTGCACGCTGTCTTAGCTACCAGCAGAGCCTTTCCATTGACCGCTGGCTCTTGGTCAACAGCAGTTGGTTTTAGTGACCCATCCAAAGGGGAACTATCTCGTGTGACATTATAATGGCAACTGTTTAAAGCTACATCGAATTAACACAGATCTTGCACCCATTTCATGAGAATATAAAATCACATTCTTAAACATGGTATTATCTTATCATGTATTTCTAATGATGCTTATAAATATTTCGTACGATTCTTAAATTTTAGGGCCTTAGACAAGCCACTAACCTTTAAGATAGCTAGAGGCCTAAATACTACAAACGTGGGATCTGATAAGGTGCTAGACTTCTTATTACAATATTAAGTACAATACATGTCGCTTGAAATGCTTTTATTTTGGACAAGCCTTAAAGTATGCCCTATATATTTTTAATTTAGTGCAATTCAAATTAAAATCTAATCTATATAAGAGTATTTAGGTAGGTGTAGGTCCAATATGGTGATATGGAGTACAACTATGGGGCATAGCTGCTAAAACTCAACGAAAACGCATCCAAACCCTGCAAAACACAACGTTGCGGATGATCAGCGATTGCTCCTGATTCATTCGGTACACGACTCCCAACAGAGATATTTGGGTGGAAACCATTAATTTACAGATTGCGCGGCACACCGGTAGCTACAGTGCTAAGATTAGCACGCACTGCAATAGGCTAGCTCGCATTCTCTCAAACAGGCGACCAATAAGAAGATTGCGAAGACCAAACGTCCTCAACCTAGGTCGAAGCCCTTTCATTCTGCACATTCTTTTAACACGGTGAGTGTTATTATTATTTAATATTTCTAATTATTGTTAAGATATATCGAATATCGATTCAATAAAATAAAAAAAACATTTGGCAAGGTCCTATAACGATACGATACAATAGTCCTATGCGCCCACGATTAGCAACACCAAAACTCCAGGGAATACTTGACCATTCAATAGAATGGTTCATAAAATGGCACATAACAATTTATGAATACTTAGTACCAGTAAATGCTTTACTCCACTAAACCTACAGATAAATAGCAATTAGTTTAAGTTATAAAGATACGTTTTGGTTTTCTTATAATTTTTTACAGCGATGTGTGTGAAAGGAGCTGCCAGCTATGTACTGAAATTTGCATTTTTTGGATAATAGACTTTTTAACCTATTAGCAGTTCGGTATCAAACAAAAACTTGTCAGTTGTATTTAAACAAGTCAGTAAGTTAACGGCATCGCTGGCTAATATCCGATAAAATAAAAAAGAGCCGATAAATGTAAGCAAAATTTGAAAGTGAGCGCAGACACATGCCAAATTAGATTTCCAATACAAACAAATTTTAGAATGAGCGTTCCATGTTAGTTTAACTGCTGTTATTTATAATATTTGTACAATATTAATGATTATAATTGTTGTTCTTTCACTATTACTTCAATAATAATATGTAGGCAATCAACAGCTGATTCTGTCGTTGACAATATCAGCTTTATTATGGTAAGATTTGCATTTACAGAAGACATTACTTAATTTCTTGTTGATTTTTGGGCGATATTGGCTGAAGAAGTCACCTAACTGATTTATCCACAAAGCTTGTATTATTTTCCAATTTGTATGTAAATATGAATAGTAAAAAAACTTTTATTCTTCCAGAGATCATCTATGAAAAAAGTGAAATATTTTGAGATCCTATAAGTTCTACGAGAGCCAAAAACTTTTGTGAAGTAAGTATACATTTTTTTATTATCGATACGTTTCTTACTATAAAAACAACTCGATTTGTTTGCCCATATATTTTCACTTTGGCAAATGTATTTACTATTTATATTTTTATTTTTAAATTTTAGAATGAACTTTAATCAATTATATATTTTCCATTTGGTTGGATTCCCTTTCGCCATCTTTCCTGCAAATTCATTATTCCACGTTCATAGAACTTCTGGCCTTTATCTGCAAAAAACTGAAGCAAGTGCGATTTTATATCCTCGTCCGAAAGAAATGGTAATCTGAGGGTGCAAGGTCAGGACTATATGGCGGATGCATCAAAAGTTCCCAGCCAAGCTCACTCAGTTTTTGGCGAGTGACCAAAGATGTGGGCGGTCTAGCGTTGTCCTGGTGGAATATGACACGTTTACGATTGACCAATTCTGGTCGCTTCTCCTTGATGGCTGTATTCAATTTGTTCAGTTGTTGACAGTAGACATCCGAATTAATCGTTCGGTTCCTTGGAAGCAGCTCAAAATATACTTCCAATCCCACCAAACTGACAGCATTATCTTCTTTTTGTGAATATCAGCGTTTGAAGTGGTTTGTGGCGCTTCATCATGCTTGGACCATGATCGTTTTCGATTGACGTTATTGTAAACAATCCATTTTTCATCTCCAGTTATGATTTGCTTCAAAATCGGATCATATTCATTTAAGATGCATATCACAAACGTTGAAGCGATTTGTTAAATGAATTTCTTCCAATTCATGTGGTACCCAAATATCAAGTTTTCTTACCAGTCCAGCCTTGATCTCGTCATCATCAACTTCACTTGGCCGACATGAACGTGGCTTATTTTTGAGTGAAAAATCTCCCGAACGGAATTTGACAAACCAACTTTGATACTATGTTGTTTTTAAGGCTTTGTCACCATACACATCACGCAACTTTTCAGCAACCTGAGCTGCATCTTTTCTTTAAAGAAATAATAAAGTAAAATATGACGAAAATGTTCTTTCGTGGGCTCCATATTAAAATTGACGCCAAACAAACAAATATAAACAAAATTTTTTTAAAAAGTGCCAGCTATTAACTGACAAGAGAAAGAATGCAATTACAGAGTCACAAGCCGTTCAAAATTGTCAACGCCGTTTGTATACAAAATCACCGGTTTCTTTTCGGTCAACTCAATATATTTTTGACTCGCGTTGGCGTCGTTTATACATTTAATACATGGTTATAAAGTTACATATGACATTTCTTGAATCCGCACGTTTCACATCTCGCTATAATAATTTCTGCTGCTTACGGCGGTGTAAGCTTTGCTCAAGGGCCAAGACCTCATCGTAGGGGATGTAGTAAAAGGCAAACCACATGAATATGAGCATGTCGACAAGCATGAGAGCTGCAAAAAGAAAAAACTCGCTGGCCTGCGACTCAAAGAACTTGAGCTCAGCGACGATAACAACGATGATATTGCCAAAGGCGACGGTGAGGAGCCAGAAGGCCTGAAGAAGGGATTTCATGCTGGGCGGCGACTGAGCATAAGAAAACCCAAGACCCGTCACCGAGAACATGACCTCGCCAAGACTCATGACCACATACTGTGGTATTAGCCAAAGCATGCTCATGGAATTGGGTTCCGTCACTTCAAACATGCGCGAGACAAAACCATGGGTGCTCTGGCCAATGACTAGAGCATAAACACCGCCTGGACGAAGGAACTGTTGATGCAACAGAAATTCCCCCATGAGTACCTCATACTCAATGGTGTTGAGCTCATGGAGATCATGGTTTCGGGCCTGAAGCTGAAGTGCCGTATTGCCTGTCTTCAACTCCTTCCACAATATACGATTGGTGGCTTGGAGGTTGGCCAATGTGCGCACCAAGGCCATTGATTTGTTTGATTTCTGTAATTCATCTTCGTACCAAAGTTTGTGTACGTTTTGGGTGGGACGTAGGAAAAGAGTATGCGCTGTAGCCTCGTGCAGTAGTTGCGTTCCACCTTCTAGACCCGTACATCCTGTAGCCCCAAAAGAATTGCTCACCTTTTGAATTATAATTTGAATTCAATAATCCGAGTGGAACTCACCTGATGTAATGTTCTCGATGCTATACACTAACATGAAGCTACCATCTTTGGTCACCACATTGCCGCTAAAGTAGGAGTCTATACCTTGAAGGGTGATGTTTCCACCAGCTGGCAAATTAGTGACTAGTCGATAATGGCAATCAGGTATGCCACTGAAGATGCGCAGCTGGGTGATGCCCGGACCGGGTATATCGGGATATGTACGCTGCGAAAGATTCCAACCCCACTTAATAAAGAGTCCTTGCCGGACTCAAATCATATATTTATACTTGCTTTGACAATCTGAATGAAGACTTTGAGCACTTTGAACACACAAGACTAAACACAAGTATATTATATTATATTCACTGGCCCTTCAATTAACGTAATCTTTGGTGTAAATACAAAATCCGTGCTGACAACTTAATGCGTGGTGCATGTAGTACACATAGATAAGATAGAATTGAAGCTTGGTGCACATACAACGACTTTGACATATAAATAAATAATAAGATCTACTTATGATAATAAATTTCTTTTATTTGTATAAGATTAGTTTAGTTTAAAAAGTATCGTATATGGTCTTGTCATACTCAACCAAGCCTGGCAACCGGCGAGCGGCGACCCGGACTTTCTGCACTTACATTGTAAATGGAAATGGATTATGTGGAAGGTTGGTGGGGGTGGAGGGTGTTTATATAATACACAAGATAGGTAAATAATACATAAACTACTACTCGTCGAGCTGCGCGCCTTTGTTTTCGATTCCATCGAGCGACTTAACGTGATCGCTATCATTGTTGTTCTCGTTTGTGAGGGGTTCGACTTCACTATCGGTCTTATTCGGATCATTAGGCACGTATTTGTAGGCGACATACATGAATACCAACATATCGGCGAACATGAGACCAGCGAACAGGAAAAATTCGCTAGCCTGTGATTCGAAGAGGGCAGCTTCAGCGATGATGACCACAATGACATTGCCGAAAGCCACCGTAAGGAGCCAGCAGGCCTGCAACACGGATTTCATGCTGGGCGGTGCCTGTGCATATGAAAACTCCAGGCCAGTCACTGAGAACATAACCTCACCAAGAGTCATCACGACGTACTGGGGTACCAACCAAAGGATATTCATTGAATTGGCTTCCGTAACCTCTATCAGTTTGGACGCATAGCCACCAGAAGACAACTCATCTATAAGCAGCGTATAAACACCGCCCGTCTTCAGGCGATAAGTGTTTACTAAACGATTATCGACACGCACATCAAAAGTGCTCACGGACATGCGAGTAAGGATAGTCTCGTTGGCATTAAGCTTGTAGGATTCCTTGCTGTTCTCCCAGACAATCTGACGCTGTTGCTGAACATTGGCAACGTTGCGAACCAGAGGATAACTATCGGATGGTTTGTCTACAAAGTCTGTCGTCCAGTAGGCATCCTGTGTGAAGTTGTTAGCGTTGAGGAACAAAGACCAGGCCTGTTTTTCCCTTAGAGTCTGTTGGCCACCCGGATAAGCATGGCAAGCGGGATTTGGAGATGTCACTGTATATACCAGATCAAAAGTGCCTGCTACACGAATATCCTTGTTGGTATAAACGCTGTATGGCTCTACCGTGAACTTAGGAGTGGGTAGATTGGTGGTGAACTCGTAGGCGCAGTTTTCTGTGTTAAAGACGCGCAGGTGTGCATTCTGACTGTGGGGTAGTATGGGATAGGTTTTCTACAAGACGTGCATAGATAAAACAAAACAAAAGAGAAGAGAACAGAAGAGTGTGAGAGAAGCGTGAGAGAAAGATAAGAACAGAGTACGCGTAGTAGCATGTGCAACAACGAGAAATAACATCGAAACATAGAATATATATTAACTTACCTCCAGATTGAGTTCTACAATGCCAGAAATTATAAAAGCGATTCCAGCCAAAATACCGCCCATCGTCAACTTCTGTAGCGGACGTCGAATGCCGACAAGACGCAACGCCGGATAGAAGGCAACATCATAAAGGGGAATGAATACGAGAATCAACAGTGGATTCAGCACTTGCAGCTGATCTGGCTTAAGATTCCACGAGCCCATGTCGCCATCCATGCGAGTTGCCTGGAAGGTCCAACGGGAGCCCTGTTGATCGAATAATGCCCAGAAGACAGGCAGCGGCAGATAGAGGAATAGCACACGCATGAGGACCTTGACATCCTCGATCATCTGGCGATCATACTTCTGATCCGCATAATCAAGCCAGTGTTCACGTGGATTGGTTTTCTTCTCCTTGCATTTGGTGGTCAATGCTGTCCAGATGGTACGACTCACAAGCACAACCATGTTGCCGGCTGGTGGTTTAATCTTATATAAAGGTCGGCCCAAAACAAATATAACCACCGAGACAATCATGAGAATAGCGGGTACTCCAAAGGCCAGTGGATAACAGTTGATATCGTCAAAGCAATGGACATCCTCTCGCAATATTGGTGTAACAGTCGTTGAGATCAGTGATCCCGCATTGATGGAAAAGTAAAATAGCGAGAAGAACGATGTAATCTGTTTGACCTGCTCCGGTACCTTAAACTGATCACCGCCAAAGGCCGCTACACAGGGCTTAATGCCACCAGATCCCAGCGCAACCAGCGCCAAGCCTAATATGGTAAACGTTTCCGCTGGCAAATTGAGTGGTCCAATTGCACCCAGGGTCAACATAATCGATCCACAAATATAAACCATCGATAAATACAATATTGTCTTGAATTTTCCAAGCCACGAATCCGAGATGATCGCACCAAAGACGCACAGAAAATAGGCAAACATGGTAAAGATGTGGAACACAACAGTCGCCGTATCAGCTGAATAGCCCAATTGCCGGCTAAGATAAAGAACCAGAACAGCTGTAATGGGTACATTGATTAGCTTAGGGATATCTAAATTGAAATAGGAGGAATCGCTACTCACTGCGCATGCCATAATAATTGAAACGCTCGCAGAACTCATTGCTGATGATGAAGAACACTGACTTGGGAAATGGTAGTTTCTGTAGATAAATCATGGATTAGGATCAAGGATTGGAGATCTCGGAAGGGTTGGTATCAATGGGCTAGCTTACCTTTTGCTGTCCCTCAGCTTCGGAAACATTGGAGAAGTTTTTAGCATCTGCTAAATCCTTTTCGTTATCTGCCGACTTGGCTGCCTCCAGAGCCTTTTCAGTGGCCGCTGCTGGCTCATGGTCAGCAGCAGTTGCTGCTTCTACAGCTGCAGCTTTTGACTCTGCAACTGTCTCCCCACCGTTTAACTCGGCTGGTTTAATATCTGTACCAAAAAAATGTTTGGATTAGTTGGAAAAACGATCAAATAGATACACTTTCGGTGTGTGTGACCCACCCAGAAGTGGAACTTTCTCGTGTGGCGTTCCCATTGCAACCGTATGCAGCCACAGAAAATTAACACTGATATCGCTTCCATTTCATCAGTACTAAAAACCTCATTCTTAAGCATTTCTACACTATAGCATGTAAACTTCGTACGATTCACCAACTTTGGAGCATTAGACATGTCAGACTGACTAAGTATAGCTGTGGATACCATAAACGCCTCCGCCTCTATTTGTTCACCATATCATAAATGGATCTGTCTAGGGATGATTACGGGTATCTATCTATAAGTTATAATCAAATTCATTTACGAGCATCATATTGCGAATGCAACTACGTTGCTATCTGTGAGGTTTTGTAGCTGCTAACTTATAGTCAACCTTAGATAGCAGAGTGTATAGCTGTAAGCTTTTAATCAAGCATTAAGAAGCAAATTAGCTGTCTATTATAAATGAATGCTAAGCAAATTGTTAGTAAAGAAGACAATAAGCTGACAGCTATAGTAACAATTATAATGGTACAGGGTTCTATACCTACTAGCTTCGAGCTATGTTGGATAATAAGGAGAGAACTGGATAATATGTTTTAAAAGCAAAGCAACTTTTTAATGACAAATCTTCGATTAAAGATATTTCTTCAACTTTCTAATAAGATATATTTCTACCTGTTTTCTTAAAATAGTATAAATAAATGTTATCTATATGTATACGATATATACACTATGGGACAAATAGTGACTGATAACAGATGGCTAATAATGTCAGTTAGGAAATTAGAAATTTGAACTATTTCTACTGGCATAAATGTGTAAAAAATCAAATACTTAGTATGTTATATTCTATTTTAAGAGTGCCTCCCTCTTTTCAAAGCCCGCTGCTGCCTACTCCCACAAACATGATTGTTATGTATATCAAAAGTGCTCATCATAAACATATACTTATGTATGTGTATATACTTATATGGTACTTGGTTTCTCGTGTCGCGGTAAATGTTTGAAGTCCGAGCAGACCGCGAGGCGCGGGTAACGGCAACATTACCATTAACATTAACTTCAATATCAACGTCAAAGTCAACCTAATGAAAGCCTGGTAAATTTTGCCAAGTTTAAACATGCGAACTCCGATTGCCAATCAAAATGTCTAAATAAACTTAATGGGTAACAATCGTTGATCCTAAATTGTCGATTGCTTATTTTAACTGTTTTACGAGTAAGGGTTATATTTATTCATTGAACCAGAGCCTTGGAGTACCGCTCGTATTTGTGTCAATGAACATACATTGCGATCAATTAAACTGAAGTTCATTCTACCATTTAATCAAATCAGTGAAACAGTTATGTAAAGGATAAACATAAAACAGGAAAGCATCAATCTAAAAGCTTTAACTAGAAAGTACCCTAGAAACGGATGCATATCATGAAATAGTTCTAGTAATTCTCATGTTCTTTTATGATTACAACGAGAGACAATTTATAGTCCTTATCTAATCTGTGTTTGACTGAATTGATATTAAAGTTAAGGAATTCCGAATAACAGATGCCCTGAAATAAGATCCATATCACATTTGCGCTTTACCTTTCAGATAATAGATACTTAGTTTTTTTTATAATATAACACGGATAGCGACTATACATAGTTCTTATCTCAACTGAGCCTAACCCATGACTAATCTTTCCACCGATTGATCTATATCTCTTTCTAAGTTTCTAAGAATACTATATACATTATATTCGTACTCTTTCCCCTAGATGTTGTACCAATGTTTTGCGTACGTGATTGGCATAAAACAGGCATATATATAATTTTATATAAACTATATATGTATTGATATATACGTAAACATTCATATCGGATTTGGTGCACGATCAGCACTTGAAAGCGTCGAGTGTCGTAAATTTAACTTCGACTAAATGGGAACAGCAAATTAGGTATGTACAAGTACATGATGTATGATATGGGTGTAGGATGGATGTTGCTATACTTATAGGTGATTTGGCTTATCAGTGTGTCGTACTTGGTTATCATCTGTCGTCAATATCGCTCGAGCGTTATCCCGCTGTTTTGGCCATTCTGAACAACTAATGGCTAACTGATTTATAAGCGATTAAGCCGGCACTTTGTGTTGTTTGGTTTTTTTTTGGTTTTTGCTATATTTATGGGCCTTAGCACCGAGATAAGGGAATCGATTTGGTAATGATTGGGCCATACGTAATCGCACTTTCCCATATCGCAGCACCTAAAGAGAATTAACTTAGTTTTTCTCGTTGCGTTCCATGCTATCTCAGTCAAGCAAAAAGGCATGGCAAATACCCAAGTACGAGAGATACATAACAAAAAACAAAAACAAAAACAAAAACTCATTGATTGTCTTGTTGCTCGCTTATTACCAGTGGCACAACGTTATAATTAGTGGCAATACACAATAGTTTATCGGGTAACAATTATCGGAAAACATTTTTGGCCAAATTCCGCCGGATGTAGTTGAGCTTGTACTCCCCTCGAGACTCGATTCTTATGACTGGGCCAACGGCAAATACTTCAACTTACTATTGGTGCCAAAGTCGTCACATCAACTCAAGATCGGTAAAGAGATAGATATATATAATATATATATCTTTGATTTAGAGGAGAAGTGGAAAAGGTAAAGAGCTAAAACATTATCTATGTTTGACCTACAGGAAAAGTTAACTCGCTGATCAAGCATAAATAGATGCGATAGTGCTTTGTATTCCCTTTGTCACATGTATGCTGATAGTCTAGTATACCCAAATAATAATGGTTATAGGGGATTTTTAACAACTGCATCCAGCAACCATCATGCAACACAGTCAAAGTGATTCATCACGTAGATTGCAGCTAGTGGCAAAATTAATTTACTTCAAGTTTGTTAGGGCTTTACGCTGGGAAATACCAAATCGGAAAAAGCTTATATATATTTATATATATATATAGTTATATATATATGTACGATGACTACGTGTTGGAGTTTAAGTACTTTTGAGAACAAAAACAAACGATTAGACTATGAAAAACTATGCAAATGAATTAAGTTTGACATTGAAGTGGCGGCAATAGCGGCGTTTTCTAATTAACATATTTATAGCTATATATATATATTTGTATATATATAAGATATGTAATATATATTATATAATATTCGGGGCTAACGCAGCCGTTCCAAGCCAAAAATATGCGTTGTGCCTATTAACCAAGTATGGCAACGCTTTTTGGTATTGTAGGCAAAGACAAGCCCCAAAAGGTGACTTGAAACCAAAGCAGCTACAGTAAAAACAACCTAACACTACTCTGCATAGTCATGCTCCATACAATTGAAACCTTATCGCCTTGATAAGCTACACCTAAAGGTTTTTTCAAAGAATTTTCTGTATCAGCTATTGAAATTAATCAACTAATTCATAATCGCCCCATTACATTACAATTTCAAAATAGGAAAGATATATGGAGTATACAAATAGTTGGACAGGTGTCCTTGGAGATCGTTGGGATAATAATATTGAGACCTTTAATGTCAGATTAACTTAATGGAGAGCAACTAATATACACCTGTGAGATCATAAAAAATAAAAATATAAATCGTGAGCACCTAACCGTAGTTATGAATATGTACTTTACCTACTTATATATATATATATATATATATATATATATAATTTATTACTGTGGACCCTTAGAACTTTTGTGACTAAATGAGCTTTCTATATATATATACATATGTTTGTAATACTCTCGATATGAACAATCTGCACTTTATTTGAATGAAAATCATTTCTAGTTTTATTTTTTTTGTGCTCTTTTCATATTGTTTTCATTTTTCAATTATAGCGCTTGTTTAGACTTCTTATCGTATGTGTAGCTCTTAAATTAGTACCGTTTTCATTGTCCGTCATATTGTGGCTGGATTCACACTTCACATCCGTTAGGCGACACTTGAAGAATCGGAAGAAAAGAAAGAACACGATATTACAAAAAGATTCTTAAATGGATAAAATCAACTTCAAAAAATATTTATAGCTCGAAACAGAAAGTTAAGAACAAAGATTGAGTTTATTTTGAGATTTAAAATTGAAATAAACGACATTAATATCAACAAATTAGCACTTAAAAGTTTGTAACAACAGGTTTTGAGAGCAAAGTAATATTACAAGCAACTCACATTAAAACATTTAACAGATTAAAAAAAACAAAAGTTAAAAAAAACACTTAGGAACAACGGTTAACGCTGGATACGCGGATACGTTCGATCGATGCGCGTCCAAGTGCGCCAACGGCGATCAACTGACTGATGTCCGATGCGTGCAAGTCTAGTAAGAAGCCGTTGATGTTGTTGTTTGCGTCGACTGTGACGGCGACTGCGACGCTAACGTTCACGACGCTGTTGTTGTTGTTGCTGTCGGCTGCGACTGCGCGCGTGCCGTGTGTAGACGCTTTAAGCCTGAAGTCTGAAGGTGTCGCTGCAACCAATGGCCATTAGGCCAGTAATCTGCCGGGGCCATTCGATTAAGTGGGGAAGGGGGGAGGACTCTGTGTCCATGATAAGCCCTATTGAGCTTATCTTCTTATCGGAACTGAAGTATTTATTAAGCTCCCTCCTCGTCCTTCGCAGTTGGCATTATTTATGGCATACCTGTTCGCAGATCAAACGTACATTATCCATACATCAAATCATCAATAATATGTCTGCTATATGTATATAGTTACAGTTAGTATTACTTTGTGAATGGGAACCCTGATGTCAGGCTAGTGTGTTATCATATAGCAAACAGCAGCCTTGTCGAATCTATTTTCCCTTCTCTCTCTCTCTCTCTCTCTTTCGTCATTAATTAAATACTTTTGTGTGAATTCTTTGCTTATCTCAGCCATCCAGATAGTAAGACTCGTATAGTTTGTTATGGATGTACTCCTACATACCTGGAACTATATTTAAGATGCTTCTTCGCTCTATACTCTATCAGCAGGTACACTTTTCTATATACCCAGTAATGTGTATACTATATACTCTTAAATGCCTAAAAAATAGAAAAAGAATCTGCCTCTTACAGATCTTACAAATGATTCAACAGAAGAAGAATATATATATATATATATATATATATATATTTCAGTCACTATTTATGTGACTAGTTAAGTGCATTGTTTCTTAAGTATATTTATATATATTTATTTATAGAGTATGGCCTAGTCGTGCACTCTATACAAGATTTTGTACCCAATGTAGCACAAGGTCTGGCTGAAGACGTTTTGTTTTTGGCACCGCGTACTGTCAAAAAACTATATATGGATATGGTACAAGTTGATACTGCCCGATTGCAGATATTGCCAAAAACAGAATTCAATTTAAGTAAAAATTTTGTCGTAAAGAAATAGATTGGCGTAAAACTATTCGACTACACACTTAACAACTTAAACATTAATCTGGGAATTCATTAGTCCTACAATAGATCCGGATGTAGATGAGAACCAACATCTATTATATTCGCCGGCTCGTAAATATTAGCACGATCATAAATTATGTCTATTAAGGTGTCAATCCCTACTGTCCAGTATTACTTGCAACTTATAGGCTCTGACAGCTGTGAACCGCAGAACCAGTTAAAGTATTGAATGAGATCTTATCTATATGTGTGGAAACTTGGCTCGTGCCAAGTTTATACTTAACCCCCGAACGAAAAAAGCGATTTTGTTTTATGGGCTTAATCGCAGGAACGATAAGCCTGATAAGACCGATAACTGTGAATTGTGCGAGTATTTATGATTACAACAATAATTAGTCGTAGGCCCACAAAGATTAATACAAGTACATGGGTATTACCAATGTATTATTGTGTGATATGGCAATTGCATTGTATGGCAACTATATATTATTAAGTGCCATAGGCGAATTATAGACTCATTCTTTTCTGCTATATATATATAAAGAATACTATTGTATATAGTTCGATAAATGTGTATAATTTTGCTTTCGATAAATTGCGACTGTCATTTGTTAAGCGCAACAGCAACAACTTGAGATTGCATGCCAGGGAGCAGTAATAACTGTTCGATTCAACGAATATATATATATATATATATATATATAAACATGGATTGAGTAAAACTTTACAAAGCCATTGAGAGTACGAGCATTCAACGTATGCCTCATATATATATATATATATATTATATATGAATATATACAGAAAGGGAGTACGTGTCTACATACATTATCAATAATGGAGCAATCTATCTGCAAGGTTTAATGGCAGTAG
Organism: Hirtodrosophila trivittata; assembly: GCA_035045065.1. NCBI lineage: Eukaryota > Metazoa > Arthropoda > Insecta > Diptera > Drosophilidae > Hirtodrosophila > Hirtodrosophila trivittata. The sequence continues at coordinate 13,223,044 of JAWNNK010001028.1, read as the reverse complement.
ACTTCATTTGAAATGCTTCATTGTATTATCTTTGTGTATACTCGAACTCTTATTAGGATATCAGTTAATTACCTAATGGTACTATACTCTATATATAGCATACTGGAACATCTTTGTTGATTAATCATGATATGCCACGTCTAGGGTCTGAAGTATCGCCTTTGTTTCATACAATTACATTCCAAAGATTTCTCTAGAATCAGTCTAAAATTAAACTATAAGGTATTACTTAGTATATTGGTATTCTGATTTTACAGTTGAATTTATTGATATATACGAGTATACCTTTCTACCCTTCATAGCGATGACTCTTTGGTTTTTTAAGCTCACCACTCAAAGGGTGGCCGTACAAACCAAGCGCCATGATTGCGGAAATATTGTGGTCAGGTGACGAATACAGATAGATTAGATCACAATCAACATGTACTTACCTATTAAAACTCGTGGCTAGATTAGCTTAGTAGTAAGCTGCACACTTTGCACTCAGAGGGCCACTATCTCGACTTGAATTCCACACCTCCGTTATAGGGATGGTGTACATAAACGTAACACAACTAGGCCAGGGGAATGTATTCAAAATCTGAACTAGAAGTTTTTCAACTATTTCGTCTTCTCTCCCCTTTTGCGATGTTTCCTAAACTGCGCGTGCGCACAAGCCCCACTTCGTTGAACCAATCCACTGGCAGGAAACCGGGCTCTCAGGGTAAGTGAGCAGATCTCTATCATATCCGGATTAGTATAATGTAGGAGTTCGTTACCCACACAGTGATGCGGCCAACTGGCGGTGCAGAGAAACTGTTAGTGGACAGCAATGGTGTCTCCTGTGCCCGTACGCGCTACTTCGAGTCAGAGTTTGATACCAACGAGTCTGAAAATCTAAGCGGCTCTAGTGATAGTGTAGACTGGCGTAGGGTCTCGCTGGAAAGATTTGAGGTGAGCGATCCAATTTAACACTAAAGGAAACATACGCAATTTAAACTTCATTAACATATTAGCTTCAATCAGCCGTTTTGCTATAGTTAAATTATTGAGCTATTTTATTGCACGGTTCATGGTTGCAAATTTAAATTTTCCCCCACAAATTCAATCATGTAATTCTTGGAAATCTGTGGGGCTTTGATTGGTTGATAATTTACTATAATGCAATCATGCAATTCTTGGAAATCTGTTGGGCTTTGAATGGGGTGCATTTCCACGAGCGTAAAGTGCGTTTGATATGGACAAATTGGATGAAAATTGAGATAAATTCTTCATCCCTTCACTGCAGTCGGCACACTACATGAGAGTCGCAATCAGATCCGATCGTTATGTGATAGCTGTCAGAGGATAAATTGAAAGTGATAAGAAAATCGTTCTCTTTGTTTAAAATTAACGTGTGAAATTGCGATATTAGCTATGCATATCGTACACGCTAGAAGAGAAAAGGGAAGAGTGCGAAACGAACACACACACACAAACACAAACAACGCTTTTTATCAGTACCGAACTTGACGGGGCGAATTGAAAAAGGCAGCGGCAGCGGCAGCGAAGGCGGCGAAGGCAGCATTGCTTGTATATATTTATGTGAGTCGTGCAATCGCGACTACGCGTCGGCTGCGCTGCTTAACTAAGCTGCACTAAACTCTCGAAGCCGGCGATGAACAAAACCGAAGAGAGAGAAAGAGAGAGAGAGAGGGCGGTAAAGAGGGGGAGAGAAAGTAGAGCTCCATTTGAGTTAATTGGTGCAGCGACATCACTTCGTTTCGCTTTAAATTTAATTCTTATTTAAGTTTTAATCTTCCCTTTTTAATATTGTGATGAGTGTGAGTGAGTGAGGGAGGGGGAACTGCTAATTTGGCCGTTCTCTTGCTCTTATTCTTTTCTTCCTTTCCACGCATTTTCGCTTAAAGAAATATGCAGGTTGAAAAAGTGTCGCGCATCATTTATCGCACAGAATTGTTTGTGTGCGTTTTACGGGTATGTGTGTACCATAAACGTGACTGGACCGCCTTTTGCTTGCCACACCCCACCACCTGTTGGTTCCACGTATTTACCGAGAGATTAATAATTGCAACACGCGCCTGCGATTTTCGGCAGTTCATTAAATTCCATTGAAATAAACTTCAAAATTTGAACTTTAGCGCCTTCTGCTTGTTTCGTTTATACCCATTTTCTGTTTTTCTTTTTGTGCTGTTCGTTACTTGTTTTTTGTTAAAAGCGACGACAAAAATGACGCGTGTAAAATGAAAGCTGCGGAGAGGATGACGGAGGTTGGTAGAGTCTGGCAGAGAAAAATCAAAAGAGGAGTTGTAAAAACAAAACAAGACGCAAGAGAAAGGGGTGAGCTTGATGTACCGTTAAGTAAAACGGTTACCGGTCACTGCCAGCTGGCAATTGCATTTGTCTATATGTATGTATGTATGTACATATGTATGTACATGCCCATGTATGTAGGTGTGTATGTACTTTTATTGCCGCTGTGCCCTAAACTTGAAAAAAAAGAAATCAGTTGGAGAACAGCATCCATATTAGAGATGAACCTGTGATTTTTTTCCTTACACGAGCAGGAAGTAAAAATTACACAATAAACAAAATGCAGATTTAATTTATAATTTCAATTAATATTTTTTTTATACGATTTTGACAATTTTATTATATATATATAAACATAAACATTACATATAAGCATTAATATCAGCATTTGTTTTAAATATGTAAATATATTGTGTATAAATTTATACACATTAGAATCAGGATTGTTGATTGTTGCTTCCCATGAGTTTTTATGTTTTCAACCAGGATAATGCGGGTCTCCATTCACGGGGAATATCCGTTAACCGGCATGTTAATTATGACTTCTACAAGCCGTAATTTTCGATAATCATCTTACTCATAAGCATCTTTAAGCACTTTTATCTTACGACACGGACCCATCTCTAAGCCACAACGACAATAACGACTGCTTATTGTCACTTTCTGTGTTCAATTGAGAAAGTATAATGCACATGGACGCCGCAGCCCACACGTGCAGCATCTATTTGTACACATATACTGTATCTGTATGTGTATGTCATCAATACTTATTAAAACACTTAGCTAACATATTTCTTATCGCGCTGTAATCAGGAATGAGAGCTAATAAAGTAGTCGGTTTTCTATCATGTTCTTATCTTTCTTTGGGTAAAACCGATCTGTCTGTGCATTTGTGTGCATGTGTGTGTGTTTGTATGCATGTATGTGTGTACTTAGTGTTTACAGAGGTTTTTCTAACATTCTGATGCTACACCTTAATTATTCCAATGTGAGTAAACGATATATACTTTGTATATATAACTGAATATACGTAATGTATCTTTGTATATACATTTACAAAGATCTATACGATTCCCTATGACAACACTAAACTGACCTTGAACGTTCGCCGAATGTGTGTCGTCGGTAGTAGACGCCGTAATTTCAATCCTTTTATTGCCCCGCAAATTGATTGAATTAATCAGCGGAAGCAAAAATGAAAAATGAGAATGAGTATAAAAATGGGAACGGGAATGAGAATGGGAATGTCAATAAAAACAAAAAAAAACAGAATCCAAACAATATATGGATGAATGTCGATGGCCTACTTACGAACTGACTCAACTCTTAACGTCCACGACAAGTTGAACAACCTACACAGCTCGAGATGAGTTACCTAAGCTAAAATCAACTGGAGTATGCATATATTCATACATTTATACGATATAATTTATATATATATAATATTTATGCAAATGCATATCTGCCATATACTACCTTTGGCTGTGATCTCCGTCTCTCGACAGTCTAGTCACAACAACAGTCGCTCGATGCGCCTCAGCAGCACAGCAATTAGTCGCAGTAGCTTTCGATTCCACAGTTAAGTCATCAGGGTGCTACGTATTACATACGAGTCCAATAATAACAACAATTTAAACAAGATAGAGAGAGAGAGAGAGAGGGATAGTGCAACAATGTATGCAGTATAGTAGTAAAACTCGTATAGTGCAATAATTGACTATAGCCCATGGAATTCTATATCTATTATAAGAGAACAAGCCTAGAGTACAGACGATTGGATTCTATACCTTTTATCTATAAATAAAGCAGGTATACATGAAGTGTATAGACACATCTAGAGTATATACACACAGAGTGTGTGTATATATTCTCAATCAATAGAAACAGGCAAGTCGATCTATTCTTCATATCAAATTGTGTTAACCTTCGATAAAACAGATAGATATATCCTATAAATACTTTAATAGGATATAAGCAGAGTTTACAGGGTATAGCCTAGTTGAGTGTTTTAACCGAGAGATATCTTAATTGTTTTTGTTAGGTTAGGTCATTAGTTTAGTTTCAGGTAATACAAAATCTATTTAAATTGTGTTGCAATGCTGCGAGAGAGACAGTGAGAGTAAAAAAGAGAGAGATCTGTGGAGATTATTAAAGTTTTTAACACTTGTAGCACATTGGATACGCTTATTGTTTATTCATCTAATTGCCAATGCCAAACAAAGTAGTTGCTAGAAACTCAACAAATTGACCTATAAAGCACATATTTTATTCATTATATATAATATATATATACGACTATGTTGTAGCTTGAAGATCACAGACAACGTTTTCTAAACGATATTCAATTTAAATTGCAATCTAACAGCACTTGGCAATGATCGTAAACACCATAAACAATCAAAGGGTGTGAGAAAAAGATACCAGTAATGCTATATATATATATATAGTTGTAAAACTAGTATTATTTGTTTGGACTTGACTTTGGCTATAGGTTTTGCGTGCGCAGAATTTGTTTCTCAGATTTACTTATCATTTGGCCAAGAGCCAAAGCGCTGCTTGAAAACTGGTTAACGACTTACCTTGGTCAATTGACGCAGCAACAAATCAAAACAAAGATACAAATTGAAAGGAAAAACAGTAAAGTAGGCAAGAAAATACACTAAAAATATTCAATTACAACCAACTAGTATGTATACTAAATATTAGTACGTCTGAATCACAGGTGTTGCGATTCAACTAATTCTGCGCGAATTCCGGAGCGGTACCTTTCCATCGCTATGGTAATAAATAAAAATCTATTGCAAATGTACCAAAACATTTCAAATTCCAGTAAAATTATAGCTACATATATACATGAATATAGAATTCTATTTAGAAATATATATACGAACACGGATATTGGTTTTTAAGTGGCGACTTCAGCGTGAAACTAACTATTAAAGACAGAGCAAACGACAGAGAGAGAAAGAGAGAAAAGGAAATACTACATATATCTACGCCAGACATCGTTTATTTTCTATTTGTTTGTATAATTTTGTGTCTCTGTTTTGAAGATTTCGAAGCTCTAGATTAGTTTTACGCGACGATGACGCTTGAATGCCCTTACGTATACCCGTAGACTGTCTATCTGTAATTTATATTTAGATAGTTAATCGTTTCGGCAAGTCAGCAAATGATGCGGCACATTCACGTTTCGCTGGTCTTTGATAAGGGCAGGTCCAAAACTTGTAACTCCGAGTACAATATATATACATATAGGCATAGCTGGGCAACGTTTAACTTAACTTCGTTAATTGTTAGTGCGTTACTTGAAAATTTAACTTAGATAATCGTAAGTCTGTTAAATCTCAAAACATTTAACGGAAGTTAATCGTTACTCCGTTAACATACAAAAAGAGTTTTAGTTTTATTTCGAAATTTAGAAAAACAAATGAATTTTTAGTTGATATAGACTCTATAGTATAGAGTAGGTAATTTATTACAAACTACTCATCAAATTTTAAATGAGAGTTACCTCTCATAAACATAAGCATATTAAAATCTTTGTCTGATAGAGAAGATCTCTTTGGGGTTAATATGTCCTTCCGCATGGAAACATTCCTTCCACTGGAGCACTTGAAGGTATATTTATAAAGATAGGTTCATCAAGAAATAAAGCATCTTTGAAGGAATCCTTTGAGTCTTGCTCCAGCCACATTTTGACGAGGTTTTGGTCCTTAGTTTTTACAAGTATCCTTTGAAGTTTCAGCTAATACTGCTCTTAAAGCTTCTTCTACCTTTTCCTCCGTTACTTTTTTTATCTTGTTGACAGGACTGCTGTCTTATGTTTCAAGCCACATTAATTGAAATTTAGGGTGAAAAGCGGAAGCAAATTGGAACTGTCCGTCGTTCAGAAGTGGATCAAACCTCTTTTGACATTGACGAGAGGTGCACAACAAACTAAGCCCTTAGACTTGATGCTTTTTAGTTTTATTCTAACATTAATTTTATTAACTTGAATCAGTTAACCAAAAAATTAACTTCGTTAATTAGCGATTAACGAGCTAATGCCCAGCTTTGTACATATGTATACAATATATGGGTAATTCGAGAAGCTGTAGCATGCGTTCAAAACTCGTTAATTAAGTAGATCTTAAGGCGGTAATGAGTGTTTTATTGCGATTTATGCGTTACGGATTGGGGACTCCGGGTTTCTGTTCACACTTGATACAATTGAGTTTGTGCTTGCAAGTTTTAAACGCTCTTTAACAGTTTTATTCACATTTCCTGACAGGTTCCGGAGTATCCCAAATCAGTGGCTTTCATTATCTGCAATGAGTTCTGCGAGCGTTTCAACTACTATGGCATGCGTGGTAAGTATCCTTTGATCCTGCTGATTATTCCGATACTTTCTATTGCTACCATAATCGATTCTTTTGATCTTTCCTATCACTCCCAATTCTTTCTTTCTTATCCCGTCGATCCTTTCTGTTACTCTCTCTAATCCCTTCGATTCTTCGGATCCTTTGTATCACTTTAACCCCTCAATTTCTTTATATATGCTTCCTATCAATCCCGTTTCTTCTCTCTTATGCCGTCGATCCTTTCTATTAATACCATAATGTAATCCCTTCGATTCTTCTGATCTTTCTATCACTCCCGTCGATCCTTCCGATCACTCCCATTCTTCTCATTCTTCCTGTAATTCCAATCCCTTTTATACCTACGATGCTTCCTATCACTGCCAGTCTTCTCATCTTTCCTATCCCTCTTATTCCTTCGATACTTCCTTCGAGTAATACTACTATTACTACTACTTCTAAGCCTTCCTATTCGTTCAACCCTTTTTATAACTAAGTTTATATGTATTCCATTTATCCCTAGCAATTTTGGTGCTCTACCTCACCCACAAACTGGGCTATGATGAGGAGACGTCAACGGTGCTCTTCCACATATTCACAATGATGGTGTACATATTCCCGCTGTTTGGAGCACTCGTTGCGGATGGCTGGCTGGGCAAGTACAAGACGATATTATATCTATCGATGGTGTATAGTTTGGGCACGATGGTTGTTGCCTTTGGAGCAGTACCTCTGCCGGGCATGCCCGTTAAGTAAGTTGACGATTAATGTGATCCTCTTGGTTACTTCATGTAGACTTCCTGGTGATTCTTCAGACTTGTTACAATGGGGGGTCTAATGCTGATTGCGTTTGGCACCGGAGGCATAAAGCCTTGCGTTTCGGCCTTTGGTGGGGATCAGTTCCAGCTGCCGGAGCAGAGCATGCAATTGGCCAGATTCTTCTCGCTTTTCTATTTTGCGATCAATGCGGGCTCAATGCTTTCCACGACAATCACACCGATCCTCCGTGCGGATGTGCATTGCTTTGACGAAGAAGATTGCTACTCGCTGGCCTTTGGAGTGCCGGCATTGTTGATGCTCTGTTCCATGGCGATCTTTGTGGCTGGTAGGACACGCTACAGGGTGCAACCGCCGTCGGGCAACATGATATTCGGAGTATCCCAGTGTATCTCGAATGCATACCATGGCTGGCGCCAAAATAGCAGAAACAAACCGATGCCACACTTTCTGGACTATGCCACGCCGGTGGTGGGTCAGCAGATGGTATTCGAGACCAAGTGCCTGGTCAAGATACTTACACTGTACGCACCGTTTCCCATATTCTGGGCCCTGTCCGATCAACAGGGATCACGCTGGACCTTCCAGGCAACGCACATGAACGGCATGGTGTGGGGCTATCAGATCAAGCCGGATCAGATGCAGGTTATCAATCCGCTGCTGATACTCGCCTTTATACCGCTCTTCGACTATGTCGTCTATCCGCTGCTCGCAATTATTGGGGTTAGGCGTCCACTGCAGAAGCTCACCATTGGCCTCCTGCTCGCCGCCGTTGGATTCTTTTGCTCGGCTGCTGTGGAGATGCGACTCGAGCAGGTAGATCCGTCTGCTGCCCCATCTTCGCCAAATACGGCTCATCTGCGTCTCTACAATGGCATGCCCTGTAGCTATAACTTCATCAGTAATTTGGACTTTTCTCCAAAGCCAAATCCCACCATCATAGAGTCGCTGGGCATGTGGTCCAATCTGGATCTGTACGTGCCCCAGCCCACAGAGTACGCATTCACGGCCCATTCCTTGTCAAAGAAGTGCCCTCATATTAGAGGTTACATAAGCCTAGGGCCGGGCAAATCCGTTAGCTATTTCATAGCAAACGATACGCTGCAGGAGTTCTCCGATGGCCTAAAAACGGCTCAGCCGTTCAACCGTCGGCCTCTGCTGCGCACCCTGGTCAACACACCCAGCAATGAGGGTCCCATACTGCTGAGGGCACCCATATCTTCTGTGCCTGGTATTCCACTGGACGGCAGCAATCTGTCGGTGCTGAATGAGGTTTCTCTGGGCTATGGCGAATTGGATATTAACGGCAAAAGGGCGGCCAGCTTTGAGGCCAAGAACGGAGGACTATACAGCCTGCTGGTGCAGGGAAATGCCAAGGATGGTTACGTAAGTCCACTTTCCAGCTATAACAAACTGATTCCAACTAATTAACGTTCCTCCTTTAGCAATACAATATGCTGGAGGTGGTGCCACCTACATCGGTGTCTATCTTGTGGCAACTGCCGCAAATCGTTGTGATGACCGCTGCGGAGATCATGTTCTCGGTGACAGGACTTGAGTTCTCCTTCACCCAGGCGCCGTTCAGCATGAAGTCCGTGCTGCAGGCCTGCTGGTTGCTCTCAGTTGCCATTGGCAATATGATTGTGGTCGTTATAGCCGAGATCAAAGTGGTCGGCTCCCAGTCAGCTGAGTTTGCACTCTTCGCCAGCATTATGCTGGTCAATCTCCTAATGTTTGTCTATCTGGCACGGAACTATACGTATACGGAACTCACAAAGTCTGTCAAGGATGACGAGGACGACTCGAGTGATGAACTGACAACAACTTCTACAGAAACCAGCTCCCAGAATGAGGACGCTACTGCCACAGTCCGCTCCAGCAGCTCCTATCAAGTGCATAACTATAATCCTTACCAAGGTACCTAAACCTTGGACAATTTCCTTCCATAGATACAGGAGTAACAGTTAAAGGGTAAAGATACTCATATTTATTGAAATGTTACGTATTATTTCTCTTATTTTTATTATTATAAGCAATTTGTTTTAGACGCTTTAAACGGTTTTAAATTCAACATGTGACCAGGGCTACATCTCTTCGTACAGCGTGTAGTGTTGCCAGATAGGTGTTAAAATGTCTGCTTCCCTACAGCTGGCAGCACCGTTGAGCTGTGTTCAGTGCCTATTGCGTACTATGGGCCATAGAATACAATTGCCATGATATAAATATAGAAATAAGTGTATATATTGTATTAATATTATAATTTTTATAGCTTGGAGGCAGTAATCCAAGTCTTGTAGTACTTCTGTGTCCTTCTGTAACCCAAGAAATCGATTCAATCTGGGCAAAATTTCATACTTTCACCTAATCTGTTGGTTTTTTAATTCCATTTTTATGCTAAAGTGTTGCTTTATGAGCCCTAAAACTAAGATTGAAGAATCGCAATCTGTATTAGAGTATCCCCGGTAGACTTGGTGGGTCCAAGACTAAATTGATCTACTCGACAATGCTGATTGTCCTAGTTGAAGTTCTCCGTACACTGGCAACTAATTACAGATAAAAAAGTAAATTCAGGAAATATTGCACATTGGTCATATGATTAGCACAGCAAACAAGGATCGCTCGGCTTGAACGAGGATTCGGATATGGAGATTAGGATATTCGCATAGTAGGATATGGTATATGTTATAACAAAGTACAGCTCACATTTGGACTATAGATATCTGAAACTATGAGTCTTATCTGCTAAGCATTTAAGATAAGCAATCAAGTTTCTTAAGTAATTTACCCAACGCCAGGCAAAGACTGATAAAACGAGTTGGCAGCTTTGCAGAATGCATAAAAACAAGAAAATGTAGAAACCAAGAAGAAGATGCAGTTGTCAAAAGACGGCAAACTAAACAAAAGAAAAACCCGATTAACGGTTGAAGAAGTCCAGACATGGACAGGCAGGCAGCTAGCTGGAACAAAGGACACATTCAGATATCCGGAAAAACAGGCCATGCAGCTGGCAGCTGCGTGCTGCCTGCCGCCTCAGGACCAATGCAGGCAAACAGACTGCCTGCAGTCGGCTTAGGGCAAATTGAACCCCTTGCAACCCTCAAAAGGATCGGCAACCCGTGACTACCTGGGCACAGAACAAAGAGCGTTAGACGCTAACCGAGTTTACATTCTGACCAGCCGCGGAGAGTTAGGGCACAGTCGAGTGATAACCATACAGCCAGCGACATGGAGGAGCAGCTTCAAAATTATCCCAGTGAACAAACATATACAAATTTTTGCTGAAGTGTGTTAAAATTATATAGAATATATATACAGAAACCAAGTCTGGCGGCGTGTAAGTTCCCTGCATGTATTGTTGGTCCGCAGTTTGTGGCTCCAACTTTTGGGGCAACTCCTCGAGTTGCTCCAAGAGAATAACTGCTGAGGCTTCACGTGTGCTGAGCTCTGTGGACTCAGTTCAAATTCAATGTGCATTTACGTCGGGTATGGTCTGGGATATATTACATTGGATCCATATTGTATATATTTCCATTTATATATAACGCTTTTGTTGGAAGCATTTGTCTGAGACGCATCTCAATATGCAGCCCAATTTTGAGCATTCGCCTGGTGCCACACGCCGCGACGCAGCAGGAAGAAGAAGAACTCTTAGCGTATGTATGTGTGTGTGTGGCAGCACACGAATGCGAGTGAAACAAATAGAGAGAGAGAGCAAATGAACGCTAGCTCTCCCTCGCATCAATACGTATATATATGTTTGTCTCGCTCTGACAAATGCTTGCAGCGAAAGCGGCTGAGCAGGACGACCATACCCACAGCACGAAATGCAATGCAAACGGCACAGATCAGAGCACATCATCACATTCAATAGAAGAAGACCCGGAAACTCGTAAATAACAACAAATTCAATATACAAAATACACGCTGCACGCGTTGTAAAGTCTAAAACAATAAACTTCAATTTCGAGTCCCGTTGCTCAGAACACGTTCTTGGCCAGAACTAGGCGGACCAGCAATACACGGGTTATTATAACACCGCCTGCAGACTTGTAAAGCTACAGAATCACAGTACGAAATTCCGTTTACTTCGGAGCAACAATTGCCGCCAAAAATTCAGAGTTACAACATAATCCTGTCTATATCATATATCGAAAATCTGTTTGATCTGATTGCCAATCAAGAACCAAGAGAACCATTATTTGGAATCAGTTTAAATGTAGGCCGTGTCGCAGGCCAGCCGACTGTCAGGTAGAAAGAAGGTCTAGTAGGAGAAAAGGAGCAAAGGAACTAAACCACAAGGATGTGTCGCCATCCAAGGATAAAAATTCTACCAGGAGAACAGAAAAAGATGGATTCTTGCACGTTTCAGCACTGGCAACGTTCAATCCACAGGCAGGCAACCAAAATTATTTATATTCCAATAATCTCGGTGCACAAATCCGTTCCAAAAGTTCTACAAAAATATTCAGAAATTTCAATAATTTCAAAATCTCTCGCTTTAAAATCGTCATTTGTTATTCCGTTACATCCCCCGCCCCATATACGATATTCTGTCTGTATATCTAATCTGTCAATTAATTACAACCCAGTTTTAGTACCTGAAAAGCAGGCCCTAAATTCACGTCGATTTCTACTGAGAATTGCGTAGCTTGCCTTGAATAAACCCCATATACCCCAACAGATCAGAGAAAAAGTGTTAACTGTTCCACGTGATGTGGTGCACTTAGTGCGAAAGAAATGAAAATGTGATGAAATAGTTTTCGCAAATGAAAGCTATATATTATCCCTTACTAAATCTTCGAATTGTGAGCAAAACCTAGAAAATATATGAATAGGAAGGATAAATATGGCAAATCTTCTGCTTGGTAAACGTATCTGAATCAAGCAGTTGGTTTGCCCAATGAAATAGTACTACAAGTTCTGCTTACAATATATAATTTCCTATATAATATTTATAAATACATAGAAATAGATTTCGGTTAGGGTAACGCCTGCAATTCTCAGTTTGGTTCAATTATTCTATTAAAATATCAAAGTAAATTTCCGCAGTTTCAAATAATCTTTGTTCCCAACCAAAATCTTATCAAATCACAAATCAATCAGTGACTCGCTAGAATATATGTTGACCTGTCCTGCGTTCTGGGCGTCTCCTTTGTCTGTGCTGCAAGAGTTTAGTTTGGACAAAAACTACAAATACATTGACAATAAAACAAATCCGGATCGTTATACTGATAAGATAATGCCAAGAGGCGTTGTCATATCGGAGCAAAATCAACGCCTTTTACACTAAGTGCATTTTCGGCCTCCAAAAAGAAGTACAAGCAAAAAATATACCAACACTCCATATCAAATCACCATCATCCAGGAAGAAACAAATTTATTGACAAACTTAGTTGTAAATCGCGCACACCTGTGCCTTAAAAGGAAGAGAAGAATGGATATATATATCCTATATCCAATGTTTTTGAATTGCGTAAAATATTTCGGAACTGTTTTAAAAACACTCAAAAAAATGTAAGTTAACAAAAAACGATAGAAAATACAATTCGAGCTTAGCTCGTTAAAGAAAATATAAAAAAAAAGTAAATGTCTTACGCAGCTCGAAAAAAATATAAAATCGATTAATCATCATAAACTTTATAATATAACAAAATAAGAAATATAACATAATAAGAAGAAAAGAAACAAAATGCAAATTTGTGTGGAAGCGTTATACGCCTGTTCACAAAAATGTGTTAAAAAATACTTTGAATAGAAAAATCCTGTTATACGCCTGTATCGATTCAAGGAAAAGACATTTCTCTGTTTGCCGCGGGCTAAAGTAAACAGTAAAGCTATATATACTTAAAGAATCGGTGCAGGCAGTATAACAGTTTGGTATGACAAGGCGTATATCACAAATTTCAATATAAATAATCCTTTAAGGATAACATAGGTTGACAGATCGATCATCTATTTATATGCATTGCATTTAATAAAAATATGAATGGAATTAAATCTGTGATAAAATTCTAAGCACGATGTTTGGAACAATTAATGAAGAATTAACGAATTAAAATATTACACTCCAAAATAAGGTGATTTATCGAGAAAAGGTGTGTATTTTTGTTTTATTTATTTATCACTTTGTCTTATTATTATTATTATTATTATTATTTTTTTATTACTTACCTCGCAGCGATATATTAGGTGATCTACATTATATAATATTACTTTTTATTTTTATTACGTATAATACGTAATTAATACAAACATCATAAATATATATTTTGTGATAATATATTGTATAAATTATTACTTTTCCAAAATAAAAAAAATTATTAAATGAACTCTTTCGGCGTATTTTATTAGTTTCTTTAAATTTTAAGGTATATTATAAACTAAAATTCTGATTAATAATAGCTTTGGTTCAGCTTTAAGGTGATAAATTATTAAATCGCAGGATTTAATATTATTTATTTATTACACATGAATATTGATGCTTCCAAAATTTTCAGAATGTGCCACAATTGACTGTAAATCAAAATAGCTCTTCTTTGCGAGTCTTTTGCAAAAAAATCTCTCGTTGTCGCTACGCGTCATTTCTTAAACAAAAAAAATCAACCGTAGAAATTTTTTCGTCGAGATCAAAAACTGGCCAAAGTACCAGGCAAACAGAAATCAGCAGGAAGTTGACGTTTTAATGGAACTTCCTGAAAGTATGCTACACTTTTAATACCGGTTCAAACGCGGCTAATTTTTTTTTTTTTTTTTTTTTTTTTATTATTTGCTGTTGAATCGGATTACGTTAATCCATAACATACTTATTTCTTAATTATAATAATTCACCTATCTATCTATAACAATGAACTTACAGCTAGATTTTGTAACATTTAATTTGGTATGTACAGTATATACAGACAGATTTAAGTGCTCCCTATCGGAAGCGTGTGTCCCACGTTGAGCCTTTTTAGCCTTCTTATAGGTTGGCTGTTGCGGAGTACCCGAGCCATGCGATTTGCATGGACTTCAAGCCTGTCATTGTAACGGCTGGTGTGCCGCCCAATTTCATCTTCTATCGTGCTCGTACGCAAGTCCCTGTGCAGGGAGGAGTTGCGTATGTACCAGGGGGCATCGGTAATTTGCCTCAACACCTTGTTCTGCAGTGTTTGTATACGCCTTCGATTTGATTTGGCCGCGATGCTCCAAAGCTGTATTCCGTATCGCCAAATCGGAGCCACTGCCGAGTGGTAGACCGCCCTTTTGCAGCGCAGGGGGAGCTTGCTTTTTTTGTGTAGTAGCCAGCGTAGCTGCCTCAGTCTGCACCGACAGCGTTCGACAATTTTTTTGATATGTCTGCCAAATGTTAGTCTTTTATCCAGCGTTAGTCCTAGGTATTTTACTTCGCTGCTTTGGGCCAGAGGCACGTTGCTCAGATATACAGAAGGTGGTGTAAGTCTCCGGAGCGTGAAACATACATTAGTGCATTTAGTCGGGCTGAGTTTTATGTTCCACTGATTTGCCCAGTGTTGTACTGTGTTGACATATGTCTGGACTTTGTTCGCAGCGTCGATCTCGCACTTTGTGTTGTACACCATTGCAATGTCGTCTGCATAAGTGGCCACTAAGACTTTTCCCTGTTCCATTTCAGAGCTCGGTTGTGGGAGGTCAGCTGTGAATAGGGAATACAGCAATGGGCCTAAGACACTTCCTTGCGGGACACCAGCCTTGGCAGGGTGGGTGTCGGACAAAAAAACGCGGCTAATCTGCTGCTTTTATGGCTCAGCCCAGGAGTATGCTTTACATTTTAAGCCATTCAATTTCAAAAATGCTAAAAGTATGCTATAGAAAAGCGAAATTGAGTTGGCGCCACATTTAAAAGAAAACTGTATGTGTGTGTGCAGCACACGAATGCGAGTGAAACATCAAATAGAGAGAGAGCAAATGAACGCTAGCTCTCCCTCGCATCAATACGTATATATATGTTTGTCTCGCTCTGACAAATGCTTGCAGCGAAAGCGGCTGAGCAGGACGACCATACCCACAGCACGAAATGCAATGCAAACGGCACAGATCAGAGCACATCATCACATTCAATAGAAGAAGACCCGGAATCTCGTAAATAACAACAAATTCAATATACAAAATACACGCTGCACGCGTTGTAAAATCTAAAACAATAAACTTAAATTTCAAGTCCCGTTGCTCAGAACACGTTCTTGGCCAGAACAAGGCGGACCAGCAATACACGGGTTATTATAACACCGCCTGCAGACTTGTAGAGCTACAGAATCACAGTATTAAATTCCGTTTACTTCGGAGCAACAATTGCCGCCAAAAATTCAGAGTTACAACATAATCCTGTCTATATCATATATCGAAAATCTGTTTGATCTGATTGCCAATCAAGAACCAAGAGAACCATTATTTGGAATCAGTTTAAATGTAGGCCGTGTCGCAGGCCAGCCGACTGTCAGGTAGAAAGAAGGTCTAGTAGGAGAAAAGGAGCAAAGGAACTAAACCACAAGGATGTGTCGCCATCCAAGGATAAAAATTCTACCAGGAGAACAGAAAAAGATGGATTCTTGCACGTTTCAGCACTGGCAACGTTCAATCCACAGGCAGGCAACCAAAATTATTTATATTCCAATAATCTCGGTGCACAAATCGGTTCCAAAAGTTTTACAAAAATAGTCAGAAATTTCAATAATTTCAAAATCTCTCGCTTTAAAATCGCCATTTGTTATTCCGTTATATCCCGCCTCATATACGTTTTTTAATTACAACCCAGTTTTAGTACCTGAAAAGCAGGCACTAAATTCACGTCGATTTCTACTGAGAATTGCGTAGCTTGCCTTGAATAAACCCCATATACCCCAACAGATCAGAGAAAAAGTGTTAACTGTTCCACGTGATGTGGTGCACTTAATGCGAAAGAAATGAAAATGTGATGAAATAGTTTTCGCAAATGAAAGCTATATATTATCCAATACTAAATCTTCGAATTGTGAGCAAAACCTAGAAAATATATGAATAGGAAGGATAAATATGGCAAATCTTCTGCTTGGTAAACGTATCTGAATCAAGCAGTTGGTTTGCCCAATGAAATAGTACTACAAGTTCTGCTTACAAAATATAATTTCCTATATAATATCTAAAAATACATAGAAATAGATTTCGGTTTAGGGTAACGCCTGCAATTCTCAGTTTGGTTCAATTATTCTATTAAAATATCAAAGTAAATTTCCGCAGTTTCAAATAATCTTTGTTCCCAACCAAAATCTTATCAAATCACAAATCAATCAGTGACTCTCTAGAATATATGTTGACCTGTCCTGCGTTCTGGGCGTCTCCTTTGTCTGTGCTGCAAGAGTTTTGTTTGGACAAAAACTACAAATACATTGACAATAAAACAAATCCGGATCGTTATACTGATAAGATAATGCCAAGAGGCGTTGTCATATCGGAGCAAAATCAACGCCTTTTACACTAAGTGCATTTTCGGCCTCCAAAAAGAAGTACAAGCAAAAAATATACCAACACTCCATATCAAATCATCATCATCCAGGAAGAAACAAATTTATTGGTAAACCCAACTTAGTTGTAAATCGCGCACACCTGTGCCTTAAAAGGAAGAGAAGAATGGATATATATATCCTATATCCAATGTTTTTGAATTGCGTAAAATATTTCGGAACTGTTTTAAAAACACTCAAAAAAAATGTAAGTTAACAAAAAGCGATAGAAAATACAATTCGAGCTTAGCTCGTTAAAGAAAATATAAAAAAAAGTAAATGTCTTACGCAGCTCGAAAAAAATATAAAATCGATTAATCATCATAAACTTTATAATATAACAAAATAAGAAATATAACATAATAAGAAGAAAAGAAACAAAATGCAAATTTGTGTGGAAGCGTTATACGCCTGTTCACAAAAATGTGTTAAAAAATACTTTGAATAGAAAAATCCTGTTATACGCCTGTATCGATTCAAGGAAAAGACATTTCTCTGTTTGCCGCGGGCTAAAGTAAACAGTAAAGCTATATATACTTAAAGAATCGGTGCAGGCAGTATAACAGTTTGGTATGACAAGGCGTATATCACAAATTTCAATATAAATAATCCTTTAAGGATAACATAGGTTGACAGATCGATCATCTATTTATATGCATTGCATCTATTAAAAATATAAATGGAATTAAATCTGTGATAAAATTCTAAGCACGATGTTTGGAACAATTAATGAAGAATTAACGAATTAAAATATTACACTCAAAAATAAGGTGATTTATCGAGAAAAGGTGTGTATTTTTGTTTTATTTATTTATCACTTTGTTTTATTATTATTATTATTATTATTATTTTTTTATTACTTACCTCGCAGCGATATATTAGGTGATCTACATTATATAATATTACTTTTTATTTTTATTACGTATAATACGTAATTAATACAAACATCATAAATATATATTTTGTGATAATATATTGTATAAATTATTACTTTTCCAAAATAAAAAAATTTATTAAATGAACTCTTTCGGCGTATTTTATTAATTTCTTTAAATTTTAGGGTGTATTATAACTAAAATTCTGATAATAGCTTTGGTTCAGCTTTAATGCGATAAATTACTAAATCGCAGGATTTAATATTATTTATTTATTACACATGAATATTGATGCTTCCAAAATTTTCAGAATGTGCCACAATTGACTGTAAATCAAAATAGTTCTTCATTGCGAGCCTAATGCAAAAAAAATCTTGCCAAATTCTGTATAAAATCGTTCTCGCTACGCGTCATTTCTTAAACAAAAAAATCAACCGTAGAAATTTTTTCGTCGAGATCAAAAACTGGCCAAAGTACCAGGCAAACAGAAATCAGCAGAAAGTCGTCGTTGTAATGCACCTCCTGAAAGTATGCTACACTTTTAATACCGGTTGCAAACGCGGCTAATCTACGGCTTTTATGGCTCAGCCCAGGAGTATGCTTCACTTTTTAATACATTCAATTAAAAAAAAAATGCTAAAAGTATGCTATAGAAAAGCGAAATTGAGTTGGCGCCACATTTAAAAGAAAACTAGTTTGAAATAAAAAAATTCATAACTATTGAGAATCAAATGAAACACAGTTGATTTTTATTTTGTTTATTTTATTGAAATAATTTTTACCATTTCTTCTTTTTTTGAATTGTTTTCTCGCATCATTTTTTTACTTTTCTGTAAAGAAAAATCTTAAAAATCGTTATAATATTGGTATAAAAAATATATATAAAAACATATTGTATACTCTTAAAATCTAAAATCAAACAAAATGCATCAAATATGTATATACTGAAAATAAAATGCTAATAAAGTACACGTTAAGGTCAATATTAACAGTAAATGCTAACGATAAAATAGTTCATCTTAATAATAAACACAAAAAAAAATGCATTGAAAAAAAAGAAAACATTTGTCCGGGCGTCGTTCGACAACTGTCCGGAGCAGCGGAAGCTCAGCGACTGAGTTTCAAACTTCACTATGAATCTAACAATCTAGTAAAAAAATAGTTCTTAATTTAAGAAATTGATAAAAACGTAGCTCATAATGATATGATATGATGATATATGATCTATGATATATGTTAAGGATCTTATGATATGGGGTTGTGATAGCCGGGGAAGCCAGGCTGGAGATGAAGTTAGTTGTTGTTGGTGATGTTCGTTGTAAGCGACGTGTGTTAGATATAGGCAAGTATACGTATATGTATGTGTGCTGGGAACATGTGTGTGTGTGTGTGCGGGTGTGGGTGCGTGTTGTGTGGGAGCTCTCGTTGTTGTTCTTCTTCTTGGTGTTGTTGTTGGTGTTGGTGTTTTTTTTTTTGTAGGCGTAGGCGTGGCACAGCTGGAACATCTTATGTTAAACCATAAAAGGGACTGTTGCTTACACCCCAAAACGCTCTCGCATCCCCCTCCCTTCTACTCCCGCTGGCTGCTGGCTGTTGGCTGCTGGCTGCTGCCTGTGCTTCCTGTGGCTTACAATCTACGGACAATGATTAGCTATATACACATCCTCATCCATATCCTTATTGTCATCCTTTCTATATATATATATATATGTATATGAACTAATATATATGGGCGTTTTGGGCGGCGTGGCAGCATTGCTTGAGATTTATCAGATTTCACTTACACACTAAGGATCTGTAAGGAGACCTTGCAGATCACTTCAGATCATCAGCTGTGGCATCATCTGCGCTGGTTCAGCATCTGCAGATAGTACTCACAGTTGGTGCAGTAGACGGCGGGCGCAATGACGTGCCGCTTCCGGCAGAGATTGCACTCGACGGCCTTGGCGGATGCCTTCACGATGGCATTGTTGTAGACGCGGGTGGGTATGGCCGTGATGCCGGATGATTCCGGCAGGCCATTCTGCAGTGCCAGCTTCGACTGGACGGGCGGTGGCGGCGGCGGTGGCAGGCAATCCGTTTCGCCTTTGGTGCCCGGCTCAAAGCTCACTTTTTTCTGCACGGGTTTTCCATTCAACAGCTGCTGTTGCTGCTGCTGCTGCTGCTGCTGTTGTAGTGGAGGTGGCGCATAGTAGGGTCCTGGGGCAGCTGTGGCCTGTTGATACCCATGTGGCACAGGGACACGCTGATAGGGCGAGGGCAGCGGCTGCTCCGGCAGTTGCATATTAGCTGACGCATTTCCATTGCTGAAGTAGGCGATGTTGAGCTGCTGCTGCTGCTGCTGCTGCTGCTGTTGTTGATGCTTCTGCAGCTGGACGGAGTAGCTTTGTGGCAGCTGATGTGGTGCATGATGCAGAGGCCGGGGCATGCTGGTATACTGTGCGTCCAGTTGCTGTTGCTGCTGCTGTGTGGCCAGCGACAGCAAGTGTTGCTGCTGGCTGTTGGCCAGGCTAGAAATGCCGCTCATGCTGGTGCGTTGCTGCTGCAGCTGCTGTTGCTGTTGCTGCTGCTGCTGCAGGCGGTAGAGCTCATGCTGCTGCTGTTGCTGTTGCAGCAACTGTTGCTGGCGCTGCACAAACCGTTGCATATCTGGTCTGCCCAACATGGGCGACGCTTGTTGCTGCTGCTGTTGCTGCTGCTGTTGCTGCTGCTGCTGCTGTCGTGGCTGCGGCTCCGTCTGCAATCGCAACATGTTCTGCTGCTGCTGTTGGATGAGCTGCGCGGTGACCTTCTCGTTGGGATGCTGGGCAGTGCGCAGGACGCGCTCCAGTATGGGATTGGGTATGAAGTCGTCGTCCTCCTCGTTGCCAGCGGTCGCCACGAGTATCACCTGGTCGCAGAAGGAGACGCTCTTCTTCTTCACACGCTTGGGCGGCGCCAGCGTGCTCTGGTTGAGCGTCTGCTGCACCATCGAGTTGAGCAGCTCCACCTCGCGTATCTCCTCGGCAATCTGGGACTGGGACATCTCGTACCTGGGCTTGGGCAGCAGCTGGTGATGAGCAGCAACAGTTGCTGGTGCAACTGGACGCGCCGGAGCACAGTCGACCTCGTCTCCAGCCTCGGGCTTGTTGCCATTGGGCAGACCATTCATCTGGGTGCGCAGCTGCGCGCCAGTTGGCTGAGAGATGCAGCTGGAGCTGGAGCTGGGACTGGGACTGAGCAGCTCCTGGGAGGCATAGGAGCGCATGGTGTTGCTGCTGTTCGTCTGCTCGAAGCGGTGCGCCAGATCCCGCACACTGCTGGGCGAGGGCGCCTCCTGCTTGCGCTGCAGAGCTCTGAGATCGGTTTGTTTGGCCTGCAGCTCCTTCAGCCAGGAGCCATTGGGTGTGGACTCCTGGCCTTGTGAGTTCGTCGGGGTGGCCTGCTCCTTGCGCAGCTTCAGCAGATGCTGTCGCTGCTGCAGCTGGGCCAGTATGCTGGTGGTGCCTTCCAGGGAGTCCAGATGCTGTCGCTGCTGCTTGCTGGCCGCCTCCAGGGCGTGCAGCTGGCTCAGCTGCTGGTTGAGCGGCTCCAGATCGATCTCTGGCGGCGGTGGAGGCGGGAAATCCTCGCTGGCCTGTCGCGAGTGGCAGACCGACTGCGGCGGGCTGGGATACGGCGGCAGCTCGAGCGGCGGTGGCAGCGCCATGGGCAGTGGCAGCTCCGGCAGGCGGCCGTCGAGCTCGTCCTGGCCGCCGTATGGCACCAGCAGCTGCAGATCCTTGAGCGGACTCTGCTCGGAGTGCACCTGGGCGCAGGTGATGATCGTCTGGCACGAGTCCTCGCTGATCGACGTGTTCGAGCTCATCGCCGAGATATTAGACAGATTCGCCTCGTGATGGAATTGCTGTTGCTGCTGTTGCTGCTGCTGTTGCTGCTGTTGCTGCGGGGTCAGCGCGGAGCTGATGCGCATGGGAGGAGGTGGCGCCACCTTGGGCACCATCGTCAGCTGCCTGCCGCTGCCGTGGAAGCTCTTGCGCATCAGTTTGCTGCGCTCGAGATTGGGATTGGCGCTGGACTGCAGCCCGCCGGAGTTGCTGCCGTTGTTGTGCCCATTGGCCGTGTAGTCGAAGTGTCCCTCGGAGATGTAGCCGCTCATGGCGAGGGCGTTGTAGGCGTGGCCGTGCTTGTTGTGGCCATGGAGATTGAGGCCGACGGCGCTGTCGTCCACGGAGCTGGTGAGCGGCGCATGGCTGGCCGCATGGGCGTGCTGGTGGGCGTGGCTGGCGTTGGGCGCCGCGTCGACGTCAACGGCCTCGGTGAGATCGGGCATGGAGCGGTTCTTGCGCCGGATGAGGCCGCCCATTAGAAGCTTACGTCTAATCTTGTGCTGTTTCTTGCCGCTCTTGTCCTTCTCCTTCTTCTCGTCCTTGTCCTCCTTGTGCTTCTTCAGCGTGTCCTTCGCATTGACCAGAAGCGTCTCGGTGAGCGAGAACTCGCGCGTCAGCTTGTTGCGATCCTCGCTGCGGCTGCGCTTCTCCTTCTCCTTGTCCTTCTCCTTCTCCTTATCCTTGTCCTTGTCCCTCCGTCCGAACAGCGAGCGGCTCTCGCGCTCCGGCTTCGCCTGGCTGGCACTGCTGGTGGTCACCTGCTGCTCGTACTCGATGGCATTGTCATCCCCAGCGCCAACGAGCGCCTTCAGTGGACTCTTGCGCTTGGGCAGCGTCGCATAGATCTCAATGCTCTTGGCCAGGGATGTCGTCTGCGGCGACTGCTCCAGCTTGTCCAGCTTCTCCAGTGTGCGATCCTTGCTGTTCTGCCGCATGTGCTTCACGCTGCAGTTGCTGCCCTCCCGCATATGCTTCAGCTCCGGCATGGCCTCGCTCTCGGCGCCCTTCTCCACCAGGATGCGCCGGTGGAGGCTTCTGGCGCGCATCACGCACGTGTTGTGCTTCATCCGGGCGAAGGTCATCGTATGGGGATTACTGTAGGGTGCGTCCATGGCGGCACGTGCCCTGCCAGCGGCGGCATTGCACAGCACCAGAGCCGTCTCCAAGTCGTGTGATTCCTCCACGAGACGCGACTTCTCCAGCAGCTGATCGGCCTCATGGCAGAGCTTCTCGCAGTCCCCAGAGAGCGCCAGTCCGTGGCCATGCGGATGCACAGCGCCGTTGGCAGCGACGCCTCCGCCTCCGGCTCCGGCACCTGCACCCGCCTCTGGTATCTTGGCCAGCTGCGGATTCAGCGCATGCTTCGGCGGATAGGAGTCGGTGGAGCTGAGCGAGAACGAATCGTAGCCCGCATCGTAGGGCAGACCGTGTCCATGTCCATGTCCGTGTCCAAGGCCATGGCCATGTCCATGTCGTGTGGGACTCTGTGGCACGGCGGCGACTCCTCGCTTGGCCACCATATACAGATAGGGATTGTCCAAGGTGGTGGAACTGGCGGAGCTGGCGCTATTGCGATCCCCGGACCAGTTGCCGGAGTCGCGTCTGCGCGGCTGATTCAGGTGCTCCGGTATGGTGAGGCCATCGCTGGGTGGGGAGCTGCCATTGGAGGCGCCGCTGGCATGCCCCGAGCTCGACTCCGCGCTGTGACTGCGCTGCAGCTGCAGATGCTGTCTGCGCGCCAGCTGAGCGCTGAGCATCGCCTCGATCGGTTTCCGATTGAGGAAGCCGCCATCCTTGTCCGCCGAGCCGGCGGCAATCTTGTCCTGGATGACGCTCAGGTTCTGGTACTGAGCGCTCAGCACATGCTCCACGGTCTTGCGACTGATATAAGCATCTGTCTCATCTCTGCCCGGCGGAGCACCTGGCACGACTGCAGCTGGCACCCCAGAGGAAGGCAGCGACACGGGGAAGATGCTCTTCTGGATGACGCTCAGGTTCTGATAGTCATTGAGGGGCGCACGCAGCGGCGTCGGAGTGGGCGTTATGGCACGCCTGGTGTTACCCAGACTGGGCTTCTCCGGGCTGGGAGTGACCGCTCTGCGCACCGAAGCCGAACTTATGGGCATCGGCATCTGCATCTGCATCGGCATCGGCATCGGCATCGGCATCGCCTCCATGGCGGAGGATGCAGCAGAGCTGGGCGGCTGGGGCACGGCGTAGAGCAGCAACAGGGGCTGGTAGCGGCCTCGACTGCACTTGTCGACGACTCCCTCCCAGCTGGGACCCACCTCCTTCACGTTGGCGTCGTCGAAGTAGACCCACACCTTGAGCTTCGTGTGGAAGAAGAAGGTGGTGTAGTGTTTGCCGTAGTAGGAGACGATGCCGACCAGTTCGTGCTGGGCCTGCTGGGCCCAGCGCTGCTCGCTGACCTGGTGGAAGACATCGGCCAGGCGCAGGCTGGTGCCAATGGCCTTCAGGACGGCGTGCACCTGATCCGCGGCGGGACGCTCGGAGTCCCAGACGATGCCAATAGAGACGACATCCGGTCGATTGAGCAGAGCGCGACAGATGCCAATCTTGGCTCCACATGTGTTCTGTATAGAATGAAGGAGGACGATGAGTTTCTAGCCAGGATTAGGCCATAGCGATCGGCTCTACTTACCGGACAGTCGCGTATGTCGCCCATGTTGCCGGCGGCGCGCAGCAGCTGGCCGAAGCTGAGCTGCTGGTGGTTCTGGAGCGCGAGGCTCTTCTGTGAGGTGAGCGCCGAGGCGGAGACGTAGTGCACCATCTGCGAGGAAGAGAATAGTGACATATAGCAACTGATATATACATGGATCCCCCTATCCCCCTCAAACTGGTCGAGCGACTTTCTGCATGTTCAGCTTCGGGTTCATGGAAAGAAACCAGTTTCTAACTGTTCCTTGGCAGTCACTGCCTAGCTGCAGGTGTTCCAAGCCAACAGTTAAGCCTCTTCCAGAGAGGGCTGTCTATCCGCTTACCTGAGTGAAGGGCAACTGCTCCGAGTTGGCGCCGCATTTGCAGACGCTCTGCTCGATGACGCGCATGGCGAAGCGGCGATGGGCAATGCAGGCGGATGACTCACAGGAGTCGCCATCGTCGGGCGAGATGTGCGAGTGGACGCGATGTAGCAAAAGCTCAAAGCACTCGGCGGCATCACCCAGACAGCCCAAAGGAAAGCGGCGTCCAGCCAAAGGGCCGCTGGCCAAAGCTCTTCTCAAAGGTTCCGGGCACAAAGCGGGCTCCGAGCTGGTCTGCAGCTGCTGGAAGAGTTCCTATATTCAAGTAAGAGCAGGTGGTTAGGATTGGGTGACAACACTTAACTAACTCTATGATATGTCTAAGGATGGGTTGAGGCATTGCAAATGTTTGTCCCGGCACTTACAATGACCGCATTGATGCAGCGATCCCGCTCCGCGTTCGACACGCTCGAGACATTGTTGTAGCCGAGCACCGCCAGCTCGACGCTGCTGGCCACCTTGGCCAAGGCGCTGACCGTCTGTGGCTTGCTCTGTTTGCTCTGGCGCGTCAGTGTGGCCGCCTTGTGCACCTCTCCGTTGCCCTCCAGCAGCAGCTTCCGGGGGCTGCTCCTGGGCAGCGTTCCATTGTTGCTTATCAGCTGCTGCAGCTGCGCGTGCTGCGGATGTGCGGCGGCGGTTGGTCCTGCGGCGGGTGAGGTGGGTGAGGAGCTGCCCACCACATTGCTGGGCTCCTTGCGCTTGTAGCGAAACTTGATCATGTTGATTGCCTGATTGATTGATTGATTGATTGCCTGACTGACTGACTGACTGCTGGCGTCTCTAATTAAAGTTGTCGCCTGCCATTGCACTGTGAAGAAGAAGTTGAGTTGAGTTGCGTTCTGCGGTTGGACTCCACAACGTTTGCCAAGACGACGACGATAACAATAACGATAGCGATAACGATAACGATGACATTGACATGACCAAACGGAAGTCAAAACAAAAGAACAATTGGAAGCGCTTAAGCATTCCCCCTCGAAGCTGACAATCGAAACCCATTTGCACTCGGACTTCGCCTGGTCACGCGAGACGAGAGACGAGAGACACCACATGACGTTCGGTGGTTGCTTTCCGGACTAGGCAACAGCTGTAGACAGGTGCACGCCCATCAGCTCATCAGCAGCTATTACGTCTGGCACGGGCTAAGCACCACTCGAAACCAGAACCAAATGCTTGAACTTTCGCTTTTGGCAGCGACCTCATTTTTGGGGCTGCGCCGAAAGTTTCGCCCAGCGAAACCGCTGAAACCGGTCCAGTATCCGATTCCCAATTCCCGGAACCCCTAACAGAGCCCCTGCTCCAGCACTGAAAGTGTCAATACAGCTTTTCGTGTGTGTGTCACCGAATCAAATTGCAAAAAAAACGCCGACGAGGCGCGATTAGCGCAAATAATACCCCTAGCTCTCTGCTGGATCTACATCTGGATCTTGAACTTAATGGGTCTCTAGAACTCTGTATTGTATATAGTAAATACTACTTCTCTTTTTTTGCCAGCTGACAACTGTCATTCTGCTGATGACGGGTTGAAAATTGAAGCGCACTTAAGAACTTGAGACAGAGCAGGGCGCAGGGCGCAGGGCGCAGAAAGTGGCGTCCAAATGACGCCATATGGCTGCTCTTTTATGTTCCTATTCACTTTTCACTTTTGCTTTTTAGCACAGACAATTACTATTGTCTGCCTCATCATTATATATATCGTATATATACCCTGCAATGTCATTAACTGCACAAAGAGAGGTCTATTTGATGGGCTAAAGGTGATCATTCGACACTTATCCCTAGCTTTACCTTTAGACTCTATCTTATCTGTCAGAGCTTGAGCTGTCTGTGTGTGTGTGTGTGTATATATATATATACTAGGGTATCCCCAAGTCAAGCAGCCTTTACTTAAGTCTTCAGCTGTCAGTCAATAAGAAACAAAAACAGAGCCTAAATACATTATGATAATTTCTGCCATGCTATTAGCCTCCCAAATAAGTACTCCAATTCGCAGTTGTTGTTGTCTTCATTGTTGTTGTTGTTGTTGTCTTCATTGTTGTTGTTGCATGGCACAATTAACATTTGTCAACAGGCGCCACAATTGAGTCAACTGCTTTGGGTTCGGCACAGCTGTGACGACTTTTCTGGCCACCACTGTACAAATTTATTCGTAGAGAAACGATACAAAATTTTGTATGCAAATTGAAGAAATCTGAATAAACTCATGAATAAGTGTTTAACTAGCTAATTCAGAGAACTATCTGATAAAGTTAAAACCCATATCTGACGCCTCGAAATGTTATTTTGCTGCTTTCAGTTAACACATTTTGTTACCACTTTTATTGAGATTGTTAACACTTATCGGCGTTTCTGGGAAATGTGTCTAAAGTTATCTTGCTGCAGCTCAGCTAGCAAATTCACATTGTTTTGCACATTTTGTGATATCATTTTTGGATTTGATTCGTTGTCAGTTTGAAGTGAATATTTTTTCTGGTTTTATATTTCCAGTTAAGAGCGAGTGTTAACTTGTTAGCCGTTTGGGTGGCATTTTATTTGATTACAAATTTACAACGAGAACTAACTAAAAGTGTTTAATAGGCGGAAAGCCCTTAACCGGAAGTGCACAAAGGGACAGTTGTCGCCTCTGTTTGTTCAGTTTTTCATAAACTCGTTTAAAATTTTTGTTGGGTTTTTCCCGTTTTTGGGCGCTGCTCTGTTAATTGTTTTTCCAGCTTATTTCGATGACTGTTTACGTTGTGTAATCTATGTGTAAGTACGTGTGTGTGCGAGTGTGTGTGTGTGTGTGTGGCAGCTATTTGTGACTTGTTGCTTGGCCATAAGAAACAGTTGCATGTTAATTAGTTGAAGGCAGAAACGTTCCGCTTTTTAGTTTTCATTTAATTTGGTCAACTGCGTCTCCCTCTCTCTCTTACTCTCGCTTTCGCTTTCGCTATCTCTGTCTGCTTTTAGCCATTTGGCAATTTAGCTTACAGTCAACCCGCTGCCCATCCCAACATCCTCCTCCACCCAGCCGAAAGCAGCAAGTGGCCCAAAACATTGTTGGCCAAGTGCTTTTGGGCCAACTTGCAAATGATTTGCCAATCATTTGAAGCCTTTTGTAATTAGCAAAGAGCCCAACAACAATTGGCCAACAATTTGGGTGATTTGCAATTTACTTTTGGCCATGGCCAATAACTTTGGACCAACAACTTGTTACAGCTTCAACTATCAAAACGGCAAATGAAAATTGAACAAACTTTTCGCTTCAAAGATATAGAATAAATTATTCACACTTAATTTGTGACTACTTCAAATATGAAATACCCATTGAAAATAGGCAAAGTGGGTATATATGAGGTATAGGTATATGCTATATATAAGCCTGATCGGTAGCAAGAATCGAGGCTATTTGTTACTTTAAACAGAATTTCTGGCAACGTTTTGCTTGAAGGAAATGTTGGCAGAGACTTTTACAGCTAGAGCTGATAGCTGGGATAGCTTTCAATAGCTTCTAGAGACGTATAATCCCCTGCAACTAAGCTACCCCTGATACCCTACACATCTAGGGCAGAGCCTAATGACACAGCTAGTGCCTGAACGAGCTACCAGCAGATTTTTAGCTGAGTCCCAGAGACAGAGTTAAAAATGTGAATTGCAATTGAATGTGGGTTGTCTTTGGTGCTTTAAGCCATATTACAGGGTATCTAATAGTCGTGTAGATAGTAAATCAAAGTATTCTTGAGTTTGTTATAGTTGTAATTGTTGTTTTCTGCTGGCAGTTGAAACTGTTCTGTCAAATGGCAACTGCTCGAGTTGAGTTCAGTGCGTCAAAGCAACAGTCGCTGTTAGTGGTAGTCCTTGAAATTGTCACACACACACACACACACACACACACACACACACGCATAGAGAGAGACACACACACACAGATACATAGATCTAGATATATTGCGATTTATCTGTAGCTGAAGCTGAATATGCAAAACGAGTTAATAACTTGCCAGCTGCTTTGGCTTTGAGTTAAAAAAGATTTTTATTTTAATTTTCTTTTTCTCGTTTTTTTCTTGTATTTTTTATTTATTAAAATAATTAATGCTTGTTGTTGTTGTTGTTGTTGGTAAATGATTTATGGCCTGACAGGCGGGGGCTGCGCGCTGGCTGCGACTCTTAATGCAATTTCCCCTTGCTGTCTCGAGCTCTTGGCCAAAACACTTCAGTAATGGCCAATAGCTCGGCGAGCTCGAGCTGAGACTTTGTTGCCATTGTTCTGCTTTTTGCTGCAATTGTTGTCGCCGTTTGTTCTATTGCTTCCGCCATTACAACAGCAACCAGCACTGCACCAACTGTTGACCCTTTTTACGGCCAGAGCAGCTGCAACTGTTTCTTGTCTTAGAAGCTGAGAGTTGACCTGGGCGACTGCTCTGAGCCACAGCTGGCAACAGTTGGTAACAGAAAATAACAGAAAAATATACACAGAATCAGGTAGATTCGGATCTGAGAAAAGTGCACAATTGCGTCATAAGCAAAGGGCCAAGAGATCAAGCCAAAGCCAGACTGGTTGCTAGATCGCATACCCTTTGAATCTTCCACTATTACAGGGTATATTGGAGTGTAAGAGAAACGTTAGAGGGCAAACAGTTAACGTTTATCGATTGTTGACGTGTTGTGTTGAGTTGGCCAGCAAGTTAAGCCAGAGGTGAGAGGCCTTAAAGACCTTAATAAGCCATGCAAAGCGTTGCAAAGAACTTGTTCGCGGCACGTGAGGCGGCTGTCAAGTAGTTGGCCAACTTGCTGGCCCGAAGACAAAGTCGACAATTTACATAACATATGCCAAACATGCGCCAACATTTTCAAGAATTAACCATAAATATTTTGGAATGAGACAGAGACAGAGACAGAGCCAGAGACAGAGGCAGGGGGTGTCAAGAGGGGTGTGGGGCCATTAATATGCGGCTGCAGGCGCCCACAACAACAACAACAACAGAAAAAAGAAGCTAGACAAAAGCTGTGGATGGATTTGTGACATATGCCCAAAAGCAAAGTTCGTTTCTTGAGTCTTTTGTTTGGCACGTCGCCTGCATGTCAAGTGGCAACTAGTCAACAAGTGGCAAGTGGCAAGTGGCAAGTCGCTCGCTGCAAGCTGCTGCGCCGCGTTTTTATGGCTTTGCAATGCAAATTTGCCAAAGCCCAGCCCAGAGCCCACAAATCTGCAGTGGAACCTGCTGCTGGTTCTGGGTCTAGAGCTGGCTCCAGCTCCGGTTGATGTTGATGTTGCCCCATCGCGTGCTTGCAACTGCCACATTTTCCCTAGGGAAAGGCCCAGGGCCTGAGAAAATTCGCTGACTCTGCAACAGTTGTCTTTGGGGTAGAACCCTGCCTTTGGCTACAGCTCGTGTCCACTTCAGAGAGTCAATTAATAAGCAGCTTGGCCACACACACACACACACACATGTACACACACACACCGGATGATGCCCACTGTGCGAGTGTAGCCAAAGCAGATGAGCTGTTGCGCTGCTTGGCTCTTAGACGAAGGCTGTTAGCCAACATTCAAAGACTCAAACATAACATTTACATATTGACAAAAGGCCAAAAGACCAAAACAGTCAATTGACAAAGCGAATCAATAGTCAAAACGGCCCAAAGCTAGCGGAACTTGGAGCTGGCTCAACGGGTAGCCAAAGCTGAATATTCAATTTATTTCTTTATTTCTTCTTCTTCTGCCCCAAACAAAAGGCCAGAACACACATTACTTTGGTTATTCTCTTCAGTAACTTAACTGGTATCCCAATTGATTCGACTTTGTTTCAAAGAACCCAACAAAGATTCAGCTAAAGTTCATATTGAAATTTTTCGATTTCAATTCCACCAATTTGATACCTCTGTGATTTGTGAACTCTAAAGTGAAGCTGGATTCTGATATCGACTCTAAAGCTACGATTATAGTTACCTCTGAGAGTTATTCAGAGATCGGAAGATTCGTTTCTTGAATTCAGTTCAAAATTTGTGATTTCAATTCCACCAATTTGAGGCTCTAAATTGAAGCTGAAGCTTGATATCAACTATAAAACTACGACTCTAACTAACTCTGAGAGTTACTTCAGGCGAAGAATTGGGATAGAAAGACTCGTTTCTTGAAGTCTGTTCAATATTTGTGATTTCAATTCCACAAATTTGAAACCTTTGTGATTTGTAGACACCAAGTTGAAGCTGAAGCTTGATGTCGACTATAAAACTGCGACTCTAATGAACTCTCAGAGCTACTTTGCTTGAAGAATTGAGATAGACTCGTTGCTCAAAATTTGTGATTTCAATTCAGTCTTTTATTATTTCTGAGTTCTAAAGTGAAGCAAGTTTGTAAAATCAACTAAAAAACTGCGACTCTAGCTAGATCTGGAGACCTGTTTTCAAAGGTGTGTTTAAAAATTGTGAATTCAATTCGACAGATTCGAAACGAATTGAAGTTGCTTTCTAATATCAACTATAAAACTGCGACTCTGGTTAGAGTTGAGAGTGATTTGTTTTTGTGATTTCAGTTCCACAAATCTGAGAGTTTTATGAGTTGACGACTTGAGATTGCGAATCTGATTGCTGGAAGTGCGAGTTTTGGCAAACGTTCGGAGCAGTGTCTGTCCGAGCTCGAGCAGCGATCACAACTTACGCTGACATTTCAGGTAGCTTCCAGTAGAAGATGCTGATGAAGAGGCTGTTGCAGCGGGGCTGATGCTGCCCGCTGATGGATGATCCGATGGTTGAGTTGTTGTTTTTATCTTAATATCACAAAACGATCAAAGAATGATGCGTTGTTTATTATTCAACTTATTCCTTCGTGAGGGGAATCGGCAGCACGAGAACAAAAAAAACTAATTCAGTAATCGAAAAACTGAAATGATTATTATAAAGCGCGCGCGCGTTTTTTTCCTCTTTTATTTCGGGTTTCTTTTATGTATTTTTAGTTGTATCTGCTTCTACTGCGACGAGTGCTTCTTTGGAGATTTCAATACCCGTTTCGATACTCGAGCCTGGAGATGGTGCGGTTTTTTTTTTCTTAGTTTTCTGTATTCGATTTGGACGGAGTTTCGGAGTTTAGCGCGCTGCGACGTCTGCGCGCAACAGAAATTGGCTCGCAACTGAAACTCGTTTCTGTTGGCCTGGCCAAGCGCGGGCAGCAGCACCCGAGGCGAGCACGACAGAGACGGGAGACACGGGAGAGTGCAAGAGCGCAGGTGAGAGTGGGAGAGCAACATTGTTGAGAGCTAAGAGAGGACGACGACCGGTTTGCGAGACAATAGAGACAAGAACTTCTGTTATATCAACAGCAGTCGTGCTGTCACAGAGCGCTCACCTGAGCCAACAACCAAAGACACCAACACCAACAACAGCAACAACAACAACACCAATACAAACAACAACAACAACTCCAACGGAGGGACACAAAAGTCTCCCAACTCGAAACTCGGGGGAGTTTTGCGTGTTGCAGTAAGCCAGCAGCAGCGGGTAGAAACCTCGAACAGAAACAGGTAAACGCTGCTCGGGCAGGTAAACAAGTTGTTGTCGCTCTCTCGATCTGAAATCTGAAATCTGAGGCCGGAGTCACCCTGTGTCCAGTGCCTGTCGTGTGCGCCTGTGACAGCCTGTGCACAGATTTGCCCACAGATTTTGAAATGACAAATGGAAATGGAAATGGCGCAAAAAGAACAACAACAACGACAACTCTGGTCGTAGGGCTCAGTACATAAACCAGTTGCCCGCATGTGGGCGTGGCACAGAGCGCCTTAATTGGGTATTAGAAACAGAAACAAAGAGACCCAGAGATTTTTTTACCATAAGAACAAACGCCTTGTCAACAGCTTCGATTTGTGTCCCCTACGAAAAAGACTGTAAGTTCGATA
Organism: Hirtodrosophila trivittata; assembly: GCA_035045065.1. Taxonomy (NCBI): domain Eukaryota; kingdom Metazoa; phylum Arthropoda; class Insecta; order Diptera; family Drosophilidae; genus Hirtodrosophila; species Hirtodrosophila trivittata. The sequence goes on along the minus strand of JAWNNK010001028.1, from coordinate 13,190,485 downwards.
TCGATTTCAGTTTCGACATCGAATTCGCAGACTTGGCCGTGGCCAATGGTTGGGGCCAAGTTGAGTCAGCGCTTAAGCGGAAATGCCGCGTTGTGGTAAAACGCGTGTAAATCGCCTGCATCAATAAAATTGAAACAACGCATCGATCGACCTAGAAATAGCCAAAAAAAAAAACATGGCCTAAAAGACAAGCTGCAGCCAGACAACAGCAACAAAAAGTTGAGCCGTCGTTAGTTGTTGTTGTTGTTGTTGTAGGTGAAAAGTAAGCCACAGCACGTTCATGTTGCACGTTGTTTTCAGTGTTTGTATTTGCTCTCTTCACAACAACAAGAAGAAAAAGTGCCGCTGCTTCTTCTGCCTTCATCTGCTGCCTTTTTATCGTCTAAAAGACCCACGACTTGGCCCATGACTCAAAGCCCCAAAACACAGAAACATAAATGGCTGGCATTGTCGTTGTTGTTGTTGTTGTTGTTGCTGTTGTGGCTGTTGCTGTTGATGGATCTGTTGCATCCCAAAGCCCCTTTTCCCATAGCTGGGCCAAGCCGCTGCGCGTCTATGACTCACGTTGCATCTGCGTGAAATTGTGACCAAATTGATTGATTGACATATGACGCGGGTGGCTGGTCATATGGACAGACATGTACCACAAGTAAGTCCCAGGAGCATAGAATGATAACTGTACCAGAAAAGCGAAAGACAACAGGGAGGACTCCAAAAACTGCTGCAGGTAAAACTCCCTGGAAAAAGAAACCCTAAAATAACCCCAAGGAAATCTAGTATGAAATGAAATTTGAAGATCTTTTTAGATTAAGTGAATATAGTTTAATTATATGATATTATAATGGAAGAAGCTTATCATACGCTGTATAATTTTCGAGTATATATCATGCGATCTATCGATTGGACACATAGAGGAAAGATAGATCAATTATATGATAGATTCAAGCGAGAACTTGCTCCTATTAAGAACAGATCACATTTAGTTTAGAGTTTTCTTATTAGAGATCTCTCTTCATTCTTCTTTATATATATACATGATATATTTGAGAGATTTCGGGCAATATTATTATAATAATAATTAAGGTAATGCTCGTAACAGTAAGAAGACATTCAACGTGAGTCTGATGGAATGGCGGAAGATTGTCAAAGATTTAACTGGAAGATCGGAGAGAGAGAAGATGAATCAGCATTGAGCTCGGCTTCAGCCTCAACTTTTCAGTTGGGGCTTGGCATGTGCCGAGGTTCAGTTGAGCCAGAGAGGAGCTTCTCCTGGGACTCATTAACGCCAGCAAAGCTCGTGCTCGAATCAGATGATCATAATGATCATCACAATCATCATTATGATCATGATGTTGATGATGAGTGTTAATGGCTGGTCGTGCCATCATTTCGATTGGGGTTTTGTGAATTGTTCATCTCTTCATGTTAATTTCGTTTTATGGCCCAAAAGCAAATAACAAATGAATAAAACGAATAAACTCACAAAAAGGAAAACGATTCACGAGAGCTGCTCGAAGCACTCGAACCGAAAAAAGTGTTGTTTGAACTGCTTAGAAAGAGACTCGAGATAGACTCCAGATTAGGGCACAAACATTTGATAGGCAAATAATACGCAGAGAAATGGAGTTTGCCTAGATAAGCAGCCGGCACCTTATCAAAGTGGCACAATCCACACACACACACACACACACACACACACACACACACACGCAGACGCACACACAGCAGCTGCAGCGAGTCATTGGGCTCTTTCTGATTTTGGTACTTCAAATAGATCTCTGGATCAGAATATGTATAAGAAATTACATTGAAAGACTTCCTTGAACGATTTCGTATTGAAAGTATTATCTGTGAGTTAGTCTGATTTAGTTTCAGATCCATCTATAGCTTCAATTTCACTTTCCTCTCCCAGTTAACGACTTTTCATTGCTTTATTTGAACTGTTTCCGTGGAAACGCAGACACAACAATTGATTTAACGATCGTCGCGACGTTTAATGAGTTTGTCCTTAGGCAGGAGTCGCCGGGACTGTGATTGACTTTACGACTCAGACTTTGGTTAGGGCTCAAGCTGTGGCTGAAACTAAAACTGAGGCGGAGGTTGAGGTTGAGGTTGAGGCTGAGGCTCAGGTTGTGGGAATTGCGCATTGAAGCGCGACGAATTTTATTTCAATTCAAGACGCGACGGTTTTTCATTTAGCAACTGAAGAGAGAGGGGAAAGCGGAAAGGGAGGGAGGGGAAAGGTAGGGAGGGAAGTCCAGAAAAGCCAAAAATCAACTCAAGATTGAACCCACACATATAGTTAGAACCCAATTTCGATTCCAATTCCAGTTCGGTTTGCAAGTTCCATTTGCAGTTCCAGTTCAAGATCTGCTGAACCGAATTGTTAGCGATCGTGGGAGTTTCTCACAGGGGCCAATGTCTTCTTCAACTTCTTCTGCTTCTTCTTCTTGTGCTGCTTCTTCTACTTCTTATAGGTAGTACCAGCTCTGCTTCTTCTTGGTCTTCGTGACGGGCGACTGAGTCAAAGTTTAGTTAAGTTATTCATAATTAAACTTGGGAAATTCGATGTGGGGAAGAGAAAACGGGGCATGGCCTGCTTTGTGGGAGGGTGGCAGGTAAATTAATTTTTTGTTTTTTTTTTCTCTTTTTTTTTTGTTGAAGAAGCGACAAGTGGAAAAGCCGGCAAACTAATGGGGCAGCTGCGAGGGGCAGGGAAATGTACAGATAATTAATGCAAACTCAAGATAAACAAGAGGAAAAACATAAGAAAAAAAAGGGGTTGCCAGTTGTCGTTTAATATGTGGCAGCAAACAAGTGTGGGCAGGGGTTGGGTGGTAGGGGGTAGGGGGCTTGCTATGACAACCGCCGATTGGCTAAAAAGGTAAATTTGTTAGAGGGAAGGGAGAACGCGCACGAGAAAAACAAAAGCGGCTCAGAGTCACAACAAACAGGCAAATCAAACAAAACAGGCAGAAGAGTCAAGAGGGGGAGAGGGAGGGGGGATGGGTTCGAGCAACGTACAAGCAAAGGGAACACTTTCCACTTCTGTCAAGCGACGTCATCATAACACACAGCGAGAGAGAGAGAGAGAGAGAGAAAGAGGGAGAGGGAGAGGAAGAGCGAGTTGCATAGAGAGAGAGCAGGAGTAACAGGTAACTGGGAACACCCTGTGCTGTGGCTGCTGCTGCCGTTGTTGCTGCCGTTGCTGCTGCTGCTGCTGCCTGTCTGAAAAAGTACAGTCGCGTCGCAAAAGGCGCAGAGTTTTCCACAGCGACGTCGTCACGACCGCCGCCTGTTGCCTACGGGTTAAGCACGAAGATGTGAGGCTGTTGTTCTGCTGCTTCATCTTCTTCTTATTGCTGTTGTTGTTTTAGTTGTTGTTGTTGTTGTTGTTGCTGGTGTCGTGCTGTTGTTGTCTTGGCCAAATGATGATGATCATCAGCAACAGCAGCGGCAACAACTTGGCAGGGTGTTTTGAGCGTTTTTCCAGCCTGGTTTAATAATAAAAGAAGAAAAAAAAAACGTTTTTCTGCTGCCAGCGTCGTCGTCGTCGTCTGCTTCTTCTTCAGCTCATTTCATTTTATGGAAATTTCTCGTTGTTGTTGTAGGAGGGAGGATACGCTGAGCTGCAGGCTTGAGTTTATTGACTTCTCTGACTTTTAGACTCAATTTCCATCTAACAGGCCAAAAGCGAATGACTCCAGCGAGAAAATCGCTGCTGCTTTCGATCTTTCTCCAAGGGTGCAGGATATAGGTTGTAGGGCGGGGGAGTTTAGGGTGGGGGGTGGCATAATTAAGTGTGAACATAAAACACGAAAAATTTGACACTAAATGCCGCACATAAATAATGCGTGTCTAGAATTAAAGTTCACACAGGTCCTGCAATATATGGGCGTGGTCGTGTCGTTGCCCATGTCCTGTCAACGCCTCGTTACGGTAGGCGTGGCAGCGGTAGCGGTTGCAGCAGCAGCAGCTACTCGGTTGAAGGCAGAGTTCAAAAGGTGGCAGATTTTTGATGCAAGTAGGGAAAAAACAAAACCTACAGCAGATGCAACTGTTGTGGTATTGTCTCCCCGGCCTGCCCCTTGCAACGTCTACTGTGGGAATTTCTGGTCGCAATGGAACTGGGAAACACGCACTTGAGACTGATGAAGTCTCTGACAACACACTTGCAATTGTGTGTACAACATCTGCATGTGTCTGTGTCTGTGTCTGTGTGTGTGCGTGTGTGAGAAATGATTTGGCAACTGTTAAGATAGCAATTAAGAATGTAAAACCCACACAGGAAAATCTGGTACTGGGACTGAGACTGGGAAAATTGCCGTCTGGTTATCTAAGTACCTGACTGACCCTGGAACGAATAGGTCTTAGCCAGTTTAATTGCTTCATTTTCATTCTAGGCCTGAGCCTGGGAGCGGCAAGGAACGCAGCGAAGCGGGAAATCCATCAAAAGGTGAAAAACTTTCCGAGCTGCGCATGTTTCGAGATTCTAGAGCATCAAAATTTCACACAGGTTTAAAAATGATCTGCATGCAATAAAATGAAGTGCCAAAGAATATTCCCAAGTAGTAAAAGGACAAAAAAATATAATAAAATAAAGGAAATTTTGCTATTTTATATGCGCTTTGGTGGAAAGTGCGAAAAAAGAAGTCATAAAAATACGGTGGAAGTTTCTAGCAAGCGACCAGCGCCTAACAGCGGCACTTTAACTGCATCAGCTTAAGAGTATGCTACAAAATTTGAACACACGACAGATTTGCTTGCAGCCAAAAGTAGGCAACAAAAATTTGAAAACAACAAACAAAAAGGAAGGAAATTAAATATTTATATATATAAAAAAAGAAAATCAAATATTAATAAATAATAAAGTAATAAATAAAAGCTGAAATAAAGGTTTAGTTAAATTAAGGGAAATACATTTGCAATGCCTTATTGAAGCGGGTTAGGGTTTGTGTACTGGCTAAGTGTGTGTCTTATATCGAATAACCGTTTGGCGCACTCACCTTTAGCGCACAGAATATGCAATCGGGTCCACCGCAAACGTGCTGGTTAAGGCCTCGAAACGAGCGTCGAAAGGCGTCCAAGTGCCATAAGACCTGCAAAGAGACACAAGAAACCAGAAAAATATGAGCATTTGGTGGAGATTAAGTAGATTGGAGATTGGAGAGTTGCGGCGGGGCAGAGCATTAATCTCTACAGCGAAATAAAATCTCTGTATGTATAAGACGTAAACCGGTTGCCGCGACGCCATCTTGAAAGATCTCAAGAGAACCCAGGCCCAAAGAGCCCAAAGAGTTGTGGATTGTGGCCAAAATGGATATTAAACAAAAAAACCAGTTTGTAGCTTGGCTACAAAATTGTAGCCAGAGCCAGAGACGTGACAAAGCTGCAAAGACCACACGACGTTTTGTTGCTGAGCTTTGCTTTCGGCCAAGTCTGTAGCAGCTCTGTAGCTCTCGGCCAGCCGGTTTTGGGCAAGTCTTTACAGATTTGCTGTAGTCAGCATGGAGGCAGCAGTAAGCCGCTTGGCGACTGACTCTTGATCTTTTTGTCCGTTTCTATTTTTTGGCGCACAATTTGTGGAGTTTCGTTTTGGTCGTTTCATACTTGGATGCTGACCAGCAAATCTTGTTGTTGTTGCTGTCAGAGTTCAAGCTGGCAGCATGAGTCATGAAAGCAGGAGACAGCCTGTTGGCTAATTAGTTTAAATGATGCTACACAATGGAGGCTTGTTGCAGTTGCACATTTGCAACAATTGAGTGAAAGCTGTCAGTCGCCCCCCGTCTGTCTCTCTTCCCTTCACCCTTCACTCAACTCTGTCGACACCCAAGCACGCGTCTGAGGCTGAAAAAACTTCCATTAAATTTGGAGCAACTTGCGATTGGCGCACTTCTAAGCCGTATCTATTCGAAACCGGTTGCTTGCCACAAACTACAAAACCACACACACACACACACACAGATTTTGGGCAACCAAAATGTCCAGCTGCACTCTGGACTCTAGACTGGACTCTGATCTAAACTGGATTGGATCCAACTGGTCGGTCTGGACTGGCACGAGTCAAACCTTTTTTGGCGCGTTCTCAGAAATAATCCACTTTAACTTGCTTTAAGCCTGCTCCTTAGCTCAACTCCTGCCAATCCCAAAAGGAAAGAACTTGTTCTGATCACCTCAAGGCATATCACAGTCTGTTCAGCAAAGTTCAACTTCAATCTATGTAGAAGCTGTACTATTGCAAGGGCTCTCTCTCAGTTCTTTAAGGAGCATCAAATGTTAAGGAAAGATTTTCAACTGAATAACATTAGATATTCCTTTAGTTAATTTGTGATTTTCTCTCTTCCAGTCATTAGGTAAAAGAGCTGCAGTTAGGATTCTGAAATCAAATGAATTGGCTTCGTGTACTTATAGATACAAAACCTCAGAGTAAAAGCTCTTTAGATGGCAACCTTTAGTACATTAGATACTTAATGATAGTATATAGCTCCTATATCGTATATAGTTATATATATAAGTATATAGTTAGATATTATCCATCCAGCTTTTACATAAACACAACAAGTATGGGGACAAGCTCATGTTCATCCCCTTTGTAGTTGCTTTTATGAGTCGTTAATTTGGTTAACTTCAAGTGAGCTGCGAATTGTGGACTAGTTCATGCCACAACTTACGCTGCACCTTTCACTGAGCTTTGGGGCAAATTTAAACCAGCCTTTCACACCTGAAACCCAAGTCACTTAGCTGCCCTTAGAGCTATTACGTGGCTTTTAACTATCGCAAACACCCACAGCTCTCAAGTGGGGATGAGAGGCCAGCTCTGGTGGAGTTCCAGGTTCAGTCAGAGGCGCAAGGTGGCCAACGCATTTTCCATTTTTCATTTGTTTTTCTCATGTTTCGAGCTGCACTTCCGCTGGCCAGTTGCCACTTGCCACTTGACGGAGACGGCGTGGGTTGAGGCACAACCCACACACACTCTGCTAATGCTGAACCGTCAAGACATTCAATTTGGAACCATTTCATATGAGGCGCATTAATTGCTTCGTTTAGGTGCCACGCCCACTGACACCCACTAGTTCCGAAAACCATTTCGAGCCGCACCAGAAACAGCAGCTCTTTTCAGCACGTGCTAATGGCTAATCTGTAAATTTATGTAATGACCATTTCTGGTCTTCCTCCGCTTTGGTCATTTAGGCATAGTTTCCTCACACACACCCATACATTTAACACACACACACACACACACACACACATAGATCTAATGACTTCCCTTTCTTGGCATTACCTTTTTATGGGCTCAAACTCAACGCAGACGTCGCCCATGTCAATTTGACATCGATGTGGATTAATTATCTTGTAAAGAACCCAAAACAGGAAACAAAACCATTTCCCTACACAGGCTGCTTCCCCCTTCCGACTGTGTGTGCGTATGTGTGTGTGTGTGCGTATGTGTGTGTGTGTCTGTGTTTCCTCTCTGTGTTCTTTCTTTGGACATGGGAAACGCTTTGGGTCTAGCACCCACGTCTCCTTTAATGTACACGTGATTCAATTAGTGAAATCAGCTCCCAGATATCGCATCTATAGCTTATCTATATAATAGATGCTTCTTTGACAGACCCCAGCACAAAGCGCACCACTGCCGCCTACCCTTGCGCTTCAATAGCAACTGATTTATGGCGCACAGGAAACTATAAATTAAACTTAATATCTGCAGCTCTTAAAGTAGTTGCGCTCAGTCAGTTGAACAAGGCCAGATTGAAGCTGATCAGGAATATATATGTTTATATATATACTTAAGAGGTTCAGAGGTGTCTCTGCCTCAGCACGCTGCATAAAATTGAGCCACGTTTTAACCCCTTTTAATGGGTTCAACTAGCAAAACCTAACAATTTTTTCGGCTTGTTTCGCTTTGTTACATAACAGAAATTAAGGGAGAAGACGAGGAGAGCGGGAGGGGAGGAGAAGAAGAGTGTAAGGTTTTATAGTTAAGAAGAAAACGTGCAAAATGAGCACAAAGCCAATGGCAGAAATAGCGAAAACCAAAAGACTTAGGCGACAAACTTGAACTGCCAAGTCAGCGGCCCGTAGAAATATAAGCCAGGGTTGCCAAGCCATACGAAAATAATCAATCAATTTTGTTGTTGTTGCGGCTTTCGTTGCTTGTTTTTTGTTGTTGTTGAAAAGTCCAAAAAATCTTTTGTGAAAGTTTACAGCAAAAAAAACAAAACTTACACCAAAAATTTCCCCCTTTGAAGAGCAATATCAACGACAACGAGTTGAGGAAAAGTTGGCCAAAAGCAGCCGAGGAAAATAAAATTTTGATAATCAAATTAGAAGAAATAAAATTAAAAGAAAAAAAACCCAAAACAAAGAAGCTTTTTCTATGCGATTTGCTCATAATTTATGCTCAACCTGTTGGCTGAGAGGCCTCACTTGTTGCCGTTGGGTGTTGTTGCTGTTGGATGTTGTTGCTGTTGGGTGTTGTTGTTGTTGTTGTTGTTGTTGCTATTGATATTGATCGTGCATGAATTGAATATTTGTTGCCCAGCTGCGCATATTTACTATGCTTGTTGCTGACGAACTTAAGTCCCCCAACCACTTCTCAAATCTCCAATTTCCATCCCCAGCTTCAGTCTCAGTCTCAGTCTCAACCTCAGCTTTAGCTTAAGTTCGATCAATTAGCATAAAATAGTTTCAAAATCGGATTTAAAACTAATAAAGAAAATGCAAATGTTTGCGTGTGTTGAAAACGATTTCTAAGCATTTTAATATACCCTCTACGAATGCAACTTGAGAATCCAAAGTGTATTCCCAGCTTCGACTCACTCTTAATAGCAACAAAATACGAGTTGCTTCACAACTATTTATCAACTCAGCAGAGCTTATAAGAGCTGAAGATCGGTCTTTAGACATAACTGCTATATTAAGGAATATAGTCATTATCAGATCAGATCAGGTCATTCGATCATGCCAAGATCTAGGCCTTAAACTATAGAATTCTATGGGAAAGACTGAGGGGAAGCGACAGTGTAGCAATCATTTTGAATCGGAAAATTATTTGCTAAGTGTCGGCAATCTTTCAGTAAGATGTCGTTTTAGTATCGCAAAAGTATTGGCGAAGTATAAACAAATATTTGTAAGATTGTCATTAAAGTATCGAAAAAGTATCAGAAAAGTATTGGTTAACTACAGACACGCTTTCGGTTAGATATCGGTAACGTATCGTATAGCAATGTATTGGGAGAGTATCGGCAAAGTATTCCCAAGGTATGGAAAAATTATAAACAAGTACTCGGAAGATTGTCAGTATAGTATCAGAAAGGTATTGGCAAAGTTTAGGCAAAATATAAATAAAGACTCGAGGGACTATCAGTAAGAAATCGACAAAGCATAAGTACAATATCGGTAAAGTATCGGCACTATTTTCATAAGATATCGGAAACATATCAGCAAAGTATTACCAGAGTATTGGGAGAGTATCCACAAAGTATTGGCCAAATGTTGAAAAAGTATTAACAAGTACTCGGAACATTACCAAATAAGTATCGGAAAAGTATTAACAAGTACTCGGTAGACTATCGGCAAAGTTTCAGTTAAGTATCGGCAGTATTTCGATCAGATATCGGAAACGTGTCGGCAAACTATTGGCAAAGTATCGAAAGTACTTGAAAGCTTAGCACTAAAGTATTGTTAAAGTATCGACAGTATATTGGCAGAGTTATATAACGAGAAAGTCTGGTTACAGGGTAGCTCCTAGTCGAGCACGCTCGACTGAAGCCTTCCCACATGTCTTTTCCTCCATTGCGTTTGCACCGCTTCCGCGCATTGAAATAGTATTAAAAAAACAATTGCTATGATTGTGTTTGATGTGTGTATGTGCGTGCGAGAGTGTGTGTGTGTGTGTTTGTTACTGTGTAAAGTATGTGTGTTTGTGTTTGTGTTGTGTGTGCTGCAACGTTGACTGACATAATTAAGTTAAAAGACAGCTGTGGAAATGAAATAAAATGTTAAACGAAGCTCGCGACAAAAGAAATGAGAGACGAATTTTCAGCAGATTTTTTCTATTTTATTTGGGAGGAGGAGGAGTGCTAGAAAGAGATGGACTGTTGCAGTAAGAGTGAGAGGGTACATACACAAATTGCATAAGCAGCGGGTGGATGAAATTTTGGTATATTTCTATGTGTGCGACTCAAGTGGTGTGCGGCTTGTCGAGTTGCCGGGTTGCAGGGGCACTGTGGCACAGGATAAACAGGTAGACAGAAGGAAAGAAGGTTAAGCAGGTAGCTGCAGTTGGTTTCATACTCTATATACATGTATATATACTATATTAGTTGGCCTTAAAGGGTATACGCAATGGACAGTATGGGATATTTCCTTAACGTTTCTCAGCCTCAAGACACGATTTGTTTCAGCTGAAGAAATTTAAGTTTTATGTAGCTTATAAGGAAGTAAAGATACCCTACGGTGAGGTATATATTAGGGTGTGTATATTATGGTATATAGGTATATATGAGTACTATATAGTGTTACCTTGCATATCTGATCACAATTTATCTTGAAGTTTTCATGAGAATCATAAAACAAACACAGAAGTTGTACAAGATTCGATCTTGAAAGGGTTGCAGGGTATCTGCAGGTCGTTTTTTTGCTGTGTGTTTGACAGAAACCACAACTCAGCAGGATGTTAACTGAGAGTTATCCTTTTGTAACTGTTCCTCTACCTGCCTGTCTGTCTATCTATCTGTCAGCTAGTCCATTTGTTTGTCTCTCTGCCTGGCTGTGACTCAAGGACACATCTGATGGATTTGGGTCTGACAAATCTCACAATTTAATGCTACATGTTAAACACTTGATGTACCGTTAACACACGCACACACACACACACTCGTTGTACTTGTAGTTACGCATAGTTACAGTCATTGTTCGCAGTCACCGAAAGTTCAGAGACTCTCCTTATGTAAGCTCCCTAGTTAAAAAGTGGCCAAAACGAAGCTCATTAAATGGCCAACCTTTTTGTTTTGCCACCAACAGAGCAGAGGCTGAGCTGAGTCCGAGCTGAGTCTGGGGCAAGGTGGCAGAGGCCGCACAAACTGTGTAACCCTCAACGTTGAGTTGCGCTTCAAATGCGAGACTAGAAATGAACTCAAGACATTTCTAGGTACCCATATACCCCATAGAGTGCACGCATGTCTAGGGTATAACAAGTGCTCGACAATGTCTCTGGTGTCATTGTTTGGGTCGAACATTGCATTAGTGACATTACATTTCCGGTGGCACAAGCAACACGTGAAGCCAATCATAAGTGCTTTGTGGAGGAAGAAGAGAATTTTTCTTTGGGTTTTCATTTACATTTGGAAAATTTTAGTATCAGTTAGCATCATCCCAAACTAGATACTTTAATAGATTTCGATTGGAGATTGGAGTTGGTCAAAGATATCGCAAAGACTTTTTATTTTATCATTTATCATTTAGTTCGTAGGGCAGGGGATCTTTCCCAGGGGGTTCCGACCTGAGTTTGATAATTAATTATGTGTTTAACCCTGTTTAATCTAATGTCAAACAACGATCGCAGTGTCCCCTTTGCCCCGCCTGTCCCTCACACCTTCTGCCGCATGACAATGTAAATTAAAGTCGACATTATTTTTATTTTCTCTATGGCTTTAATGTGTTTATTTCCTTCTTTATTCTTCTAGTTTTTCCAGTTTAGAATTTTCATTACCAAAGTTATAAAGCGCATAACTGTGACAATTCATTGTAAGCATTTCGGGAGATTTTCAACTAACATTTGTTTACATTTCCCGGCAGTACAGTTGAACTCAAAGAACTGAGTAGAGAGCTTGGAAAAGTGTTTAGAATTTGTCGCTTTGTCTCTAGGGAGAGAATCAAATTCTTCTGACTGAAGACGGAACTGAAGATCTATGATCCAGCTCTTAGTTTCTAATATCCCTCATCTTCTTTCTTCATAAGAAAAGATTTCACTCTAAATCTTAATCTTTATCAGAGCTTAGCGCGTTTTCCCTTAGACTGAAGTTTCCTTTCGCTAGATCTTTGCGCCAAGTTGACTTTGGCGGAGGAAGCATTTCCTCCCCTTCCCTTTCATCTAACACCTTCAGCTTCGTCTTACCTTGCAGGTCTGGAAAAATGCGCCAATGATGTTCTTGTTGTTGATGTAGACATTTTCACCAATTGTTGCAGGCGAATTTGATGTCTGTCGTTGCTGTTGTTGCTGCTGTTGTTGATGTTGTTGCTGTTGTGCAGCGGCGAGTGGCGCATGCGGCGGCGCCGTTTTAATGGCCACCGTATCCATTTGTGCTAATTGTTGTTGTTGCTGTCGCTGTTGCAGCTGCTGCTGCTAGTGCTTCTTCTTCTGCTGCTGCTGCTTGTTACTTCAATCAGCACATGGCGAAGGCGTCGCGCACTCACTCAGTCATGAACCAAGGGGGATCAGAGGGGCGGGCGTGTTCACTACTTCCGCAAGTTGAGCGGCAACACAAGACAACCCTTCTTCTTTCGCTGGTTGTGCTGTTCCTTGTTCTTCTTCTTCAAGTCTGGGCCCTTCAGCAACTGTTGTTGTTGCTGTTAGTTTGTGTTTTGGGCAACTTTATTTATATTTTGCACCTGTTTATGAGCTTTGTTATGTTTTGTGGCAACTTCTGCTTAGCTACTTCTTAATGCCACTGACACTCACACACATGCACACACACACACATAAACACATAGGTTGCTGTGCTTTGTTTTTTATTTGTTTATTAGTTTTGTAGTGTTTGCTTCATATTTTGCATTTGCCACGCTCGCTATTTTCACAGATTTGGTTTCAATTTCGTTTGCTGTCAGCAGTTTTTCCAAATTCACTCGAAAAAAATATAATGTATTATCTATTCTTTGCTTGCACAAAAGAGAATGTTTCAAAGAAAAACAAAAACAGAAAAAAATGCGCCTGTTTGAGGCTGCGGCTGCGACTGCGACCGAGACTGAGACTGAGCGATAGCAGCGTCCGTTGATCTTGAGAGCGTGCGCAATACTGAGGCTTACAAATTTCCCTGCATGCGACGGCAAACAAATTTCCCCTGCCAAGCGGTTACCGAGCACTCAGAGAGCAGGTACTAACTTATTGTTCCGTACCAAAGTACCAACTAAAAAGGTAAGGGAAATTTATATGGAACTGCGCTAAGAGACTACGGAAATTGTGCGGTATAAGTAATTTCAGTTGCAATTTACTAATTTGCTTTGTAATTAAATTAACAATAAAATTAAATAATTTGTGCAATTTAATAAATTTATCTAATTAATTGCTTTAAGCAATCGTAAGACAAAAGAAATAAATACCACCAGTCTCTTAATCAGACGCGCAACACTCACGGGAAATTCCCTCAGCTGGTTGTTGTCTCGGCTAAACATTCGACTGAACTGCTTTAAAAATGTTGCATACTTTTGTGCGAGGCGAAATTACCGAAGAAGCGAGTTTGTTGCTTAAGTCTTTTGTCAAGGCAACTTTTTAGTTTGCTGAAGTTTTTATTTAAAAGATTTTTTATTACAAAAGAGACAAAATTTAAATTTATTAACAGGTAAATTCCTAGAAAAATGTTCAAAAAAATTAACATTTAGTCAGACACCAAAATTTACCAGGCTTAGACTAAGTTTAGACGCATCGAATTTCGAATAAAATTCCCCAAAAGGTGAGAGCGTTGTAAGCGCTGGGAAATAATCTCCAAGTTCGAATGGAACTGTTCCCCAAGCTGAGCAAATGAACTTTTGCGTTGTGTGGGGCTTTGGTGAGCGAGTTGCCAGCTAGCTGAAGTTCGAAAACCAGAAATCTCGCAGCAACGAGCTGCCAGACGCGGCGGTCTTAAACAAAATGGCGCCCATTGTGTGCTGTTAAGATCAACAAGAGTTGGAAACAAAATAAGAAGAGAAAAGGTACGAAAACACGTTTACAGACTTAACGAGTTTTGTCGTTGTCGTCTCTTTTTTTTTTGTTTGTTTGTTGTTGTTTTTTTTTGTTTTCTTTAGGTGGCTTTCAAAATCAACGTGCAACGCGCGCAGCAGCAGCCACAGCGACAGCCAAAAACGTAGAAACTCGCGAGAAACGAGAATACGAACAAAATATTGTTATTGAGGTTGCGTCAAGGGGGCAGCAAGCAAACAAGCTGACAAACAGACAAACAAACATACTGTGAGGCGGCCGGAGAATGGAGGCAGAGAGGTAGGTGCCTCAGCCGTTCACGGCCAGCCATAAGCTGAGGCTGAAGTTGAGGCTGAGTTGCTCCTAAGACCGCTCAGTTCGCTTCGTTTTTTGCCTTTTTATTATTTTTTCCTTTTATTCTTCTTCTTAACTTATCTTCTTTTTTTGTTTTCATGCCCCATTAGTTGCCTTTGTGGGGCTTTTGTTTTGGGGCTAACTCCTTAGTGGCTATTTTTTTCTGCGTTTTGCTCTTACTGCGGTGGCTTCTTCGGCGATTTCGCGTTCTTTATGTGCCACTTGGGGCAGTCAGGCGCGCGGCGTCCTCAAATTGCGCGCCAAAAGCCCAAGCGAAGCCATGCCAGGAGACAGCGTCTGCAGTTAATCACACACGGAGCAGCAGATACACGAAAAAAACAAAAGACTATGGCTACAAACTTGCCAGTTGCCCATTGCCAGTTGCCAGTTGCCAGTTGCACGTTAGCCATTTCTCAATCCTCTAGGCAAGCACGCACACCTAAAACCTGAGAGCGAACCCAACAATTCAAAAGAGTCCAACAGTAGCCAGCAAATCCGCTTAGGCAAATCTCGAGCATCGTCAGCATCTTCATCAGCTTCATCAGCCTCATCAAGCGACTTGACCCTGGCATTTCGAGGCGCATTTAAAGTATATTCCCCGCAGCGTATTACCCAGCTTTAAATTGCACAGTTCCAAGGAAGCCCAGTTAAAGCTGGGCGCATTCTCATGTCCCTGTCAAACTCAAACTCAATCCGCATCACAAGCTTAACAGGCAGCTAAATATTTGGAATATTTAAGAGTCAACTTGTCGATAAGGTGTGACAAGTTTGTTGTAGGAATTGCATAAAGCTTTTAAGCTGAAGGTGCAACTATTCACTTGAACTTTGTCGGGTTAATCGAACGAAAAACTAGATAGAAAATGTTTAGATTGGACAGAGATTGCGCCATGGGCTCCATTACGCTCTGATCTCTCATCTAGATGAAGATTGCTAGCCACAAAATGGGAAGCAGAATCTTAGATTCTTTGCCACGTTCTAGGAAATGCTCAGGTTTTCCTCTCTTAGCTGACAGCTCGATTGCTTCCTGCGCCGCCCACATCCCGATGACTGTTGCCTGTTTGCCCGTTTGGGTATTGCCTGTTTAATAATGATATAGAGCTATACTTATCCAAACCCGTATGCCCAGTGGAGTCTATCAAAATGTCTGGGTGTGCGGAAAATGTTGCAATCATTCGACTTGTTGTCAATTATCATAATTTTTGTGTGCAGTTGTTGTTGTTGTTGTTGTTGTTGTTGTTGCTGCTGTTGTCGTGCAGCACTGGCAACAATTTGTGGCAATTACATTGGCATTCCATAAGCGACACACACACACGCACACACACACTGATTAGCTAATTAAATTCAAATTCGTTTTCGCAACCGAAATGCACTTGTCCCCAGCCACAGTTACAGCTAAAGCCACAGCCACGCCCACTAGCTGCCACCTACCACCACTGCCTATCCCCCTGGCCAAGCAATATAAATTTGGAAACCGTTTGGCCCAACTTGCAACACATAATTTTCAATTCTCCATGCCTAACTCAACCAGAGACCAGACCCAAGCCCAGACCCAAGCCTCTTATCAGCTGCTGTTCTATAATAGGCGCAGCAAGGCAAGGACCACGCCCACTAAAACTACAATTTTGGATATCATTTGCGCCTAGGGACAACATAACCTGTGTCAAGAGAACAGCTCACTAGCTAGGACTTAAATTAAATGCGATAAATCCCCAGGATTAATCTAATGATTATTATTATTATTCGTTTTGAGAAAGAAAGGAAAAGTTGAAGAATGGAAACTGATATTTAAGAGAGATTAAATCTTCTTACTTATTTGTAAATCTTGCGAGATTAATCCAATGGTTAGGTGTCATTTGCAACTAAAGTGATGGGAATAGAAGGTGAAGGAAAATAATAAAGAAAAGTCACTTTTAAAATTAAAATATTTCCATACATAAAATACTATAAAGCTCACACGGATTAATCCAATGCTTATAGTAAACCATCTAGGATTAATCTTATTAGCTTAGTGAAACCTACAACTTATAACTATGACGTGAAATATAATATAATAAATAGGTATAAATAATAAAAGATATAAGAAACTTCCCTCAAATGTTCGATCTATAAATAATAATAAAAGTTCCATTCAATTTTTAAACACAAATTCTGAGAAACACTAATAAACTTTTAATCATAAAGCACTAAAACATCTTCAAGGATTAATCCAAGCGTATACTTTAACAAGCTTCATTAGAGCTTCAAGTCAAACTCAGATAATTGATAGAATATGTTGTTAATTAAATAAACTGAAAGATAAAAATCATTTCTCATCTCAAGTGTAGAATCTTTAGCTGATGCCAATTGCAGGCACAGCTGCAGCTCAAGGGGCAAAAACACAAATTAAGAAGCAGCTGCTGAAATTAAGCAGCTTTTGGCAATTTAAGGGAAGGGGTTGTGGGGGGATCTGTGGGGGTCTGAGGGGATCTGGTGACCAGTTGCCAGCAGCCAGGTGCGAGGCAAGCGGCGGCGCAAATGGTCAACAGCGTACGCTCAGCTCAGCTCAGCTTAGAACTTGCCACAAGGCCAATTTATGCGCACAAATTAAGAGTGCAACAACAAGAACAACAACAAGCAGCAGCAACAAAGGCAATCAAATGACTGCCACATAAATTTATGAGCAGCGTCTGCCAAATCTCATGGAGCAGCTTCAACTGCCACTGGAGAGGCGCGTGCTGCAGCCACTCAGCTGGACAGGGGACAACAGGGCATTGGCTGAGGATCAGGAGAACCAGCAGCAGCAGCAGAAGCAGCTGAAGGAGCAACAGCAGCATAAAAATTGATGGCGATGCAACGCGCGCAAAAAACCAGGAAAAGGAGCAAAACTGGTTTGCCATGTATTACGTATGTGTGTGTGTGTGTGTGTGTGTGTGTGTGTGTGTGTTGTGCATGTTGCATGTTATTGTCTGCCCTCGTCCTGGCTAAATTTAGCATGAGCTGCCAACAAGCTTAGAGTTCAGCTCCGCCGTTTCTAGAAAAGGGCTTCAACTGAGGCCCAAATCGAGTTACTCAACAGCCAAAAATAGCTGTGGACTTTGAACGCCAGTTGATGCTTCTTCTCGCTGATTGTTGACAATAATAAAATATATATATATATATATATTTATACATAAAAACGTATATACATATATATGTATATACAAGTATATAGGAGCAAGCATATTAGGCATCAATCCATTCCAATTTTAAATTTAAATTTAAGTTAAGGAAAGTTCGTTTGGCAGATGAAATATTGTTACTTAATTTTAATTAGTATTTATTTAATTTTGTTTTTATTTATTTGTGATTAATTATATTTAATTAAATTTGTTTATGTTTTTTAATATTTATTTGTATCTAATTATAATTTTGTATACATATTTGTATTTAATTAAGTTTATTTTTTATATTTATTTATGTTTATTTATATTTATTAATATTAATTTATATTAATTTATATTTATTATATTTATTATATTTATTGATATTTATTTGTTGTTATTTCTATTTATTTATATATTTCTATGTATTTATGATTTGTTTTATTTATTAGTATTTAATTATACATTTTTATATTTGTATACATATTTTTTATTTATTTATATTTATTGATATTATTTAATAAATATACAAAACAAATATCTATATAAAACGTATGATTATATAGCACCAAATCGGCAAGTGCATAATTAAACATTTTAGGCAAAAATCCATTTCAATTTTCAATTAGTTGAGAAAAGTTGGTTTAGCATATGAAATATTATTAGATAATTTAAATTAATATGTATTAATATTTATTTAGTTTAATTTGTATATAAATCTAATTATTTATATATATTTTTATCTTTTTACATTTGCTTGTATTCATATTTATTTTTATTTATGTTTTTTTATATTCCTTTTTATTTGTTTATATTTAATTTTATTTAATTATATATTTCCTTATATTTCTTTATATATATATATTCCTTTTTATTTATTTATATTTAGTTTTATTTATTTTATTTAATTTTATTTAATTTTAGTTATTTTTATTAATAAATATTATTTTAATTATATGTATTTTTTAATTATTTCATGTTCATATATATTTTTATTCATTTTTATTTATTCATATTAATTTATATTTATTTGTAGTTATTTATATTTAATTATATTTATTTGTATTTATTTATATTTAATTATATTTATTATTTATTTCATATTCATATATATATTTTCATATATATTTTTTATTATATTTTTGATATTAATTTTTATTTATTGATATTTATTTGTATTTAATTATTTTCATTTATATTATATTTATTTATATTCACTTATATTTTTTTATATTTATCTTCACTGCTAGTGATCGATGTACAATATTAAGCACCTTTGGTCTGTGTTCAGATTATAATTTATTGGCAATTTACTATTTCAGATATCCGTAGAGTATAATAAGCGTTTATCTAACGTACTTTTGCTTCATTTGGGAATATATTTCTTGGGTACTATTGAGATCAGTTTAGAATGAATGGGATAACATTTAACTATAAAAAGAGTTTTGCGAATAATTTTAATGACATTTGATTAAAGATACGACAATAAAAAAGGCTTTGACTGTACTCAGAGTTAACCATTTGCTGGACATTTGCTATGAAAATTGCATAATATGTGAGGCAAAGTGTTTTTTGCTCTTTTTTTTGATTTGTTTTCCATTTGTGTACATGGTAGTACATGGAGTGCATGGAACAACTCCTCCAGTTTTGGTCTTTTGAGCGGACCCGGTCTGGTTATGGCCACATCTGTTGGCTCTGAGTCGGATCGAATCGAATTGAATCGGCATCGATTGGATGGGATTTGTTTATTTGGCTTTTATCTATCAACTGGTTTGTTTGTTTGTTTGTTTTCTTTTCTTTTCCTTTGTTTTGTTTTGTTTTGCTCTGCTTTTGGCGCGTGTTGCAGCAAACTGTACCAAGATCAGCGGCAACAACAACAATCTTGGCATATTGCACCCGCAGTTAGCCAAGTTAGTTGTTAGCCAAGTTGCAGCAGCAGCAGCAGCTACAAGAGACAACGACGACAATTAACAACAACAAACAACTATCGGCAACTGTACATAGCATTGGCTCTATGCGCTCGGCACATCCTGCCCCCTCTCTCCCCTTTCTATAACCAGACCCCCTGCTGAAGCTTCTTCTACTCAATCTGTCTCGATGTCTCCGACTCTGTCCCTGTCTCGGCCACTGCCTCATGAGCAAACATCAGCGAAGTTGCCGTTGTTGTCGCGACAAGCAGCATAAATTGCAGTTGTCATTACCAGCAACAGCAACAGCAACAACAACAACTACAGCAACTACAGCAACATCATCCAGAACAACAACAACCACAATGTTGTTGATGGCAAATTTATGTTTGCCTCGTGCCCAACTCAAATATGAAAGCATACGAAATAAGGAAGACTATCTTCAGAGCGAGAGTATACGACGAGATTGATACCCTATTTATAGGCAGCTTAAAATACTTAATAAATAATACAAAAATAAAATAATAAGTTAATAAAATAACTAATAATAAAATAATATAATAATAAAATATAATACAATATAATAATAAAATAATAACATAATAATATAATAATATAATAAAATAAAAAAATAATAAAATAATATAATAATAAAATATAATACAATATAATAATAAAATAATAAAAATTAAAGTAATAAAATTATAACATAATAATATAATAAAATAATAAAATAATAAAAAATTAGAATAAAATAATAAAATAAAATAATAAAATATTAAATAATAAATAATATAAAAATAAATAATATAAAATAAATAATAAAAAATATAAAATATAAAATATAAAAGATAAAATATAAAATATAAAATATAAAATATAAAATATAAAATATAAAATATAAAATATAAAATATAAAATATAAAATATAAAATATAAAATATAAAATATAAAATATAAAATATAAAATATAAAATATAAAATATAAAATATAAAATATAAAATATAAAATATAAAATATAAAATATAAAATATAAAATATAAAATATAAAATATAAAATATAAAATATAAAATATAAAATATAAAATATAATATATAAAATATAAAATACATAATATAAAATACATAATAAAAAAATATAAAATAAATAATAAATGATAAAAAAAAACAGTAAATAAAAATACTACGATATACATTTATCGGGATTATATGTACCATATATAGCTAATTCCAGTGATCGTTTTAAATAGACAGATATCGCTAGGTCGTTATTTTACTCTTGCCGTGTGCTTAACTCAACTTTGGCATTTTATGTGTATAGGGTATAAAAACCACTCGAGTGACAGATAAGTTGCATTGGCGACGCCAATTGACTAGGCAAGACTCAACTTTCATTCTTCCTGTTCATATAACCTCCATCCCCCCTGCTCCTCCTCCCAACGCTAGTCGCTAGTTATCGCCAATTGGATAGTCATCGTCATCGTCGTCGTCATCAGCAACGTGAAACTGATAGACAGCGAGCAATAAAGGAGCTGCCCAGACGCGTTTAAACGGATGCTCACCCCAATGGGTTGGACGACTGAGACTTTAACTAGAACTGAGGTCAGGACTCGAAACGAGAGCGGGGGATAAGCTAAAAAGGGTTCCTAAAAGAGGTCAAATTCAAAAAAGATCGAGGTCGGCTTGAAATAAGCTCCTTAACATAAGATTCAGATCTAACATCGGATTGGGTAAGTGCTTTCCTATTGTTAAATAAAGGACCGCAAGTCCCAGCCAAAGGCAATAAACCGCTTAGCTGAGCCAATGAATCCTTTAAAAGGAACACTCTAAGAGGCTTAGCGGTGGAATTAAATCTCTTATTGGTAAGATCCTAAGATCCTAGGACCCTACTTCTAATTCCAAACCTAATGCGATTAACACTCCCACTTTAAATAGGGTGAGGCTCTAGACTAGAAGGGAGCTACCTCTCGGGCCAAAGATGCTCCATTTTAATCCTGCACTCCTTAAGCTAGCTTGTACTCTGTAGGAAAGGAAACTGGAGTTGATATATCACCATGATATGATCATAACGATGGGGCAGTGCTGTTGATGAGGCTGCATAAATTTAGTGGCTGCGCCTTGTCCGCTGAATGGAAATGGAACCTGGAAGCTAATCGCTTCGGTAATTAAAAAATCAAAGCTCAACGCGTGGTAATTAAAAGATCTTTTTAACAACTGATGCCAGACGGCATCCAATCCGGGTTCCACTTTGTATGCAATGACAATTGTTACTTGAATAGAGCTGTAGCCGGAGCCAGGAGGATGGAGTAAAAAGTGAAGGAGAAAGAGAAGGAGGAGAGAAGCAGGAGGAGCAGGTCCGCTGGTTAGC
Source organism: Hirtodrosophila trivittata (assembly GCA_035045065.1). Classification (NCBI taxonomy): domain Eukaryota; kingdom Metazoa; phylum Arthropoda; class Insecta; order Diptera; family Drosophilidae; genus Hirtodrosophila; species Hirtodrosophila trivittata. The sequence continues at coordinate 13,168,836 of JAWNNK010001028.1, read as the reverse complement.
CTGCATTTGGGTGCAGCTGCTGCTGGAACCGGTTTGGCGCGTGTCGCAGCTTAGTCCGATGCCTGCACTCCTTTACCCCTTTCGCTGTACCCCGATTGGCGATCTCCGATCAGACGATCACCCGATCTTTGAGGCCTGATGCCTGTTGCCTGTCTGCATGTTAAACGTGCCCCTCATTCTCTCTCTCGGGTTCCGTTTGCATCAATTCTTTTTTTCCTCCTTTTCTTTTATTTTTATATATTTTTTTCTTTTTTGCACAAATGAATTAATTAAAGAAGTGGCTTAAATGACAACGACGATGACGGAGGGCTATTAACATTAACGGCAAACTGGGCAATGGAATGGAATATGGTTAATGGAGACAGACAAAGAAAGAATAAGACAAAGAGAGTTCGAGTGCGACTGCGCCTGCGAGTGCGAGGAAGGGGACGGAGAGACACTAAAAGTATTCCTTGCCCAGACGTTGTCTCTTTGTGTCGTCTGGCCTGCGTCCACCTGAAGTGCCATCGTCCTCATCCATCATATTCTCGAGCATGCGCTCCTGCTTGGGATTAAGTGCGGCCAAGTGGATGTCGCGCGTGGCACGGAACTGTCCGCAATTATAGAGATGCTCATTCTCCAGCCGTATATAATTCCATATGAACCGACTAAAGATCAGAGATCAGCGATCAGAGAGTTGGGAGTCAGTGTTGGGTTCGAACTCACCGTGTAATCTCCAGAATACTGGCAAAAGTCTTGATATTATAGGGTGTGATCAGCTTGTGGTAGAGTACGATGAACTCAACGGCCCAGAAACACCTCAACAGCAGATTCTCAATTATAACAAAATAATAAAAGGGCTGAGGATAGACAAGCTTCTCACGCAGGAATATGTGTTCGCCCCGCCAGATCTTGAATATGCCAAAGTCCTTGAAGACATCCCACGAATAGGTATAGATGGTCGCAATCACATAGCTGGTTATAAAGAACCAGGTATAAGGATTGCTAAACGTATTTGCATAGCCATCTGCAAAGGACTGCCAGAGAGTGAGTGTCAGTGGGAACTGGGAAGCTACTGTAATAACACCATACCATCCGTGCGTTTACGCATTGTTGAGAAGAACACCACAAAGAAGGTGGTCGAGTACTTTCCGGCATTCACCAAGTAGCTAACCGACTTGGAGCCACTATCCCGGAATCGTCTCAGACATTGGGCAAACCGAAACCAGGCAGGCAAACATCGTGAGATGGGCACAAACATGTCTTCATCAAAGCAATATTCGACGCTCGTATAACGCAGCCAGCACATGGCATAGAATCGTATGATATAATAGTAGTCAGCCACACAGTTAACCAGGGAGTTCATTTGATCTCCCATCCAGAAATCGGCAAAGCCAACATAATAGAACGGAGCTGCTATGACACGACCCACCAGCCGAATGGTCCACCAACGGGCTGGCCAGTTCATGATCGGCAGCGGATTGATGAGCAGTGTGATCATTATAAGTGTCAAGGCCAGGGGGAAAACAAATGGATCCGGGACCCTGATCAGATCATGGAATAGGAATCCCAACATGGATAACGTCCACAGCATTCCAAAGGTGCAAGCAATCTCAAGGAACGTCGCCGGCCGCAGATGACTCCGCGGATCAATCTCAAAGATAAGCACATGATTAACGCCCGCTCTCTGCCAACCAGCTACATTGGCGGCCATGAAGAAGTTAAAGATCACCCAGGTGAAAGGTCCACGGTAGAGGCGCATGAACGCCTCAATGTTGCTATGTAACGGCGGCCTCCGAATGTCTAAGCATGAATGGGCAGTGCATTTTAGTTGAGTTTACTTAGGCCTTAGGGATGTGAGTCGGAGCACCACTTATCGATGTTTCAATGCAACAATCGATAGGCACGATAAACGTGAGGCAATGAGAAAGGTTTTTCAATTTGGAATGCATCGTTGCAGCCGAAGTTTGTTTCCGAAGAGACAACATTAAATGCATCAATTGTCTTGCAGAAACTATCGATTAATCGCCTCGATAAACGATTAAAACAAAATTTCATTCTGAATATTCACATTTAGAAACATTCGCAATAAATGCGAAAGAAACGTCTATCGATATATCGATATTTTTGTGCGCTCTCACATCCCTAACTGACTGCTGATTCGTGGACTTACAACTAAAGAGCGTGGCGATCGACAGCATAAGGAACATGCCCAGAGCGAGTCCAGCCCGGAAGACCATGCGTGGTGGCGTCGGCTCTCCTAGTGGTGGTACTCGCAGCTTAGTCATGGCCCTGGAACGATCGCCTCCTGCCAAATAGGTGGTATACAGCTCCTCCACCTCAATAATCATGCGCTGGAGAGGACGTTGATCCGTGAAGGCGGCATAGCTCACATTACGCTCAAACCAGGCTGAGCCGCGCGTAGACTTGAGATATTTGTCGTATTTCTTACAGATCTTGCGGAAGCCGGTCTCATTGAGGGATTGGAAGTTCTGTAGGAGCACCAGGGTCAGATAGAACTCACTGTAGGCATTGCGCAGCTGGCGTTGGGTCATCAGCTTGCGATTGCTGTTGCTGCCACCCATGTTGGGTGCTGACTGGGCCTGGGATTCTAGGGAGAGTGAGCTGGCCGTCTGGCCAGGCGTCCGGGCTGCGGCTAGAAGCTGGATCTTAAGCGTTCCATGCTTCCTACGAGCCTCCGCCAGCTTCTCCAGGAAGAAGTTGTTCACCCGTGTCAGCTCGTGTTGGCATTCGGTGAAAAACTGCTCCTCGAAGGCTGCATAGTAGGCGTTGAGCTGGGCCTGGTTTGTTGTGATCGGTACACCGTCTACACCGCGTCGTATCAGTGTCTTTAAATCCTTCAATTGGTTATGAGAATCATTCAATTAGGAAGGATTCATTTTTTTTTTGTATTTTCATTTGTGGACTCTCACCGTATATCGCATGTACTGCTGCCGCCATTCGATGGTGAGATGCGTCTCAAAGGTCTTGCCAAATTTCATCTTTGGCTCTCAAGCCCCACAAGCAGCGCATGCGTAGCGACTGCTCTTCGGCTGAGGCTGAGGCTAGCTGAATTTTAATTTTCGTCAGGTTCTACAAAATCTGACATCTTTCCCACATCCGTGTCGAGTCTATAGCTTTAACTTCAATGTCATACTCCACACGACACAAAACGATAAGGTATATACGACCACTCGAATATCGAGAAACTAAACTCGATCGACAGATACCCTGGACAATATACTAGTCTAGATCTGAACTTAATTGATAGAGTAGACGAATATAAAAAACAAAGTGATCAAAACCATTTTGGAATTTGTTTAAAATGTGATCTATATATCGTATTGTATAAACGAGGGTAGATTGAAAATGATTCGGATTTGAAAGCAAAGTATATTCTAGTCTAGGTCTCCACTTTATTTATGGAAAGATCAACTGGATCAGCGAATATACAAGGAAAGTGATCAAAACTTACTTGAAACCCCTCTAAGACATGATCTATATATTGTATATATAACGATATATACAAGGGGAGCCTGAAAAGTAATCGGTTCAGTATATATCGTATATATAAACGAGGATAGACTGAGAAGTTATGGGTTTGGTGACCAAATCATATCTAGTCTAGATTTCAACTTGATTAAAAAGTTAGATAACTCGATCAGTGAATACACAAACGAAGTAACCAAAACCATATTGACATATCTCTAAAGTATGTTTTATTTATCGTAATATATGTATTTATATATGCGAGGGTTGGCTGAAAAGTAATCAGTTTACTAACCATACCCTAATCTAGGTCTCCACTTAATTTAAGGAGTAGACTAATTGATCGCTGAACGAAAACTAGATTGAAATCTATCTAAAATGTGATCTACATATAGTATATATATATAATATATGTGCGTACACTGAGAAGTAATCGGTTCAGTATCGTATATATGAGGGTAGACTGAGAAGTTATCGGTTTAGAGACCGAACCACATCCTAGTCTAGGTCTCCACTTAATTGATGGATTAGACAACTTGATCAGAAAATATACAAAGCAACTAACCCAAACCAACTTGACATATCTTTAAAGTGTGATCTATATATCGTAATATATATATATATATTTATATATATATGAACGAGGGTTGTAATCAGTTTACTAACCAAACCAACTCCTACTGCACGCCTCACTTTAATTTATGGAGTAGTTGTAGCTGCCATTAGCTGTTGCTGCCCAATCACACTCATATCTCAGTTAATACACTGGCTGTTGTGAGTCAGAGACTTAAACAGTGGCGACCCCTTCTTGAAGACCTTCTCCCAGCGCTTCTTCATTGCGGTTCACACGCCCGCAAATTACTTTACCAGAACGGAACGGTCTCTGGCAATTTTTTTGTTATTTTTTTCCCTCTTTTTTTGGCAAGTTACTTCCTGCCGTAGCGCCAAGTGAGTCACTTACTGTGACTGCTAATACTACTTCCTTTTTTCTCACTTTTTCTTATTCTGTCTCATTATCTGTCTTAAGGTTTTCTGCTTCTTTTTTGGCCATTGGCCGCCGCGGCTCGTTGACTGTCCCAAAATGATCGCAGGCATCGCTGGCGCAGACGACGATGCGCTTGAGACAATGCTTAAGTCATTTCTTGGGCGTGAAGAGATTATATCTCTTATATATGTATCGTATTATCAGCTATATACATAAATATATATATTTTGGATGATCATAGAAAAGGTTGGCTTAGCTAGTAGGAAATTGAGTTCTCTTTCTTTAAGCAGGCGCCATGCGTAGCAGCTGCAGTAGGTGTGACATGATATTGGTTCAGGAGAGAGGAGAAGAGAGGAGAGGGGGATTGAGGCAAGAGGGCTTCGGAATTCCAGGAACAGACTAGGACGGAGGGAGGCAGGCAGACACTTGTATGGTCGCCAATGATGATGATCAGCCACCTACGACAAAGTGCCGCTAGAAACGGCAACAGAGCAAACCACAGGGTGCAAAATGTTCTCAAGAATTTATTTGCTGTTTGTTGTTGTCTGTTGTTGTTGCTGATAGTTGTTGTTGTTGTCAGTTGTTGTTGCTGGTTGTTGTTCTTGTTGTTGTTCTCAGTGTCATTGGCTTGCGATCGCGTTACACAAAAGATGCAGATGAAGAGCAGCAAACAGGAACAGAAACAGAAGCAGAAACAGAATCATGAATTATATAATTTCCAGTGCAAGTACAGGTCCAGAAACAGTTAAGACTGCGTCAGTTGAGCGACTTCGAGGTACCCTGCACTGCTTGTAACGATATATCTAATATCACAGATGTATAAACAGATATATAGATAGCCTGTGCTGAAAATTTCATATCGAATTGACAATCGACACAGAAAATATTTAAAAATAACAATTTGCAAATTAGAGAACAGAGAGTAGGAGTCATCTTTTGCAGTGTGTATGTGTGTGTGTGTGTGTGTGTATGTCTGCTGGTATGTGTATGTGTAGATGTTATATATATATGTTATAGTTATAGTTAGCATATATCAGTTATATATATATCAGACATGGGAAACTATCTCAGACTCAAACACACTCGACTGAAACATTTCTCCTCATTTTTAGCGGTAAATGAACTTTAGTACTTGCTTTTGGCGTTGCCAGATAGTCAGTATATTTGTACCCGCATGTGGCAACATTACCTGTTTGGCGCGTGCCAGTCCCAAAACGCTTCAAATGACTTTCGATTGCGAACGAGTCGAACCAGAAGTTTATACAGCAATAAATAATCGACAGCGCATAAATTTATTGAAATTGTTTTGGGGCTTAAGATTTGAGCCTGGCCAACAGCTTTTGGCAACGGGCTAAAACGATTAATGTTTCAGCTTTTTGTATTTTTTTTTTGTAATTTTTACGTTTTTGATTGTGACGGGTCACAGAATCAATTAATAAAACAGCCGCAGCATTTATGACCTGTACCTTGGGGGTATGAAAAGGTTTCGAAAGGGAATTGGGAAAGGGGAACTGAAACCTGATAATGATGATGATGATGATGATTACGCTGGGAACTGATATGACTAAATAATGAAATTACTATATTTTACTATATATATATATATATATATATATATATATATATAGATTTATAGATACACCTTTGTAGCAACAATTTGCTGGGAGTGTTTCTGGAATTTATTATTAATAGGAATATTCAATCATATTTAGATTCGGGTCAGAAGAAGCCGCCTCTATGCTCATTAGCCAAAGCATTAAACGGGACCCCACATGCGTCTTGCCTGAGGCTTATAAATTCCAGTGAGTAGGTCGTCTTGATGCAGCAGCCAAGTGAAAGAAAGGGCATCATTAGAATAGATCAGAACAGGAAATATTTCCCTTTTAACACCTAATCACAGGAAGAAAACAGTTTGAGCATAATCCCAGCTGAGGTTTCTGTGGTGAGATTGTGGCGCCTTTGGCAGGGCTCGAAGCGGAAGTATTCTGCATGGCTAACAGGAGGGAAGAGCCACATCCGATTTGGCACTCCCAGAGTGCCACCCAGTAACAAGCGGTGGCAGCTGCCCCGTCCAGTGGCAACTTCCGTTTTGATCACACAAATTAGCTGTTCTATGCTGGACAATTTATATTGATACTTCGGTATCGGTTGTTTGAGTTGACTTCTGCGTGCGTGCTGCTTCTTGTTCTTCTTGTGCAACTTCCGTGCAACGCGTTGCACTTGATCCACTTGACTAATTGCCACAGTAGCTGCAACAACGACTACAGCTATAGCTGCAGCTGCAGTAGCGGCAACTGCAAATTACGGAATCGAATCTGTAATTACAAATGTCAGGCTCAGCATTGGATCAACCGGCTGTCTCATTGGTGTGGCTGGCTGGCGATCTAGGGGCAATTGGCATGCGTAATTGGCTAATTGAAATGAGCGATTGAGTGATTGGAGGATTGCCACATCCGATCCGGACAATAACCCAACAGCCTAACACAACGACAATAAAACAATCCAACAATGCACAATAGAAACTTTCATTAATCATCGCATTTCCCAAGGTGCTCCATCCAGAAAGCCCCTACGTTTTTCCTAAGCATCTTAACGCATTACATGTACCCTATCCGGGTGGTCCCCTCCACCTCTGCCCCTTCTGATCTTTGCTTCTGCTCGTGGGTGGACCACACATGCAACAAGCTAGCGGCAAAGCAGCTCACGCAAGCCCCACATCAATTTCTGACCAGCAATCGCCAAATTTCCCCCAAAAAGAGGAAAGTAGTTCAAGTATAGACGAGCGACAGCTTAACTGGAAGATACCCTGTACCAAAGGCAGCTAAAAGAACTAGAAGATACCCTGTACCAAAAGCCTAGAGGAACTGAGATAGTTTTTTTGGATAGTTCATTGGGTAGTCTAAAGGTCAAAGTTGAGGTTTAATTTATTGATTTGTGAACTGATATATCGATAAATGTATATCGATATTCATATCTAACACATATAAGAGGCAATCTGTATAGTAAACCTCAGCCGAACTGCGTTTTGAGATAGTTTTTGATAGTTGCAAGCGAAGTGTAAAAGATTTCTTTGGCTAGTCTAAAGGCAGCTCAAGCATTGCAGTTAAGATACAATTTATTAACTTGTGAATCGATGGATATCGACATATATATATATATATATATATATTTATCTAAGACGTATAAGATACATTCTGTATACTAAATGCCATACTATTAGCTCTTGCAGCTGCTCAGATCGAAGCGTTCATAGAAACAGATGGAAGCTGCTATTTATCTGGGCTATATATCAATCAGATATACTCCTCTGATCGTTAAGTACGTTTTAGAGGGTATAACATACTTAAAATAAATAACTGGAGCAACTAGCGAAAAATGTATTTTTGTGGAGCATCGTTAGAAGCGCCGCCTGAGTCGATGAGTGCCAGAAAATTGGCACACCTGCTGCTAGATTATTACTATTAGTACTACTATTATTACCATTGCTGCGATTATAACTATCATGGGGCATTATGTGAAACACCAATAAAATGCCTGTCCAAATCGTAAAATACAAATCAGTGCAAGACTAGGAGGAGGACGGAGCAGGAAATGAGCATTCTTGGCTCGACAATTACTCCAAAAAAAAAAAAAAAATGGAAAAAAAAAGAAAAAATAAATAAAAAAAATACAAGAAGTTAAAAAGAATTTGAAATGCCGCCGCTTTCACCTTTGCGCTGGGTGCTTAATGCTCAGTGGCCGGCGATTCGCTCGACTTTTGATAGTTACGGAAATGCATGTAAAATGGAAATGGAAAATTGTAAATGGTAAATGGAAATGTAAATGGAAATGCCGTGTAAATGGCGCGAGCTAATTGAAAAATGTCTCGACCGACAACTGAAACACATTCTTTGAACAAAAGGAGCAGGCGGAAGTTTCAAATCCGTTTTGAATTTCAATTCCAAATTCGATTTGAATATAAATTTCGTTTATTGTGTCTCAATTAGAGCCCGAAACATTTCACAGAACAAGAAATAACAAGTAGAGAGTGACCCGAAGTTGATCTTCCACTCCGCATAATATATATCGTCAGCTCAGTTGCTGATCTAATTAAAGTCTTTGGCAGATCTGCAGATCAGCTTAACATAAGCTGTAATTCCTAAATCGTTTCCATCCGACATCCACTAACAGTTTATAGCTATAATTTATTAATCGACTCATTTGACTAGCGTTCAGCTTCTGTTTTTGTTGATTTCCACACTAAACCTAAACCTAAGCCTATTGCAACAGATTTTCATTAGTCGCCAGACTAGTCGCTTTTATTGGGCTCTAACTAAGCGAAAAGCAATCCAAATGTGGAACTATTACTATTCTGGCCGGATTTCAACTTCAACTTTCACAGATGACGACGACAGCGACGACGAGGCCGACTAATTAAAACATTAATTGAAAATGTGACGAACCCAAGCACAAATCTTTTATATCCAACAACAAACAGAAGCTACAACAACAACACTTTCCGTTCGCCACTAATGAAGTGACCTAGGCCTGAGGCAACAACATAAGTGATCGACTAGGAGACACCCTGTAACCACTGTGTATACCTATACGCTGACCAATAGATATGCCTTTAGATATACCTTTAGATATAACTTTAGATATACTCTTAGATATACCTATAGGTATACTTTTAGATATACCTATAGATACACCTATAGATATACTTATAGATATACCAATAGGTGTACCAATAGATAGATACACTTACACTTAAGAGATATACCTTAACCTCTATAGTACCTCTATCTTTATCATCGAATTATTCCACAAAATCATATTTATATTTCAAGACCTTCTTGGCAGGTGTGCCTATTATTTTGGCCATAGCTGTATATGTCATATAGGAGAAGAGTCCTTTGGCCTGTTACATACGTTTCGACAGGTTTGTTATGCCCGTTCGATGCATTTTGAATGGTAACAGGGAATATAAAACAAAAACTGAGCGCACAAAAACAAAAGACTTAAGACACGAACTCGAATTGTTGTATGTTGTAAGAGGAAGAGCTACAGACAGAGAGAAAGAGTATATGTGAGTGGGAAAGAGAGAGGTAAAAACGGTAACAGTTTTAAAGGTTCATTGAACATTGGACAACTGTGGACAACTTTCGAATGGCCTAACACGATGTTGTTACAATTATTGTTGTTGCGGTTGTTGTGGTTGTTGTTTTTGTTGTTTTTGTCGTTGCTGTTTTTGTCGTTGTTACTGTCGTTGTTGGGTGTTACAATTACAGCGACAAAGTTCGAAAATGCGCAGCGCATACAAAATGCGACAGTCCTGACATTTTGGCCATGAAAACTGACCATAATGATGATCATGATGAGCTGTGTTGTGCCTGGCTCAAAGGCTTGTTAAACAAAACATAAACGATTCCCAGGTGAGTATACGTATAGTAGGGTATGAACGAATGACAGATACTCTACAGATAGATTTAACTTACCCTGAAGATGATTTAGGTGCAACTTTCGACTCAGCTCGACTCAGCTTTAGCTGCTTAGGGTATGCATTAGATATTTGTGCCTAAGTTAGGCATCCACTTATATCTTCTCAACTTTCAATGCTGCTCAGGAATATATATGCTTTATATAGTCTCTGATACCTTTAGCTGTTGTACTACTGTTACGTACATGTGTACTATTGTTTATATACCCCGTGTACTTATATTTAATGGGTTCATGCAGTGCATATGCATATATTTACATAAATTGTTTAAATGAGTGTGTGCACGTGCATGTCTGTGTGTACATGTGTGTGTGTGTGTTGAATAAACATGCATTTTGGTAAATTAAGCATAACCAGGTTCAGAGTCAGAGTCAGACTTAGTCGCAGACGCAGAGTGAGCCTTAGGTTTAGACCCTGTTGCAAGTGGAAGCAACCCCCAAAGCTAACCTCAAGTCTGGAGTCTCATGTCTCATGTCGAACCTTAAGACAGGAAGACCAAATTGTGGCTCTGCGCTGGAGGAGTCATTGCCAAGACAGAAAAGAAGAAGAAGTGCATGGAGTACAGCTTTAAGTTATTCCCAGGCAGCTCCCTCAGCCGTAACCAAAAGCAGCGCTGCCCCAGACGCCTTTCAATGCGCTGACCAAGGCGTATTATAATACTTTCAGGAAATGAGTTAAATGCATTAAGAAGTCATATTCGATCTGTGGCAGATTATGTATCTATATCATACACCGTAACGTTTAAAAGCGTTATTATAACTATAATTATAATTATATGTTAATTATAGGTACAAATTATAAGAAATTGCATGTTAACGATTATTTTATATATTTCTTTATGTTATCTTTCGCACTCTGAAATTATATTGATGACTTGTGATACAGGTGCGGATCGGTTGACTATATGATCAAGCTTATATAGAGACAAACTAAGGAAAAGTTAGTCGTACCAGAAGTAACCTTATCTTTATAGGAAATTGTTAAGCTCTCACAGCAGTTGCGCCTAGCTTCAACTCAGTTTTATAAATATCTGTTATATATACTCTATATATATATCGGAAAGGGTATCAATTAGTTGGCAGACTGTCCTAAACTATAAATTACTAAAACTTGTTGTTTGTTTTGTTTTTATGTGCCTCGCTTTTAGGCAACCTGTCGGCGTGGCCAGCTGCCTCATCTTTGCCTCGAGTTGCAGCTGCTTATTTGCTGCTCTGTTTTTTTGGCAATGCTTTGGGGCACGCACGCGCCTGAGCCTGCACCTGCAGCTGCAGCACGCTACGTGCAACACCGAATTGGGGTCCCCAAAAAAAGCACTGATCATAATTTGGTCTGTAGCCAAGAACGGCTACAGAACCGTATATGGAAATTTGAGTCAAGCTAAACGCTTAAAGCAACAAGTGGCCAGAATCTGTCTGTCTCGGTGTCAGTCTGGTTCTGGCCGTTTGTTTGGCTTATCGTGTGAACTAATCTAAGCCAAGTACCAGATACCAGACGCAGATAGAGATACAAATACTGAGAGATACAGAGTCGAAGTCAGACTCGAAGTTGGAGCTGTGAAATGATGTGCGACTCTATAGGCATAATACACTCCGCTCATTTTTCATTTTTCAGGTTTTTCTTCTCTCGCTTTCCTCCTCCATGCGGCAAATTGTCTTGGACTGATTGTTGACCGTCTTCAAACTGAAATTGAAGCCAAAGAAAATGTTGCTGCTACTTTATTACACCACAAGCTCAGGCAGAAGTTTTTCTAGTCAGTTTATGTGTGTGTGTGTGTTTTTTTTTCTCCGTTTTTTTTTTCTCTTCTTATTTTGTCGTCAAGGGTCGTCCCTGGCCCTTTGGTTCCTTTACCCTTAGCTGTTGCCGTTGCAGTTGACTGCCTTCGGTCTGTGACTCTGGCAAAAGAAACACATTAAAAGCATATCAAGTGAAATCATCAGAGTGTTCTCAGCCGTTTCTCAGTTGCCACTTGCAACAGTTGCAACAGTTGCCTTTGCCTGCAGCGGAAGCGGCAGCCCAAAAACTGTTACCTGCAGTTTACTGACACTTCTAATACCCTCTAAGCTATGTGATACTCTAATGAAGTATTTAAAACTTGAAAGTAGAAACTTAAATCTATATTTGGGAGGCATAAGAGATGCAGGGTATCTTTTCGCGTATCAAAAAAGTAGTTTAGTCTGGCAATAAAAGTCAGCAAGTGCTTGAGAGTAGAGTTCAACTTAAACTAAAAAGCGTTTGATATGGATACATTAACAGTAAGATATCATATATAGTAAGCATTATCTAATACTTGCAACAGGGTGTGCAGCCGTCCAAGGGTTAGGGTAACTTCTAGTCGAATACTTAGACTTTAAGGGAAACAACTTGAGGCGCTAATAAAAGCAGGAAATTGATGTTAATCTTTTATGGATGGAACTAGAATTTAGATACAGGGTATCTACAAGTCGATAACCCTTGTCTAAAGTTGTTTAAAAATAACCATAAATGTCTCATTTATCTTTCGATTGAAGTTTAAGGGGTCTCTGAGGCTGTTTAGGGTATCTGCTAGTCGTTCTTTATTGTCTTCGCATTTTCTTGCGCACTTTTGGTACTGGCTGCCAGCGGACCCTAAACGAGATCTTCAACGCTTTTGGTTGTGGCTTCAATTTTGTGTCATGTCAACAATCAATGGCAACAACAACAACAACAACAACAACACAAACAACCGCAACAACGTTGCGTATGTGTCAAAAGTTGGCTGAAGCTGCGAGTTGTGGAACTGGAGGGCTTGGCACACGCTTCATCTACATCTCAATGTGGTCTATTTGTGTGTGCAACTTGGCCACATTTGATTGCCATTGTTTGTTGTTGTTTTGTCGCTCTTGCCACGCCCCAAAATATCAGTGCTTGCCACACGAATCACAACAACAAATCAGAGCACAAACACACGCGCAATTAGTTTGATGTTATGTTAGTTTTGGCCGCACCTCAAAGGCTCACAGCTCTCAGATCTCGCGACTCTTGGCTCTATTACCCCCATTGAGTAAGACCCATTTAACCTGCCCCTCCCCAACCCCCATCTCTTCCCTGCCTCCTCTCTCTCAGGTTACTTCCAGCCATGCCACACCCACCAAACTGCTACTAGGCGTGTGCGGTGCTTAGGCGCCAATTAAATGACCAACATGTTACATTTTAAACAATAAGAGAATGAATAGAAAAAAAAAACGGGTAATACTCAATGGACAGTACTCGATACTCGATACCCGATAGCTCTCAGTGGGTCCAGCAAAGCGCATAAAACTTGTATGGGATTGGGATTGTGATTAACTCGAACCCTGAACCAATTCTTATGGCCAACGCGCCAATGAGTCACGCGCTTTGATTTAGCCAGACGATTAATGGAGATTAGTCAAATTTATTGTAAACGTTTACGTGGTCATCGATATATGTATATCGATTCTTGCAAATATCAAAACCAGCCTTATGACAATGTTTGCCTTGGATCGCAACCTCTCACAAAGATCACTTTTTATATATCAAACATCATATTAGCTTATGTCTTAGTATCGATTTCTTTTTAAAATACATTTTTTCATATATAGAACCTCATATTAGTTTAATATTGTATCATTTATCGATTGTTTTGTTGGTATTACATATATATATGAGAGGAACGGATAAGACTTTATAGATATATTACACTATTATTGAGAATAACCAAACTTAGAGTAAACTTTTAAAGGGTTATCGATATATATCGATTGAGGCGAATATATAAAAAGGCTTGAGACAATGTGTGCCTAGGATATCTAATAATATCAGTTTTGAAGTATCGAACTTCCTATAAGTTTTTACCTTAGTCTCGATTCCTTCTACAAAAAACTTTATCGAAATATCGAACCTCATTTTAAGTTCCTAATTTTCCTTCTGTTTTGTCGATAAATTAGTACATTTTTTGTTATTGCGATGAGATATAACTATATTTATATAGATAACTGATTTATAGTGAACGTTTCTATGTTTATCGATTTACGTTATAAATCTATCGATTATTGGAATATCCAAGACAGACTTTATCATGTTTGTTAACTATCAATTTCCATCACAAATATAAATTTCGACACAGTTTATGAGACTTTGCTCAACTATTGATTCCTTTTGACATAATGTGCTATAAGTGGATCATCGATTGACCATAGAATACTTTAGATTTACTTATCGAAATCTGGTTATATCTATACTATAACCGTTCTTAGTATGAATCGCTTTTAATTCTTAGACAAACTACAGACTAAAAAGTGTATTTTATAAAGTTGCGAGTCTGTGAAATTGGCGAACTAAAAAGATACCAGACTAAAAAAATCTTTAAAGATTTTATCTCTAATGGAAAAGCTTGTCTTGGGCACGGACTCGAGACTATAGACTACGGGTTACGGGTTATGTAGCTTTGGTTCTGTCAAGAGACGTCCCATTTCTTGTAGTTTCAGACTAATTGTTGTATTAATTGGATGTGTGTGGGGCTCTCTATGTGAAGAGGGTTCTCTGCCATTCGAACAATTGAAACAATCATAAATATACAAATTTATGCTGATTATGGACACAAATTTATGCAACTGGGTGGCACTTTTCTTCTTAGTAGCTTTTCTACATAGTATCTAGTCCCAGCTCTGCTCCCAGCTTCCTTTCCCTTTCCCATGCAAATGCTAAGCTCTCTACTCAGTGGCCCCCTTTCAGCCTCTACGACGAGTGCTTAGAACATGCAACAAAATATATTTGTAGCAAGTCTTGGCCTTGCCCCAACCCCAACCCCAACCCCAGCCCAAGCCCAGGCCATACCCGCCGTATATGGTGCCACTGAGAGGCGCTACCCACATCAATTGTTGACTCACGGATTGCCCAAAAAACTAAGCAACCAAATTAACACGTTTTCAACAACTGAAGGTTAAACCGGCAAAACAAATTACGAATCCATTTTGAGGCCATCATCAGCAAATGCTAGAGAAAAGATCAACTTAGCCACAAGACTGATGGGAAGTGAATTCAAATACCTCTCTCTGAACTGAACTGAATAAAGTACTCAACCTTCGGAAATATCATTTTGAGAGCTATTCAAAAAACCAACAAAATTATATCAACACTCTTATGAAGAATCTGATATAATACATATTATATTATAATAATATTTAATCATGTTATAATAATCTGGGAAACTTTGCTGAGAAACTGATTCTAAGATTTATAGTATTATATTTCTAGCTATGAATTTATTGTTACAAATGTCTGAATGATGACGATAGGCTAATTATATATAAGTGACAGCAGATATAGGTATATAGAGTATATACCTATATATATATATATTCTACTTTGGTATCTGAATGATCTAAAAGTGCTCTGAATCCATATATTTTCAGGCAGTTTATTGAAGATGATGGATACATTTTTGTTACAGACAGCAGATATTTTCGACTCTATAAGTTATTCTGATTCAGTATCTGATTCTATATTCTGATTCAGTATCTGAAAGATTAAAGACTGCTTGAGCTGCAAGATTTGGTATACCAAAAGCAGCTTCACTTGCCTTCAACTTGGGATTTGATAGTTTTACGTATAGACATTATCTTTTTCTTTCTTATAAAACCCATTTGAAATGCAGATGCAGTCTTATATATATCCGATCTATCCGATCTTATACAGCTATATATATATCGTATATATATTATGAGAGATATTTGTATATAAACGATTTCGACAGGTGTTAAAGTAAGTGCGAGCTCTATGGTCTAATTGGAGACTTACCTGGACGGCACAGTTGAGGAAACAGTTGTTCTGACCGGGTCCATTTAGCAGGCCCTTCGACGAGGGCTCCAGTGTGGGCGAGGTGAGATTATTGGGTGCACGCAGCAGCTCCAGTAGGCGGCTGCGTTCGGCTCCATTCTGGACGGCGCCCGCAGCAAATGGTTTCGGAGGCGTCGCATAGTGGTGGGCGACGGAGACGGGAACAGGCGTGGCAGCACCGGCGGCACCACCATTCGATGGGCGGTACAGCGTGCTGGTCATGGGCGTGCCATGGGTGGCCATTGTGTGGCTGCGACAACGGCTTTGAGGGGCAACGCCTAGGGCTGGCATTCAGCGCCCCTTCTCGAACACTCGAAGACAATGTCAGTGGCGGGCTCAACCTTCAGCAGGCACTCAGATTGACATGACTGCAAAGACAATGGGGGAAGAGTTGGGTTAGAGGGGGGAGTAAGATTAGGTCTTCATTACAACAATAGAAATATGACAAGCTAATGCGACGTCACCCGCAACACCAACACCAACACCAACACCAACACCAACAACAACAACAACACCAACACCAAAAACAAAACACTAAAACAAAAAACTTGACGCTCATCACGATTGCCGTGTCGCTGGCAATTAGCTTCAACTTCAACTTCAGCCTCTTGTCTGTGAAAATTCCCGCAGCCAAAAAAAACATACATATATTTATATATATATATATATATGTATAAGATAAGATATATAAGCATAATAAAAAACTGGCCGTTCCTTCATCAGACGAAGCCACGTCTGACCCCAAAAACCGGAACGCGGCGAGTTCTGCGAGTGAAAGTCTCCTCAGAATCTTCAACGCGTGCAGAAAACCGTCAACTATTTAGGCCAATCGCAAAAAACCTTTGCCAAATTTTGATTATGCAACACAAAAAACAATTGGGGCATCTTAAGGTATTTATAGGGTATCAAAAAAGTTGTGTAAAAAGTGTTTAAAGGAAGGTGAGAGAGGAGACACAAGCTTTACCATAACATTTTTTGTTTGACATGAAGCAACTTATATATTAGTTTCTGTATAATTGATATGATATATTTAAGATATTTATACACGTGATACACATATGTATACAAATTTTATTTATAGGGTATCATAAATGGGTGCAAAAAGTGTGTAAGAGGCAAATAGCCAGAGGGGCTGGGGACAGCTGCAATCCTATAGAGGATCTACTTGTATAATATTATTGAGCAAAAGAGTTCAGACTTTATAGGGTTAAAAAGTACCTTCAATTCCAAAAAAGATACGGATAAACTTAAAGATATAGATAGTATATATAATCTAGTCTACAATACCAATGCTCAAGAGAAGTACTTCCTATTGGGGTCATTGACCTGCGACCCTTTTGTAACTTAAAATTTTTCGATATATTTTTATACAGCACAAGATATGAACTAAGTTTAAGCTTAACTTAAAGTCAACTACAGGGTACTTCATAGTCGACTTTACTATATAGTTTCATAATGTAAATCAAAAGAATTTCTTCGGTTTCAGCTTCTATTTCATCAAAAGACTTAGGCAACAAACTTGCCGCACACTTTCTGAAGCTAAACGCAAATCTTCGCATTCCTTTTGAAATTCAACTTTTAGATTCAGAAACATAACTATATGTTTAGAAATCAAAGCTAATGATGGAAATATTTATAATCTTACACCAGTCGGTATAATTTAGCTGAAAATATATATCATACATGCCACTAATTGACCCCGTTCAGAGCCACATTAAAAGCCTCTGAGCCGATTTCTTCAAGCTTAAGCGCTTCTTACCATAGTTTTACTTTGTTTTTTTTTTTTTTTTGACTTCTTCAAGCACTTTCCCTGTAACATAAGCTCTTCTTATGGTGTTGGAGCTTATGCAAGACTTTGTCTACAAGTCGAAAGTGCTAAATGGATACTAGTTGTATGTCTGGCATTGAGTATGGGGGATGATATGGAAGCGTTTAATGCTTATGCTAATTGTTAAATAGCTCTGGCAACGGTGCTAATTGCCACATGCTACCATGGGGCACAGTGCTCGACCCAAACGAAAAAAAACTATACATGTATATATATATATATGAAGAGAAATTAACATATTTCCAATGGTCTTGAGCTGGAAGAACGGGACGCACCTGCTCCGGCGACTGTTGGTCGCCAATCGAGTCGCTTGTTTTGCATATTAATCGAGTTTGTCAGTTTGCCTCACGAAGAAATATGATGCGGCATGACTGGGATTAGGTCTATGCACGTTGAAGAGGCACCAATGGAGGGGCAGGGGGGGGGGGGGACCTCTAACCAGGCATTTCAATTGCGCTGCGGTCAATTGTTGCGTGAAATGCAACAATTTGAGGCAATTTTCGCTTGCAACTCGCCGTCGAGCAATCAACATTCAACATTCAACGCTGTTCGCCTGTCAATTCGAATTTGATCTAGCATTAAAAATCATGCACGTTCATGTTTACAACACGTACACACACATATATAAATATATATATAAATCGTTACATAGACATGTGTGTATACGATATGTAAGCAGCCTGATTAAAATTCTTCATAAATTACAGCAAAAAAATGAAGGAAAAAAAACAAAAACCAGACATAAGCTCAAAATTTACGCATTCAGGCCAAGCTTCGTTTCAGGTCTTGTGGCTGAGTATGAGCTCTCCGAATCCCAACTCCAACTCCCAGCTCAAACTCCAACTCCAGCTCCATCTCCAGCTTCATCGCACGCAATGCAAATGGCGGCTGGACAAACTTGTTGTTGCCTCAGTCGCTTTCTTTTCATTTATTTCTTCTTTGTTTTTGATCATTTTATGCCCAGTTATTGTTGTTGTTTTTTAATAGTGTCTGGCGTGAGAAAGCCTACCCCCACCCAACCCCCCTGCCCAGTCCGTGCCTGCCTCTTTACAGCCTCCGGAAATCAATCACTATTAAAAAAATTGTCTTGTTTTAGTCGAGACAGTTGGAAAAGAAACCGCTGACTAGACACTGGAAAATGTTGATTTCCTATAAGATATATATATTCTTGATCAGCTGCAAATACTTAATATATAGAGTACCCCCATATACATTGGTATACAAACAATTTATTATACTAAAAGCTTCATCAGATTTGGCTAAGAAACATGCAGACAACGCGTCAAATTGCTTGTAAGACAAAGACTCGACCTGTCTCCCTCTCTCTTTCTCTCTCGAACGAGGCCACACATGGGGACAGTTGGAAGCGGAGCGAACTGTGCCTTGTGGTCATCAACTGGGCAGAAGTCACGCAACGTATTTGCGACAATTACATAAGACTAATGAACATTCTGCGACGAGCGACTAAAAGAAAAAGCCACAAAAGCCAAAGTCAAAGCCCAGTGATTGGCCAAAATTGTTGGCCAAGCTATTATTATTATTGTTATTATGGTTGTTGTTGTTGTTGTTGACTGCGCATTGTGATGCTGGTGCCAGCATTTCCATTAACTTAGCCTGTCTCTGCCTTGGATCTACCAGAAGTAAGCCCAGAAAACGTGACATAATGCAAACTGAGCTGAGGAGGGGCCCTTTTCTTATATTTTTTGAATAGCCCCAAACATAATGAGTGTCAGGGCAAGCAATTCGAGTATTATTCAAATGAATGCATGAATATTTGTTGTGAGTGCAACAAGTATATATTTTTCTCAGAAAGATCAACTGGATCCCAGTCAACTCTGTTACAGAAGCATTAAGTACTCTAAGCTCGTCCCTTCCTACACTTCATTTGCTTTATATTTTCAATCGATATAAAGTTATCAATATAAAATGAGTGTCAGAGCAAGCAATTGGAGTATTATTCAAATGAATGCATGAATGTTTTATGTGAGTGCAACAAGTATTTTCTTCGGAAAGATTAGCTGGATCGCTGAGAAGTCTATTAAGTACTCAAAGCTCGTCTTTTCTTACGCTTCCTTTGCTTTACCTTTTCGATCGATATAAAGTTATCGATATACATTTGTTCTAGCCCTAAACATAATAGGTGTCAGGGCAGGCAATTCGAGTATTATTCAAATGAATGCATGAATGTTTCTGGTGACTGCAGCAAATAGTTCCCTTAGAAAGATAAACTGAATCCCAGACAAGACGCTCGTCTTTTCCTACACTTCATTTGGTTTGTCCTTTATCGATATAAAGTTATCGATATACATTTGTTCTCTGCTTTAGAACCTAATATAATCATTAATCTTGGCTGCGAATTCCCTGACGTGTATATGGCATGAGTTTCATTTCTTACAGCATTTCTCCAGCTCACCCTTCTCTCTCTCTCTCTCTTGCTCTTCTCATTTGGGCCTGGCCTAAATGCTGCACACATCTCATGGCTGGGACTAACAATTAAAATAGCTCAATCAGACCCCTTGCAGCCTTATTCTGTGCAACAGCTACATGGTTGCTGAAAGAGTCTCAATTGAAGGCATGAATTGCTCTCGAAACTATGCCAAGAATGCTGAGCACCTGTTGGCATAATTTCTGGCTCAAACGCAGCGCCAGTTGTTGCCGCAACGGCAACAGCAGCAATAGCACTAGCAGCAGCAGCAGCAGCAGCAGCAGCAGCAGCAAACGAGTTGCCAGCAACAACAGCAACTGTTGTTGATGACCCTGAAATCAATGCAGTTCTCTGTAGATTTCTGTATACTATGAGTATAGCGTGTGCTCTTGTTAATCGGCTGGAATGAAACGTTTGAACGTGGTCGAGCTTTGCTTGAAGATTCAACCGGCCTAGGAGATTGCTACAAGCTGCAGCAATTGACCAGCTGTTGCCGTTGTGCATCAAATTGAATTGAATAGCCCGAGGCCCACGTGCTGGGCCTCAATCTATTTAATTTGACAATTTAACGGCTCTGCATTTTAGCTGGGGCACATCCCACACAATTATTGAAGCTTCTTTGCCAGCGTGCATGCCCACGCCCACGTCCATGCCCACCAGCCGCCCGCGTTAATGTTCCATGGTCCATGGCAATTTGAGCCATTGTCAAGGCGCATTCCTGGAGCAACTCAAAGGTGCAAAAATCAATTTGGCACTCCTGATGGCGCGTCTAATACAAGTAAGTGGACAACAGTTGCAACCCCTTGCCCCACGCTGCTGCCCTCCATACCCAGCTCCACATCCAGCTCCACATCCAGATCCACATCCAGAACCAGAGACTGGCATCTGACTTCAGACCTTGCTGATTGATTAGCTGCGCATGCGTCGCGATGACAGCAGCTGCGCTGCTTAATTGCAAATACAACTGCGGTGGAGGGCAACCCACAGAGTAGCCTAAAATCAACTCAATAGTCGACTAGGGAATACCCTATAAAAGCACAAACAGCATTTAGATCGATGTTTGTTATAGGGTTGCCAGAGGGTCGCAAAACTAGAAAGTTAAAGTTAAAGTTAAAGTTAAAGTTAAAGTTAAAGTTAAAGTTAAAGTTAAAGTTAAAGTTAAAGTTAAAGTTAAAGTTAAAGTTAAAGTTAAAGTTAAAGTTAAAGTTAAAGTTAAAGTTAAAGTTAAAGTTAAAGTTAAAGTTAAAGTTAAAGTTAAAGTTAAAGTTAAAGTTAAAGTTAAAGTTAAAGTTAAAGTTAAAGTTAAAGTTAAAGTTAAAGTTAAAGTTAAAGTTAAAGTTAAAGTTAAAGTTAAAGTTAAAGTTAAAGTTAAAGTTAAAGTTAAAGTTAAAGTTAAAGTTAAGACTTGAACCAATGAAGCATACCCTGCTTAAGCGGTTTTGGAGGGATATAAAACACCAAAGACAACGACAATCAAGAAAATGAGCGTCTTTGTTCAAGAAATTAAACGCGAAAGCGCAATAGCAACAACAACAACAACATCCAGAAAGAACAACAACAACCAGAAACAACAACAAGATTGAAGCATGCCGCGAAATCGAGAACTTTGCAGACAATGGCTGATTGTGACTGACAGACAGAATAATTTATAGTTTTACGATTGCGCAGAGCTTCGTCTGCTTGGAAGCTGTCAACGTCGTGGTTTGATAGGAGTAGTCGTGTGCTAGGGTCCAGTGGAAGTCCAGGTCCAGGTTGAGTACCGAACTAGTTGCAACAAAGTCAGAATCAGAGTCAGAGTCAGAGTTAAGAATCTGAATCAGAATCAGGAAAAACTCAGCGGCAATCAAATGGAAAACTCTGTGTGTGGCTTTTGATCATCAGACTGACCGCAGGTTGTCATAAGTGGGGGTATTCCCCCTGGCAGCTTCAACTTGTGGTATGCAAATTGCTTGGATACCAGTCAAAAGGTTGCTTCCATTAGACATTAGAAATTAGATATTAGACAAGCGTCTAAAGTATCTATCGCGTATCGTGGCCATTAGCAACACCTTAAACCAGATAATTATAGCCAAAAACCATAAATCAGTCTCTGCTGCTCTGCAACTAACAAGAAACCAAAAAAAAAAAAAAAATGAGAAAAAAACACTAAAGATACCTTAGATACAGCTAAAGATAGAGATTTAGCCATAGATATGGATAGAGATACATTTGCTATCAAAAGATACTTTGTCTATTTGTCTGCTTGTGGGCGTTTATGGTAATTTTACGCATAATCAGTTTCTTTTTTTTCTTCTACTTTTTTTCCTTTTCCATTATTTTTGGCAGCAAATCAAAAGCCGAAACTCCATTTCCAGTCATAAAACTGAGACGAGCAATCCCTTGAATAAATTCCACGCATAAATAAAGCTTCAAGCCTAACACACAGATACACACACACGCACACATACAAATGTGCTCAGTTTTGTTTCTTGGCTTGTTTCTTGTTTTTGGGCTTTTGTTTTCTGTGCCTTTTAGCCACGTGCTGTAGCGGGCCAGCGCCTATTTTTTTATAGTCTTTTATGGAAATTAACAATTTTTAATAGGTTTCTATTTCTTATTTATTTATTTCCATTTATTTTTTCTTTCAATTATTCAGTTTTTAAGCACTTACATGTGCTTTTTGAGCTTTTCTGATTCATTTAGAATATTTTCGCAGCATAAATTACATTTTTATGCTCTTATATAGCTCGAAATAGTTCGAGGAAGTTGCCTAAATAGGCTTTTGTTGGCAACTCTAGACAAATTATTGATATAAATTTCATAGCTATATATAAACATATATATCATATAACAACTGATTGATAGACCCTTAAGTCGTCAAGATACTATATAGATATGCAGATTATGTACGAAAATCAATGAAAGATCAGGCTAGGTGCGATTAGGAGATATTCTGCTACAGCTGTAGCAGATTATTTTTTGATATCTGCCAAACCATTTCCATATTATGTTTCTAAATTATTTGTTCTAAATTCTGAACGGACTTAAAAATAGAAGTTTGACCGTAGTATAGTTGTAGTATAGTAGTAGTATTTGCATACTTTAAATATCTGTGAATAATATCGGTGACATTATACAGCTCCCATCTCTACAGGCTACAATCAAGTATCTGTTGGCTTAGATTGAAAATTTATATAGCTTTGAGAGTAGAACATCGATTTAATCATTTGATATACAGATTGGTACGATCAGGCTACATTTGATTGAGTGTTCTATATAGTCAACATATGTCGTCACGTGATGCTCTCTATAACAAACAATTATGAAATATGTCTTTAAAAAACTTTTAAGAAAATTTTAGAAAAATTAGAAAAATCAAGTGTTAAAGTTAAGGGAACTAAATTTTGTCTCAAATTGAGTATTTTTTTTATTTGAACGAACTGAACACGCAGCATTTATTAGTTCGTTAAACCGAATGTCTACTGTATCTGTTATATACGTCTGCTCTACATAAGCTGCTGCCTCGTTTAAGCCATGTCAATGATACTAGCCAGAAATGCTGTCTTCTTTTTATATATAGTTTATAAGTTGTAACCCAACGATCCCTTGGATATAATAAACTATTCTGTCGATAAATTTACTTAAAATTTGATTTATCTACAAGTTTTATAGTAGAAGCTTTTAAATAATGATATCTTTAGTTACCCTAAGATGAACCCTTTTGTTGTTTTTCTTTCAGCTTTTCCATTTAAAATGATATCGCACAACATTAATTTATAAGTATATATATCATTCCAGGTCCAGTCATGCGACTGAAATTCGTTAATCATCAACATAATTTGGTGGCATGAGTTGAGGCTGCAGCAAAAGCGACTTCAACTTGCGTGCAACATTGTGGAAAACAAACGAAGCAACAATGAAGATGGATAGCAAAAGTCATTTAACGGATATCATTCAAGTTGCAGGTGAATCAGAAGGGGATTGGGGGTAGGGGAGAGCATGGAATATGGCCAATGGCATCGGATGCTAAACATAAGACTAAGGAATGTGGTTAAAAGCTAAAGTCCGTGTGTTGCTTTGATAAAGGCGCCACGTAACGAGGGGAACCACAGGCGTTGTCAACAGGGGGGCACATACTTAAACTAGATCGAAATCCCGAACCTCAATAGAAATTCGTCTATTATTAACGATGTTTGTTACCATTAAATTAAATCTGAATAAGTAGAACAAATTAGCTAAAAAGAAAGATGTGTTCAGAAAAATAGTAGCATATTGTTTATATATCGATTCTATAAGTCTATAAGCAACACTCTAGGGTTTCTATAGGGCCAAAGCAGCTGGCATCGATACAGTTTGCGCCAGACGAGCATTACCAATCGCACTACTATTTTTGTGAACAGCTGTAAATTAACTTAGTACACTTATACAATTAAAATTTATCATTTAAGAGTTACAAATATTATATATTTCCATAAAAATCAGCGATTGTTTTTGAACTCTTGAAGGTCTCTGATCTATGGAACAAATCTCTTTAAAATTCTCCCTCATATAAAGCAGACTTCTCTTACAAACTAGCAAATGCTACACACATAGTAAATTGACATATGTGAATAATCAAATTGTGGGACTATATGGATGTATATACACACATATACATATGTATTAGTAGTAGTTTTTATCGCTCCACTTGCTACAATTTCAATTAGTCTGGGAAGTTGGGGCTTTTTGATTTGTGAGAAATTTTACGCTCAAGAGTCGAGTTCACGTCGGAAGGGCACTGAAGTCAGTTCATCGAATTGTGGGAGTGCAGTTCAATTGCTTGGTGTAAGGGAGACATAAAAAGAGAGAGATAGGGAGAGAGAGTGAGTCAAGTGTTGTTGGGCTCATGTTAAAGCTGCGATTGTCTGGCCCAAACTCATATCTTAATCAATCAATCTTCAATTTAAAATCGATTAACAAGCCGAAAAGCAACAGAAACTAAAGCGAAACAAATAAAACTGTTCCAATGGGGTATGCTTGACTACAAGATACCCTGCAGAAGATTATATATTAAATTTTTCAAGCGAGTCTTCAGAAAGTTTCTCTCCATATCGAAAAGAGTGGCAAGGAAATGTTTATAGGTCTATAAGAAAGGAATCTGTATATGCAACAGATCGACTTGATTGATTAAGCATATATAGTATATGGTGTATATATGTTCACTATATAGCTAAGATACCCTACTTAATAGATTGATGGTATCCGAAAACAAAATAAAAAATAATTCAAACATTTTGAAAGGAAAACAAAAAGCACATCGGCTGCTTCTGCATCCACGTTGAGAATCTTCGGTATCCACATCGAAATTCAGTCTCGGCACAGACCTGGCACATCCACTTGCTGCCCAATTCGGGATCTTAGTTGAGATGTTGTTGAAATTTGAACGCCCCAAGTGCTGGTGGATCACAGCACAAAACACAAAAAAAATACACGCAACGTCGAAGATCATCAAGCGAACATATAATTACACAAGGGGAGAGAGAGGCGCGACAACGATAATGACGATGTGGATGTGGATGGGCATGAGAAGGGTGATTGTGTTGATCATTATGATGATCATGATTCTTCTTCTTTTCCAGCATTGAATACTTATATTTCTTTTTCTTTTTCTTTTTGTTTTTGTAACTGCTTCAGCCCCCTCATTTTGGAGCTTCAGCTGGAGCTGGAGCTGGACGCCCACCACAGCGTGGCAAGATGACAAATGGTCGATAGAGTTGAAGCCGCCATCAATGGATAGTTCCGAAGATGAATGCTAAACGAGCCGCAGGTTGAATGACAGCCCGATACCAATCTTCATTATTCTAATATATCAAAATGAGTAGAAAAAGTACAGCTAGAAATTATTTAAAAAAAATTGTGTACTTGGGCTCGTCCGGGAGTTGAACCCGGGACCTCTCGCACCCGAAGCGAGAATCATACCCCTAGACCAACGAGCCGTGTTAAAGACATTCGTTAATGTACACAACATAAATTGCGACAGCATATAGAACTAACTGTAAGCTCACGGACACAAAGTACCCAGAGGATATACTATATAAGAGAGATTTGCGTATAAGAGTGTATTCCAATTGGAGAATTGCAATTGGAAGCAAAGCTGCTTTGAAGGGTTGCTGCAGAAATCCTTATGGGAATAATAAAGTAAATACAACACAATCAATGCATGCACATAAAAGAGTTAACTTTGAAGGTATATTAGGATATAGATACAAATTGTGGAATCTATTGAGAGTTTGTGCTAACTTAACAAACTGTCTTCTATTTCCAATATTGTTTAAACTTAATATTCAATCCTTTGCAATCTAGAATTACAAACTGAATCGGTTAACTACAATATAACATAAAGCAGAGGTAATGCTAAGTAATCTAATCTGGAAAATCAAACAGAATCGGGTAACTATAACATATACCACATTATCGCATAACAAAGAATCGGTATAAGAAACACTATAAACTTATGACTTTGACTATGACTACTTCACGCTTAATTAAAGCTAAATCCTTTGTATAGATTTTGGTTAGGATCAAATATCATTATGCTGCTATAATTGATAGATCTTAAACAATCTTGATTCTATTTCCATAAGCAGAAGTTTCTTTTTTGGGGGTTTCAGCGATCAATTCTTATAGATAGCCTCATAGGAGTACTCAATATGCAGCGTCCTCTTATAGCTGCTTTTAGTCAGAATCCACCACTGACCTGAACATATATACATACAGTCATACTATGTATATCTATATACATATACTATACATAGGTATAAACATATGTATATGTCTATGTATATGTGTGCCTTCCCACATAGTATGCAACAAACTGAAAGATCTGTTTATTGTTTACACTGGCCGCTGGAACCGAACAGCCCACAAACCGTTCCGACTGCCGTTTTTATGCGAAAGCTATAAAGAATATATGTAAGTTGCAGACCGACCATAAGATACTCTAACAAAAAGAACCTAAATAAGTTTGAATTCTTCTATTAAAGCTGAGACGTGTAATCTGTCGATGGATTACTGAGAATTTGCTGATTTCCTAACAATAAAGACAGCCTTATAGCTTATCATATATCATATAATATATATATCATATCTTTTCATATCAAATCAAACCTATATCTTTTCATATTATATCATGTCATATCATATCTTATTCTATCATAACTCAATCAGATTTAACTTATATAAAGAACATGTTCTTCTGTCTCACTTTTAACCTCAGGTTCAGTTATAAAGTTCCTAAGTAATTCGATAATCTATTCATCCAGCAGATCCTTAAAGAAGCATATTACATGTGAATTGCATTGGAACCATTTGTTAGTGTATGGAGCAGCACGTGCCTGGCGATCTATCAGATTTCTTTGGTTGTAAGTATTATAAAAACAGCGAAAATCGGCTGCATTTTTTGTTACAATTTTATTTGAATTTTCATTGGAAACAAAGCAGAGCAATAATAGGGCGCAGCGCAGGGAGGCGGGCAGCGGTGGGGCGGGGGAGAATTGCCTATGAAGGGGGCGTTGCACTGGCCGGCAGCAGCCTAAATACTTAGGGAAGTAGTACAATATTATTGGTATTGGTATTGTTGTTGTTGCTGTGGCTCCAATTGTTTTTTCTGCCGCTGCTGCTGCATCTATTTATGCACTTGATGGTTGCCTCCAATCATCTGCCTCTTCCCCGAATGCCTGTGGAAATGTTGTTGTTGTTGTTGTTTATTGTAATTTTCAGTCCATTTGTGGGGCAGTTGGAAAGCAGAGAGCTGCCTGAAGTTGAAGTTGATATGCGGACACCCCAAGCGAAGTGCAATGCCATTCAATGCCTGCCTCCAGTTTCGAGGGTATGTCAATAAATCTATGGAAACAGGTTTCTTTTCACATTGCATAATCGATAACAATGCATAACACAATCGATTAATGTCTGTACTCGGACTATATCTTATATATATCTACTATAAACACCCTATAGATCAGTTTAACAAGAGTCGGCATAAACTTAAATTAACAGTTTCCATTGCGTTCTGGAGAATTTGAGTTCATGAGTCTTTCCCATACTGCAACTCAATTTTCTCAACTTTATAACTTTCTTTGGCCATCTCTTTCGCACTCTGTCTATCTCGCTTTCCTTGTCTAAGCCTCCCACCACATTGGGTCAACGTCTTTGAAAGAGTCTCACGCAATTTGCGTTGAACAATTGCTGAATTAACATACTCGTACACTCGCATTTGCTCAAAGATTGCTCCAATTCAACAATTCAACAACAACAACAACAACAACAATGACAACATTTAAATGCGAAACAGTTAGTTAATAGAGTCTCTGAGCTAATGTTTAATGATACTAATGATTATAATAACAGACAGTTACTCTTAACAGACAATTGCTCCAAGCTTAAGGATCCTCTTAATGTTCCATACCGTTTTCTTACAATATTTTCCAGGAATTGTTTAAGAAATTGTTAGTTTCATTATGAAATTGTTGTTTTTGAGGTTAGTTTCCATAAAAACTTAAACTTTCAGAAAAAATGTATATCGATAGTAATCGATCCTACATTATTCTATACCATTTCTTACAATGTTGTCTGGGCATTGAAATTTTTGGGTAAATTCTAAGATGTTAAGATAATTATCTATAAAAACTTATGTAATGAAGGCCTATCGGCATTTTTAGGATATATAATTATCGATATTTAATCGATCTAACATAAGATTTAATATAGTTTCTATTAAGATGAACTCTTGTAACTAAAGAAAAGTAATCTTGGACAACGCTTCTAATATCCTTGTAAAGAGGTTTTGTTATTTATAAAAACGTATTTAATCACAACCTTTCAGCATTATCAGGATGTATAAATATCGATATTTAATCGATTTAACATAAGATCTAATATATTTAATATTGAGATAATCCCTTGGAGCCATACAAATGTGCTCTTAGACGACGCTTGACATATCCTTCTAAAAAGGCTTTACCGTACTAAACTTTTGATTGTATTACAACAAAATTCCCATCTAGCAATGCTATCGATTTTCTACAAACTATCGATAAGTTAGAAAAGTGCTCTTTAAACGTTAGTTCTAGTCATTAAAAACCTCTTTGAATCACCAACATTTATACAAATTGTTGTTATGAAATCCTCACACTTGGTAAATAAATAATTCTTTTAGGCCTAAAGTTAGACTCGTTGTTATCGATTTATGTCAATGGTCAGTGATTGGTCAATGGACATGTGAAAGTTGTTGTTGCTGCTTTTAATTATATGGTACATATGTTGCCCAGTCTTCAGCGCCTTCTCTCTGCCTTGCTTTACACCCAGTTTATAGCCGAAACTGTAGCTCATCGAGTTTTGGCACACCTGATGGCAAAGACCCGCAAGAGAGTAATTAACAATCTTTCGGCGCGGCAGCATTTAACGGCAGTTTCACACTCAAACCAAACCTCATCGATTACCCACTGGACCCAGTGGCAACGGATACTCACAGAGTGGGCACCAGCCCCTGTGGCAGGTGAAAATCGATGCAGCAGCAACAAGCAGCTCCTCGAGCTGCGTATATTTTACGCAATTGGGGACAACAAATTACACGCACTGCCGCGACGCAAAGTTGGAGACGCAGGGCAGGGCAGGGTAAGGCGGAGCTAGAGCTGGAGATGGAGACATCGGAATGGGCTGGGACTGCGTCTGCGTGGCTGGGAAATGCCTCAAATTAAGGTTATGAGAGGCGTTGTCTCTGCTCCCAAACACTGACCCGATTATGCAAATGCAACGAATTTCACATGGCCAACGCAACTATTTGAAATATTATAGACCGATCGGATTGAGATCACACTATATATCGCCGTTAATATATAATCTTAAGGAAAGAGCTATCATATACCCTTAATATACAAGGCCAAGAATGTTATTTTCTTTAAGGTAAACCAGCATATTCTGCTATAGGAAAAGTTGAAGATACTAGCACATAAATTTTGTGACTTTCGATAGTATCGATAGTTAAGAAACTCTCAAAAATAACGTAACCATATTCTGTATTCATCATATTTGATCTCTATAGTAGACAGAAGTTCTTGTATATAGTATATATATGTATACTTTAACTGAAGAATATGCTTCTTTTGGTAACAAATTATATACAAAATGAGACCAACAACAAAAATGTTCAGAGTCCACTGCCAAATGCTCATTCGGCTTGCACGTACAAAAGTATCCACTGATATTTTGTTTATGGTACATGTGCTTATATATCCATGTACAGATCGGATGTCATTCATGTCGCTACACAAAAACAACAACAACAACAACAACAGCAGCAACATCAGCAACATTGGCACACAACTTTTTGTTTTTGGCAGGCAACAATTGTGACTGTTGACGGAGTCGTTAAGAGTTGATGACCCCGAAACCCCAAAGCAGATCCCAAAGAAGCCGAAGAAGCCGCAGCAACATCAACAACAACAACAATATGACAACAAACATCATTACAACAATTTGCCAAAAAAATAAGAAAAACCAAAACGAAAAACGAAAAACGAAAAAAGTGGCCAAAAAATCATTACGAAAACGGCAAAAGACCATGAAACGCATGTTGTACCTATGTATATGGTATATGTATGTATGATGTAAGATAAATGTATGATGGTAGATCTCAGCTAACATTAACCAAGATCGACATATCAATAGCCATAAGCTATATACGTACAAGCCTGAAAGCAAATTCTAATCGGAAAACGCGTTTCCATAATCATTCAGATCTATAAAAACAGGTAACAAGCTGGCATACAGGTGTACCCAGCATCAAATCTCTGATATTTATGAATTTGCAAAATATCGGGGCAATACCTTAACTACTACCCATATCTATCCAAGACCAAATTAATATTTGTGGCTGCAATAACTATTAACAGATTAATGGGAAATAAAGTACGGACAAGAGGTTAGACAAGCTGGTTGACCTTATCACGCTTGTTGCTCTCCCTTCAATTTCCAATTTACTGCTTATAATATGAAATTCCTTTCATTAATATCATATATCGAGGCTGATCCAATCGACTCACCTTTCTGGACTGAGATTTGATTTGCAGTTGGGCAGACGCAACAGTTGCGGTTTCATATCGTTGGGGCCCAGGCGGAGTTGACCGGAAGTTTTGGCTGGCCGCAAGATAGGATATGGAGGGGCTTTAAAGTTTATATGCCCCCCTTTGTAACTTACAGACGTTGCGGTACGCTGTATTACACACACACACACACAAGCACACGCACACACTAACGCACAGTGTGTGCGTGAGAGAGGGAGAGAGAGATTGAATTTGTATATTAAAGAAATTTAGCCAAGACTTTGACTTTGGCTTTGGGCCCGCAGCTGGCAAAGTTGAATACTTTTCACACGCTTTCACTTGAATATAAAACTTTAACTATATAAACAAATTATGTTGCTGTGCCTTCAAGTTGCATTTTGTTATGTTTTAACAGTTAAAACTGAATTCATTTACATTTGCATCTACTACTATTATGCATTGATTGCAGCAACGGCGCTTAAACGTTTCCAAACACAAACAAAAACAAACAAAAAGCTCACTCAAAAGAAACGCAGAGAAACGCAGACACAACGCGAGAATCAAAACAAAGTTAAAACAAAAACAAAAGTCAAAACTGGCGCCGGCCGCCGCAGATAAATGACGTCCGATCGTTTCAAATGCGATACAACAACTAACAAACATGTTACTCTCTTCGATGAATGAGCAAACGCAGGAAAACTATCGAGAAAACTTTACGCTGGCTATCGCTAAGCAAGCAGTTGGCGCGAAGAGAAGCATAAATTTAAATTTCTGTTCTCACTTAAATATTTATGTTATATAAATATGTTATTCTTTTAAAGAAAATAAAAGTTATTTTATATATATTTTTTATATTGATTATCTATCGAAAATAACCAATACATTTACATTTTTAATATTAACTTATTGATTTATGAAATTTATACTTTACGTAGAAACAAAGACGTGAACGTAAACGATATATCGTTATCGCTCAATGTTGCGCAAGGCAATGACACTTCTAAAGCATATGTTGATTGCTTACGCTAGAGAGCGCCACTGCTGTGTTAACTACGAATGCAGCTAGAGGGCGCTAAATGGTTGAAGTGGCGTTTTGCCATAGCGTAAATGGACTGAACATATAAAACTGGATATTTGTCTTTTGATTCATGGGTTGGATAGCCAATGGTCCCAATCCTGTATCTCGTTGTACAGCGTCAGACCAGGGCTCTGTGTGTCTATAACCTGCAAGCCGCCAAGCAGTGCGTAATCCTCGCTCAACTCGCCCTTACCTACGCCGCAAGCTAAAAGTTTTTTGCAGGCCGCCAGAGCCGAGCTCGATGGCAGCTTATCTAAAAAAAAACAAAAGCAGCAATGTAAGCAAAAGAAGTGCAGCTTGGATTCAGTACTCACCCTTGTAGCTGCCAACAAAGGCAATGCCCGTGCCATTGGCATTATAGCCGTAGGTATGAGCACCACGTACGCCCCAGCCGGTGCCCTCATAGACGACGCCATCGTTGCCTATAAGGAAACTGTGCAAGGCATCCAAGTGATGAGTTATACTCTACATAAAAGAATTCTCTTAACTAAGATACTAACTTGTAGCCAATGTCATAGTATTTAAGCTCGCGCTGATGATAGCTCTGAATGTTCTGGATTAACTCGGCACATTGCACGAACGAGGAGCACTCGCCGGTCACCGTGTGATGGATGACCACATAGCGTACGGGTTTCACTTGATAGTCGAGTCCCTTGGCCGGCTTGCCGCCCCACTGGCTCTTCGTTTTTATCTTGGGACAGTCGTGTGCTTCATGGATAACCACCACGATGAGCAGCACCAGCAGCTGTGTCAACAAACGGGACATTGTGTGGTCTGCTCTGGCTCTGGATGATTACTAGCCAATCCGGCTGTGCACAGTCGTGCCCTGTTCTTATCATGACGAACGACCTGCGAATTTATACGCAAATATGCCATTCCCAATTGATGGCAGCGGGGCAAAAGCTTGAGGAGAAGCAGTACACACGATCAGGTTTTAATCTTGAATTTGTTTATGTTCTTTTGGTTCTTTTTTTTTAGACACCCTGTACTATTCTAAGGGGTAAGAGGGGCTATGACAGAGTTCTGTGAAACTGTTTAGCACTTTGACTGGGGTATAAAAACAGAGAAGTTTGAGATAAAAGATGCAATCGGTGATATAAAACACAGATCCTCGCATTCCTTTCGAAGTTCAGATTGAAATGTAAGCTGAAATCTGAAGTTTCGCAGGGTATTTCTCAGTCGACTAATGCCTTGTCACTCGTATTGTTCTTTATGATTTGCCCAACCGGGAGTCCCAATACGACGCTTCTATTCCAATTCTGATGAGACTCACGTTCGCGTTTTAAGACCAAAACATTATTG